>JAFBJW010000392.1:0-600000 GCA_016785235.1 Pseudorhombus dupliciocellatus
AACAAATCTAGAAAGTCAGGATAACATAGAACCCAAAGTGACGTCCTTCGGCAAAATTGTTTTAAATTTCCTCCCATACATTAAGAAGCTGAACCATGAAGAAGACTGAAACATTTCCTGTGAATGTACCTGAAAGAAGGAAGACCACAAAGCAGCTCGCTGCTCCTCTCAAAGTCATCGCTGCTTCTCTGTGGTGAAGTCACATCAGCAGCTAAGTTCCAACCCTGAGGAACAATGTTTATCAGCCACTTCCAGACAGAAGTCATAGATGAGGGTGTTACAGCACCGACTTGCTTCCTCTTCACATCATTGATATGCATGAGTGAACGGATGCCAGTAAATCCCCTCCTTAAAATAAGATGTGAACTTTTACTTTGTAAATGATGCATGAACTTATGTAAAAGTATATTTCATGTCACTAAAGCAGCCTGGCTGTGAGTCTAATTCATAGAAGTCAATTCCTGTTTATTTACAGCTCAAATTCATACGATAACGTCGTCATTACGACACTGTAAAAGGTCATGCTTATGCCTACTTACATTACTTCAGTGTTCTTTAATCTTTTTCACAAAGATTCAACTCATGTACTGAGTTGTACTTGTTGTGTCTGACACACATATAGAACACTTCACCTGCGTGGACAAGACGCACATGACCGGTGGAGCGACATGGGAACCACCCCACTGTTGCTTCTAGTTTTTTAGATGGAACAGTTTACAGTTTTTAAATTAAATGAAGACAAAGATGTGAAGTTCATATATGTACTTCATCACCTTTATTACTGAGCCTTCACATGAAGATCATCTCGGTTTCCTGTTTTATTTTGTTGTCTCTGCTCCCTCGTGTTTTCCCCTTGACTTCCTTTCCTCGTCAGTTCCACCTGGTCCAATCACCTGTTTCTTTTTTCTCATTAATTCAGTCTGTATTTAGTCTCCGTGCTTTGCTTGTTTCGTGGCAGTTTGTTAGAAGATGGCCTATGCCGTGCCCCAGTAAGTGCCCCCACTGTTTCCTTTACTGTCCTGTTTGTGTTTTTTTTTTTTTTTTTAGTTTCGTGTCTTCTGCATTTTGGTCCTCAATTACCCTTAAACGGTATGAGATCATCTATGATCATCAGATCGATTATTTGAAGACAATGGCACAATCCTCCAGAGTTGACAACCATGAACTGACTTCAGCATGAAAAGGATGTGGCTATGATAAAAAATAAACAACCTACTGAAGCAGAAAAGGGAACTGCCACTAACACTCATCATTCAGTCTTACTCTTAGCACATTGATGGTGTTAGTTATTCCCTCTCGCCCTCAAACCATGTCTGCTGTTAACTGGTGAAGTTCTGTGGTGTTTGTTTATTTATTTATTTATTTTTTATTCCCCAGCGGCCCCTGCTGTATACAAGTCAGTGCACTGAAAAGAGTTGAGACCTAGTTTGCATCATAAGTGACTGTGATGTCACAGATCTGCTTTTATCACCTGTCATGTTTCCCCTTTTAAACACATTACATCAGTCTGAAACTCAGGAGTTTATGTCGGCAAGACACGAGGAGAAGCCATGTGATGGCGCCCTCCCGTGGACGGATGGCGGCACAGCAGCGCTCTCTCTCTCTCTCTCTCTCTCTCTCTCTCTCTCTTTCTCTCGCCAAACAGCTGATGTGACTCTTGTCTTCTGTGAACATCCGGGGAGTCCAGCAGTCTCTGTGCATCTTGTTCTTCTGCAAAATTGTTTGACAAGATGTGTCTCTGGAGCTCACTTTGTTTATCTCTGGAAGTCGTATTGTGTCATTAGTCAGATGATCTCTGGACTCTTTATTGTGTTTCAGACGTTTGTCTTTTATCTTTATCTTGTGATTGTGCCTGTTTTAAATACAGAAATGTTTGTTAATTGAACATGAAAGGTTTCTTTGTGGTTGAAGTTGATTCAGCATTTTTACATGTTGAAGAAGAGTCTTGACAACCCGATGTCACTACTGAGGAATTTAAAGTGAATGAGGATAGAACAGCCATTGTTTTTGTTGTTGTATTTTACATAAAAAACTATTTTAACTTTGATGCATTCAGCTTATCTGGATTCATTTTTATGAAACCAGGAAGTCACTTTTGGAGGGAAACTGCAGAGGCCTCAGCTGAAGGCCTCACATCAGCTCACTTCTGACTTCACTCCTGTTCAACTTTTAGGTGAGTGTTAAATCCTTTATGAATTTGCATACACACAAAATTATTTACACCCACTTCAACTCTTTGACACCCATGACCTGTATTCATCGGACTAAAGTTAATAATTTGTTTTTGATTATTTTAATTGTTTCTTGGAATCATGTGATGGCCGATTAAACAGTGTTTTCCAATGTGCAGCCTCATGTCTGCGTCTGGGATGTTTGTGTAATCTCACTTCTTGAGCTCTGTCCAAGCCTCTGTCTGACTCAGGGAAAAGTGACAAAGCCCTAAAAGGGGGTCTGGTCCCTTGACTCCCGGGGCCCTTTGTTCCACGTGGGGCTGTGTTGTGCTGGGTGTTTGAGAAAGGACCCTTTTCAGGAAGGCCGTAAGGTGATCCGGGGCCTGTCCTATCCAGGGTGTGCCCCGGGAGTCTCTGGTTTACCTGCGGGACCGTGAGGGGCGGGATGCAGCGAGGTGGGCTGGTCCCGACTGCAGGGCCGGGCAGCAGTGGAGAGGAGGAAGGCAGCTGGTCAGTGGAAGAGGGAGGGAGAGAGAGGAGGATGGAGGGATGCATGTAAGGCGAGAATGCTGAGAAAGGACAAATAAACAAAGGTGGCAATGAGGGTCTGAGGTGAATTAATTGTATCAAGCTCTTTCTCTCTGTGGAGGCGGTCTCTGGAGACGGCGGCACAGGAAACAGTAGACGGTGGATACAGTATTGGACGAAGCAGATCAGCTCAGAGGGACCTGCAGCTTTTAAAGAGTCGAGGAGCGTCTCACAGTTCCTCCCAGAGAGCTCGTCTGATGCTCCAGGTCTCGTTTACCCATCTTAAACTTCTGACGCCACCGCCCTCTGATGCCTCACAGACAGTGAGCTGTCAATCATGATAGTTGACCTTGTTTTAGATAATCAGGGGAGTAATGACAACTGCTCTTGAACAATAGAAGACAAATATAAACTCTTGGCCTCATGCGTAAGTGTAAAGTATGAACGGATTAATTTCCGGTGGTCTTCAGTTGCTAATCAGGACCCAGGACTAAAAGGTGCTTTAGAGGAAACTTTGAATTTGCAGAACGACAGTTTTTACAACCTCATGTGTAACATTTGTTGCATTGTTTCTCAGAAGAATTGAGCGACCCAGAAAGGGAACAGAGACTCTGAAGAGGAAGGAAGGACTAGAGTTTGTGCTTTGTTGTATTTTTTTTTTGTTTCGTTTTCTCAACAAGTGAAGAAATGACACCGGGCTCAGTCGGCTGTGAGAAGTTGTCAGATGTTAACTCTATGATTGATTCTTACTCTGAGGATTTTTGCCAGTTCTTCAGAACCCGAAGACATCTCAAGAAAAAAGGGTTTCGAGATGATTCATGGGAACAAAAACAGGACTTACTCCAAATTATTAACTTTACTTCACTTTATTCTCCAGGCTGCTATTTCTTCAGGACTCTTAAAATGTTTAAAAACAGCAGAGTGAGTGCGCCATTATTCAAAAGTATAATTTATTCATCCTTAGTTATGCATCAAGCATTCAAGTTTTCTCCCCTGTCTGTTTGCTGTTTTATAAATTTGGAACAAGACAATTCAGAACCACACAGACTGATATAACCAGAGAGTTATTTATGGATGTAGACGAAAAGGCACAGGCATGTGTAAGAGATGGATAATTATGTGTTTGGGTCAGTTTTGGGTTGATCTGGTGAATTTATATGTGATTTTATGAGGGGACTGTTGGGGGTTGGTGGAGGAATGGACCCTTATCTTCTTCCCCAGAAGATACTCTACCTTTAAACACAGCACTGTGTAGAAGTATCCATTATTAAAAATTTAAAATAGAGTAATATTTTTTATGTGAAATCATATTTAAATAAAAAAGTGTATCCAGTTTTTTTTTTTTTTGTGATACCTGGAAAACCCCTGTGTGACTAGAGTACTTTCACTCTGTTTCGTGTGACGCATGTTCTGATGAACTCTTCTCCAGTTACAGCTGGTTATAAAGGGAAGTGAAATTCTGCAGGTTGCGGTTTATTTTGAAATCAGGAAGCATCATCACTTCACGCAATCTCCGCAGAGAGGAGCATTGCGCGCAGAGCTGCGCCTGTGGCGAGTCACATACCTGCGGCTGCAGCTTTTACGCACAGGATGGATGAAACCAGTTGTTTCAGTGCAGCCGATTTCAAAACAGGAAGACAATGATCAGCTGAAATGAATCTTATCAAAAGTCATGAAATCAAGGGCCGGCCGATGAAGGACACGGACCGGAAGGTGAGGGGGAAACGCTATCACCAACAGCCAAGAACATGGTTGTAATACTCGCTGGAATCTGCACTCCATAACTTTTTATGCCACGATGCATAAAAGATGGACGCGCCGGAGGCTGCCGGTCCTGGTGGTCACCTTCATCATTATCCTCTACGTGGATCTCCAGTTACGCACCAGCGACGCTCCCAAACTCCTTGCGCTCCCCGGTCCTGCGGCCGGTGCGCTCCACCGCGCCATCCAGCAGGCTCCATCCCCGGCCAAGGACGCACAGAGGCCGGCTGGCAGCAGCGGGGAAGCTGGACACCCAACCACTGAGGGAGCTCATGTCACTGAGGCGCAACTGAAGCAGGAGGACATCTTCATCGCTGTGAAAACCACCGGCAGGTTCCACAAGACGCGGCTGGCGCTGCTCCTGGAGACGTGGATCTCAAGAACCAAAGCGCACGTGAGTCCCTGAAGTGTCTGCTGATGCTGTCACAGTTTTCTTTAAAAGCTCTAACGTCAGTGAAACAGCAGGACACCACTGAAACAAGCTCTGGCAGAAGTTAACACCCCCCTGGGTTTAAAATACAGAACTGAATTGTAAAGTGGAAAGAATAGATAGATTGTACTTTGATATTTCAGGAGGGTTCCAGCTGCAATTTTAATTTCAATACAGAGTATAAGAATGAAATAGAATTTTAAAAAAGTCAATAAAGGAAAAAATCTAACAATAAGAAAAATTAAACAAGGCAATAGTGAGCATGTTATGTGCTTCAGAATATGAAAATATAGAAAAAGATAAAGACTGATTATGTGAAAGATGTGACCATATTGCCCTTTTAAAGTTCATTGCCCTGTTATTGCTGTTTATTGCGGTGTTATTATTGCTGATGAGTTTTTGAGTGTGTTAGTCCTGCACATGGGATGAAGCAGTCTGGCACCGAATAGGCTCCTCTGGCTACTGCTGACGGTGTGCAGAGGGTGACTGGCATCATCTGTGTTGCTCAGTAGTTTGTCCACAGTCCCCCTCCGTCACCAGAGAGTCCAGTTTCGTTTTTTTTTTTTACAGAAATTTGACCAAAGCTTCAATCTCTTTCAGAAGACATTTCTAAAGTTACTTAAATTCACACGTCCTCAAACTAACATTATGTCCACATCCTCTGTGTAAAGTTCAATCCAATATGTCTATGGCCAAGCATCTGACTCGCATGTTCTGTTGTTCTGGAGAAGAGGTGAAAACATTCACTTCCTTCCTGTTTTCAAGCTGCAGGTCTCTTATGGCCTCGTCCTAAGTTCACCTCATCACTGATTCAATCTCATAAGAAACGCAACATGACCGGGGGAAACATTTCTAGCCTGTTGTAACTTCTGCCTACTTTCCTTATATCACTCTCACTGGCTTTTAAATCAGGTGTAATTGATTGTTTAGTTTTAGTTGTCTTGATCCATCTCTGCTTTATTGTCTAACCCTGCCGATAGCGTTGGAAACACACTTTTTTGATTTGTCTGTTGAGTGGCACCTGCCAGCTGCTTAGCAGTCAGCAGAAGGACGCTGAGACACAGGAAGCTGCGCGGGCAGGTTGTCTGGGGCGAGGGGAAGCAGCCGCCATGTGAACAATGCTGAAACGGAAGCTGGTCATAGAACAGGAAGCGGGGAGGCTGATTGTGCAGCCCCGAATGAGCCGAGTGTTACCTCACCACACACACACACACACAGACGCTGTGCGTCTCGAGAGGTGAAAAGTCGTTTCCAACAAGCTGGGTATACTTGAGGTTTTGACAAATAGGCAGTGCTAGATGTAAAATCAAAGACTCATCATAATCATTGAAAGTGTGAATGATTGGTTACCCTCAGAATGACTCTTGAAGTCCAAATGCTGGAGTCTAATTGATTTTTCAACAGTGTTTCCCTCAAAATATCGACCTGTCCCCTCAGAGGACATTTTGGACACTGCTGGTAAACCCTCAGCCGGTGATAATGATAATACGCTGTTGAATAAAATAAAGCGACTGTTGGGTTAAATCCCAGAAGCAGATAAATCTACAGCAATAAAATGATGTTCTCTCCACCCTCAATTACTCTCAGCAGCTCTGCCTCAGGATGCCGCAGAGATCCCCTGTAGCTCGTCATTAAGGGCCAAACGGCAGATTTGAAAGCCCGAGTCCAATCACACAGCCCAGGAAACGAGGAAGCATAGATCAAAAGCCTTATCCAGACGTATTACAGTCAGTCTGCCGTGGGGCAGCACAAATCTTTCTTTAATGTACCTTTAACAGTGTGAAAAACAAGGTGAGATTTATGCGTCCCTGCCCGACCTCGGTAAAATATCCTCTCGAGCTCCCGCTTACAAACCGCTATGAGCCCGCGTCCGCCATTTTTGTACCAGAGTGACTGATTTCACTGCAGGTAGTTTAGGTTGAGTTATGACCAGAAGGGGAGGAAAGAAATTGCGATGGCGGCTCATGCTCGTGGGGTTTTACGGGCGTAGGTCACGGCAGCAGCGCATTGATCCAGGTGTCTCGCACTCCTCCTCCTGCCTCAGTGATGGAGGGATGATGGACAACGGTGAAGGGGAAAGGGCCTTTGGGAGAACGAGGGAGTGAGGAGGGAGCGTTTCAGCTGTATTAAAAAGACTGAAGATGAGATTTAAAGGTTGTTTGGTTGCAGTGAGGGGAGGGAGGGGGGAGTACTAAAAACTAAACACTGCTTGAGAAATAACATGGGTGAATGAAAAAGAATGAACGGCAGAAATAAAACAATTTGTAAAGCACTTAAAGGTTACAAAGTGCTTCACAAAATACATGGTGATTAAAAAATAAAAGGGAAATGGACGTCAGGGTGTGACCCCATGGATACATTATCGTCCGTCCCCTCCGACTTTGTCCGAACTCGGTGTTAGAGTCACTTATGGCTCATTTGAAATGTTTTTCTTGAACGTTTTTATCAACAATACATTTTTGGAAGTTCAACAAAACATGATTTGTGGTTTGTGTTTATCTTATCTCCCCAGTTATTTGTCCCGCTCTGAGTTCATTTAGCAGCGGCCTGGCACACACAGTCGAAGGCCTGAGGAGCTGAGGAGACGTGTGGTGCCAAGGCTGCTGGTTGAAATCCCTCCTGGTACAAACCTCCTCATCTCCTGAAATGGATTTTTGAAGATTATTTTTGCATTTGAGTCAAATTAAACAACTTAAACTTAATTTAACCTGTTTCTAATTAAACCTATAATTTATTCTGATTGTGATGGAAACAGCCATGTAGTTTCAAAACCTTTCACCAGAGGTCAACATTGTACCATCTATCGTCTCCCCCTTTCATCACACTTCATCTCTCCTTCCCTCCTCCTATCCATCCATCCACACTTAAAGAACAGATTGATCCGTGTGCAGTGAGTCATTGTTTCCGCTCCTAGCAAGGAGCCTTGTGGTTCCCGTCACTTTGTGTTTGCTCTATTTTGAATGATATTGATCCTGTGTATGTGTGTGTGTTGGCTCTGTAATGGTGTGTATCACACATGGAGAAGATGTAGATTAATCAAAGATGCTGTGTCTCTTTTTTTGTCTAGACGTTCATCTTCACAGACACGCAGAACGAGGACACAAGTTCACAAGGTACGAAGCGGTCGGGAAGCAAGTTTACTTACAAGCTGATGTCGCTATAAAGTCTGCAGACCGAGTCTTTAGTCCAGTGTTGGTGAGGAGTCGGTATAACTCATCGTCAGAGACCATGGTCACTTTATCCCCTCTGTGAGGAAGTCTGACAAGGACAGCACCACAGCCTCACTAAACATGGACGACAAGTCTCCACTTCCGTCTCCTGCACACAAACAAGGCTTCAATATCAGCGGCCATCTTGAGGCCACATTGCAGTGGTGACAATAGAGTGCATTCTCTCTCTCTAATTATTTGTTTTGTGATGCTTACTCTTT
The DNA here is from genome assembly GCA_016785235.1 of Pseudorhombus dupliciocellatus. Classification (NCBI taxonomy): domain Eukaryota; kingdom Metazoa; phylum Chordata; class Actinopteri; order Pleuronectiformes; family Paralichthyidae; genus Pseudorhombus; species Pseudorhombus dupliciocellatus. The sequence continues at coordinate 8,321 of JAFBJW010000392.1, forward strand.
CTTTAACTATTTCTTTAACTCTTTCTACTATGTTGTTTTGGGGACCTTTATACTTAAATACTTTATATTTAAATATGAGTGGATCCCAATTTTTGCTTTTTATGAACAGGTTCTCTTTCACATTCAGGGGGTGAGGCTGCAACATGTAACTTCACCATTAGATGTCACTAAATTTCGCACACTGAACCTTTAAACTCACCCCTCTCTCTTTCCAGGTTACAACGTGGTGGTGACGGACTGTCAGTCCGATCACAGCCAGCAGGCTTTGTCCTGTAAGATGTCGGCAGAGTACGATGGCTTCATGGCATCAGACAAGAGGTGAGGTGGATTAACATTCCATATGACTACTGTGGGGACATGGGACTGTGGCCCCACTCGAGGCCGTCATATTGTCCGCTGGACAATGTGTTGTTCTTATTTGTCTCAAGAGCTTGTGTGCGACTGGATGTGCTGTCTCGGTATTCAGATGACGAGCGGAAATGAAAAAGGAGCGCTTGGTTCCAAGCCCCAATTTGTTATTCGGGGGAAGAGAGGCTGTTTGGTTTGGATGGAAGCCGCCGGCGGTGTTGTGCAGCCAATGGAACGGCAGACGAAACGAGACTCGGCGCGTCGTTTTGGTTCCAGCTGCTTTGACGTTTGGACTCTGGTGTTGCAGCAAGAGTCTGTTTGGTTTGGACAGAGAGGTTCAGATCGCGTCCAGTCATTAAGGTGGCAGAGGAAATCAAACAGCTCAGCCACTCAGACTAGTAGCAGTCAATATAATTGTTTGTCCGGGTGCCTGGTGCACACCAGAGGAGACATGGGACGGATTCTGAACATATTACTGGGCCAGATAATCCTGTGTTCCATGTCTGGAAGCACAGTGGGGGTTCATAGACTCTCACACATGAACTCCCAAGTGTTTGCATAAATCAATAAATTGAATGGAAAGGGAAGGGGATGCTCAAAAAACCCCAGTAACTCCATGTTGTTTTTTGTCCTCTTGTCCTCTTCAGGTGGTTTTGTCACGTGGACGATGATAACTATGTGAACCCGGAGGCCCTCCTGTCCCTGCTCTCCTCCTTCCCCCAGGAGGGCGACATCTATGTGGGCAAACCGAGCCTGGACAAGCCCATCACTGCTCACGAACTTCTGGAAGGCAACACAACGGTACCACAACAGTGTCTCTTAGCCGTGTGTGTGTGTCTCTATCTATCTATCCATCTATCCATCTATCCATCCATCCATCCATCCATCCATAATAGAAAGCTGGCAACTCAAAAGAGGCTTCTGGGGATTCGTGTTTTCTGTGGGAGAGATCGACTCTTGTGTCCACAGACTTTTTATTTCGGTAACTTGGCTAAATACAAATGCTTGATGGCATATTCAAGCTGAAGAGCACAATATGAGCATGTAAATTGAAGGTAGGAGCTTTTAGGATTCTTGGCAGATTGACTGAAGCTGTGCAGGGCAGAATCACGATCACACAAACGCTATTTTCGTGAGATAGCAGTTCAAATGTTGAAGCAGTTTGAGTCCTCGGCGTTTCACTCGGAGCGTTGTTTCCTTTCTTGGCAGCAGCGTAAAGGCTCTGAAGCAGCATTTACACCACGGCTCTCTGTGACTCCCCTGAAACCACCGGCTGAATTAAATTTACGTGGACCGATAACTCCTTAAGGCAGGGTGACCCCTCTGAGATACATTACTGTCTTGAATGTGACTGCGCAGATTTATTTTTCGGGCAGTGCTGTCTTCAGAGATTCTTTATCTCTCTTTTATCTTCATCTTGAATTCCTTCTTCCCTCCTTCTTTCTCTTCGCTGATAACCTTTTTCTCCCAGCCCACCTAGACAGACCTCGTTGCTGTCATTCACTCTCTGATTCTTGCCGTTGCTATTTTTTTCCGCTGCCCTTTCCTTTTTCTTTCTTTGCATCCTCTCGTCGCCTTTGTCTTTTCCAACACTGCATTGTGGGTATTCACAGTCCTTCCCTGCAGCCTTTCAATGGTTTAGCTGAAGAATCAAGTATTTCACATTATTGTGACATTTAAAAAAAAATCAGCTCAGTGCAGTTTTAGTTTAGAATAAAGCTGCTGACACGGTTTCCAACGTAAAAGTCAAACCACGACCTGTTTCATCCAGCAACACCTTCACCACTGTTACCTTTTACTTTGACAAGCCATAAAACCCTGAGAGTCCAAAACGCTTCAAGTGTCTGAAATGGAAAAAAACCCCAATCAATTTCTACAGTCACAACTCAGGACCTCCAACAGAATAAATCCAACACTGTGTTGTTGGGATTTGGTCCATCCCCTGGTGGTGATGCCTGGTCACCTCAAGTGGATTTTGATTTCACGTAAACTCTAATAAAGGAGGTTTCTTTTGGTTCTTGCATTCTCTCCCTCTTCCATCCTCCCCTTCCACTCTCTGTTTGGATGCTCTGCTGCTCTTAATGAACTCAAGCTGAGGTCCCTTCCCATTGGGTTTCTGCCAAAACGCAGCCCAGCCAGGTTAACCACTGCAGAGCTCAATACCCTACATCCTTTTTCCATTTTTACTCCCGTCCCTGCAGAACGAGACAGAGGACGACGCAGCCAGGGAAACACGGAGGAACGAATGAAAGGATGGATGGTTGGATGGATGTGTTCACATGGGAGGGATTTTTGGACCCATGTGGATCAATGAGTGATTAGTGTCTTGTTGGGTTATTGATTGGTGGTCTCACACACACACAGACCATAAAAACTCCCTTGGCGAAGGAGGGATTCAAACTGCAGGAGGTCGATAGTTTGTTTTTGAAACACACATGGAGCTATGACCGCGTGTGTGTGTGTGTGTGTGTGTGTGTGTGTGTGTGTGTGTGCGTGCGTGCGTGCTGTTCACATGCTCGCCAGTAGGATTAATGCTCCCATTTAGTTAAAGTGCATCAGGATTCCAGCAAGCTGTTCTGAATAGCGCTCCATCCTCCCTGCACACTTCAATCTCTCTCACTTATTTCTGGGAATAAACGGCTCGCTTCATTTCACTCGTGTCGCATTCTGTTCCCTGATTGCTCCCATTTACCCTGGAAAATAGATCTTTATTTATCTTTGCTTCCTAACTCCTCTCCTGTGTTCCACTCACATTTTCTTGCTCCCGCTTCTCTCTTTTTGTCACTCTACCATTTCCACCCTTTGCTTAGAATGTCTGAGTGATGGAAAAAAATGAAACGTCAGAGTCGTCTTTGTCTACTCGTCTCATTTTTTTTTCCTTTTTTTTAAAATTTCGCTGCCAATCTCATTTCATTCCCTGTCACTATTGTGAGGAGGAAGACACGGGTGGAAAAGGAACAGATTCTTAAAATGAAACAAACAAAAGGACTTGAAGGATGGAAATGACAGTGAAAGGAACAACCTGTAAAAAAAGGAAGGAAAGAGAGGAAAGAAATCTAAAGGAAGGAAAAGGAAGATAAATTAGGCGAATGAGAGAGATGAACGACGAGGCAGGAAATGGGGAAAAATAACAATAATAAAAGGGAAACTAAAAGATAGGAGAGGGACAGGAAGGAAACGGGAAAGAATGGAAAGGGGGAACAAAGTAGGGATTCAAATTTTGCAGTTTAAAAATCAATGTTGTTTCCAGTTATTCTGTGTTGACATGTGATTTCTGTGTCATCACTCAGAGGGAGGTGCGATTCTGGTTCGCCACAGGAGGAGCAGGTTTCTGTCTGAGTAGGCGACTGGCGGAGAAGATGGCTCCCTGGGCCAGGTATTAAAACTACAAATGAGTTTTTCTCATTTCTAAATGTTTAAGATAAATTGACATAAATGGCCGCCCGGGGCCAGGAGGTCAGAGGTCGAAATTTAAAGTTACTGCTGTTCTTAGATAAAGGTCAGAAGGACAGTAAAGAGTCAATCGGCCTGAACATCATCAACGTCACACTGTGTGAGTTTGAAAATATTTCAGCCTCAAGCTTCCTTCAAAACACAAGCTGAGCTATACGAACCCATGTGTCTCAGTGGCTCCCGGTTCGAGCAGACGTCGGCGACCATCCGTCTCCCCGATGACTGCACGGTGGGATTCATCGTGGAGAAGAGACTCGGCATCTCCATGGTTCACTGTCCTCTGTTCCACTCCCACCTGGAGAACCTGCTGCTCATCAAACACAGAAGTATCGCACACCAGGTACTCACACGCACGTGCACGCTCACATACACGTGCTCATGCACGCTCCCGAGCAGGGATAAATGTTGTGTGTTTCCTCAGGTGACACTGAGCTACGGGATGTTTGAGAACAAGATGAACAGCATCGAGGTGAAGGGGAGCTTCAGTAAGGAGGACGACCCGTCCAGGTCGGTCTCTCTCCCTCAGATTTCACACGGTTCACGACTGCACTTTCTCCTCTGCACACGTCGGACGGTGTGATGGGAAATGCATGTGAACAGGAAGGCTGTTAAAACATGTTGAGCCTCATGGGTCGTTGTGATATGAGGTTGCGTTGTTTGGTGATCTGTCGGCTGCGGTGAGGCTCAGTCCATGTCAACTTTGCTTATTGGCAACTGGCGGCCTCGATATTAGAGCAATGTCCCCGTTTTGGAGGAGTGAAGCTGTTTCATCTCCTCTCTCCCTCCCTCTAATTACACACAAACAAATACGAGACGATCGGATGAATGATTATTATCCCTTTTCTGTCTCCTGCAGGTTTAAGACTATCCACTGCCTGTTGTACCCTCTCACCAGCTGGTGTCCCTGAGCTCCACGTTGGACAGCCGGCCCCTCATAGTGGAGGAGCTGTGGAGCTTTGAATACTGATGATATTCAATGTGATGGATCAGTATTAGATGCAGACACAAGGACCAGAGAAGCAGAGTGTGGATGAAGTCTCGGACGCCCACTCTTCTTCTCGTTTTCATTTCACAAACAGGTTTTATGGATAAATCATTCTGCGAACCGAAAATTCAAGGGACAATAATAGTGGGAACTATTTTCCAAACATCTGTGAAAAACGCTTCCTGAACTTCCTGAAGTCAAACATGTCGATGCGGCGTTTTCTTCTCCACGTTAAGTGCTCGGCACGTGAAGCCTTAAAGCGTTCACCTCCGTGTCTCCAAGAGACCAATGACTGAAGCACTTAAAACCATTGAGATTCTGTTGTTGAGAAATCAACAAAATAAAAGTGTGTGTGTGTGTGTGTGTGTGTGTGGAAGGGGACAGTGTCCTTGTACCTGTGAAGTATGATGTCTCTCTCCTTATCCAAACCCTCTGTCCCCCCTCTGAGGCTTCTCCCGCCGTCCACCTCCTTGCCTCCACCCCTCCATCTGTCTTCTTCCCAGCTCTCCTCTCTCCTCCCCCGTCTCTCTGTTTACCCAAAAGATATGGCTGCATCTTCAAGGCCACGACTGAGAGATACACCAATCTCCCCCTCGTCCTAGTTCCCTCGTTTCTTTCCCATTTTGCTTTAAATAAAAAAAAAAAAAAAAAATCCACAAAACATCAACAGACTCAAAGCATGGAGGTCCTGCTCCTCACCACGTCATAAAAAACAACTCGAGTCTTCAGTCGAGTCTCATCAAGACGGACAGATTTGGGTTCAGGAGCGCATCATGAATCTGACGAAGACGTGCACGGGATCAAATGTTGGTGCAGAAAGTGGCGGCAGAGGCTACATGCGATGTGTAGGATCAGGGAGGGTCGAGTGTTGGAATGCAGGCAGCGACATAGGAGGCAGTACATGTTTAATGCGGAGGTTTCATTTCTGAAGCATGATGACATGAAATCAGCATAAATAGTTGTAGAGGAATGTTGTTTAAATGAAAGAGATGACGCCATGACCTCATCTGAACTGCTAGGATGTCCTCCATCTGAATATATGTCTATTGGTGTAAAGTAAAACAACTCTTTTGCTCAAATTGCAACTTGTACTTTCTTTCCTCTGGAAACCTTTTACCTCAGTATGTTGTCGGGCAGATGGAAATGATTTTTACCAGTGTTCTTCAATGAAACTCCTGCAGATGGGGAACCACCTTGAAAGAGTCAATTAATATCAAAGTTAAATCTAATTGGAGTGTGTGTGAGTTGGCAAAGGTGTTATCATGAGATCATCTCCTTCCCTTTTAAAACTTAATTAAATCTTCCTGAGATGATAACATGCGCTGAAAGCCGGATGTGTTTCGTTCCCCGGTGAATATTTAGTGAAATGTTGGTAAAATGGCAGTCAGTCTGTTTACTGAGGCGAACGCTTGTTTCCAGAAAAATCAAGTTGGGGTCTGCAGCCGCCTTTTGAATCCAAGAAGAGTTCATTGGCCAACTAGCCTGAGCCAGTTCGCTCTCCCTGACTCACCTGGAGCTCTGAGCCTCGACCACATTCACACACGCTGCAGATCTTCGGGTAGAATAAGGTTATGGGCAGAAAGAGGCTTAACGTGCTTACCTTGCTATGGTAGCTGCGCCTAAAAGGGATGTGGTGGGGATTTATGGATATTAATCTCACTAAGGGTGCACTTGTCAAGACTGTGTATTTAATGGCTACAGGACCCCTCGACAGGTCCTCTACATGTACGTATTGAATATGCAGCTGTAGGATGCAGGGCGCTGACCTCCCGAGTACCACAGCCTGATATCCACTCATCCTCCTCCTCCTCCCCCGTTGTTTGCTCCGTGTCCCTTGCGCGATAAATATATGACCTCACCTGTCTGAGCAGGACTAACTGTGGTAGCAGAGGAGCAGGTCAATTGGAGGCAGAGTGTAACAGCTGTCAGAGGAGCACTCCTCTGTCCATCACGTTAAATCGACAGGGCCTCTTAAAGGACAGCTGGGCAGGGAGGGAGCCAGGGAGGACTAGAGTGAGCGAGGAGGTGTCGGAGGGTTGGAGGAAAGAGAGAGAGAGAGAGAGAGAGAGGCAGGTAGATCTGGAGAATAACAAGAACGCTGGGGATTCTGAGACCTGAGGTTTCTGCGTCTCAACTGATGGAGTGATTAGTTTCTCCGAATCTGTTGTTTTTCAGCAGGAACTTGACGGATCGTTGGGTTGGTGGATTTCTCTGTGGAGTCATGAGGCTGTGCTCTCTCCTGTCATCTATCGGTTTCTCTCAGCTGTGAAGCATGAGTTGGACCAAAATGGACGACTGGCCATTTGGACGGACTCGTTGACATGTTGGACCGGTTGTGAGTCAGTCTGGCTGCACCTCATGGCAAAGCCTTGAAGAAATGGTGACATAAATACAAATTGTACATTTCAACCAAACTGACGATGAGAATTTTTGAAATATTTCTTGGCTGTCTTGGACTGATCCCACTCTCATCTAAGTTTGGATGTGAGAGCAAAATAAGCTCTTATAATGATGGAACTTTCCTTTCTCTGATCTGTATTGTCGTATCTCCCAGAAAATAAATCTACCTAGGCTTTTTGGGTGGGATAAAAGCTGAAAACTCAACTCTAAAAGGCTAACAGATTTCCAGGGAGCTTCTCTGTATCCATCTTCATGTTTTATTCAGTCTGCCACGTCTGTTTCCCTCCTTTTTATAAAGAAGGTCGTTGATGAAAGTGTGATGAAAATTTGCAATTCTGAAAACACGTGATGTGTTTTTGTTCTGCATCAACCTTTCCGCTGCACCTCTCCGTCAACCTCATTATTTTTGGGTGTCAATCTTTCCTCCCACCATCCCTCACTTCGTTTCTCCATTTCTCTAGTTTTGCTTAATTCAATTTTATCTTTTGTGTCCAGCTTGAAATCGGCGGCTGCAGTCGAACACGGAGCAACAGGCACCAGATGACAGCCCACAGTTCTCCTGGCCTCATCAACACTCGGAGATTCAGCTTCGTCAGGAACAATAAAGGAAATATTAAGTAACGTGGGACTCGCCTATTATTCAGAAGCTGGTTCTTTTGAAATCTGCAACAACAGAATACATCCGCTTCGCAGCTTCATCGCACATGCATCCTTTTCCAAACTGAAGCTGACGTCCGCTGACCTGCTGCAGTTTCATAATGAACTGGAGATATCTTCGGCTCTTTGGCCATTGTTGGTGTCATTAAAAACAACTCATTTTGCTTTTTGAGCTGACAGACGTGAGATAAAATGAGACACGAGGAGGAGAGTCTAGCTTTCCAAACATTTCTGTCCAAATCTGTCCGGGCCTGCGAGAAAATGGAGCAGGCCCAACCCCAACCGGACAGAACCTACAGGAGCAAGGCGTAGAGCAGTTAACAGATGCTGTGATAAGTTCTAACACTTTCATTGACGCGTTCCTGGCCCCTCAGGACTGAAAGGATCAAATACAGATGTTAATGTCGGTGCAGACAAATACTGAAAATGTTACTTTTGGTTTGTTTGTGCACAGACAACTGAAACTGTTCCTCCACCTCCTCAAGTTTTATTTCCCTTCCACCTTTGTTGGTCACATCCATCAAAGATCCCTCCCCTGCCCTGAAGGCTCCTCAAACATCGCTGGACCGCAGAGGGTTAAACCTGAACCGGCGTCATGTGAATATCAGGCAAAACCAGCGAGGAGCACGGTGCGATGTGTGGGTGAAGGTGGGAGCAGAGAGGGAGGGTTCGCTTGAGAAATGGAGCGACAGTCCCTGAGACAGATGGCCCGAGGCTCTGGGATTTAACGCCCCCCCCTCCACCACCACCACCACCACCACCATTATAAAATCACCACGGAGCGAAGAGACTCCAGCTGTGAGCTGCACCGCCAGCAGCCACCGAGAGGCAGCAGCCCGCCGGCAAACAGCCGCTAATGAACGGAGAAGCTGGAATCGCAGGCGCGGGGCATGTAGAGGAATACGCTTCACACCCGTGTGGAGCACGTGTGCGTTACCGCGTGCAGCGGCAAACAGCGACGGCGTGATCCGCAGATTGGATAGATTCAGAGCCTGATCACCAGTGACAGGAGGGAAATGGAGGGACTGGGTTTCCAGAGGTTTCTCAGAGATGGCGGGGTGGGGTGGAGTGGAGGGCGAAGGAAGGATGGAGAAATGACAGGAAGGAATCCTGAGGCAGAGAAGAGGAGGTGGTCTCCCAGGTGAATAGTAAATCAGTCACAGCAAAGACATGAATACATTCCTAGGTTTGTAGCTCTCACAGGTTTGGCCGGGTTCCTTTGCTCCAGGAATGCGTCTGGGCTCCGCTCCTCATCTGGCTCTTAATAAGCGGACGTGTTTTCAACCAGAGGCACGAACGTCTAATTTTAAAACTCTCAGATTCTGCTGGATTTTCCAGGATTAGCCTCCCGGCTCCCGTGTTGCTCCGGCAACTTCTACGTGAGTGGTGCTCAACCGGCGGAGCTTAGGCTGGAAACAGCTCTCACTCATAATTAGATGAGGAAAGTGTCTGAATCTTCACGTGATTGAACAGCAGTGCTTTACTTTGACCTGCTGAACCATAACTCCCTCAGTTATTTTAACATATCGTAGATTCTTTAGCAGCTTGTTCCGAATCTTGACCTCAACTTAGAAATAGCAGTTTCACAAAGAGACTAATCAGATGTCAGGTCGTCCCAATTCACAATTTTTCTATGAAGTTGTCTTTTTTTTCCTCTAAAGATGGATTTTAGTATAAATGTTCATAATAAATGTCAAAATAAAAGCTCATGATTGTTTGAATATGATTGACGAGCTTGATATCTCAGCTCGTTAATCCAAGTCCAGCAAATGATGTAAAGAACAAGAGAAACCATTCTGTTATGTGTGTTCCTGTGGTCAGTTGTTCTGACGGCATCACTGACAACCCCCACTTATTTTCCCAGGGTTCCTGTTCCCAGCCCCCCAGTGGGAACCTGGATATCTGGACAGTGAGAGGTCGTCAGCAGATCTTCAGCAGGATCCACAGCGAGCAAGTGTGTTGATTTCTAATACGAAGGTGAAAAAACAAACGCAAACATTTAGATTGAATGTGCAGGATGTGTCGGAAGGATCCAGGTAGACGTTTTAACCTTTCTTTGATGGCCATGATGGTGTAATTTACATTTTAATGTGTGATTTTTGCTTCAGTTTTTGTTATTGTATGTTAAGCGTCGTCCTCTCTGCTGTGAGATTTTCTTTCTACTGTTTGGCTGCCGATCCTCAGGCCGCAGGCTTCGCTCTGGAGATGGGGGTAATGGGCGTCTTTCTGAGGTTCTGCTCCGCGGAATAAAGATGAACAATGAACTGCAGAGACATGACTTCATACACTGTAACTAGCAGTGTGAGAACACGCGCGCACACACACACACACACACACACATTTGCAAACATGCTGGCAGGTGGTGGAGCTGTGAGTCAGCGAGGCATGAAAACACACATCTACAAATCCCTCTCACTACACATGCAAAGCTGTCTTCTCCACACACACCTTTCCAGAATGCTTTGCAGCCTCCTTCTCCCCCGCCCCCTCCACTCTAATCTCTCTTGACATTTTTCCATTTTCCCGCCGGCTCACGCTCCGTTGCCGCCCTGCAGATGCCGGCGCCCTCCTCGGCCATCCGGCGATTCGGCCCCGTTGCTCTGCAGTTCGCTCACATTCCGGTTGCTGAGGCAACGGCACATCTGGCTGGGCCGCCGCCCGCACGCCTGTGGGAGAGGGTTCTGAGGATCGGCCTGGGATGACTAATGGAGTCCGGGGTCAGGTGGGTCCTTGGCCACCCTGCCTACCGTCCACCCTGCTGAGAGACAGACAGAAACAGAGACACTCTGCTTTCACAAGGAGAAGAAGAAGAAACCTTATTCCAGGGTGACCCACCAAAGATGACGTAAGAAAAACAATATGCTGCTTTCTGTGAGAGGAAATAAGGTTCACTGCCCTCCAGCCGTTTACCAATAACCCGATGTGATTAAACTCACAATCAACTTTCTGTTGGACCCTCCAATCACACAGTGGATTGTTTCGTGAGTACAGTGTAAGGAGGAGCAACGGATGGGTTCAACACACTTCCACTTCTTCTGACGCCAATAATCTGTGCAGTATCGATATCTGGGGTGATTTCACTTCCATCATCTCCAGCAGCTGAGAGACACGCGTCAGAGAAGAAGAAGTTTGTGTAGAAGGGTTTTTAAAACAACTGGAGGAAGAGTCAGAGCTTCGTCTTCATCCGTTAGTTCACATTAATTGGACTCAACACCACACTGAGCTGCAGACATCTGCCGCTGCAGCTCATCTTAACGCCGCTGTGTCATTTGTTATCACGCTGGGGACGTTTTCATGAAGCCCACGTTCATTTGCACTCAGCTTCTTTTCTTTCTTCTTGATTTCGCAGCTGGAGCACGTTGGAGCTGGAGCAACTGGCGCGTGAGTCAGTTTCACTAAGTCAGAGCTTTTAAACCACTCAGCCACTCTGGTTCTGATCCGCGGACCATAATGCACTGGGTTTGGGTCTTTGCCAGAGTGGAGCAGGTTTTCTGCTTCTATTTGGATCCGCTGTTTTTAGTTCTGTGGATGAGTTATTGTTTCTTGCATGAAATGATGAGAGAGAACAGAGAGGAGTGGATTAGAACCACACCATTTTTTTCCTAAATTGACATGTTGTGGTTTATTTTGTTTATTTTCTCGACCGTTTATTTTCTTGCACGACCGTCCTCGTGAGGGAGAGTGCCTAAGGTGTTGGATTCTGAGACTTCAGAGACAGTGGGGGACAGTCACTAATGCCCCGCCTCCTTCGATTGGTCACGCTGGACACTCAAGCCCCCAGCCCCGCCTCTTAACGCCCATGGCTCTTTCCCTTCAAACATGCAGAACATGTCGTGAGTTAAGTAGAATTTAACAGTTTGAATCTAGTGCTGCTGAGCAAGGCAGTGATTTACCACCGGCTGTAGCAGAGGAGCTGGATGTCTAACCTGCAGCTCGGTGCCAGTGGAAAAGAAAAGGTTTGTGTTTGAATCCCCTCGATGTTTGATAACCTAAAGAAAAGAGTAAACACACACACACACACACACACACACACACACAGTGATGTCCTCGATGTCTTTCTATTTTTAAAAGGATGAAGGAGAAGAGGACAGAACCAACCAGGGACCGAGCTCAGCTGTCCACTAATCGCTGGGTGAGAGACACCGAGAGACATTGACAGCGAGAGAGAGTGAGTTTGTCTTTCCTCCGCTCGTCTCGCCTCGCTGCTGTTACCATGACAATGGGCCGAACCCAGGAGTGAGATTCTCCCTGTATTCCTTCTTCTCTCCTCTCTGGCTCTCTCTCTCTCTCTCTCTCTGACCCTCCCTCGCTTTACCTCCCCCCTCCTTCACCCCTTGCCAAGCTTGAATTCCCTCCTGTTTCATTTAACCCTGTCATCCCCTGTTTATTTTTTACTTAAAGCCAAGTTTAAAAACATCTTCTTCTTTTCCATCCGTCCTTTGTTTTTGCCCTCTGAGTTAAATCTGAAATTAACTCCATTCCCTCCAACCTTTGCCTTTGCTTAACCTCTGTCTTCTCTTCCCTCTCCTCCTCTTCCTCACTCCTTCCCCTCCATCTCTTTTCGTCTGTATCTCACGCAGAGGTTTCCCACTGACCCTCCCTCCAGCGCTGCACAAATTAAAGCATATTTCAGCCAAAGAAGGATCCGCAGCTCCTCGGGCCCCTCCCTGTGTTTGGATGTGGTTTGTGAGTGTGGGTATGATTATATGATTAAGTCTAGATATAATATCATAATAAAGACGCTGGCCTCTGTCCCATGCATTGTCCCTCTCTCATCCATCAGGTGTCCTGAGAATGTTCAAACTGGTTGCTCCTCCCTCCGCTGTGATCTCCCCATCTCATCCTGCGTTTCAGCTTAATTAGCCATTTTCGGCCTCCCAGATCTTCGCTCTCCCTCTTTTTCCAGGATCTCATCTTTGAAGTTTCGTTCGCTGTGTGGTTTTGGGAGGTTTCATCAGACATCAGATTGTTTCCTGGTGTTAAACCGCTGAGGGTGTTTTCTCCTCCATATCGTTATGCTTCTTCCTCGGGTCTGTGAAGAGCTTCTCTTACATTTGATTCTAACTTTTCAGAAGAACTGGGTGTTCAGATCAGAGATGAATGCTGAGGAGATGAGAGCAGCTCAGATCCTGACCGGTCTCAGGTGGTTGGCTCCAACTGGTTCATGTGAGCAAACGGGAAATAAAAGTAAAAAGTCAAAGAACACACTTTTCCAATTCGCCATGATTAAAGCTCAGCCTTGAGTCCACAGTCCAGACCACTGGACCAAATTTTACACCAACCAAAGGAGGAAGTCTGGATCAAACTGAACCACGGTTTGCTTACAAAGTAAAAACATTCTTTGGGATACTGTCAGATTATACAATGTCCACAAGGACACTTATTTGATGGATAGTAAGGCCATAAAACTCTGACTACAGCTGCTTCTCTATATACCACTCCTCTTTCTCTGTCTCCCTATTAGTGGCTCCTCTTACTTGCAGCCTTTCCACACGACTGGCCACAGGAGTTAATGTCACTGCAGCTTTCCTGAGACGGGCAGAGGCTGGAGAGAAATTGGTGGTATCACTCAGTCAACCTTTTCTCAGTTTCATCTGTCAGTCAGGCAGTTATCCCCCTTTCAGACCATAGACCCAGATTAAAGCCTGACGCTGAGTAGATGAACGCAGGCTATAGTTTTCACAGCTGGGGTCCACTTCACCATGACCCCCCCCCCTCCCCTCCCGATTGGCAGCACCGAAGGACCGTCACGCCTCCTTAGCATGTGGGAGGCCAACATACATGTCCGCTCCTCGAGGCTCACTCAGGCTGAACCACTGCCGACGTGTCTTGGGATTTTCCATGTTTGACTCCTTCCTAGACTCACATCAGTAGAAAGCAGGATGGTTATCCTCCACCATCGTTCTTACGTAGGATTTGTTCCACTGTGGGTCTTTGAGTGGTCATCAGTCAGTGTGTTTATAGTAGAACATAATGTAGTTGCCTTGAGTCAGAAGTGACGGCTTCTTACTGTTTAGTTTGATGAAACTGTCTAAATTAGCTCTAGTAGGAGCCGGTGCCCCTTTTAATTAGTGCCAATAGATTCTACAGAATAATTATCATTAAAACGGTAATGAAACCCTCCGTGCTGAACGCTCTGAGCTCATGATGCAACGGATCGGGTTGTTTCAGCTCAGGACACATTTTCCAAGTGAAATGTTGAGCCAAACTTTTTGGACTTCCTTCCTTGGACTGTTGTTTTCTTTCTTCCTGCAGTTTATTTTCTGTCAGCGGAGGCAGATTAGTATTTGGACAGCCCCTGGCCTCTGCTGATTGGTTGATTCATGGCTCTGTGAGCTGGTAATTGGATGATGACAGTGGGGTGGAACAGTGGAGAGTGATGATTGATGGCTGGTGCTGCCTCAACTTGCTGTAGCGAAGATGTATGCTGCAATATTGTTTCTGTGTGTGTCTGTCTCAGGACATGCCCCCCCCCCCAAATCTGTGGCTGTTTCCGGGTAAAATATTTTCAGGTATGAGGGATGTATGAGTCAGTTTTGCCCCACGCTGCATGCACACCTACACACCTGAGCGCGCCTGTGTTCCTCTCTGCAGGACGCCGACATGAAAAGCATCTCCATCTCCGTCATGGCGTTCCAACTTTGACTGACAGGCCGCAGCATCCGAACGTCAAACTCACACCGCTCCGAAACAGGATCTCTGCTCCCAGAGGAAGAAAGGCAGAGGGAACAGTTCTAAAGAATGAGGTTTTTCACTTTCGCTTTATTCATTCTGTGATTGAAACAAGCTATTTAAAATAACAGGAACCATATTTGAGAAGTATTTTTTTTGTACTTTGCCCTCGTGGACAGAAGCTCGAGTCCTCGCACAGCAGCTGCATTTCTTTTCTCATTTCCCCTATTAAGCTAAATGTGTTAGTTTGGTCCATGTCTGCTAACACGGAGGAGGTGGTGTTAAAGACGCCGCAGCCAGCCACCAGCGTGCTATTGATGCTTGACGCTTAATGTTGTTTGTAACTAGGATATTGAGGTGAGGGTTGTGCACTTGGTTATTTGCAGCTTTATTACGTTGTTAGCCTCGTGAGCATTTTCAGTTCCGTCTGCGTCGAGTCTCCCGGAGTTAATCAGCCTTAAAAGAGTTTGCCTCCTCCAGTTTAACCTGCTGCAGCGCCTTCTGCTGTCACACAGGAAATAAATTAATGGCGGGTGAAAACATGTTCTTGGCGTCTCCTGATGTGTTTTCCAGCACGAATGAAGCTGCGAGAAGCTGAAAAAAAAAAGATCAGCACCGAAAAGAAGTGGCAGGGACTGTCAGAGGGAATAATTCAAGGAACAGGGGTGAGTGAGCCGGGTGACAAGCGGACGCCGTGACACTGAGCAGACCACACACAGGAGTTTAGGTAAAGAGCTAAAACGCTGTTCCACGGTCCGATGACCAGACCGCAGTTTCCTTTCCCTTTTCTTTTACCTACCTAAACTATTTCTTTTGTGTTACTTTGCAACACTTTGGCTTTTTTAACATTACAAAACACGTCGGGCTAGCCCCTGCTGTGGGTTTCCGTCCTTCTCTTCAGCCTTATCCACGTTCCTCTAACAAGCTCAGGAGATGAACTTTGTGTCCGCTGGTCTCTCTGCTCCGACAGCTCAGTGCAAATAACAAATAACGTTGAGAGGCTGCCGCAAACGTGACAGGAGCCAAATGATAATGTGACAGTGCCGGACCAGTGCACGATAACTGGCTGCTGGTATCTGCGACTGGGCAGCTGTTGAATACATTAGCACATGGGCTAGTGTCAGGGGTGTTGATGTAATCACAGTGTGTACGTCAGCTAGAGCAAAGCACACACACACATACACACATGCATATTCATACAAACACTTCTACACCGACAAGGTGTTTTATTTTGGGGCTTATTATACCGTGCAGAACGCATTTCCATATTTTCCCCTGGAACTGAATGAGGTTTGTAATATAATGTTTCATTCGCTGTCACGTGGAGAGGGCCGGCCAGTGGCTCTTGTAAAAGACACTGCACTATGTTTCAGCTCGTGCCCTCATCTGGACACTGGACACTCAGCTCAGGCACGAATGAATGGATTAATGGGAAATCAAGAATAACTTTCAGAGATGTTGGTGGGCTGTAGAAAATGAGGTGACTCTTTGAAGAGGAGGAGGAGGAAGAACACACTCTCTCCACACACACACACTTGTCCCTGTGGGGACCATGTTTGTTTGAGGCTGGAAACTTTGTCGTTTCCTGTAGTTTCTCTCCTCTCCCTCACCAGCCGATATCGTTTTGCACAGTGTTATTCTTCATCTGCATCGAACAAGGAAATGATTCAATTCAATTTTCTTCCACCATCTGTAGACTGAACATTGTTTGTCGAAGTCTTAAGAAAAAAAAACCTTCAGCAAGATTTATCCAAAGTTGCCAAAATCAAATTTGGGTAAAAGTTCTTTGGAGGACAAGAAATCCCAAACAGACTTAGAGCTGACATGAATAAAATCTTCATCCTGCAGCCACTGAAATGAAAATGAAAAATCCACAGCTAGTGGGTTTGAGAGTTGGTTATTTATTTGAAATCTGGCAACTGCTTTTGGTTCAGCCGGAGCATCAACCTGCAACGTGACCTTTTGACATTTGCACCAATTAAAACGCAACATTTACAACTAAATATCTGTAACATTCCAGCGTGGGGTGAAATCTGAGAGGAACTGTTGGAGGCAGAGACATGAGGCGTAAATTCGGCTGTGCAGAGATCAGTGTCTGCAGAAACACAGCCTGAGCAGAATCTGTCCTGTCAGACACAAAACCCAAGCCCTTATTCTGTGTCAATGACTTGAAACTCAGGGGCCCAAATCTTTTTCTTATCTCTCCTTCCCAACTTGTTTTCTCCACTTCTTCAAGTGCCTCTTGGCTGAGCCGACATCTTTGTCACCTCCAGCCAACTGCTGCCTCCTCACCCGCCGCCCGCTCACCTCCCTGCCTGCTGGGTTTAAGAGTTTAAAAAACACTTCAGTGACTCTCACTTACTCTCCCCCGGAGCAGGCGAGGAGGAGATTGTCTGTAGATCTTTCAGGCAGACACAAACCGGACAAACCGCAGTGAGGCAAAAGAAGGGAATTATCTCTCACTGGTGTTTGTGGATATGGAGGATAGAGAGTGGGGGATGGCAGAGCGTGTGTGATCTGCTGCGGACTGTGTGTGTGTGTGTGTACTCTCAATTTTTATTTTTCTGAGCCATGTCTACCCAGGGCTGCTGCTGCTGCTGCTGCTCCTTCCACTCGTCCAGTTCTGGGGTTAAATGCTTCTTCCATTTACTCATTCACACGTTTATACAGTGCATCTCAGGAGCAATTCTTTTAAGTATATACACATTTCCGATACTCAGCACTCTGAATGAAGGAGACGACCCGCTGTTAGTAGGTAACCCGCTCTGACTCTGAGTTGGAGGATGCATTTAAGAGACAGTTCCGTCTCAGGCCTGTGGAAACAAGTTCAAGTTCATTCTAGAGTTCCTCCATTATACACACAGTTCCACAGTTCGGCAGCTGAGGAGGACGAGGTGACATCAGATGCTTGTGACCGCCAACTGAGAAAAGTCGGACAAGTCCCCGTTTCCTGTCTCTCACCAGTCGGGTCCAGAAACTCTGCACTTCTCGCTGCGGTGAAACCAGGACGTGGACACATGGCAGAGAAATGCTGGCGCCTCTTCTTTTGACGTTGCAGCTCTCGGGGCAGATGTGTCCTCTTCTGAAGAACAGCCAGACCGGTCCGGAGAGGCTGCAGAGTGTGTGCAGGCAGGTTGTGGCTGGATGATTGGACCACACACAGTAAATAAATCAGGAGCTCTAGCTGTTCATCGTAGACCAATTACTTTAAGAATGTGGGTTGTTTAACTCATGCACCTGCCCTGGTTTGACACAGTGTGTGTGTGTGTGTGATCCCCGGCAGTGATGCAGTCCACTGAGCTCCATTCAATAGCGCCTGAGCCCAGTTCATTTCTCCAGTTGTCGTCCGTCAATGAGCTGCACTCCCAGCCCCTGACCCTGCGACCCATCTGTCTGTCTTTAGTCCTCCACTGAAGCTTTGCTGATGTGGCTCTCTGCTGCTTCGTCAGGTACAGTATTCTCCACTGGGCTGTATGGGTGTAGGGGGAGTACCTCACAGGAGGGAATGCTGATATCATGTTCACTGTATTAGCTAAGCCCTTTCACTCAGGTGAGGTGCTGGTATTAGTCCGGATGATTATAAAGATATGAACAACCTCCGCAACCTATATTCCTAAATTTCTCTTGGGATATAATGGAGGTTCACGTTTACACTGTCTGTCAATTATAACTCTATGAGTCTGGGTTAGAGTTAGAGTTGCCTGTTGTGTTTTACTTACTGCTCTTGCTCCTTCTTCACTTCCTTCTTCCTTCATTTTATTCTCTGCAACTCAATCAGTCTGGACCGGATGGAGATTTTTGTGATTCAAAGTGGACTAGAGTGGATATACCCTGAGAAAATACACATGTTCTATAAAGTGCACGCGCTGAGAATATTCAGCTTCTCTGGGATAAACAAAGCCCTCTATTGTTTCACATATAGAAAAACCTGCCACAGCTCCAGCCCCTAAATTTACCGTGGAGTTAATCAACACCTCTCTGCTCGGCAAAGCACGTCAAAGGAAGTGTGGGTGTGTTTGTGTGTTTGTGTGTGTGCACGGAACACACCTCACAGAGCATCGGGCGGATTCTTCCTCAGGCCCGAGCGTGTGCAGGGTGCAGACGCAGGCGTAATCCTTCGCTGATGGAAAAGCGGTCACAGTCGCAAAGCCCCCTCTCTGCCCGCTGAGTGTGAGATGAGATAGTGAAGAGATTGCTCAGGATATGTGGAGAATTTCCCTCCACTTTGACAAAGAAAGGACGCGGCGGCGTGCGTGCAGATAAACAAAGGTGACAGGCGGCTCTAGAGGCTGCGTGAGGGTGGCGGACGGGCCGGGCCGGCCTATTTACCGCACGTGATATTTCCACTGATAGCTCCGCTGCTTGGCGCTCCCATGGATGTGTGGTTTGCAAAATCTGAATCATTAAAATTCTGTCTTTTTATATAACGAAAATTAGACTCATGCTACTGTTGGGGCTTGATGGATGGACATGTTGGTGTGGCGGTCGGAGGGTCTGACACTCTGATCCACACTGGAATATCTCAACAACCATCGTGAAAGACGAGCTAATAAAAACAAAAAAATAGAAGGTAGAAGGAAATCTGGGATTGTCAAATGTGTCAACGTTGTGTTCGGAGTTCTTGCTTTTAAAATCACTGACACGTTTCAACCTCATTAACGGCCTGAAGAGCCCGGAACAACTTCAAGCAGCTGTGATTAGAGCCAAACCAAGAGGAAGATAGAAGTTGTTGCTCTTTGGCTCAAGGGACTGATGAATCATCTGTGAGACAAGGACATGCTGTCAGCACAGATCAGCCAGGATTCTCAGTATGTAACCCACCCACCTACAGTACCTACCTACCTACCTACCTACCTAGGTAACTCCCTCCCTTCCTTCATACCTGCACACCATCCTACCTTTCTTCCTACCCACCCTATGCCTTATTCATTACCTAGCTGCCCACATGTGCCTCAGTTCAGAGGTCATAAATCATTTTTCCATTCATTTTTCCGGCTGTATCCAAATCGTGCTGACTTCTCTCGGGTGCTGACCTTTAACCTGAAGCAGCACTTCCTCTGTTATGCTTCACCAGCACATGTATCCATTGAACCCACTGGGGCCAAAGGCCAAAAGTGTGGCGCGCTAGAATACTTTACATCCTTTCAAAGCTGCAGAGGAGAATCAGCATCGTCGGTGTTGTTGTTAATAGTTTCGCACAGGGATCGCACCCAGGAGGATTGTGGGTAACAAGTTCAATCATTTGTCTTTATCCAGCTCTGTATGTCTTTGATAAATCCCAGGACTGAAGGGGAGTGAATGAGTTCATCCTCGGATACATAGGTGTAAACAAGTGTATGGACATATAACAACAGACAAATATTTTATAAAGGAGAAATATGAAAGAATCAAAATGCTTTTTGTGAAGCTGCTGCACTTCATATCCCTGAATTCATATTCTGCCAAATTACTGTTGCGTTGGCATCGACAGTCTTTGCATCAATTTCACGGCAGAGAGGAACATAATGAAGTCATTTCTATCTCTGCTGATGTTTTTTTTTCCTATAGCTGCGTGTTGGAAATTGTTAACTGTTTAAAATCACTTCATTGGATGACAGAGGAGGGGAGTCACCCACCGAACTGCTCCCTCTCAAACAGATCAGGCTCCTCTTGCATCTTGTTTTTAGGAATCACCAGCCTGAACTGATTGAGCAGGGCAGAGAAACATTTTCAAGAAGATTAGCCACTAATATTTAACACTGTCTTCTTCAAACCTAGACACCAGTTAAACTCTATTAACTTGGAACTAGAGTTTTTCATCTGTTTGGTTCCATAGTGTGTCCTACATTTTGTTTACTTTCCAATATGAAACTGAGAAAGACGGGATAGAATAATCAGTCTCAGGGTTACTTGAGGTTTCAAAAAACCCAAGATGGCGCTGGACACGCCAATCAATGAGTGGGTAAACCTTAAGAGTGGCTGCAGAGGGCGCTGTTGCTTAGCAGAAGTTACCTAGCATTGCTTTAACGTGAGGTTGATCTTGATTTTATTTTCACATTTAAATATTCTGTTCCTTGTTTGTTTTCAGTTTCGATTTAAACATCAGGTCTCAGAGCAGTTCCTGCTGTGAATAACTACTGTGACGTTCTTAGAGGAGTCTGATGAACGCTGCATTATACACCAGCTCACTGTGGGTCCTTTCATTAATCAGCAGCGGCCGACAAGTGCTGGGAAATTGCCCCCATCAAAAGACAAATGTAGAGGCCGTGAAAATCCTCTCCAGCCTATTGCTCAACTAAAACAAACAAATGTACGGCAATTAAACCCCGAGCGGTCCATACATCACGACAGATGGCTGCAAATAAAGGCCAATTTTAAAGTGTTAACAGATAATGAATCTGACACGTTGACCAGAGCAGAACGCCACAGCTAATGTCGAGGATTAATGTTGTGTTTGGAGTTGATTGTCTGTTTCATGCTCGGCGTTGACCTTTTATGACGTTTAGAGGTTTGACGTCTCTGGCCCCTAACTACTGCCTGTTACGCTTTATTCTTCATGATCTGTTTTCATTTCATGGTCTTGAATTTGTGGTTTCGTGACAAAATTTTTCCTCTCATTTTATTTTTCCACTTTATTTTAATAACACCATTTTATGGGAATAGATATAGCTGCATTGTGTTAGATTGTCGATCCCTTCATGTGTTCACGTAACGACCGCTGAGACAAATTTCTTGTTGCGCTTGTTAATTAACACTCCTTCCCTCGCCCACTGGTTTTTGTTCATTCAATCTCATTTTTGTCTCAAGTCTGAAAAGTTTTTTTTTTTTTTTTTTTTATCAATCTTAATTTCACCGCTGTGGTTATATTACAAATTCAGCTAAACTAAACTCACATCAGCACTGATCATTCAATTCACTGAAGAAGAAAACCTTGCAAGAGAAACAGGATAGAACAATCTTCTGTGATTCAAACTAAGAGGATGAGTTGATCGAGATTATAGAACTTGATCACGTTCAGTTTTTGAAAAGCAGGAGATATATGAAAAACTTACGCCAAGGTTGATGACCCAAGCACCTTCCTGTTGCAGGTAGCCTTGGAATTTATCAAGTTAATATTCAGTGAACTACACAGGCCGTGTATGTAACGTGTTTGCGAGCCACTTTTCTCGAACAGCGTGATTTACATGAACTTCTTCTTTTCTACGAGTTCACCTGTAACAAGCTGAGATCAACTAAACCCAGTCCTGCAGAATAATCCACTGGCATTTGATAATGGGCTCTGTGTGGTTGATGCATGTCTGTGCGATGACGGGCACCGAGGGGGCCGAGCAGTCTGCGGCTCCATCACTGGGTGGAGATCAGAGAGACTGAGGGTGTGTGTGTGTGTATGTGTGTGTGTGGAACAGGCGGAACACGCGCCCACGCACGCCCAAAAAATGTCCAGGCACACATTACCCGGGAGCAAATCGATACCTCTCAAGTTGACCGGCACTGACGTCAGAAGCACAGTTGGATCTCCCCCTTTTTCTCCCCTCGCCTGCATGTGACGTGTACGCGCGTGCGCGTGACTGCACTGTATGTGTGTGTCCGTGCGTGCGTGCCTCCACTGCCCCTTCTCACTGGCGCGCACTTTTGAGGCGCGTTGCTACGTGCCCAGATTGAAAAGCAGCTGCGCGTCGCTGCATGGGGAGGGAATAAGTTGCCCAAGTGATGGAGAGGGATGGAGTCCCCCCCCCCCCCCCCCCCCCCCCCCCCCCCCCCCCCCCCCCCCCCCCCCCCCCCCCCCAATGCCGCTCCACCCCACCCGGGAGCCCACAGCCCTGTCCGGGACTAAACATTATGTAATTACCGCCGCTGAAGGCGCGAGCGCGCTGCGGCGCAGCCCTCCTGTTAATTGTGAGCATCTGCGCACTGGTGCCAATAACCCGCGCTGCACGCGCTCATCCAGAAGTGGCGACGCGGCGACGCCATAGCCTCGAACAGCTGTAAAATACAAACGGAGCACGTCACAGAGAGCGCGGCGGTGGAAACAGCTCCATTAAGACAAGGTCGTCAGAATTGTGCATCCGTGAAGTCCCGCGGGGGGGGGGGGGGGGGTGTATGTTGGGGGGGGGGGGGGGGGGGGGTTATTGTGATATTTAAACCAGGCACTTTGACATTTTTACGACGCACAGCGACATTTCTGAAAAACTAACAGCAACAGGGACAAATGCATTTTCTTCAAGTGCATCCTGCAGGTTTGAGCCACTCATAAAATCTGCGGCTGCCCCCCTCCACTCCATCCCTCCCTCTTTTCTTCTGCCTCTTGTCCCTCCTTCTCCCTCTCTCTCTCTCTCTCTCTCTCTCTCTCTCTCTCTCTCTCTCTCTCTCTCTCTCTCTCTCTCTCTCTCTCTCTCTCTGCTGGAACGCACGGGGCTCCGCAGCTGTCCAGGGATAATACACTCTCGCTCTCTCCGCTTGTGCCGCTGCAGGACGGACCGTACAGCCGCTTCCTCCCTGTCACACCCGGACCCCCGAGCAAGGTAAGGACCTGAGTCCAGGCTCCCCCGGGCCGTGGTGTCCAGACCTGGGCTCAGCTGTTGGTGTCGAGGGGGGTGGTGGTGGTGTGGGAGGCACTGGGGGCTCCTGCACTTGTGGGTTCACTGTGATGCGCTGCTGTTGCGCACTGGATCCACGCATGCAACCGAGTCTGGGGGTTGTGGTTCGTGGATCGCGTGGGGAAAAAAAAAGATCTTCTCCTCATGTCCCGGATCGTTGTAGGACAGTGAGAGCAGAGAGGATGTGAGAAACAAGAGGAGGGACAGATCAAATTGTTGCAAGCGCGTCTTGACCATTGCTTAGTTTCTCCATCCAGCTGTTGTGTCATGATCGCTTCCGGCCGTGCGTGTTCTGGACAGCTGTTGAACACGGGCTCGGGATGTTCGGGCGGAGATCCCCGGACTGATGCGCTCGCAGCAGAGAGGTGCTGCTGGAGTTCCTCGGTGCCAAAAACCACCGAGGAGGCAGCTGCTGTAAACCTGCGTGCGTGTGTGTTGAATGAGACAAGCATGGAAGAGATGGAAGGTGCTGCTGGTGGTGGTGGAGAGGGGGGGCAGTGTGCGGCAGAGTTATCAATTTCCACATCAAAGTGTTCATTCTGAATTGGTGAGGATGGGGGGCGTGGGGGGGGGTAACACTCGTTCATTCCTACAACCAAAACCTCATTCAACAGCAGAGTGCGATGGAAGAGAGACAGAAAAGAAAGAGAGAGATGGAGATGTAGGGAAGATGGGAAAGTCAAGGGGGGAGGGGGAAGGGGGAGATAGAGATGACAGAGAGAGAGAGAGAGAGATGGCGCCCTACACTAGCGCACTATAGTCCTTTGATTTATCGCCTCTCCTCTGCGCACTGACGCACAAAGCTCCGGGTCCCTCCGCTCCCACTGGCTGTCACCTCACCGACTGATCAGCATCATCCACGGGACAGACGGTCCATCTGAACACCGGGAGCGCTCCCCCATCCGAGCATGAGCTCCCATTACACTCCTTCTCCTCTTCTTCGTCCTCCTCCTCCTCCTCCTCTGTTGCCCCACAGGCCAAACGCACGTTTAGACATGACGGCTGATCGCCGCTGTGAAAGCAGTCGTGACTGATGCGCTGTGACAGGCGAGCCAGTGGACATCCAGCGGTGCCATGTTTTGATCCCAGTGAGATTTGGTCTCTGCCTCCCAGTCACCGCGAAGCTGCTTAAAAGCGTTTATTCATCTCATTGTGAGGGAGCGTGCGTACGTGCGTGCGTGCGTGAGTGAGCGGCTGTGGCCGCGCACAGTGGCGGGACTGCAGGAAGTTTGAGGTCTCTGAGAGGAAGAGTCAGAGCAGCTTCAAGAGCACTCTTCATCACGTGTGGATTCATCAGCCTCCTCATCCTCATTCCTCCCAAATGACATCATCATTGTGCCATAGTTGCCCATCCTCTTCATCTCCGTCCTTACCATCACCATCATCAAACATGTGATGATGGAGATCATCATCATCGTTTCATGGTTGCCCACCCTCTTCCTATTCTTCTGGTCTCACAGTCACACATCCTTGTCCTCCTCCTCCTCATCATCATTATATTAATCAATTCTTGTGATGATCAAAGGGAATTGAATTCCTGTGAAGCCACCTGTATCCTGGGAAACCAGGAGAAAAGTTATAGTGTTAAACTAAATTTGCTGACTTGTGGAAGAATATCCACACACCTGCTCCTGTGTCTCCTCTTCCATCCTCCCACGTGGATCCAGAAGAGATTTACAGCTCATACAGTCAATTGTTTAAACCAGTGTTTAAACCCATATTAAAAGAATCCAATACAGGTTTAGATGGGGCACATCCCAGTGTCTGCCCTCCGCAACAGTGGAAGAACTGGATTCGTTCTTTGAACACGTCACATACACACACAGAAACCTTCATCTTTTGGGCTCCACACTTCTCTTGTGTATTGTTGAAGGTCTCATGAAGTGCAGAGGTGAATTTGGCGAGATCTGGACACGGGACGTGTTCGATAATTTGCATGAAGACCAACAGGGGGCTCCCAGGATGCAGTGCTCCTGCTTCCACCCTCCTCCTCATTATTGTTCCTTCTGTTATTATCACTGTCCTCATTCTCATCCTTGTCATTTTTATCTCTGTTATCGTTTCCATTAACATCATTACCGCCACGGCTGCCATCGTCTTCATCATTTCTACTGTCATCATTAGTCATCATCATTCCTGTCGTTATTTCTCTTGCTTTTATCACCTTGGTTTTCTCCGTCACATCAAAACGTTCATCACCACAACCCTCATCATTGTCCCTGCATCTCTTCTCATTTGTCTCTTCCTTCCTTCCCGTTCATTTAGGCTCCACCCGATGATTATTTTCCTCACCAATCAGTCAACCTAAACTTGAGTTTGGTTTACAAATTTCTACGAACTACTTTCCACCAGTCTAGAAATGCGATTTCTCACCAAACCCAGAGACCGAAACTTCCAGTTTATGATCATTAAAGATGACAAACAGCCTAAAATATTCACATTTAAGAGGCCGGAGCTAGTTATTTTATGGTTAGATAAGGTCCTCACCACTGCAGCAGCAAAACATGTTTTGACACTTTTCAAACCACATGAATATCATTATTTTAAGCATGAGAAGATTCCCTGGAGGGGACGAGCGATGGGGAGCTGCGTGAAAGGAGCAGATGGAGGAACGTGGAGCACCTGTCTCCTCCAGTCGCACTCCGGTGACCTGCTTCACATCAGCTTCATGCCGCTAAACGTCCTATTATAGCAGCGCCGATATAGGTCTGCTGAGGAAGAAGCTCTCAAAGGTCAGAGTACGACTTCCTCACTGGCTGCCATTTTACACAGGCTGCAGAAATCTCAATGACCCAAATGAGCAGGAGGACGGATGAGTAGCCTTCAGCAGGCTGCGATCGCTAATCAGGAGAGAAGTCAGAGAACAAATCAATATGGATTCACCTCAACACCTCCAACGATCTCTGACCGGGACCAAAATAGACCTGTCTTTCCCCTCACAATTTCTCTCTCTCTCTCTCTCTCACACACACACACACACACACTAATGACAGAGGCAGAGAGTTTCCAGTGAACCGTCTCCAACAGATTTATTTTCTGGAAAAAGATTAAAATTTCAATGTTTGAGCATCAGGCTCTGGGAATGTTTCTGGACCTGACTGCTTGGCCCAGGTCTCTTGTCATCATTGTTCAAATTCGATGAGTCAGCTTTGGTTTCACATTTAAAGAAGTGGGTACCGTATGCGCGTCCTCGTCATTTTCTTATACTTGCTTTGTAGACTGGTGTGCAACGTGTTGTATACGATGTCACGTGTGTCTGAGGTGTTTCTCCCAGGGAAGAGGAAACAGGTGAAGAAGAGCAAATGATGGAGTCTGTCGAACGTTAACACCGCTGTTTGTCTCCATCAATAACAGCAGCAACAGGGAGGATAAATCTTATCTCCGCCCAAATATTTATTTTCTGCCGTTGGGAAACGACAGACTGTGACTTTGTGGGATAAATGTCGTTGTAAAAAAAAAAAAAAAGAAGGAGCTGTTTTGGTAGATGAATACAGACAGGGTTAAGAGGGGAGGTGAGGAGGCTCAGGCCTTTGGGATTCTCAGAGGTTAAAGGTCACAGATCAGCTGAGACTTGCTGCAGGAACAGTAAAAGGAGGAAGAGCATTCATTAGATCAGAGCACTGGGCCTGAAGTTACATTTAGTTATTTCCTGTTTTACTTTGAAAGTTCTTGTTTTCCCTCTGTCTCTCGCCCCCTTTACTTCCTGCCTGCGTGATTGGCTGCTCCTCCCTCACATGACTCACCTGATTTTAAGTGAGTCCCCTTCCTCCACCACGTGTTCTCAGTCCCTCTGCTCCTCCTCCCTTCTGTTTGGACCAGTTCTGCTCCTGGTGTCTTGCAGCCTTCAAACGCAAACCGTGAGTCTGAACTTTTTAAATCTACTAATGTGGCTGCAGTGTACACATACACCGGCACACGTGCCACCGCTTTGTGTGTTCCCATGCAGGAGTCCTCTGGAGCAGACAGAAATAATCAAAGCTTTTAGTAAACCGCAGCCACACTAATGTTTGGGCATAAATCTGAGACCAACACTGGGTTAAAAAGTCATTGTTTAGGACTCTTAGCCTGTGTGCTGGTGTGAGCTGGTGAGCTTTCTGCTTAAGTCATGAATTCATTTTAAGTTCTCTGTTGAAACGCTCCAGCAGCTGTCACGGTGTGGACGAGGTTCAGGTTTGAGATGTGTTGGAGAAGGCTGTGGAAGAATCTTAAGCCCTGATTGTTGCTTGTGATTATCACATTGTGAGCGGCACTTCTAGTTTCTGCTCGTTCGGTTCCTGGGCTTATTTATTACCTCCAGTTTTTCCTCTTTGCTGCTGTGGGTTCAGAAATGGATTATCTCATTTTGTCGTCCAGCTTTTTAAGGGCTGATGCCAGCGCTGATGGTAGTGGGTACAATGTTTGGCCACTATCCCTGAGATGTTGTTCACTAATCCATGTGATGAAGAAAACACGGAGACTCGTGTTTATCAGTTTAACCATGAACCTCTTTAAAACTTCACAGTTCTTCTACTCTTCGTGAATACTGGCTTTAATCTTTTCCGGATCAGGAGCTGAATTTCAATTCGTGTCAACAGTTGAAAATACAGAACGTGTACATTACTACAGCGCCACCTGAGTGGTCTCATTACTCATGCAGTTTGATGTGAACACTTCTCAGCTGCCGCTCCACTTCGTCCCTTCAGAGTGAATCTCCGTGTTTTTGTTTTGTAACAGAAGAATCTAGCACACGCAGTTTGGGACGGCGACGGCCAAGAGACACACTGGCTTTCCCTCCACTGGGGAACTTGTTTATGGTGATGGCTGCTGAAGCCATTGGGGCTCGATGATGTGTTGAATCTTTGGGGCTCACACACACACATTGTGGTCGATCTTCCAGCTTTGCAGTTTATTTTGTTGCCTGAAACTGAGTCATTGTCTTACATGTTGCCTGCAGGGGCGTACCCGCACAAAAAAAGGACAGAAGTCGAAGAGAATGAAAAATAGATGTTTCTATTTCTCAGTAGAGTTAAAATAAAGAGGGGACCTGCGTTTAGAGCCTTTATTCTGGATTTCAACACAGAAAACTGATCCAGTCTTTTAAGAAACCCTTCCCTCTCTCTCTCTCTCTCTCTCTCTCTGTCTCTCGAAATTCCCCTGCGTCGCTCCTGTAACACAACTTTCTACAGCTTTTAACCACTTCTGGTTAAAGTCTGAGCTCTGGACCAATGACAGAAACTGGATTTCCAGTTGATGCATCTGATGTTTGAGTTGTATATTTAGTGGCTGCTGGTGTTGGTTGATTTCCTTGTTCTCTGAAAAACACTTGAGGAGATTTTCCTCCGAAATGTCTGGACTTTTCTGACAGGGGCTGGTGCACGTAAGGTCCAAATGCAGCCACAGAGATCACACGGTCAAGCTCTTGAAACTGGAGGGTGATAGAAAGCACGTTTTTAGCCACAGTGAAATTTTTTCTTTTTTTAGCATTAAACTCACATTTGAAATTCAGCTCCCCTGTCGTGGTGTGAATCATTTTCTGCCAAACGCAAGGTCGCTCCCCTCTGCCACTGTTGGGTCTCTTTATCATTTCCTACGTTTTCCACAGCACAGCATGGCAGCAGAGTGGCGGATATTTACCTCCTCATGCATCTCATTGCACCCATCACATATGGACCTTTCTGAAGCTGAGGTGAATCAGTGGTTTGACAAAGCAGGAGGCAAAGACTGGGACTTGGTTAGACAACAGAAAGCCGGGCTTTTCTTTAGAGGAATCTTCTGCCGAGTGACTCCCCTGATTCAGCCGCTCACACGCCAGAAACACTCCAAAAAACTGCACGAATCACTGTCGAGCAAACAAAGGAGAAGAGCGCGTTGCTTTCTCTCGTTTTATCTCCATTCTCATCTCGGCTTTATATCCGTGTTCGGTTAAACTCAGCAGGGCAGCCGCTCGGATGTTTAAATATGCAGAGGACAAGTTTCCGGGCGCCTGCAGTGCCAGCAGCTTGGAAGTGTGCGTTTCCACACCTGAAATCTTAAAAAATTCAAGCTGAAGTGGTGCATTAGTGAGCAGCACAGACCGAGGCGGGTGTTTATCAAATGTGCCAGGCCCGGGCGCGGTGATGTAGCGCGGAGTGGCTCTCTCTGTCACAAAGCAACAGATGCGATGCTCGAACACTCGCAGGCAATTGAAAATGTGTTTTTGTGCCCGGTACGAGCCGCTCCCGCTCTGGCTCTTTGTCATGTGTCTCTTAGATGTCTCGTGTCTATTTTCTATGCACAGGCACAAACATCGCTCTGTCCTGTCGGGTTGAATAGACGCTGACATGCTAATTCATTCTGAGGATGGACACACATGACACTTGAGCCCTGTTCAAGAGGGACAACAATGGCTAGATGATAATTAGATTTAACATTCAACAGTGTTAAATTGAATCAGTTTGATGCAGCTGTTAATGGGCAAACATGCATTTTACAAATTGTAAGGATTCAAAGCAACTAAATAATAATACCTTTCAGTATTGACTGTAACAGTTAGAGTTATAAAAAGTCAGTGGTGACAGGAAGGGATGGATACGAACACAGACGTGTGCCTTTTTTCTGTGAAGTGAATCCAACCTAGGGAATTCCCTTCATTCGAAACTTTTTGGAAGTTTTTGAAGCCAGGAGGTGGATGAGATTGTTCGTGAGAAAAACTGCAGCCCTGGTCATTTGTGCAAAAACTCTGAAGTTTCATTAGAAACAATGTCTTTTCTCTCATGGGAGGCACAGTGGTGGGGCCCAGATTAACTCTGGCCCACTGGGTTTTCTCTGGGTCCTCTGGCTTCTTCTCACAGTCCGGAGACAGCTGAGGTCAGACGGTGATTTCAAGTCTCATGTGCACGTCCTCTCAAGCTAAAGGTTATTTTTGCCACACCTCAAACAGTCAGATTATGCTGATTTAAAAAAAAAAAGAAAAAAAAAAGATGACCATTGGCCTCCACGTAAGGACTGTGAGCCGTGATTGTCCTGTTCACTGTCTAATGTGCATCAGCACCAGAATAAACCAAGCTGAAGAACACAGCACTATCTCTATCTGCTCTGATCACCACGTTTCCTGTCTCCACAGTACCAGCCAATCGTTGCCTCCAGGCGTTTTCATTGTGTTTAGGTTCAAGAGTTTGTTTTAATTCACTCTGTTACGTTTTTCTCCAATTCTACATTTCTCTGTGGAGCCATTAACTTTTCACACGTTTGCCTTTCTTTGGGATATCGACTTTGTTTCTCTCAGTTGGGGTGAGATGTTTTTAGAACACCCCCCCCCGCAGGGTTTGATATCTTCTATCTGCATAGTTCCAGTGTCTCTAACTCTCGCTCCTCCTTTTCTTTTGTTGAGTCAGAAAATCCCTGTAGTTCATAAATCATACATTCTGAATGCAGGAATATTTCCGGGGCAAAAGTGATAGGTTTGGCAGAAAGTGACCATGCCGTTGTCACAGTGTCTTGTATATGGAACGTCCTCAGACTGGAGGGGTTTTGACTAAAGTTGGTCTTGTTCAAATTTTTGGGGATCTCCGTTTCGTCTCCGGACCCCAGACTCTTGCCGACTTTAAACTCGACTTTACCCATCCATAAACACGTTGAAGTAGAAATGAGGCAGCCAACAGAGGGCAGCCGTTTGATCTAATATATTTCACTGTAATAGAATAGAGCAGAAAAATATGTTCTGAGTAGGTTCAAAATTTGATTTCTCATTTGTGGAAGACCCACCTGCAGGCAGACCTGAGCGCATCCACTTGATGTATCGGAGGAACATGACTCGTACTTTACTAATTCGATCTGCCTGATTAGAGGATGTTTTACAGAGGAACGGAACGATTCCCTCTCCACACCAGAGCCAGTGGAGAGAGGAAACATAATTGGCCTTAACTTGAACCGTCTGATCTCAGTTTTCACTGATCGCAGCAAAATACCAATTTCAGTTTGACTCTGCAGCTGCTGCATGATAAAGGCTGATTAGCTTCAACTTGGT
The DNA here is from genome assembly GCA_016785235.1 of Pseudorhombus dupliciocellatus. NCBI lineage: Eukaryota > Metazoa > Chordata > Actinopteri > Pleuronectiformes > Paralichthyidae > Pseudorhombus > Pseudorhombus dupliciocellatus. The sequence continues at coordinate 39,396 of JAFBJW010000392.1, forward strand.
TTCTGTTCGTATTAACTCTTATTTCATTTTTTTTTCCTCTCTGACCACTCGCTTCATTTGTTTGAAATGGGTCCAAAGATATTCAGCGTAACTGTGACACAACAGCGTCTGGGAACTTTTCTCCCAACTTTTTCCCCCTCTGTCGTTTCACGCCTCCTTCCTCTGCTGTCAAAGCTCTAAAAGTCAGCGGGAGCGTCCGGCCATGGACGACTAACCTTATCTTGCAAATGAAGTGTCTGCTGCTGTTCATCTCCGTGTGAGGAGGACTCAGGAACCATTTCCTTCACTGCTCCTCACTCTAACTCGGACAGATACGGTGGAGCCTGAAGGGAGGACTGGGAAAGATTGCAGCTAATTACCTGTCGGACCCTTTCACATTCAGAAAGGACTGAATTCCGTCTTTTATCTACCGAGGGGAAGCACACGTTTGAAGGTGACTCGCGTTGGACGGGACAAAGTTGAGAACCCTTGTGTCAAATAAGACAAAAACATGTTTATCTCTGCACGCCACCTCGCCAATGCTGGCTGCGATTGGCTCCACCACATTGTCCCTCCACTGTCCACTGGGTTGAATATTGTATTTTGTGTATCACACCTGCTGAGATCTCAAACTCCCCCCTCAAGATTTAACTTTTTTCGACTTTCCCTTTCTTTTTTTTTTTTTTTTTGCTTCAGCTAAATGACCCAATTTCCCAACAGGGATCATTAAACTTTCATTTCATCTAATCTAAGAACCATGTTCGCCGGAACCAGACATTTTCTAGTCAACCGCAGAACTTGAAGTGGTATTTTCTCTCCAAATTATTTAGGCTGTTGATGTCTTTCGGAACATATTGTGTGTAATTACAGAGCAACACATGCAGCTCCACCGGGGCCGCGTGGCCTCAGACGCCCGATGTTCCCGAGGAGCGAGTCACGTTGGAGGCGCGACAGATTGACTGTCCATAACGGTCCTCCGCCTCATGGATGCTGTGACTCACCACTAAAGTAGCTTCTGCAGTTCATCCAGCGACACCTCCGCACTTGCTGTTGTTATGACATGACCCGTTAAAAGTTGTGTAGCTTGAGTTCAGATGGCGACACAGACGCAGCGCAACAACGTACGGTAGGCTAGCCACCCTGTGGGCGAACAACCTGTGTACACGAAGACACATTTTGATAAAAGTATAACTTTTTAGTCCAAGGAACTCGAGGTTTTGTGCAATAAGTTGCTCCCAACCAGTCCACCAGGTGGCGGTAATGCAGAAGACGATGATGATAATTTTTTATATTCAATGATAAAGTGAAAACCCTTAGATCAAAACCTAAAGGAAGGAACCAGATTTCACGAGCTGCTGCTGCTGTTATGAATTCAGTCAGACATTTGAGTCGCTGCAGGACGCATCCAAAAACCTCTGGGACTTAACTTCGGTACCACTTCTCTGTCCCCATGTGTCTCTAGACTGGACATTAAACTACGGCTGAAGTAAACACTGTGCACCACTGTGGACTGTAGTGTTGTTGAGAATCTTCCAGTGTGCAGCTTTGTGTTGATTTCTTCTTGTGTGATTTCTTACGAACATTATTTTTTACCGTCTGTCTGTTTTTGGGCCAATGTTTTTACCTGTGTGGAGTTTTTAAATATTTCAAAGCCCCCTCTGCTGAGTCCTGTGTCCTGCACAGAAACACAGACACACCATTTTTTTTTTGCATTCCATAAATTTAACTCCAGCTGCAGCGACAAGGGGGCCTCAGTGAGATGAGAACTACCGACTTTGACAGAAACTACATTTGTGTATTGCAGCTTGCCAACAGGGGGCGATCAAGTTGATTTAGCGTCACTTTTTGAAATCGGTCCATCTTTAAATGTGTCTGATGGCTCAAAGTGGCACCTGACCAGCATTTCAACATGTTTGATTCTTTAATATCTAATGCTCTGATTCAGGAAACGCTGCAGACGGACACGGTTTAAAGAGTGAGCAGTCACGCTGCCGTAGACCAAAGTGCCATGAGAGACTCATTCATGGGAAGCAGCCTCTTAGGAGAAGAATGGACTCTTTGAAAAGCAGTTGGCTTTTGAGGTGAAGTGACCTTGACAGGTTACGCTGTGTAATTCAAATCTCACATTCTCCCTCTGCGCTTTATTCAGCCGAACTCAGGGTGAAGAAATGTTTCCGCTCTTCACCGAGGGACGAAAGCAGCACATGTGTTTTAAGTGCGTAAGTTTAAATGAACAAATGAGTCCAGTTGATTAACCGTGATGCTGGAATTCGTTCACAGCTCCCAGGTACTATCAACCTGGTGCAGCCTCTCCTCTGTGTGCGTGCGTGTGTGTGGGCAGGGAAGAAAAGCACACCTAAAAATACATCAGAATCTTCGGCGTCTGTTTGTCGTTTCTTTGTCTGCCTCATTAAATGTTTACGGAACCCATCCACCCTCCAGATCCGTACACGGCCGCTCTTTCAAACTCAGCCGCAGGAACGTCTCCGCTGCCGTGAATCAGCAGACAAAGATTAGGGTTTAGTGATGATATCCCTTCTTTTTCAGTGTTTACATTATCTGCCAGATAATCGCTGCGGTCGTCTCACTCAGCGGTATATTAGGCAAGTTATCGGGAATGTGCTCGGATATCACATATTCACAGAAATGAGTTTCAGTGCCGGTGCTCACGGTGCGAGGTTTTGTTCTGATTTACCAGATGTGAAGTCGGTTTGGTTTTTTGCATACCCTGGAAGATGTGCTTCAAACAAATACTCCATCTTTTTAAACTTGCTGGACATTATTTCACATGTTGAACAAAAACATTCTTGGTACCCAGAGGATAAACCCTTCTCCCTGGTGTTTTTCTATTTGTATTTGCGATATCTTGGTTGTGGGAGGAGGCATGGATGCATCATCTTAAAATACCGACTATGGCGTCGGTGAAATCTGTCCCAACGTGCACACTGGACAGGCCGGTGGTAGATTTTACCGAAAGCTGAATGAGGATGAAGAATGTCGTGAGCCGAACTGATCTCTAGCCTCATTAGCCTCAGTTTCCTGCTCTGAGAGGATGTGGGAGGAGCTGACAGTGGCAAAACTATTTATTCCAATGAGTCCATGTTTGTTTTGCTCATTAATCTCCCAGAATATGTCGGAATAAAGTCTTAACACTTCAAGGATGCAGGACACTCAACACCCTGGTAGAGTGACCCAGTGTCTGTGTGTGTATGAGCTCTCTGAGGGACCTGTGTCATCATTCAGACATTCAGTGCAGTTAATGTGTGTGTCTGTTAATATAATGCATAGAATGTTTTAGATTTTGCACACGACTACAGTGTGTATTGTTGTTTCTTGTGCAACTCGGGTGCTTTTTAAAAACCAGGGTTTGTGTCGGCTCTTTTATTGCAGCTGCTTGTCGAGTGTGAGCGGGGAGCGTTTATCAAACCAAAACAGTGTCCTGTCTTTGACTTAAAAGCCAAATCCATCTTCCAGAATGTGGCCCCCAGTGGGGGCTGACGAATAAGAGAGAAAACTGCTTCTGTTGTGAAATTATGCAAAACTGCTGCAGATCCAGGCTCAAAATATTCTTTAAATCTTTACACTATGAAGTGAAAAGGGTGAACATGAAGTAAAGCAGAGATAAAATAATAGTTTAAGAGTTTTTTTTTTTTTTTTTTTTTTTTGTAATTCAGGAAGTTTCGTTCCCAGCTCCATTTCAGAGGTTTAGCTTGAACAACATGTTCGGTCCAGACTCTACAGTTTGTACTGAACCAAAGTATCAGGTGTGAGAGGTTCCTAGGACCAGAACAGTGGTTCTGGGTCTGGATCAAACTGAACCGTGGTTTGTTGGTTCACAGACACATTAAACCACAGAAGAAGAAACAGAAGCAGCTGCAGTCATCAGCTCCCTTGATGCAATGTCTTAACATGAAATAATGTCAGACCTGTCTTTCCTCCAAATTCCATCAAAGCCTTTTAGCTTCTGACTCTAATGTCTGGAAAGTGTAAGAAAGAAAAACATTTACATCTGCTCCACGTAGTGAGTGAGTTGGTGTTTTACCAGTTTCCAAGCTGTGAGTTGATTTATCTCAGTATTGACTGTAACACCAGCCGCCGCCTGCTCTCCTCTGGACGCCTCGGCGCTCTGGACCGCTGCTGCGCCCGTCAGACGCCACGCGTTCCCGCGTTTTCTCACCAAAGCTGAGAACCCAGCGGCGGTTATTTTACACTGCGTGCTGCTGCTGGGACGCTGTGACATGTGGAGAGTTCACACCTTAACCCGCAGTCAACGGAAGCTGTGTTAAATCCTGCAGCTGTGCTGACAGACATGACCCCCCCCCCTCCCCCCTCCCATCACCACCACCACCGCCACCACCGAGGCAGAGCTGAAACCAAGACCTGAGCATGGACCCTAACTGGACCTCCCTCAGACCTCAACCCCACAACTCTGTAATAGATCTGAATAATATTAACAAGGTTTGCATTAGAAGAAAAATATGAACATGAATAGGCTGGTGTGCATGAGAGCAGGTGACTTATTTTCCAGATTGTGGTGCACTTGCCCTCCTCCAACTCTTTCTTTGGGGGGGGGGACACAGTACTCATTCTCTGCAGTCACGCTGAGGTGTCCACAGCAGGGAGCAGAAGAGCCGAGCCGCAACGGTCCCTGACGACCGGGCTCTGTGACCTCTACCCTTCACAGTCTGAGACCAAGCTCTCATCGTCCTCTTTAGCGCGAACAAACACCATCTGTGAAGGAAACACAAAACACGGGTGTTGCCGTTTTGTGTTTCTGTCTGTGCAGTCGTGCTTGACTATGGAGAACTGTGGCCCTGAGATGTTCGTAAACCGTCAGCCCCAGCAGTATTTCATTTTCCGAACCCCAGATCGGCTCTTAACAAACCCACATCTTGAATGTGTCTCGGCAGAGGAACTGGACGCGTGTGAAGCAAACCACACGTTCAATAATCATTTAGTTGAGGGCTATAACTTTACAGATAATGGACAGGAGGAAGTGGTCCGTGCGCGGCATCATGGGAGTTGGACCACTGCAGTAACAACGTTACTCTGATTAACTCAAGTCCAGCTGACGAGTCGAAGGAGTTTCTAGATGAAACAACTTTCTTAAACACAACAGGGAGCAAAGACGAAGTCAAACGGTGTGAGAACAATACAAAGGTTTAATAAACACGCTTATGCAGAAAGAGGAAAGAGGCTTTAATTTTTCATGAGAGCTTATTTACTTTCCTGTCTGTGGAGTCTCCTTGTTTCTTGCGTGTGGAGGAATCCTTGTCTGCAGGAGACGGGGTCAGACGTATTTGTTATGCTGCAGATGGGCGCAGGGCTGAGTCGTGATGAAACAGCCAGAGGCCGGTGGCGTTTATTGTATTTCTGGAGTGGGCTGCGGCGCTGAACAAGGATCAAGGCGAGCTGCAGCCAGCTGAGCTCTGCTGGAGAGACACGGAGGAGACGGGACAGAGAGAGAAAAGCAAAAAAGTGCCCAAGGCCGTCTCATCGGGGTTGAGGTCTGACTTCAGGTGTCAGCCGCTCTCCGTAACGCTCTCTGTCGTCACTGACAACTGTTGAATAGTTGTTTTTTTTTTTCTTTCATCCTGTCTTTGGTCATATTTAGAGACAGGTGAGGACCTGACAGGCCATGGTCAGCGGCGATTTGTTCTCTGTTTGTTCGTCCATCTTAGTTTTATAAATACTGAAGAATGAACACGCTTAGCAAAATCTTCCCTCTGACTCGGGTTTAATGATGAGATTTGGGAGGTCAAAGGTCAAAGACACGCTGCCAGTTCAACTAGATGTTATTGGTCGGGGGTTAAAAGTCATCGTGGTTTAACGAAGCCCAGTTCATGTGCCTGTCTTGAAGCTGTGGCTTTACCTCCAGCAGATCAAACGCAGGGAATTCCTTTTATTACATTTTGAGTTAATTTCTCCTGCAGATTCTCCATTTCTCTCCGTGCGTCCTCTGTCTCTTGTAATTTCATAAATGCATGCTCTTACAATATTAAGTGCATACTGCCTCGGCTCCATGAGCTCTTATTCCCCACTGGACATACAAATCCTGTTAGTGGACTCTTTAGAGATAAACTTTAGTGTATTCCATCATTGTGTTTGCATCAATTCCTCAACGTTACATTAGCACAGCCCGGGAATTCGCTTTAGGCACTTAAGATTGAAGATGCAATCAAAACTCATTTATTCCCGCCATGTGAGCGTCTCCCTGCTCGGTGACCGGCCGCTTTCCATCCACTCCGCGCGCAGCGTGTTTTCCTACGTGTCCAGAAATCAGGATTCAGTTTGATGGATAGAGTGGAAACCAGCGGAGCTCTGGATAATCAGATGCATGAATTAAATTTTAAAGCGCATTAGAATGAAACATGCAAAAGCACTGGTATGTTTTCTTTAAGAGTAAATTGATAAACAAATCTGTGTCAATGACTCGTTGACATCTCTAGGTCTTTATTTGCTGCTGTGAAACATCTAGAAACAAAATAATGGCATTCACGTCGTTGACCCATGAGTCAAAATCCCTCGTTGGCGTCTCATCCATTAAGAGACAAATGAAGATAGAGGCCAGACAGAGATGCTTTTCCACTGACGGTCCGTTTAAATGCTGCTTCAATTATTCAGGACTTAGTGTGGGAAGGACATGCTGGTTTGTGTGTGTGTGTGTGTGTGGCAGGTACACTCCATTTGACAGTAATTGTGACTCAGACGTTGCACTGTTCCACAGCACAGGTTCCTCTTGTTTGGATTATTATTTAAATGTTTCCGCATTGCAAGTGTGAGTGAACGTCTGCGTCCCTGTGGCTCCCAGCGAGTGTTTTCAATCTGTATGTGAATCCTCGCCAAGTCACAGATATAAATAAACCACAGCTACGGCCGATAGCCTGGCTGAGACAAGCTGCTGCTCGCTCCGGCAGATGAAGCTGACAGCTAAAGAGTGTGCGTGTGTGCGTGTGTGCGTGTGTGTCCTCTGGTTGAGGGAGAACCAAAGCTTTAGATGCAAAGCCATTTTGCAGTGTTGGAGTGTGTGTGGTTGCACGAGCAAGATGTTTAGGCACCTTTCTCACACACACACACGCACACATGGAACTCACTTCGTTCCCCTATAAGGCAGATAAGTCTATAATATGAATGTATGAACAGATTTAGAGCTCGAGGAGCACACACACACACACACACACACACACACACACACACACACACACACACACACACACACTCTTTAGCTACAGAAAATAAATATCCAAGTAGTGACATGTTTTTGCAAGGAGGCAAATTTGTTGCTCCCAAATTCATATTCTGCCGGAGCGTGTACTCAGCACTGCGTGGCTTGCTAAATATTCCACTCTAAACACTTTATTATGAGTCTGCTAACTCATCTGCACCTGCCAAACACACACACACACACACACATAGAAATCAAGTGAGCGGAGTGAACCTCTGCTGAAGCTGCAGTTGTCATTTGAAAAGGAGCGTTCTGTCGGGCTGGCGATGAGCTGGAATACCTGATGTTTTCTGTTGCCTTGTTTATTATTTTATGTTACTTCTTAACCTCTGTATTACAGCCGAGTGAGGAATTTGTGGAGCGTTTGATTCCAGCTCTGCGGGGAGGAAGCCCTCGACCCTCACGGGGATCAGACCTGTGACCTCGTGGTTTGTTTCAAACTGGAGTGTTGGCGGGTTTCAGTCAGCTCCTTTTGATGACAGGGTACGAGGAAGTTCTGAACAGAGGGGAGTTTCTTTCAGGTCAGAGACGGTTCTTTGTGGTTGTTATTCTGAAGACGCAACACAATGAAACTGCAATGAAGCGAGCTGGAAGGAATTCACCGAGAATGCAAACATGGAAAAAGTCGAACTGCAGAAGTGAGGCGTTGCAAAAGTTTTTCAAGATGAGATATTCATCTTCCCCACCACTTTTTTAAATTTAAAAAATGCTCCCACAAGGAAACCTTCTCGGCGTTTTCATTGAGCTGCACGCAAACAACATGACCGCCAAGATGTAGGACGCCGGAGGCAGACCTCGCCGTTTTTACAATTCAAATCCATGGTGCAATAAAAACCATGGCGGCGATGTCCAGAGGGCTGCAGGGGGGCGCTGTTGCTCAGTGAAGTGAGTGAGTTTTCAGGTCCAGACTTTTTACTCAGTTTAGTTTGGTCCAGAGTTTTCTCCCAACAGGCTGGAGTTCAGCCCCAAATGATTTTAAGTAGTGTAAGTAAGTCAGAAAGTTTTTACGAGGCCGCAGCTTCTCTTATTTGTGAGCAGGTCGATTCCTCCCGGAGCGTCGTAAGTGCTGGTTAACATATTCAAGAAGCCAAAGGCACTGAGCACAGGAGCAGGGGGGCCGGCCTACAGGTGAGGCGCTGCAACTGCAGGACAATAGACGGATCGATCAATCTATTTTTTTTTAAAGACGTCTTCTGAATAGCTTGATGGTCGAACTAAAACCCACACGTTTCTATGACGTGACTCGTGTCGGTCTTTAGGAGAATAAACCTGAGTGTTTTCAGGTTTGTTGAATCAGTGTGAGATGACTTTCCCTGTGTTTGTGTTAATTTAGGAAAAAAAAAAAGAAAAAAAAAGTTAAAGTTAAATTAGATCAGTGTATTTTTCTGCGCTAGCTTTTAACCCGAGCTGCATTTTATACCGGCTGCTTCTGCAGCAAGAACAGAAAATGAAAGATCCCAGATGAATAATTGTTAAATTGGCGTGCAGCCTTGGTATTTATAGAACGCGCAGCAGTAATCTTTTTTCAAGCACATTTCTTCCTTTTTATATATGAAACCGAGATGTCGGCTCCTGAGCCGCTGAAGCTTCAGTGTCTCCTGCAGTCACTCACTTCCTGTGTTCTGGGCAGGTGGAACCCAGCCGTTGTACGGAGGGGCTCTGAAGACGTCGAGAATCCACGAGGTGGATTAGTGAGACTGGTTGGAGGCTTCAGAGTGCTGCTGACTCAGTGGGATTTGTGGTTATTTGCAGCCGCAGGGAGTCATTTGATTTAATATTTGTCTAAGACACTGCACAGCTGAACAGAGATTTAACCAGGGGGGATTCCTCTGGAGACAGACAAGCATTCTTTACTTTGGAACGATTTCCTCTCGCTTGAATTCACTCTGATTTCGGTTTGCTTTGCTTTTCCGTTGGCTCTGTTTGCTGTTATCGCTCCATTCTGTCGACCTTGTCTCAGACCTGCTCGGTGCACGTGAGGAGGTGGCGATCCAGTGCGATCACCTTCACTCTCCCTTAATCTAACCTGTCGTACTTGTCCCATATAAACTTTGAAGTTCAGAATAAGCGGAACATTGAATATTGTCGTCTGTCAGCAACAGACAAGATCAGTATTTCACGCTGGCGGCCTCCACAGGAAGTGGCCTGGTGAACCAGTGCAGTGAGAGAGGAAGTGGACATTAACCTTCCCCGTCTTTTCCATCTCTGTTAATTTGATTTCCCCCCCCCCCCCTCTCTCCTCTTCTCCCTATCAGGGGTGGTCTCACATTTACAGAGTTTTGACACACACACACACACCTGCCATGGTCTTATCTCAGGTATATAACTGACAGACAGATTCAGAGGCGTAGACGTTCAACTTTAGTGACACGAAGATAAACACCCGCAACGAATGCCAAGTAACTCTTGTGTGTGTGTGTGTGTGTGTGCATCCTGCATTACACATGAGGCCAGGTCCTGGGCGCACAGAGATGCATGAGTCACACTGATTAGTCAGTCCAGCACCGATCTGTGAAAGCAGCCTAGTCCCTGTCTAGTTTGTATGCTGTGTGTGTGTGATGGGCAGGTAAGGTATTATCCTGTGAGAAGCAAGGTCCTTGTTAGCAGGCATCTGGCAGGCAGGTAGATGTAGAGTGACAGAAAAGTCTGCAACACACACACACACACACACACACACACACACACACACACACACACACACATGCACAATGGTACTCATACTCCCTAGCCCATCTTGCTTGAATGCACAACAAACCGACAGACGTTGAGAGCATGCAAAAACCAACAGCACCATTCATGTGTGCGTAAAACTTGAAAAAGGAGCCAGTTAAGGGTGACCTGGCCACGTTCTGCCCAACAGTGAAAGGTATAAAAGAAAGATGATGAACGAAATGAAAAGTGTTTTCTTCAGGTGCAGGGTTCCGAGCGCTACTGCATCTATCACCGAGCGTGTGGTGGCATTTACTGGAGAATTACAGAAATGGATTCCTTGTTACTCAACATTAAAAGATGCTGATTCAAGAGAAGTGCTCGCTTAAGAAGTGACTCTTGGTTATTGATCATGTCGATCAAGTGACAGGAAGTCAAACCGGCATTCATTCATTTTTATGCCACTTCAGCCTTACCTGACTCTGCAGCTGCTGGACTCCTGCAGCACAACAGGGGTTTCAGCTGGAAATTACCCCCCCCCCCCCCTTAGATAAGAGGTGCCCCCCCCCCCAGTTAGATAAGAGGTGCGACGCAATGATTTCTGTGTGTGAATTTGAATCACAGTATCATGAAAGTGGCATTTCCCTTTGAGCCCGGAGGATAAGCAGTGGAAGCTTTGTCTGAACATTTGTGGAAGTATTCATCATCATTTTGTCTTTCCTTGGTGCTGAACGGCCCTTTCCTCCCACACTTAGACTCCTGCAAGTACAACAATACATCTCCACCCAGGACAGCGTGGAGCCTGTAAAAGTGAACATTTGTATTCCATCGGCCTTGAGAGTCCCTTCCTGCCGTAGAGCAGAGAGGAAACTGGGCGTTTGTCATTTGAATGAACAGAACGAAATAACACTGATGCCGTTTTCTGATGTAATCATGCAACGTAGCAGCTTTTAGAATTATTATAGAAGTTAATGATGATCATGATAAGTTCCCTGAGGAGATGGAGGAGCTGTAAACCCTCACAGGGCTGATATTCATTCACGCAGAGGACTTCATCATGCCCGACCCCCTGTGTGTGTGTGTATGAATAAGCGCAGCAGCAGCAGGTGGTGACATTTGAAACGCTGAACAAACACGTGCTGGCTGGTTGATCTGTGTCCTTGGCTCGAGCTGCAGAGACGATCCCACCTTGGCATTTTCACTTTCTCATAAATCTTCACTGCTCCAGGACACAAACACGCGCGTATGCGAATTTAGTTTTCATGGACTGAATTTACTCAAAGGTTCAATTTGCTTGAGGCTCCGGTCATTAAACCCTTTGTAGTAATACAAAGCTTTTACAGTTTGGACAGTTTGGACTGGAGGGAAACGGGTGGCGCGGGCGTCCACTCACAGGAACTAGTTTATTTTGATCTGTGTGTTTGATGCAAAGTTTCAATCTCTTCAGTTTTTGTTAACTTTGTGGAGGATGTCTTCAAGGCGTCACCTTGAGGCAGAGTACGGACAGGAGTCCACAGAAGGACTGGAGCGGTGCCATGTGGGTCCTTAGGTAATTAAAAAACAAAACACGGATCGATTCTAAAACGTGCCTGGACCCACCGTCACTGGGCTGCACCCTGATGAAGACATCTGCATCCGGAGGTCTGAGCCTAAAGGGACAGTTCACCTCAAAAATGAAAATCTACTCAGCACTTAGCCAGCTTGAGTCCACATTGTATTTGTTCCTCCTGAAATGCTCTCCCATCCTCTGACCACCCTGCCCCTCCTCTTCCATCTTCCCTCCGTTTTATTTGAGCTCAAAGCATCACCTCCCTCGTCTTCTCATAACTCCATCCCTCCATCCCTCTCGTTGTACCGCTGCACCTCCCTCCGCCCTCTGCTCCTCCTGCTCTCTGCTTAAGCATTTTTCTTTTCCCAACTTTAGCCTTTAATTTAATTTTCTGCACCATTAATACTCAGCTGAGGCCTGATCGGCCTGATTTGCAGCCCACTTTGAGGGAGGAAGCCGAGCCTTATTTCTGCCCTAGCGTTCATCAGATCGGTCGCCCCTGTTGTCTGACGGGAGGAGAAGCTGATGGATGGTGGCAAAGATGCGAAAAATTAGCTTGGCCCAAAGGAGGAAACACATTTCCCACACACACACACTCACTGACGTGCCAATCAAGGTTGTGGTTGAAGAGAGTAACTGACGGTGCAGCCACCATCCTTCCATGAACTACATCAGCTCCTCGATGCTGCTGGTTTAACCAAACCTGGATCATAAGATAAAAGGCAACAAAATTAATGACGCGTAGAGACACAATTACAAATGACTGCAGAGAATAATGAATGAACTTTTGGGTATGAATGGAATCGGCTTTTCCAGTGAACGCCCACAGAGTTTTTTTTTTTTTTTTTTCTCCCTGTTGAAGGAGTGGGACAGTTTACAGCGCAGGGCTTAGCAGGAGACGCTGGAGAAAAGGTACAGCAGGGATTTGATCCCAGGCCAGCAGGCTGCATGTGGCTCTGAAGATATCAGTCTAAACCTTCTGTTGTCTCATCCCAGTACAGAGCAATTTCCCAGCCACCAGGAGCCATAATGTAGTTAAGTACTGAATAGAGTGGGGGAAAAAAGAATATTGTTTTTCAGCTGTGTAATTGGATTGAGGACAACACGCAAACCTGGCGGCATATTCCTGGTGCGACGTTTCAATGTAATGTCTACGGTTTGATTTCCCTCATGTTTATTATGGCTCTCCTTCTGGAATCCATTAGGGCCTCTGCAGTCTCACACACACACACACACACACACGCTGACATGTTGCACCCATCACCTCCTCTGCAGATTTCTCTTCTCCTTCTTCTTCAACTTGAATTCAGCCTCAGCCTCATCTCTAGAATAACTGACATGCTCTGAACCAACCTGCTTATTAAATAAACAACACATCGCTCAACACAAGGCCGGCTGACACGTTTAAGGTGCCATTAATCAGTCGGAGGCTTTAACGGCGCTGAGTGGACGGTCTGCAGAGCAGAGGACGCTGGGATGTGCTGTCTGTGGCGTCTTGAGATGTTGGCTGAGGTTTAATTCCACAAGAGGCCGACCTGTGCGGTTTAATTATCGCGGCATTGACGGGATAAACCGCGTGCGCGTTGTTTTGGGGCAGCTGCCAGTTGTGATGGGAGCTGCCCACCTGATAGCCCAGGAGAGGCGCAGTCCTTTCCACCTGTCTCCTTTACTCAGTCCAGCCTCGACAACAATTTGGTGCTCGGCTGAGTCTGACAGCGCCGCGCCAGATGTTGTTTAAACCCCTGTTTCGTCCGGGGAGCTGCTGCTGAGCAATGTGAACATTTGCAGGACCGCTGTTTTTTCCCCTTTCGTCCAAGTGCGCGGCCTCTGTCCAGCTGTGGTTTCCCGCAGCTGGATGTAGAGCAAGTCCACAGACGTGTCGGATTCATGCCGTCCATACACAACTTTCTCAGGGACCAATTTGATCCTCTGACTGTCGGACAAGCTGCCGCTTTCGTGCGAGCATTCCAAAATGAGCGCAGCCCTCCAGATTTCCTACATCACAGAAGCTGTTGAAAACATTGAAAGTGTCTTGATCCATTTGTTCAACCTTTGAATATCCTAGTTTCCTGAAATGTTTGCTATTAAATATAGTGGTAAAGTATTCAATCACCGAGCAGTTCACTGATTCAGTTTACAGCTCAAAATAAACACTTCAGTGCAGCTTATCTTTCCCAGATAAGGAACCTATGATCACGGCCACAAAGACCTGATTGAATGAAGTGCAGCTGCATCTCCGGCACTAGAGTTGCTGAGGGCTGAGCTGCGTGGATGCGTGCTGCTCTGCTCAGCTCATATCTGATGAGCACAGACCTCTGCTCAGAAAGCCCCGATTTTAAAAATTCAGGGTTGTGAGATTCTGCTGCAACATGCAAATCTGAGGAATTAAATTTTTAACAGAGGGGGGAACTTAGTGCAAAGATCTAAACGACCGTGAGCTGTGGTTGAAGTGGCAGCGCTGCAACCTTCAGCTTAGTCTTCTCCCTAAGCTGATTAATATGTAGAGTTAAAATTCGTCGACATTGTTGTTCAGCGCCGTTGAAGAATGCACGAAGTGATTCAGCTATCAGCGTTAAATCAGATTCCTGCCGATTGTTGCACCAACCAGAGGTCGACAGACTCGTCGTCTGTTGCCGGGGGCTGTTCAGAGCCGGAGCGGAGGCACCTCGCTGCCATTTCAGATAATTACTCGAACATAATTGTTCTCGGCTAGTGCGTAAAATTCATACAGCTGTCAGATGATCGCCGGCACGCCCGGCTCTGAGGAGCGATCAAGCAGATGGACGCACAGACAGAATGATGGAGAGAGGGAGTGAGGTGGAAAACAAAGACGAAGACGTGAGAGACAAGGTGAAGAAGCACGGGGTGGGGGGGCTGAGATGACAGAGACTGATTAGAGGACAGAGGGAGACAAATGGAGAGCACAGAGAAGAACAGCAGAGCGCTTTTTGTCACGTCTGCAGGCGAGCTGGTGACACACACACACACTGGCCAGTATATCTCATGTGCCCTGACATGTATTAAATATGATTCTAATCTAAAATATTTACAAACACCATCTGGTGTGTTTGTGTTTGTGGGTTTATAAAAATGCTCTTCAGTTGACAGGGTGTGTGTTTGTTGACGTGTTTGCACAGACACAAACTTTCATTGAGGTTCAGTGTCTTCACACACGGTTCTTCTCCTCAGTTGTGTGCTTACAAAGCTTTTAAATGTCATTTCATTCTCTGTCCCTCTGTTGGCGACGGTGTTGATTTCCTAAGCCTCCGGGCGATGAAACCATAAATATAATTACTGCAATATACGTTCTCCTCGATCGAGATGTAAGACGTCGAGAGGACTCGTTCCCTCCATGATGTGTCTCAGTAAGGTTCATATATAGTACTACATGTACTGTATAGTTCAGAATATATCATCCAGGTTTGTTCTACTTGACTGCATCACATTAAAATAAACTGTTGGTAACTCCCAACACCAAACTTTCAAACTGATCTGAGTCCAGTTCCAAGTGTAGGAAATCCAGACCTCAGGCAGTGCGATTGAGACCTCACCTTATCCTTCATTTAACTACTTCACCATTAAATGGCTGCACACTCACAAGTAATCTGTATTTTCTGTCTATTTTCCTTTTCTGCTGAGTTTCATTCCGCTGCTGTGGCCGTTCATCGTTTCACCGCTTGTGGTTCTTGGGGGCAGGACGTGTTTCATTTGTGTGACTTAAGTTTGCCTCAGATGTTATTAGTGGCAGCGCTTGTACTCTAATTGTCCCATTAAAATAAGATATTAGCGTGATAAAGGATGAGGAGAGTGGATATTGGTCAACGGGAGAGAAGAGATGAGCCCAGAGGATGGGAGGACGGACAGGAAGTGAGAGAGGGGAGATTAATCCTGTTAAGGTGTTAATGCTCTTAAGCATACTGATAGCTGCTGTGCATGTGTGTGTGTGTGTGTGTGTGTGTGCTGCAGTGCTATAGGCTCATTAAGCTGCAGGGGAGAATAGCTAAAAGGATTAGACAGACATGGATTATTCACGCATGAAATACTGGAACCAAGGAGGTGGAGACGGAGTGAGGGAAGGAGGGAGAGAGAAGCTGAATATGTAAGAGGAGTTGGGAATATAAATATGTATGTCGAGGAATATACTTGGCCAAGAGATGAAAAGAGGAAGCGGCAGAGCGTCGATTGGGAGAGAGGGAGCTCAGGAAGTCGAGGGGGACACAAGATGAGGTCTGAGATTTAAGATGCAGCCGTAGACCGAGAGAAATCTGCTGAATGCAACAGAATGAGCAAGTGGAGATGGACAGAGATAGACGCAGAGAGTTGAGGAAGACGGATTGGGATATAAACTCAAGCAGAGATGAGCGAGCGCGAGATGAGGTGGCAGAGGGGAGCAGGGCATCATGGGTAAAAAGAAAAAAAAAAGAGAGGAGCAGAGGACCTGAGAGGAATGAAGAGGAAAGAAATGAATCACGGGAGGAGGGAAAGTTAGGGGAGGAGGGGAGGATGAACAACTTTCCTTCCTGCTGTCGTCGCCCCAGCACATCTGAGAGGCTCCACCCACTCGTTGTCCCCCGTCCATCATTTTTAAGGTTTAAAAGAGAGAGAAATGTCTTGCTGTTTAGGTTTTGGAAATGTTAATAGGAAATCTGCATGAAAACAAAATCCTTAATTATTCCTTTTGATAAAGCGGCGCCCTTATTCCCACAGCAGAGCGTCACGCTGTGGAGTGTTTTCCAAACGCACATCACATCTTGACCTTTATTCCGTCTACAGCTGAAGCCCAGCTGCTGAAACAGCTGCAGTGGATCACACTGATCTCTGGAGCAGGACGCTGGTGATGCTTACAGTTTACTGTTTAATAACCACGTGTCAATTAGTGCCAGCGTTTGATTGGGTTCAAACCTTTTCAACTTCCACACAGTGGAAACAGTGCGTCTTCTTCCTTGTCTTTATGTCCCCAGCAGGCTTTGATTTAACTTCACCCATTCACGCTCACATCCTTCAGCGCTTCTAAATATAGCACGTCTCGACCCAGACCGTCCCATTCATGCATTGACGCCACAGCCACCTGGTTCTGTCGGGGGTGGCAGTGTCTCTCCCAGAGACCCTTTGACATGCAGAGGTCAAGCCACCGACCTTTTGATCAGCGGACGACCGGATTTTACTCCTGAGCCACGCAGAGACCCGTCGGTGACTTTCAAACAGGGAACCAGACCTCTTGTCACACATGACACCAACATGCTGCTTCTCCTCCTCTTTCTATCACAGCCTCTTATCCCCCCTTTTTACTCTTCTGCTAAAAGGAAATGAGGCAAAGTTTGCCCGATATATATTTTCCCACAAGCCTCCAGTGACACACACACACACGCACACACTCCACCTCTGGTGCCACGGTCGTGTGGCACTGTTTCCCTCTGGGGCTCTGGGAGGTGTGTGAATCACTGTCTGACATCACGAAGCCAGTCAACACATCTGTGGCTGAGATAAACGGGGGGAGGAGGAGAGAGAGGGAGGAGGATGGAGAGGGGATAGATGGGGAGGAAAAAGGGTGGTTAGATGAATTACAGTGCAGGGGGTGGGGGTGGGGGGTGTTGAAGAAGACATAGAGGAGCAAGAGAAGGAAATTGATTGAGCTGGAGGGAGAGGGGGAGATGGGGTGAGAGAAGGGAGAGATGAATTCAAAGAGGCATTGACATGAAATGAGGGAGGATGGGGTGGGGGGGGTGGAGGAGCGGGTGGGGGTTTCAATAAGCAGATGAATGTCATCAGAGGACGGCAGGTGACGACGGCAAATTGTGCGAGACGCACACAGAAAATGAGCAATGACATGGTCAAATATTTGGAGAGGAGAGCGTGGGTTCGCCTTCTGCTGCGTCTGTCGCCCGACCGAGTCGTCTGGCAGGGAGGGAGAGAGGGAGAGAGCAAAGGAGGAGAGGAATGTGCACGCTGCTCTCTCCAGTGTGAATGGACATTAGCTTGTTTGCACCGAGTGGCAGCGAATCTATTTATGCAGTGGGAGCTCATCCGGGTCCAAATCCCACAAATAAATATTTGAGTCTGTCTGCTGACTGCTGCTACTTCTGATGACACCTATATTCAGTTTATATATATATATATATATATATAAAAACAGCTTTAATAATGGATTTGTTCTCACTCAAACTTCACAGAGCAAAGGTGGCGTGAGTGTTTGTTTGTGTTCAGGTATTCATTCTTCTCCATTTGTGTGTGAGCTCGTGTTGCAGGTTCCCTCTGTGCATGTGTGTGGGGACGCGCTTTTCGTACAGCTCACACTGTTCACCAGTTCAATGACAGCTGTCAGCTCAGCAGTTTTTCAAAATAAAGTGCAAACACGCAGGGAAACCGTGTGCAGATGGTTGCTATGAGTCTGACTGTCTGAAGGATGACTGCTTCCCATGATCGACTAGTGGTTCGTCTTCTTCAGCTTCAAATCCTTGAAGCAGACGTGGTACATGTTCTGAATTTGGGATGTTCCCGTGTGCGTGTGTGTGGGCAGTGATGAAGAGAGACAAGTCCCTCTGGGCCTGATTCCATTTAAGTAAAGGGAGGAAGTGATGATATATGGTATAATACATGCAGTGAATAATTGTGAGTGTGAGAGCATGTGATGTCACTTCTCCAGCGTCGTCTCTTTGCTTCCTAAAGATAATCAAGCGTAGTCAAACAGAGAAACGTCCTCACAGCACCAGCTCACGTGCTTCACGTGTCCTCTCGTCGGTCGGTGCATGTCTTTATTTAGCTGCGTTCAGATGCAGACAGACGTTAAACCCTCGACTCCCGTGATGATGGTGACTGTGAGTCTGAACCCAGACGTCTGCTGTCTCCACCAGAATCCTCAGAATATGGGCTGCTGAACCCAGGGGCGGTCATCAGACGGTAACTGATTGTCTGTGTGTCTGTAATTAGTCGATGTTGGAGCCAGATCGACACAGAAACCAGCTCCTTAAACTCTTTATAAACCGTCTTCCTCAATGAAACACTTCATTTTAAACATCCAGAAGTACTTTGTGTTCGTTGGAGGAGTGGATTGAAGTGAGTACGATATTTGGACAGAAAGCGTCGCCACCCTGCATCTGTTGGCTCAGGCCGACTCCTGCAGTCACCTATTAACGGTGTGCTTCAAAATCAAAACGCCCTCAGCCGCTCACTGGATCCCATTTAGTTTGAAATGGCTCTAAATACCCTTCAGACGGCAATCCTCATCAACCTGATGCCATAATCCATCATTATGAATGTAGCGTGGGAGGCTCTGGTTCAGAGAAATAGCTTCTTTTGTTTCCTGATGAAAAATGACTCGATGGCTGTGACTTTCCTACAATAGATGACTGATGGTGAAGAGTCAGGGACAAAGCAACAGGAACCGTATTACTCACATTCCAACCAGTGAGTTGGGGACTCAAACAGAAAATGTACTTCAGCTTCCTGTCATGGCAGCGTCGTCCTCTTCCTGCAGAATCTTTCAATGCTTTTAAATTACGGCAGTTGTAATTTGCTCCTCGTTGCCGTATCTGTGGGATACATCCTACAAACACGTTTACATTTTTAATGCGACGGAGCCACTCTATTCCCCAGCCTGCTGAGCTGACACTGAATATTTAGAAAATTCTAACTTGAAGTATTTATATTTTGAACAGAATTTCTTATGGCTACAGAATAAATGATTGAGCACATTGTTTAAAACCCACATCCTCAGGAAGCATCCTAAATATTGATAACAATATTTTTACTGAGTGTTAATTATCATCAGTTTAAGGAATTAGCAGATGCTCTGATGGGACCCGGCTAATCAAGGTATTAGGAGAGTTTCCTTACAATGTATCTGAATACTATAAATAATGAAGCATGAATTTACATTCAGAGAAAGAGCATTAGTCTTAGCAGAGGTATAAAGGGCTTTGTTTTCCCACCTCAGCATATTTAATGTGTTGAGGGGGATGATGTGGAAGAGATGAGTCAGTTCATTCTACCAAAGATTTAAAGAAGTAAAATGCATCTTACTGGAACAAATACAACCTGTTCTCTCCACGCGCAGGTTCCTGGATCCAAACTCATGACAATAAATGAGCATCATGGCTGTAAATGTCTCACTGAAGCCACAAGACCTGCTGCTCCATGCTAACAGGTCTAAATATATAGATATTGCCTTTGTGGCACCAGTTGGGTTTTCTGAATTGCTCCTCCATCAGGCTTCTGTTATCGATCAATGACTTCAGCTTCGTTTGGGAATGTTGGTAAAATAACTTTGGAAATAATGATCTGCTGCAGAATCATCTCTGGCTCAAGTAGCTGATATTCCTTTCTATGGAAACTAGTTTCATGCAAAGAGTCACTGCATCAGAATCCAGATGTCAACAGCATATTAGTTTATTTTTGTGAGCTGCAGAGTAGTTTTTTTTTTTTTTTTAACCGAGAGAATTTCATTTCTGCCAGTAAGTCACACAGCATGGAAAGCTTCTGGCTGTGCAGCAGGCATCAAGTTAACTTTTCAGAAATAAATGCATCCTGAGTTCTCTGCGGTCGGATTTAATGTTGTAGGGATTAAGTTTTGTTTTCCTGTGCAAACAAGTGATAAAGTGAAAATAAGTCAGAACGAACCAGAGCAGCATTTTACCCTAAAAGATAAAAATGGAGAAAACAACACTGTCACATTCTAAAAGATGCATCAAATGAACAAAATCTATGAAGTGAACAACATATATACGTCAACATGTATGACCAATTCCGATCACGTCACATATTGGCTGATCTTCCTGCCTGCTGCCTCCTTGGCAGAGCAGAATTAATATATGCTATATCGGTGTTCAAATACACACATGATTATAATCATCTAATCAAGTGTCCTCTCGTCTGGCTAACATCCTCAACAACCTCTCTCCGTCGCTAATCAGCTAATTACACCACCATTACAATCAGACCAACTCCGGGCTCGTGGCAGCTGAGGCGGTGGATTAACACGGTAAACAAAATGTGCCGCATCCGGAAGGAGGAGGTACGGGTGGACGGCAGCGAGTTCAGGGAAGTTGAAGAGGAGGAGGAGTGGAGGAGAAAGATTTTTCTTTTCTCGGTTGTTTTTCTTTTAATGAAAAACAATGTTTGATTTATTAAATCCACTTCACAGCTCAGGTTTGACACACCACGGACACTGGAATCGATGGAAGGATTGCGGTGCTCCGGTCATTCACGGCTGTTTCTTCTACAGTGCATGATGCTACACATTTTACTTTATAAAACTCACTCATGCTAATGGAAATCGTTTGTTAGCTCACACTGTGCTGGAATCAGTTAATTGGAGAAGTCAGCTAACGCTAAAGCTTAACCTATAATTTCCACCCCTCCTCCAATTGGCTTGTGCATCAAAGCTCCGCCCCCAAAGTACATGATCATGCAGAGACTGATGGTCCTCCCATGATCCTCTCTAGTTGAAGAAACGTTTCTTTCTTTGAACCTGTGTGTAGCAGCCATGTTCCCTCCATCAAGCCTTATAGTCCCAACACAGAAGAAGCTCCTGACTCACTCACAACTTCACATCTAAGGGGAAAAAACCAAGGTTCAGATGTGAACAGAGAGCTTGTTTTCTCTTCTCCTGCCCATCTTTTTTTCCAGCACCATGACGGTTTCTGTTTTTGCACATTCCATTTTTTTTTTTTTTTTGCAGCTAATGCTTCTCTGCTTGCGTCTTTTAGTTGCACAGCAACAAGAATCCTCGTGCTCCCCACGACCTCTTGTCATCTTCATCACTAATGATGTACACAAGTTTGCACAGTGAACCGCAGAGACAGGCAGAAATCAAACCTTTACACAGAAGCACGCACATCTCATGTCATCTGATCCACTCAGGTCATGTCTGGTTCACAAAATATAAGAATAATCCAGCAAAGTGTACGTGCGGCTGCACCTTCCTCGTGAATCATAATCTCGTCTCTCCTCCTCTTTCTGTTTATCCCTTCAGCTTCTCATGTCCCTCACTCCCCTCTGCTTATTGCTTTGTTTTCCGCCCCCGTGTTCTAGCATTTTCCATCTCCGGCCGCCTCTATCAATTTTTAATATGGCAGCCAGAGCTGGACATGTCATCAGCCTGGCAACGGCCACAGTGTTTGGCCCTGCCTTGAAAACCCGGTGTTTCTTTGTTTTTAACAGATGTGGAAGGCTTTGGTTTTGTCTGATTGGCTTCACGCAGCAGTGACCTCACCGCGGTCCGCTGCGGAGGCCCTAAGCTATCCGTCGAAGGAAGTCGTGACACAGAGGAGAAGTGTTTCCAAGGCTCCGGTGATTCTCTGAGATATGTTTTACCTCTCCTCCATGAAAGAGGCTTGTTGCTAAGCAGTAAAAGTCCCCCTGCTTCCTGGCTGGACTTGAATTATTTGTCTCGGGGCATTAAGTGAAAGAATATCACATCGCACACAATAGGACCGTTGGGGCACATTGGGGAAGTTTTTGTGGGTAACGTCTGGTGTCTGTTTTAGAGAGTTTGAGTTGTTTAAATGGTGGATGAAATATTCCGAGTTAAACGGGCACGTTAACACCTGCGGTAACCGACAAGAACGGCAATTAAATCTGCTGAATTTTACTCAGGTGAAACACAAAGGTCAAGAGTTTTAATTAAGCAGTTGTGCTAATCACATAGACATTGAGCAAGAGCTGGATTTCACTGAGCTGTGCTCACAGATCTCACCATTTCACACATGCAAGACAGGTTGTTGAGAACAGCATTGCATGATGCGGCGCACGACTGACATCTGACTGTCTGTGAGGACAGTAAAAACGTTATGGATGATAGCAAGAGCGAGTACTCGCTGTACAGCGTAGCAACGGAGCTTGGTGTTTCCCTTGTGTTCTGTGTGATGAAAAACATGTCCTTGTTATATGTTATACAAGTATGGCAGGTGAGGGGAAAAATGGAGCAGACCAAGATAAATACTTTACGGACTTGATGGTGGCCTCCACAAAACATTATTGCTGCTCTGCTAAACTCTCGAGCGTCGCACTAACTTCCTTCTTCATATTGAGCAATACAATAAAACGTTTACGACCTTTTGTAACCCGAGAGCGTAAAAGAGAGTGGCAAAAACTCATCCGTCTCCTAGACAAAGCCGTCCCCCGCGTGCGATGCTTTCTTCCCCCCTCGCAGGTAGCAATAAAGCTGCGGTCAGGAGCTGCTGACGGCGTTCGGTGCAGCGGGCGAACCAGAGTGCAGCCGATGAAGGTGAATCCGACTATATGTTGTAATGCAATATAGATAAAAAGGCCTCCTGCAGGTAGAGAGTTAATCCAATCTGAGAAGTGATAACCGTGTCTGCAGCGTGGTTGTACAACCTTCACTAACTGAGTTTTACCTCAAGGAAAATCCACTGGAGATGTAGAGGCGTCGTCAGGAAGCTGAACATCTGGACCACTGGAGAGATTCTGGAGTTATTCAAGGCTCCTGTTTGAATTCAGTCCATCTCCATTCATTCAAGTTTACTTGGACAATGTCTGACCTCTGTATGTGTCTGACTTTTTTTTCACAAGCGTGATTTGAAATAAACTCACACGCTTCACAAAGGTCAGAGTCCAGGTACACACACAAACACACCCACACAGAAAATAGGATTTATGACGCCGCAGTGCAGGACCTCACTTGTTTGCATGCCGCAGTATATTTTCCCTGGGTGCACACGCCGTGAACATCCAACACACAAACCACCTGCAGTTCATCTCAGGTCAGTTTGTTTGTTTCCGTTCTTCGTTCATCAGTTTCCTTTCGTCTCTTTCAAGTTAAAACACATTAATGGATTTTGATAGAAGAAATATTAGTTGAGCTCTGACCCAACAATGAGATATAATTACTGTTCCGCTCATTATGATGAGGGCAATTCATAAACTGTGAATTCAGAGATTCTTTATGATCGAGGACACAATGAGGATTCATTTCCACCAGTTGGTAAGCAAGATCACACAAAAACAGTTTTCTATGGAACTCAGGTTGGAGATGAACGCATTCAATTTTTGGGTGGATCAAATTTTTTTCTTTTCAACAAAAAAACTCAACATGCTGCAAAGAAACAGATAAGAAGGGGAATACATGATGAAGAAAGTTGACACTGATTTAATACTTATACACAGTACCCCCACACGCAGAGTACTCCACACATGCAATACAATAATCTTCAAAGCAGCCGTGTCATTATTTCCAAAACATGCTTTACATCAGCACACCCACGTTTTTATTGAAGCTTTAATTAAGAGTTGATCAGAAATCAAGGAGAGGAAAACATCCAGTCGATATTGAATTACTCAGCCTGGTCCAGAAATCTTTGTTGACTGTTTGTATCACATAAACTGCTTTACCAATAAATCATATTCGAATTTAATTGAAAATGAATCCGGAGAGGCAGTCGTTCTGTATTTTCACACCAACAACGGGATTCAAACGATTCAATTAATTTGTGTCTGTGCTATTAGGAACCGTGGTGATTTACCTCTGCCGACCCGTCAGCTGTTCCGACACAGTTGGGAGCTCCTGTATAAATATCGCCGATGATGTCCGTCAGTCGCCATGTTTCTCGTGCCAGAACTGACACCGCACGTAATCTGCTGTTAGCTGGTTGTTGTCGTCGCTTGCTGCGAGTTCACTGTGTCGCTGAATCGCACTCCGACACCAAAGAACGTCAGTGTCATTAAGTGTCAGTGCCGGCGAGTGAGGCTACCATTAGTTTTGATATACAGCGTTAAAATGGAGAAGTGAGAAGAAAGTTCTTGGTCCCACCTCCTCCATGTCACTGGATGGGACCAAGTTAAAGTCAAATAAGTTTGTAATAAGTTTGGGATTATTCAGTATTTTGATGAAATAAAGCAGGGGTAAACATCATGACTGACAGCTGAGAGTTGTGATTGATGGAGTGAGCGTGTTCTCAGGAAGTCACGACTCCACCCCTTTAAGTGCTGCTGCACAGGCATGGTTATTTACAGTCTGCGGTGTGGGTGGAGTTTACTTCTGATGCAGAGCGGAACGCAGATGAGGACGTGTTGGTGTTTGTGTGGATGTGAGTCACGATGTGACTTAACTCTTCGTCCTCTTTTCTTTCCCTCTTGCCGACTCTGATGATCACGTTACTGCTTCTCAGTGGCGGGTCCCTTTAACGGAGCCGGGGACTGTGTGGGGGAAATTATACAACACCTGCTCGGCTGGACGTCACTGACGCTGCTCCCCTGCAGCAACATGATTACCTGGAAATACCAAACTATTTTGGTCTTTTCTAAAAAAAAAAAGAAATCTGCACCTACAATTTGTAACTTTTTATTTACAGTTGCCATTTTCTTCCAGTTTCTTCGGTACGCATCCAAATATCACATTTCCTTTATGAATAAACCATGAACTCCAAATCTGCATAGTGTAACTGAGTGGTGTGGAACCAATGGTGTCGTCCAGCGTCATTAGTCGAGCCGCACAAACAATGCAGTGTCAGTGGCTGTGTCACTTTCAGGACGTATAGGTGTGATTAAACTCCACAGAGGATCTTAGTGTGCCATCTCACACACACACACACAGGCTACTCAGGACGACGTGTGCTGACTGTTTTCCCTGGGGCCTCGGATGAACTGCGCACATGCATTTAGACCCCAATACATACATCACATTTACATTTAGCTGATGCTTTTATTTACAGAAACTTGCAGTACACACACGTTAGTACCAACACAATGGAACACAGATACACACACAAAACAAATGGCCAGGGGACGGACCATCCTTTTCCTCGACGTGTCCTCCCTGTCCCCAGGTGGTCCATGTGAACCAGCAGGGAGTGTGTCTCTGCGTGAGTTTGTCCTTGTGTGATTAATGTGTATATAAACAATGACGAGGCAGAAAGGCGTGTATATGAGAATAGAACCGTTGACACCTTTTGTTATTTCGGGTTGCTTTCACGCTCCTATTTCTGTGGGCGTCAAAGTCGGTCCCCTCACCCTCTGCGCGGCTGCTGCCGGCCTCCAGTGTTCCATCGCTTTGTTCTCGGTTGTTGCACTGCAGCAGAAAAAGTCTCAAACTCCGAAGAGACTCTGTGATTAACCGACCCCTTCTTTAAATAATGTGTCGTTCGGCGGCGTGAGGCCGGCGACCGCACTCCGGTGGGGGCGGGGCACGCAGTGTTAATGTTGTCAGACTCTGTGGCACTGCGGAGCAAGAGGGCAGCAGACTGATGCAACCTGATGCAACACATTGTCACACCACACAGGGGCTGTAAGCACTGCAATGCTACATCAATAATAGGGCATGCATTATTCTGAAGGGCAGGCCAACTAAAAATAGCTGTTTTACCTGTGAGAGCCTGCAGCGACACACATTTGGGACAATTTGCTAAATCTGGGCTGGTCATCCCGACACTTGCTCTTAAAATAGCTTCAATGCTTCATGGCATCGATTCCACAAATTGCTGGAAATCGTCGTTCGCCAGCTGCACATTAATTCGGCCAATTTGCTCGTCTCCCACATCCCGGCAGTGATTCAGATCTGCGACGGCCGTCGTTTCAGGTCGTTTCAGGAGTCTTTGGAATTTCTCCGCGCATGTTTCAAAGGTGACGGTTTTCGTGTGGCATTGACGCCCTTTCATCTGACATCAAAGGCCAGACTCTGACACCTGAGGACGTCTTATTTCTGTCTGTGGACCCACTGCTCCACGGCTGGGGTTTAAAATCCCAGGAGATCAGCAGCTTCAGTGAAAACCAAGAAGCGCTTGTGTAGTAATGCAGCCGGTCGGAGCAGTGGCTCATTGATCAGTATTCCTATTTCTTGATAAGCTCCTTCTGATAAAAGTTTGAGAGACGACGAGAAAGATCTACACACCCGAAAGTGTCCAGATGGTCTTGTCTGTTGAAACTTGACATGTCATTGATCGAGTCAACATTAAAATACCTTTTTAAAGATTATGGCTACAAACGTCTGACACCAAGATAATAACCAAACCACCATGTTACCGTGCATTTATTGAGAATTATTATTGTTTACAAATGACTGTTGATGTTTTCCATGGGCTCAGCAGGTGATCAACCTGTTGCACAGATCAAATGAAACAAAGCGTCAGCACAGGAGCAAAGAGACAAACCTGCAACGCGTCTCTCATCTATAATTCACATAAAGCCGTTGCACGGTATTTGCAGAGTTCTGCACTGTGATCCCACGGCACCGAAGACGCGGAATAAGCCGAGCAGACGTAGCGACTGCAGCATTAGGCCATTGATTTTATTTTGGAACAAACAAACCGAAGAACAGGGCGAAACCACAACTCTGATACAAGTCAAGGTAATCCAGGAACTGAGTATTATTCATTTGCAGCAGAATAACTGCGATTATTGCAACGGCCGCAGTGACGTAGCAAGACTTGTCGCTGTGAATCAATTACTGGAGCGAGAAACCAGACGCACAGACCAACACTTCTCCCAGGAGCAGAGCTGTTGTGTATGATCCCTGCAGGACGAGCAGTCTGTTCCAAAGACATGTCAGTGAATCCACCATGAAGCGTTTTCTGGCTGTTATGTGGCCGGGCTAAGAGGACTTAGTGGATTAAGGCCGTTGGTGATAGCACTGGTCCAATTTCACCCCCCACAAAACTTTCCCCTCAATCCCCACAACTCTGTCGTTTACAGACTCCCGTGCAAAATTGCTGAATGTGTCTGGGGTGATATTAAAGGCACTATCTGACGCAGTCTAATGTATCAATATATATTTATTGAAAAAGCTTGAAGAGGAAATTGAATCCTTCCGGTGTTGTACGCCAACTGAGCTGAAATAAAACTTCTCTCTATCTGCAGCTTTTATTAAACAGGGCTCGGCTGCAGACGTTTGGAAACTCAAGTCAACTTTCCATCATCATATATATTAAATCATATTAACTACAAGTGTCCTGCACAGTTAAAACTCTGCGGTTTAATATGAGTTTTTAAAAACGTGTCGCCATCGCGTTAGCACTCGGCTCAGCGAGTAATTTGACATTATTATGACTCAAGAACGCCGTGTTACACCCAACATACAAGTTTCAGATCAGGGGTTTAAACGCTGTGGCAAATAAAAATAATAATAGTGAGCTGCGAGTCGTCTCTGATGAAAGTGTTTCTCCCAAGGAGACATTTTCTTTAAGTAGCATGAAAGCATGACAACAAAGCAGAAGGGCCAAACAGGATTATGTCTTATTAGCTGCCTGGATACAACATGGGTTGCCACGGTAACCACTGTCACGGTTGTAACGTGTGTTTCATGGGAATTTTAAAGCGAGGCTGGAATGAATCTGCACTGATACTACTCAGGTGAAGGAACCCTGTGGTTGAACTTCTAGATCTGAAGATCTGTAGTGAGCGGCTAAATGAAGAACGTAACTAAAAAAATCTGCATGTGTGTGAGAGAGATTTGCACTTGGGAAGGGATTTGTGAATCCACGAAGAAGCAATGAAGAAAGCGCCTGCAGCTGCCGGCCCAAAACAAACGCCGGTGCTCTGCGTCTACCTCACTGGACCCTGATATTGAGCGATGGTGGCTGAAATGATTGAAGCACATCTTCCATATGTCACCAGTTAGCGAGGCCCACTCTCGGGCACGGGCTGCCAACGCGCCAAGTGAGGCGCGTCGCAGAGTGGGCCGTCCCTATTAGGCGCAGGTCATCCAGATGAATGATTAAACAGGCAAAAGAGCGCTCGGGCCTATCAGGAGACAATCAGCCTTTCAAATGAGTATTATGCAAATGAAGCCTTGTGAATACATCAAAACAAATGCATGAGTGTGAGTTATACCGCAAAGAGGTGTGTGTGTGTGTGTGTGTGTGTGCACTGAGTAGGGAGATACTGGGAGTAAGAGGTTTGTGTGCAGTGTCATAGAAGCACTGGAGACAGAAATGCTTCACACAACATGATCAACTTTTATTTGCATCGTGTCTGTGTTGGTAAGACCTTAGATCACAGACATGCAGTTTCCTCACTCTGGAGTAACAGTGTCAGATATTGTTCCACAACTTGTGTTTACTGGGGCACTGGAAGCACAAGAGGGTAACAACTCAAGAGGTTATAACGTATTTACAAGTGGATAACCATCACATCATTATTAGTTATCTATTGCCTACCTGTAGTTGTATGTTGTGGTGCTATATTCTGAAGAGCACATTTTACATTTTGTAAGAAGCACGTGTCGCACAAACAGATGCATCTTGGGATCACGCATGAGATTTATACGACTCTCGTGTGCTGATGCTTCAGTTTGCCAGTGGCTCACTCAGCAAATCCCGGGCTAACCCGACACAAAGTGAACAAGATAACTCATCACAACCAGAATATGTTTTTAAAATGGTAGCATCTGCACACTGCCCCCCTGACACATCTGACCGGTCCAGTTCCAGGTTGTCTGGGCCACACTTAATGCTCCGCTGACCATCAGAAGGTTTGAATTTATATTTATGGGCAGATGAAAAATGCTGCAGCTCTTCTCATTGGACTTGCAAAAACTATTGATCCTGTGGTGTTTGTTTTCACACTGAGGCCGACTGCTGGCGTTCTTTGGCCGGTTGTTGTGTTGCTGTCGCTGCCAGCCCGGTAAACAATGTTCATCTTAAACAGACGATGTTTTACTAATGAGGAACTTTGTCAAACACTTGCTGTTAGCTTGTGCGGCTACAACATCAACACACACTAAATACATGCAAAGTAATGAACTCATAAATGGGTCTGTCTTCATTAGCTGATGAGCTTGGTGGTCGTCAACATATATGGAGCTTCTCGCTCATAATATACGTTGACTCAGCTGGTCGCCAGAGAGGGCGCTGTACTCTGACCTGACCCGCGCACACCGCCTATCACTTAAAGCACAAAATGTATAAAACTGTGGATAAAAGTACACTAAGTACTTCATTTACCTCCTTCTGTCGCCTCTTGTGGTCAGTGGTTGTTCTCTGCAGGTCGACCCCACAATCATCCAGCAAAGCTTCAGGACTTATTGCTTTGCCATCAATGGATTAAAGAGATTAGTCTTTCATTTGCTTCCTCAGACTCTTCTGTCCAGGCAAAGAGCCCCCGATAAACGTCTTCCCTCAAGATAAATACGAAAAGTTTTATTACATTAACAGGATCAATCCAAATGTGTTATATGGGTTATACCATTTGAAGTTATTTAAACCAGCTGGTAAAAGTTACCATTTTAAAGTTGGCTGTCAAATCTGCTGCAGGTTCACGAATGCATTGTCAGCCACTGGGAGCTCTGGAGCAACTGGGCTCTGACAGCACTCGGCTCAAAGTGACCACCAGTGATGTATCACTTTTATTGACGTCTGACAGCAACAGAACGACGGCAGCAGCATCGACAGCAGGGGTCAGGTACTCGATTACGACAACCTGTAACAAGCAGACCTGAACACACCGCTGACCCAAGAAGCCCTAACGCCAGGTTACACTCAGCAAGGTTCTTCTGGTTCCACCTGCACGCTCGGCCACGAGCTGCTGCTTCTGACCCCACCCACTCCGCACCGCAAGAGCCGCCATATGCTTTTTAACTAGATTGATGCTTTTGTTGTTGTTTTCGAAGACGCGGCGGTATTTATATTCAGATCGCCCACCATCTCCTGCCCCCTACAGACACTTTGGCCTGTCGTGTGGGGTTTCCATGCCAATTCCCGCCCCAGGCAGCAGCCCTAATTGGCCAGCGACCATGTGATTTATGAGAAAGAAAACAAAAACAAACAGAACTAATAACCAAACAAAAGTTGTTTAGCCCCATATTTCGCGATTAATTAGGGGAAACAAGAAACATAACTCTCCAGATGTAAAGTGGCTTAAAGGTCTTTTGCAGGAATCTATTTAATCTTTCCCCACCTTCGTAAATGCATCCAGTTCAGCTCATCAGTCATTCGTCCATGTGCTGTGGCTTCACTCAAATTATCTGTGTGTACGTGACCGAGAGCAAATATGGCTCCATGCACACACACATTTAATTGGCATCGCCCTTAATGGAAGCTAAAAGAACCTCACTGAGAACATGCGCAAGTGTTTATGCCACTAAATGAGATTCAGCGTTTGCTGGCAGAGACTAATGAATTGCATCCATGAAAGTTATTAAAGCTAAGTTGATTATGGGGCGAGTTTCAGAGGCCAACCTGCAGCTCCGTGTTGGATGGGTTCCCTGCAGAGACATGCAGAGAACATGCTGCTCCGTCTGCTCACCTCCACGGGTTGAGACGGAGTCTGTGCACACGCTGATCTTTCCTTGAAGACTTGGTGATGTGAAGGTGATGTGCTCTTCCTGTGGACGCTGCAGTTAAAGTTAAAGGACTAGTTCGACATGTGTGACTGGTTCGCACTCAGTCTCTCAGATGGTTCAACTCACCACTGCATTTGTTAGAATCATGGGAGCGTAAAGCTTCGCAGTGGAAGCTTTAAAATTAAATTGAATCAACAAATTTGGCTCAAGATGGTCACATGAACTTCTGGGAGAGCACGTGGGGGAGAGTGGAGCCTAGCATGCGTGTTAGCCTAACTCACCCCAGGTAATAAACATCCATTTGCGTTTTCACGTGCAGCCTCAAATTGCCTCAAATTATCTGGAGTTCAGCGGTTATAGACAGTGGAGCAGGAGGAAGAAAACTACTATTCCTTCAAGTAAACCCGTATTTTGTATATTTATATTTAAGCATATTTGACCTACTTTAGTGAGATGTTTGTTTTCAGATCTGCCTCCACTTTTATTTGCCTGTTGTTGTCTGTCGGGAAAAATTAAAAATCAGCTTACCTTCACTTGCCTTCCAAATAAATCTGTGACACAGTGGAATCAAATCCAAAACATTCTCTCAAACTGAGTGTTGGGTGGGAGTCATGTTTGTGTAAGAGCTTTTATTCGACTGCTGTATCACAACATGAATTACTACAAGTAGAAATACTGAGATAATGATGTATTCATACTGACAAACAATGTCCTCATTATGGCGGCTGTCCACCAGTGTGCTGCACATGCACTAATCACAGTCATATTGACTGGGATAGAAAACAGTGCGTCACACTTGCACATGCTTGACTCTAAATTGTTTGTTTGTGTCTGATTGATCCCGACCATAGATTGACCAAAGTGCATTGTCAGGACCAATTAAGAGAGGGTCACAGAGAGCATCTGATCAGGAGTCAATGGGGATCAATAGGAACAAACACATGGACAAACTGAGGT
This sequence comes from Pseudorhombus dupliciocellatus, assembly GCA_016785235.1. Classification (NCBI taxonomy): domain Eukaryota; kingdom Metazoa; phylum Chordata; class Actinopteri; order Pleuronectiformes; family Paralichthyidae; genus Pseudorhombus; species Pseudorhombus dupliciocellatus. The sequence goes on from JAFBJW010000392.1 coordinate 70,983, forward strand.
GGAGGCTCGGTGCGTCTCTGCACTGTGTCCGATGGCAGATTCACCAGATATGAAAACTGTGTTCAGGGGAGCAGATTAATTGGTCGACAGTGAACGATTCAAAGAGCGGATGCAGGGGCATGACAATGAGCGAATCATGATGAGGAAGTAAATAAAAAGTGTGAGAGAAGTGGAAAAAAAGGAGGAAAGAAAAATTAGACATTTTTTTATTTAAGTGATGGACTGTGAGAACGGAGCTGATCTGATTGATGGGGTTTCCTGGATCATTTTTTTTTTTAATCATCCGATCTATCAGACAAAACATCAGTTTTGGTAACGGCTTTAAAGGATGATGCATATCAGCTCAAACAGGTGAACACAAGGGTTGGTGATCAAACGAAGGACGGGCCTGCATCACAGCGAGATGTTTGCCGTACTCAGTGAGAATGTACAGATCAAAGGAACGACGAGGGGTGGAGTGAAGACTGTTGGATCTTTTGGGTATTGAGTTGTTACTGAGCTGTGAAAGCAGAAAGAAGAGAATGGAAAATCTGAAGAGGGAACAGAAAGATGGAAATCAAACAGGATGAAAATCTGGGGTGGGATTCAAAGTGAGTATACTAATGTCCTCCTTAGTGACGCACTTCTTCGTGAATCAGGACCGTGTTCCTTTACTCTTTGGCATTTTGTCTTTCATTTAAAACAATAGAAACGGTCTAACTCTTCTCATCTGTCCTTTTTAAATCCTTTTAAATCCCTCCCACTCTTAACATCGGGCCATTTCATCCCCGTCTTTATCCTGTTGACTCATCTGTTTTGACTCGCTCTGGGAAAATTGCGACGCATGTACCTTCCCCTCGCTACCTCCACCTCCACCTCCACCACCACCACTCTCCTCCATCGCTCGGCTGTCTCTTATTCTCCAGCCACATCCATCAGTGCTGCCTGCTGGCAGCCGAACCCTGTGATTATGAGGCAGTGATGGTGTGGAGGGTAATCGTGTTGGGATGAGAGGGGTCTCTATGGAGCAGCTGTTATGGAGGACAAGAGGTAGCTGCTGGTACCAGTATTACACACATGCATGTGTGTTTAGCTGTTGTTTGTTGGGAATGGCACCAATGCAGTTTGGTGCAGGGCCATTGTGGTGTAGGCTTTGAACCACCACAGCCACATGGTGTGATAATGAATCCCCGTTGATTCCACAGAGACGTGTGAACAAAAACACTTCAATGCAACAACAAAGCAGCACTTAAGTTAATTCGAGGTTTGCAACACACAAACCTCCATTTACAACATTTAACTGTCAAGTGAAGACCGTTATCACACACGCGGACTTCGTCAGATTTGCAGAAATTCGATCCACTGGAATAATTGCTCAGTGCTCGAAAAAATGCAGCTGATGTTTGTTCTTCTCACCCTCTTAGAATAAAACGTATACTCTCAAATAAAGACCCACCGAATTCCTTCTTGAGATTTTCAGAAAGGACTGAGTAGTTAAACGGGTCGTTGAGCTTTTCACGTTTAATGCGAAAGCCAAGGTCAGAATATTAAGTTTGACAAGAGGATAGTCGATGTGATTTAATATTCTGCTGGTTTGATTCATGTTTGCCGGGTTGACTCTGTGCGTTGCTGTGTTTGAGGCTCACTGTTTAAAAGGGAGAGAGAAGCTCTGCTGTTTTACTGAAGCAACAGAATCAGCAATTATCTCAGATTCTGGCAGGCGACCTGAGGCTGAGCGCTGGCAGCAAATGAAGAAACAAATCGTCTGTACTGATTCTTTTTCATGTTCGGTATAAACTGGGCCTGCTTGGGAATACACAGATTCTTTAATGGTGGAAGGTTGTCGTGTTCTTGTGCTCCTACGCCATACTCCTTTTCAAAGCCATCATGACGTCATTGGTTTGTGATTCTTGAGTTTGGCATTTTGTGAAACGCCATCTTTGTTTTTAGCTTACAATCACATGTAAAGATGTGAACATCATCTTTATAGACGTAAACTACTGAGGAAACTGTCATTTAAAATTGAAGTAGTTGCCCCTGCTGGTTATTAGAGGTATTACAGGCTTAAAGCACTTCCTTCTGATGCTACTAGACTAGATCCATTTCTAATTGTTAGCAATCAAAACTGAATGATGCACAGTTGATGCTAGGATCCACACACCCGACCCCTCTCTTCAACAAAATAAACATTCTGTCCTGAGGCCCATCGACCAACTTGTTTAGAAGACTTGCTCAGATTAAAGCTGCTCAGTATCAGGAAACAGGAAAAACTACCTTTTCTCCACTGAGGTGGATTTTTCATGTCACTTCCTCCTGCTGCTGGAGGAACATCTGTTCATGGGAACAGCTGTGATGTCTGGATGAACACTTGTGGAGCGGAGCGTTGCCTCTGGCGAGAATGAGTTTTATGATTTAGGAGGACGGCTCTGAGATGTATCTTAAAACATGCTCACTCTTTTTTCAAAGCCCATGTTCAGGATATTTGTCCCGAGCGCGTTTGTTTGTGAACATAGTTTGTCATCGATTCTGGCGTCAAAGGAAAGATGAGGTCATTGTTGCATCCCTGTGTGGGCTTGTGTTTGCTCGTGTTAATCAGGTCGTGGATGTGACTTTGTCCCAGTTGACAAACCAGTCCACTGGCACCGACCGTGGGGTGCTGGAGGAATATCAAATGGCTGTTGTGGGCAGTGGCAGACACCGTGGGTTCCTGCTGTGTGCCGGTCGTCCGAAGGTCATCCTCACAGCCTCTCGGACAAAAACAGAAGTTGAGAGATGAAGCTGAGGAAGAAGAAAATGATTTAGTTGGAGATGAATGAAAGAGGAGAGAAAGATGGGGCAATGTAGGAAGAAGAACACGGTTGAGATGGAATCTAAGAGGAATTTAAGTTGGCTCATAAGGAGAAAATGAGAAAAAGAGTAAAACAAAGGGGTAGAGAAGAGGATGGTATGGTTGCCAGGGACAACAGAGTAATGGAAAACATGCAGTCACCCACTCAATCCCCCCCTCACCACCCCCCACCCCACTCTTTGTTGATCTGCGTTTGATCCTCCTTCACCTTTAGAGCCTCACTGTCCTCCTCCTCAAAGCACCGCTTGTTATCAGTTAATGCTGCCATTCTCCTTCCCTGCCGAACGCACGCGTGAGCTCGTGCCGCAGCGTCTGTGCCGGGGCGAGCGTTTCCCTGCGTCGTGTCCTCCTCCTCCACCCGGCAGATAGAGGAATCTCTGCACTGCCGCTAGCGTAACTCCAGACCCCACAAGTGTGCACACTGAAAGATGGAGTAAGAACCAGATCTAATACTTAATCTGAGTCATCATTCATAAATAAGAAGTGAATAGTTTAATGGTTTTTTTTTTGCAGTTTCTAACGTCATCAAAACAAACCTTCCCTTCACGCTGCCCCAAGTTGTCTATGAGCTTCCACAAGTTTAGCAGCCGATTAGGAGGCTGTTAAATTCGAAGCCGCCTGTTTGCTTTCATGTGATTGGCTGACGGCTGAAGGAAGCGTAAGACTCTTGTTTGAAAATAAATTTTAATTGTTATCAACTAAAAACACTCATTTGCTCTTCAAACAATTCCTTTCTCCTCGTTTGAGCGCTGCTAACCGTGACTCCGGCTCCCGCAGGAGCTCCCACTGATTTTATTTTGCATGTGTGTGGATTTAATTGTTCGTCTCTTTTATTCAATTTAAAACGACACACTGCGAGGTTACATCTTCGTTTCTGTCGAAGCCTTGCTTCCAAGCGCTCCTGCTCCTCCTTTGTCCCCAGACTCCATTTACACTCCTCACCCTCGTCCTTCTCTGTCCACCCTCACCCCTCACCACTTCTCTCCCCTCTCGGCTCCTTGATGGATTGTGGCCTCAAGCTGTCTCTTGGGCGCTGCACCGGTTCAAAGCCTCATTTTCATGCTTTTATTTTGGCAGGAACTGAAGCCGTGTGTTCTCTTGTTCTCGTTCGGAGAAAGCGGGCCTGTTTCTCCCATCGTGCACCCTGTGGTGCCTCGGTCATCTGTTTATTCTGTGTTTTCAGTTAAAACCAAACACATTAAGTATTTTTTTTCCCCCTCCATCACTTGATATTTCTTTTCTTCTTCCCTCCCCTCAGGCGCTTTAATTACCCCGTTCTCTCCACCTCCACACACGGCGGAGCCCGCCATCTTGTGAGGTTATAGTCAGTAACCTCCTGTTTCTGACATTTCACTTTATTATTCTCTCCATCTGCCAAGCTGATCAGCCCTCTTACCCCTTCCTCTGCACACACGGCGTGTAACCTTTCCTTACAGCCGGAGGATTTTCACGCAGAATAAAAGACAGCTCTCCAACGGCCGGCGCAGTCTCCGATGTGCTGTGACATTTGAGCGGGTCTTCCTGTGCCTTATGCATGGGTTCCTGTGTGTTTGTATAATGTCTATTCCCTTTTGTTCCATTGTTCTCTGTGAGGTTCGACACCAGGCTTCCATACTTCCATCAGCACCGCATGTTGTTGGTCCAGTAGTTTCCCAGTGCTGTTTCCACCTCATGAGACATCAAGCTGACCTCTGCCTACGTTTCTTGTTTCTAAAGGACCATTCAAATAGTTCATTTAGTTGTTTGCCCAAACTAATTAAACAACAGAAGAAGAACGACGAGGCAAGAGTTGGAATAATTAAATTAAGTTTCACTGAATCCTTTTATTTCTTTTTGTTGTTCAACCATTGACATTCAGTATTATTAAACCATTTGTTTAATCTGCCTCTAATCTTATCTTTTAAATCTGTCAGGTTCTCGTCTGACGTTTAAATCACTTGACTCTTTTCATCCTCATTCCACCACTTTCTTCTCAGCTAGAGTGAAGAATATGAGAAAGATTTTAATTGTCTTCCAGCTTTTAGAGCGGCGTGTGGCTTTTAGCGATGCGACTGTGATTGCGGGTTGTCCACGTACTCGCTTCTAAAATGAGATTCTATTTGGCTGTCGCCGTTTTATCTCTGTACTTTGGTGGAAGTAAAACACTGAAGTCTCTCATCTTTGTCGGTTTCAAACACTTTATCGCCTCTTCCCTCTTAAAACTGGAAAGTGCTGAACTTATCTGGAAGGTGAAGTCGTCTCTGTCTGTTTATCAGTCAAACACAGACCTGGTACCTGCGAACGCAATCAGGCCCAATCTTCCTATAATCTGTTATTGAATTTGCTAACAAATATTACGAGTATCTGACCAAACACAGTTTTCAATCAGGGAGAGGGCACTTGGTATGCACGCCTAATCAAGGCTGTCTGGTTAATTTAAGTTCTGCATTGATTCAATCTTTATCTCCGCCTCCCACTCTCCCTGCATGTTTCTCTGACTCAAATGCAATTGAAAGTTTTATTAACACCTCTGTCTCTCCATCTTCTCCGTCTCTCCTTTCAGCTCCACTTCTGAGATCTCTCGCTTTGGCACAGCAGCCGATCACTGGGACTCAACCTGTTTGCGTCGCCCGAGTAGGGGAGTCGGATTCCGCTGGACCACACGGCACCACGAGTGCGTGTGCACCAACACCGCGTCGCCTGGGAACGTATAAGACTGATTCGCTGGAACAACTCATCTGAAGAGCTCCGGCCACGCAGAGGAGGCTGAGCGAGGCTCTACCCAGCCGTCGGCGTCCTCCACTGGGCAGGACTTCTCTTTCTCTCTCTCTCCCTCTTTGGAGTTCACCTGATCTGCTAAAGAGGAGGTGAGTCAATTTCCACTCCAGTATGAAAGGCCTCTTATATTCAAGAGCAGATCAGCTGTCATTTCACCTCCTATTCAACTCCAGTGAGGCACAGTGTTTATAATAAGTCCAGAGCTCTGGGCTGGGTTTGACAACGAGGGTGACGGCTCGTCCACCGACGCTCTTTTTTAGCCCTTGACACTGCCCCGGTGGCATTTTAGTCTGAAAAGCTGCAGCACTGTTAAGGTTTTTTTGAAATAATGGTACGACCAATTTGGGCCAAAGTAACCTGGTCGGCAAAGTGGGATGCCGGTTGCCATAGCAGCAGGTGCTGATCCCTGCGCAGGAGCAGAATGTGATTTTAGGGAACCGAGCTGTTGCAGAGGCAGAGAGAGACGCAGAGGATTTCTTGGACTTACGTTCCCTGGATCTGTCGGCGTCAAGGTCGCGTCTATGGTTTTGTCCTGTTGTTCTGCATTAAAATGGAATTTGCTGAGATTTAGAGAAAAACTCCACAGCAGGGTCTGTGTCACGTTTGTTTTAGCACTAACCTACATACTGTGGTTATTTCTGCCGGTCCGAGGATCCTGTCCCACTTTCACTTAAAGTTCCACAGCTGGAAATATTCTTGCTCTGAAAATATTACTGGGTTAGAATCTGTCACTGCAGATATAGGCTCTGCCCCGGTTCTGCAGAAGGAAATTTGGCTGCATCTCTTTGTTGTTGTTGTTTTTTGATGTTCATAAATAAGTCTGCGGTGTCCTCATTTATCTCTACGAAATACAAAATGACTTTACACTCGATTAAAAGCTGAAATCTTTACCTTTAATTTATTCATTTCAGTATCACAGTCTCTGACATCCTCCCTGAACGTGAGTCTGTTGTTCTAGATAATTAATCACAAACCAGAATAAACTAACACTGGAAGCTGCGTCGCTGCTCCAAATCTTGACTTGACGCCTTCGCTGTCGTTTAACAAACACCTTCCAAATATTTTGGTCTAAATGCTCATTTAAGATCAGAACACTGAGGACGAAGACCCCCGCAGAGCGAGCACTGCTCCGAGGCTTTAATGATGTAGAAGGTTTTTTTTTTTTTAATTGGATGCTGAAGTTTTCATTTAATTTAGGATTTGGATCCTCTCTCAGGATGATTCAGAGGCTCACACCTTCTTTCTGCATGTGGCACAACAAACTGCAATGGGACTTCTCTCAATTGGGCCAAACGTCCTTCTTGGACGTTTTCATGGTCCTGAAGTTCTCCAAAGGGTGCAACCAGTTCAGCTGGTTCACAGTCAGCACCTGCAGTCCCATGTCTGATGCCACCATCACGTCCTGATGCTCTGTAGTTGCCTTGATTGGGGTCTGGAGCCCGTTTTCAGTGTGAGCAGCTCCGACTCGCTGACTGTGACCAAACTTGGCTCCATTTCCTCTTAAGAGGATGATGTTACAAGGAAATGTGCTGGGCAGACGACAGGAGTTGACATTTCTACGACGACAGTGTCTTGAATTGGCATCTAATGCACCCGCATTAACTGCAGGCCAGAACATTCTCCCCGAGGTTATTAGATGCACAGCCGGGCCCGTTTTTCCATTTCTACCTTTTCTGTGGTAAACCCTGAATCACAGAATGTGTTTCAGCCGGCGACTGTGAAGGCGCCGTCAGTGGAGCTTTCTTCCTTAAAAACATATGTATTTATTACAGGGTTTCTTTACCTTGTGCATAAATTGGTTCATGATGCTGACACAGCATTTTGATTACTTGTAAAACTTTACTATGATTTCTAAATTTGAATAAAGCTGAAGGTTGCAGTGTACTTTTCAAATATCAGACTGTAATTTGAGTTTTTTAGCTTCTCAATGCATCATGTAAATAATTTCCCAACACGGACCCTTCATGGCCATTTTGCTGATGAAGCTGAAGATTTAATGCCGCGCTAACTCGGATGAGACACCTGACCCCTGACCCTATATTAATTTATTCATTTCAGGTACATGAATGAATTTAAAAGCAAAGAAAACTCAGATTCTGACCTCGCCTCAGAGGAGCGAGATCCACCGCGTCTCCTCGGTATTCTGGGGGCGCAACTCGATTTAACGGCTAAGCCGCTCAGAGCCTGAGGTTTGTTTACTCATGTGTTCACCTTGCGCTGCACATGACACGTCCGTGTCCATTCCAACATGTTAGTGCTCGGTGGCGTGACTGGGGCTTAAATATAAGTTAATTTTGTTTTGTTTTACATCCTGGCTCCAGGTTATGAATCATCCGCCCGCTCCTGTTTGCCTCATGCTGCACGAGGCTCACATGTGAGGGATCGCTGTGTCCCTCTGAGTCATATACGCTGAATGGAAGTGGCTCAGACCTTTGGGTGATGCATCTTCAGTCGGCTGATAGATTAGCAAATCAGCTAATTTGACTGAGGAATCAATCAACGCTGTGAAGAATTGCATCCACTTAATTTGAATACTCTCGAGATCGAGGCACAACCTCGGGACACGGGAAGGTAAGAGAGGAGTGATCACGCTCTGGAATTCCTTTTCTCATATGTGAGTTGCTCAGAGGCGACGTATTGATTCCAGTGTTGGTGATTCATCATTTCGGGTCCGGCTGCAACTGCAAGTCACGCCGAATACAAGCAGCTGCTAAATGTGCGAACTGGTATTTGTGTGCGTTTGATTTTAAAAAGCTGCCGTTTGGGGAAACGCAGGCTTTGATGAGGCCGTCTGAACAACAAGGCCCTGGGAGATTACGCTAATCTGTTTCATCACCCCTTCATCCCTCCATCCCTCCGTCCGTCCAATTCTTCTCCCAGCTCTCCCCCTCCACGCTGGCAGTCTCGAGTGCCAGGGTTCTATGACGGCATTCCGAGCGCAGGGAGAGGCTGTGGACGGCTGCCAAGCTCTCCCCACACATCCGTCCTCCACACCAACACAGACACGCTTGTTCTGGAGGCTCTGCTCACTTGGCCAGCCCGCTCTTGCCGCCCCCTTCACCTGGGATGTTCCTTTCTCTTCCGGCACCTTGTGTCGAGGCCCAGGTGGAACTGGGAGAGGGGGGTGGTGGGGCTGGGGGGTGGTGGGGCTTTCCTAGTTCAGCCACCCTGCAATCGAGCCGCACATCCTGGGTACCCTGCTGCTGCGTGGAGAGCCTGCCGGGACTGAGCTAAGGCTGTTAGGAGGGAGGGAGAGCCGTGCACATTAGCCATGCTAATCTCATTAGTGTGGCCATGATTGAATCCTGTAGGAATCTGCCACCACTGCCCAGAGAGACGGAGGACCTCATATATTATTAAAGGGTTTGCTCTGTCGCATGGGATGAATGGGTTAGGAAGAGACAGATAGGAGGAAGCAGATAGAGGGAGACAGAAAAAGAGAAGGAGACAGACAGACTGAAGCCTCTGGGATGCAGCCTGATGGAGACAGGAGCGTATCACGGCTTCCAGAGGGAGCTGGCAGGACAGGACGCAGATGTGTGACACATCGCTGCTCTGGTTCTGGGCGGCCGCCGCGCTTCCTATGCAGCGCTGGTGATGTGTTGGCCCATTAGGTTCAGTGTAAACAGCAATGAAGCTGGATCTCAGTGTAAAGGGCCGTGAGAGGGAACGTGACACAGAGAGGAAACGTTTCGGATGGCAGGGTTTTCCATGACGTCTTCAAAAGTCCAACATTAAATCTCAACGTAACACGTTTAGAGACACTTTGAATTAACGGGCGGCTCTGTAGCAGCAGCCGAGACGCTGCAACACCGGTGACGTTAGCGTCTGTCTCTGCCTGTAGTTTGTGTTGTCGATGATTAATTCCCCCTAACCCAGTTACCTCCCAGTATCTTTAAATATGGAGGACATTTGAGTAATCTAGGACATTCCTTCATATCTTTTCTCGTACTTGACAAAGCTCTTAAACGTTGGTCCTTGGCAGAATAAAGTTGACTCTGGATGGATGTGCCACTATAAGGAGGCTGTTGGAGGGACAGCAGAGCAGAGTGGAGGCTGATAAGAGTAATGGCATCTTCAATTGCTCCATTACAGAAGAAACATCTCCTTGCAAAATAAAGTTAGAGCCTGAACACGGCGCTCAGCTCAAATTAAACAACGTGAAATTGCAAAAAAGTGATAAATGTCAGGATTAAAGGAGGGAGTTAATAAAGCACACGTCAGCCCCAAGCAATTAAATTAGCGGGGGAAAAGGTGGAAACTAGAAATTATACCTAACATGGAGCTAATGAAAATGTAATGGTCATTCAGCAAACACCAGAACGAGCTGTCGGAGTCGACCCAGGTGACATGAATGAAATGGGAAATGAAGGACGAGCAGAGTAGAACAGAAAAGGGCCTGATTGGAGCAAACCAAGTCGAAATAAAAGAGGTGAAGGAATAATTTCATCCACTCTCAGTATTCATGTTTCCTCTTTCTCCCTCATTGTTTAATAGCAGCGTCGGCCCTGTTACAAGGTCCCGCGTGGATCCACACAACAAGATACTTCAGAGGCCTCGATGGTCGTCCCCGTAAAGTCGTGACTGCTCAAGCACACCCCCCCCCCCCCCCCCCCCCCCCTCAAGCACCCCCCCCCCCCCCCCCCCCCTCTTCCTCCAAACCACCCAGAGCGCCATCATCTTCAGAAACAAGCCATCCTCTTGTGTCCTCCCTGTTTTACTGGTCAAATGTTTCTCTCTCCTCCCTCCCTCCATATATTTCTCTCCCTCTTCTCTAATTTGCTCCTCGTCTCCCGTCTGCTGCTCCCAGAGGAGTTTCTGCTTCCACGGCTGCTCCAGCAGCTCCTCACCCTCTAGTTTGGGAGTCATCGTCTCAGCAGAGTGTTGTTTTATCTCCTATGGTTCGTTGGTGTCATACTGATGCACTGTGGCTCTGTGCAGTGTCTGTGGGGCCGAGTGTTTTTTTTTTTTAAGTTTCTCTTTATCAAGCGTTTCCTCAGTTTGTTGTGATATTTCTCATTACAGACCCAAAGTCCAAATCTCTGGAGGAGAACATCTAATGGCCGACTTGGTGCATAATTCTCCTGCTGCACTTTATTCCTCTGCTACTCACACATTATTTCAACAAATATAAAATTCTGACAGTTTTCTTTTAATAACCCCTGAAAACACCAAATGTGTTTTCTCTCACATTTACTATTAAAGTGATTTAAAGTCAACGAAGACTCCCACTAGTTTATGAATCTGGACTTAGTCTCTCATGGTACCCTGAGGATGAACCATACAGAGCCCATTCTCTCTCTGGGGCCACTGAGCCGTTCAAATGTTGGAAGAGTTTGCTGTGATATTTGGTTTTGATGATTTATGTTCTACACTTTGCTCTAATCAGGATTGTTATTGTTCTTGTGTGCGTCAACTTGGGAGACAGAGCTTGTGCTCATTAGCTAGGAGAAACATGCTGCGTCCATTTCCCTTTTTAGTGTTCACTCCCACTACCACGGATAATCTTTCCTTTCTAAGAATTAAATGTGGGTGATGCTCAAACACACTCATGATTAATTAAACTAAGTTAAACTTTTTTGAACGGTGCCCTCGATACAGCTTCTTGTTTTCTTTCTGATATAAAAACTGAATCAGACCTGGCGCTGAAATCTTTTTCCCCCCTCCTCCTCCTGCTCCTCCCTCTTCTGTTTCATTCTTTTTTTCTCCTGCTCAGCACCATTGTCATGTGGAGCTCTCAGTTTATTTGCGTCCCTGTGTTGTCTTGTCAGATTCAACGTCCAAATCGCTATAAATCCAAAGACATTTGAAACATGAGCCAGGAGCTGATCACCAGACCTGCCCCACATCTCTGCTCCCATTGCTCTGCTCCTCTTTTCCTCCCTCTTTCATTTTCTTGCGTTTTCATGGCCTTCCATCTCCTGACTCCCACCTGACCACTTTACTTTGTCCTTTTTCATTCCCTTCACTCTGTCACACAGATGACCTTTTGTTGGGTCCCATACTGTCTCTCCTTTGTCATTCTCCTCTCCTCTTCTTTTTTCCGTGTCTGTCTCTGTCTCAGGTGCACGTCGTGATATCTTCCCGTCTCTTTGTGTTGTTATCGCTCGGAGGTCGCCGAGGTCTCCGTGCTCGTCTCAGGGTCACGGACTCAGCGTTACTGGCCGTGCTGAGGTGAAAAACTCAAACCTCAGGTTCCGTCGAAGACGCATAAAAATAGAAAGGTCCCCTTTATATTTTTCATTGCCTCCAGATTTATGTCTGATAGGATTTCTGAGATCACTGGAGACAGAGCTGTCATTGTCCTCCTGTCTGTGTCCTCACCTGCCTTCCCTGTGTCAGTTTTCATAAAGGCTTCCAAAATAAATGCATTAAAATAGATGAATCGGATCGGTATCAGAAATGCGGTTCCTCAAAACTGAAATCTCATTGGAGCCGAGTGACATTGCTGATTAACTAATGATGCCCCGGTGGAACACATGGGTGGAGCCACGACATCAACATTCGCCAGTTGGCTCTCCACCAAACAGGAAGTTCCGCCCCATTTTTAAACAATTCAGTAACTAATTAAAATCAACTCAAAATGTGTGAACAAAGTTCAGTCGATGCTCCATTAATTTGCATAGCATAGCTTAGCATTACACTGCAGCAGTGGGCTTATCTTTTGGGGGTGTTTTATCTTTGTACACAATCTACATGATGAATCTATTTATCAATTTAAACCGAGAAGTTTGGAGTTGCCTGCATTCACTTCTTTACTCGACTGTGGTCAAAACAAAGCATGGACCGTCCCAGAGATGTAACCCCATACGTACTGTGTGTACTTTAACAGTCATGTGATACAAGGGGTGGTTGGCTATCACAACATCTGGACAGAGATCAGTTCCATGTCACCTTCTCCTTGGCTGTTTAATTCCCTGCAGCTCTGTGTTGTGGCTTTAAATGAGAGTGAATACAGTTTGGTTTAAAACACAAATGAAATCTGACAGTGATTTTCACCAGAATTGTGCCAGCGGGACTAAGGAGAAAAGAAAATGCCAAAGCGATCAATCACAACATCCCCAAATATATAGCGAGTGTCGGGTTTGTCATTCTCCGTGGAAGAGATGACAAAGGTTTTTTTCCACCGTGTGGGCAACAAGCTGGCACACGGGAGCGTGTTGTTTTTTCTCTGTACACAGTTTTGATTTTATTTATCTAACTTCTCCGCTGTCAATCTCCGTCTGTCTCACCTTCCTCCTCCTGCCGTCTCCTCTCAGTCCCTTGATGTTTCTGTTTCTTAATTGATTCTGAAATCACTTTCTCATTCTGCGCCTCTCATTTTCCTCCCCTCGTCTGTTCCTCTCTTCCCATCGTTCCCCTCTTCCTCTGCCTGGTCGGTGATACATCCATCCAGCAGGGCATTAATTCACAGCCACATAATGACTCAGCCCAACTGCTCTCTTTCTTTCTTTTTTATCCCCCATCCTCCTATCACATTTCACAGATTAGCAATGATTCATATCTGAGCTACTAATCATTCCAGCACTTCCCGCCCCTTCTCATGTGTTGTCTTTCCCCTCTCGTTGTAAATATTGGGACATTAATCTGCAGTGTGAGCCCCAGTGTGTGCTATGACGTCTGCAATGAAGAGTAAACAGTTTATCCACATCTATGGAGGTGGAGCAGGCGCCTCCGGGTGTTGAAGCAGGTCGCACGAGTGAGAACTTCGCCTTGTACTTTCCTCCAACTATTTTTGTAAAACATGATAAATTGGAACTGTCGTCAATCTTTTTCAACTTATTTAATTTAGTAATTAATCAATGAATTAATTAATGGCACTCAGGAGGATTGTACCTCACCTCCGCCCGGACTCTGCCACCTGTATCACAAATTCTGTTGGTTGATAAAAAGACAAATCAAATGACACAGAGAACAGAATCTGACCCTGACATACGTCCAAACATTGACTTCCTTCTTCACCCTATTTCCAGGGAAATTGATGGAAATGTCAAACATAAAACTGCCTCATCAATCTTAAAATCCACATCTGTTCCTTTGCTGAATTTAAAAATGATGGTTGATATGTTTAAATCAGTTCTCTGTGTCGCCCGCTTTCTGAACAATGATTAAGCAGCAGTTTTCAAACTGACTTTCTTATCAGCACCTTTTGATTTTTAATGGTTTAAACAAATTTAAATGTGTGTTACTATGAATCATGGTTAGTTTACAGAATGCAAAGCGATGACCGTCCACAATGCAAAGCGCTGCAGAGGGACACTGAGACTATTCATGGATTTCAAAGTAATTGTAGAACAATGTTGCAGCAGTCAGCCCGTTTTTATTCATGCGCCATTATTCGCTCAAGTGAAGAAAGTGCTGGTGACTCTAAAGTCTCGGAGCGACTCCTCTGCAATCATAAATTATGGGATGGCAGTGTGGTATTCCATACCCCTCCCCCCACCACCACCTCTCAGATTCTACCATTGTGTTCTGAGATTGAAAATGGCAAACCAGGTCCATTATATCTGTCTCCGCTCTGCTATATTTCCCTCCTTTCTTTTAATGTGCTTCACCTCTCGTCTCTCTGCCTCTCGGAGCGTTTCACTCTTTTCCTTCTTCCTTCTGTCGAGTCGCTCAGGGTCCCTGTCATCCATCACACACGCAGCAGACTTTTCTTGTCATGGTTGCCCCAGAGAAAGAGAGAGAGAGAGCGAGGGAGGGAGTGCGTACATGGTCAGAGAAGACACGCGGCCAGACTCGCGTTGGCACGGCCCGTGGCGTCTGTGGGGCTGATGGAGCAGCGTGTGTGAGAAGTGGTGTGGGCGCCCCTGCAGCCCTTTGGGCGAGAGAGCGCTGCATCTGTAAAATGACATATCACACTTATCACCTCAGCAGAATCATTAAAAAGAAGCTGGGGGCTTTGGCAAGTCTGAGACAGAGAGGGCGCCCGTGGTTAATGGAGATGCCGCAGGTGTTTCTACGGCGCCGATGCAGCGTGCGCGCATATTTACATATTTAAATGAATCCACCAAAGGTCAGCCTTTAAAAGAAACGACATTTAACCGATACGTCTCGCTGTGCCAGAGTGGCACATTTTATCTTAACGGGACAAAAGGTCTACAGCTTTAAACAGTCCTCTCCCTCTCCGAGCCCAATTAGCCGCCAGTTTAACATCTGGTGAGCAAATATTTTAACAACCCAGTGTGTCGAGCGATGGTTGTGGGAGGAAAACACCCAGAAAACAGGTGGCGGTGGAAAGGCGATAAACTGTAAGTGTAAATCAAACATTTGCGGATGCGTCTTTGTGTGATAAACTGCCGGGCGATGTCGTGCCGATGCAGTCGGAGGGCTGACAGGCAGTCACAGCCGGGCTCAACCCGACAGAGTGGATCCGACACAATGGCTTCATGCAGATGAGCTTATTCGTATATGGGATTAGTCACATGATAGTGTTATTAATTATGGTCCAATCCCCTGGAAGAAAGGTGCAGCAAGATGTTGCTCATTTAAATGGAGAGCGTAGAGTAAGATGCTTGTTCTGAAAAAATAATTCAGAGGAAATTTGAAGATTCTAGGGTCAATCTAATTTGAGTGGAGACTTGGATGAAAACACAAAAATAATCCTATTGAAAATGATTTTTTGGTTTGGTTTAAATCTAAAAATTATCACAGAAGTAGTCAAACATTTTTAATACTTTTTCGACCTGATTTTGATTTAGCCGACGGTGAAGCAAGAATCAAATCTTTAATTCTCACCAAGTCATAACAGCATATTGTTGGTGGGAAACATTCATTCTTATTTTCCAACCAAAAGGCAAAAGTATTTTTTTCTTGATCCACAGCTCGACTGATGTTTTTATATCTGCAAACCCAAAAAAAGTGGCTGTCACCTGGGCAGTGATGTCACCCGGATACAGCTGAAGAGATGAGGTCATAGTTTTCGACATCCTTGAGAATGACAGATGAAGGAGGAGCTGCTGCCTCCTGCTGATTTTAATATTCACGACCAGTGTGGTGCTTCTGAAGGAATTAAAAATTAACCGTGTTTTGTAGTCATTCATTTCTCTCACACTGTCAGGACCCGATTCCACCGGCTCGTCTTCAGCAGCCGATGAGTCATTCTGCTTCCTGTTTACAGTCTGATTGATGCAATGAATGAGCAGATAAATGACCTTTGACCTTTACAGACAGACTGCAAACAAAGTACCTTCGTACAAGTACACATTTAGTCATTCCCTGTGACATGCACTCCACAATTTCTGAGTCGTGTTGAACATGAGGTTCATTCCAAAGTGCCCGGTGAGTCGTGGCTGATAAATTCAACCATCAGCTGCGAGGTTAGTGTCTGGCTCCGCCCTCTCAGTGCCAGTGACTGTGACTGGTTAGTGTCACAGGAAGGTGACAGGGACATAATCCACTGGAAATGGGAAAAAAAAGACTGTCTATCCCATAATCAGTAATATAATATATATAATATCCTTTTATTCTGTAGAAACCTAATTCTTATCGTTCTGTATTTGTGGGTTATCATCTCAAAGATCGCCCTGTGTTTAGCTGATCTGTCAAAGTCTCTGCTTCCGTCAACAGCAACAGCCACAAGAAAACCTACGGGCGTCATCACGTCCAGTGAGTGACATGTAACGTCAGGCGACACATGTCCAGTTATCATATTACACCATTACCTGCCCCGCCCCCACCCCCCGTTAGGCCTTTGATGAGGCGGCAGCTTCTAGCTTGAGTCATGCAAATCAAAGACAGCTCATGAAAAAAAAACATGAGTCACATAAAGATTATCGTGACTCATCGTCCTCTGATGCCTGAATCAGAATGTATCAGCGGCTCATGTGGCTCACTTTAAAGAAACGGTCAAATCTCAGCATCTGAACATTTCCCATCATCCCTCGTCAGTTAATGGACCCGGAGACACTCTTCCCACATAAATGTAATTACATGTCATCAAATTAGCTGGAAATGAATTAAGCCTCAAGCCCTAATTAAGCCCTCACAGACTATAGTGCATCCGGTGGAGCCTCATCTCCTACACACAGCACATCCATCTGTACTATCATCTCTCACCCAGTGATGTGGCATCAGTTTGTACAGCATCAAACGTGTCTCAGTTTGAAATGATGTGAGGAGTGGTGAAAGACAAGATTTGTAATCAGTGATGGAGGAAAAGTAAGGGGACATTCTACAAATATTCCTTTAAACGTAAAATTGTTGACTCACTGTGACATCTCAGTCCAGATATTGAGGTTGTGCGTCTTCAAAATATAATTTATAATATGATTGCAGTAACAAATCCATGTGGAACAAAATGAGGTTCGTTATTTCGCTTATTTAAACTGCAGATCAGAAAGTGTTTCCTGGGAAACAACCAAAGACAAACTAAGACGAAGCAGAAAGTGAGAAAGTTTACAAACACTTTTTAATAATGATGTTTGTCTCAGCAGCAACATCAGTGTCTTTCAAATAAATGGAAGAACTGAGTGGGTTTGGGGTCAGGGAGAGAAAGATGTGATATTTCTGAAAAACACCTTTTCTTAAAAATGAAATGTCATCTTATTTGGCAAACTGCATCAAAAGTCTTGAGATTAATGGAGACACACTTTTAATTCAGGCCAGGAACCAAACTCTTAATCCATTCGTCTTTAATGGGTCGAAGACATCCAGTAATATTTTTGCAGGTTTCAAATGAAGGGTTCAGAGTTTTCAGATTCAAATGTTTTACCATTATTTTGTTTAGTCAGTAAATGTGTCAGCAACCAGATGAGTCACAGAGCGTTTTCCCAGGCGCCATTATGTTTGAATCTTTGCGACTTTCTAAAGGCTCAGTAGAACAGAGACGATGTGGTCATGGAGTCTGATGGATGTTTTTCAGAGAATGTGTGAGTTTATAGGAAAGAAAACAAGCTGAGGAAATTCAGAAAAAAAAACAAAAAAACAACACATTTCTCGGAGAACCAGACCAAAAGTGCGTCAGTGAGAGGAAGAGACAAACACTCGGAGCCCTTTTTAATGATGCATCCACAACTCTTAGTGGTCTCCATTCTGCGTTTCTCTCTCGTCATCCCTTCGTCTCCCTTCTTTCTGTCAGATTTCATCAGCTGGCCCTTCTCCGATCTGCTCTCTTGCTTTCAGATTACACTACTCCCAAAAGGCGAGCGCTCCTCTATCATCCTCCTCTGTTTATCCCCCTCTTTCTCTCTCTGCTGTCTCCTGTCCTCGTGGGGACGGAAGTCTTCCCGCTCTGTCCTGTCATCTCAGGCTCCCGTTCGCTCCCTCTTCCTCCTTCCTCCCTCCGAAGACCAGGCCCATGCCTCGGCCCTCCACTGTACCACCACCTCCTCCTGAAAAAAAAAAAAAAAAAAAAAGAAGAAAAGTTCAATGAAAACTTTTTCCTAAAGAAAATGGGTCACGGCAGCAGCTAATATAAGAAAACGACCAGACAGGGACAGTGTGTAGTGAGACGTGGGTTATTAAAACCACACACAGGTGAAAACTTTATTGTGTCTGAGTTCTTTAAATTAGTTTTTTTTCTGGATTCACAGTCAGGATGAGAGAACAGGGGGTGGGGCAACGAAAGCAGGCAAACCCTAACCCTCCATTCTGAACTAAAATGTGAATCTTCCCTGTGACGCGTCCTCTAACCCACACTTCATCACCTGACCTGCAGCGCATATGCATTAGAGCAAGAGACGGCTGAGGGACAGAAGAGAACAGGGACGTCTCTGAATGGTGGTTTAGGGGTGTGGCTTCACAGCTTCACTCGTATGACTCAGTTTAAAACACGTTTGACTGCAGTTTCTTTTTTAAGGCCCCATCAAAAAACTATTTGGGCTGCGTGGTGACTCAGCCTGCACCCGTGGTCATTTCTGAATGTTGCCTCCAATGTTAATGCCTCCTACAGTTTTTTAACTTCCTCCCTGCGCCTATAAATCCTGCCCCTCACCGACCCCCGCCTGATTTAACGACGCACTGGGACAGAATGAACTTTTTGAACTGCATTTTATTTTTTTTCTTGCTTCTCCATCCTGTCCTTTTTACCGCCTATCTGTTTTCTTCTCTTCCCTCCTCATTCATCCTCTGATTTCCTCCTCCATTCAGAATTATCTTGATTCACATCTTCTCTGTTGGCCTCCTCTTGCTCCATTCCCTCGCCGTCTTCCCGGTCTCGCTGGTAATTCCATTTCGAATGGGAGAAAGAGTAAAACAGCTCCAGGAGCTGGAAAAGTGCAGCGAGAAGGACAGAGATAAATGGACAGGGGTGGGGGGGGGCATCGCAAAAGAAGAGGAAAGAGAGGGAGTCTCTCACTCAGCTCCAGGAGCTGGAAAAGTGCAGCGAGAAGGACAGAGATAAATGGACAGGGGTGGGGGGGGGCATCGCAAAAGAAGAGGAAAGAGAGGGAGTCTCTCACTGGTGTCTCCTTTAGCCCGGTGGTGTGCTCTTGCTGGCTCAGCCCTCAGGACCCGTTAATGGACGGTACTAATGAGGCAGCCTGTCTTCATTTCACACACTGACACACACAATGGACATGGATGGACAGAAATACAACACACACACACACACACACGCACATGCACAGAACTTCAATGTTCTAATCTTTTAATTGAAAGTTATGATCATTAAACAGAATGTATAAATTTGATTTTAATGAGAGCCATTTTCAGCCCGTTTTGCCTTATTTATCCTAATTTTACTTACTTTTGGGAATACGGCCTGAAATCAGCCGCTCATTAGACATTATTCATGATTTTTGCTTCTCAGTTTGTATAATTGAAACGATTTCATGCGCTCTAAGTGTCCAAAGTGGACTTTGTTAATGGTGAGCTGATGTGATTAGTGTGTAACGAGGGGAAGATAAGCAGTTTGGCTGCATGGAGCGATTCGATCCTCTCACTCTTTAAGATGTGACGCACACTCGTGCACTGTTGTGTTTGGAGCCCTTCGTGACAGAAGAGAGTGGATCTCCTCAGAGCTGATAAATGTTTGTTGTAAACAATGAAGATAGGAACAAAATCAATTTAAATAAACTGACTCAGGCAGAATCACCTCAAGAAGTTAGAACAACAGCTCGTTTTCTAAAACAAAAGTGATGAGATAAAGTCCCTGTTCCGATCGCTGATGTGGGAGTGGCCACAGACTGTAAATAAAGCTGATTGGTGCATCTCCACTTCCTGCCATTTTCTAGGAAGGAAGCCAAAGTATCCAAGCTACGGACGCTGCCATCTCATCTGCCGATAACCAGGTCCAGAGTCGACGTCCATCAATCAGTCACGATGATGCCACGCTGCGATTTCTTGTAGTAAAAGTTTGGTTCTGTCATTACACAGTGACAAGGACGAGGCGGGGTTTACGGTTATATACCAGGCAGATGTGTTTGTGCATGGCAATGGAAACTAAATGAGGATGCAAACATTCCATCAGTGAACGGGCTGATCAACATGCAGGAGCAACGAGTCTGAGCAGCGCGGTTGTTGCTGTGCACTCATATGCATACAGTCCGGAGCCTATATACAGTTCATCCAGTGTGTGTGTGTGTGTCTGGCTTTGCTCTTAGCTCTGAGGTTTAACCGTGCGTGATCATCGCTGCCCGAGGAGGAGAAACATCCTCTGTTCTCCTCTGTAATAGGGACCATAGGGAGCGGACAGGCCAAGGAAACAGATGAGAGGGAAGGAGCTGCAGGGACTGTGGGAGCAGGAATTAATGGGAGGCACAGGGAGACAGTGATGGAGGGAGGGAGAGTGGGAGGATGATGGATTGAAATGAGGAGGAGAAGCACGGAGGAGAGAGATTAGGGAAAGACTTGAATCTCGGAGGAGGGAGAGGCGTGGATGCTTGTGGACTCTAAACCTGCAGGGCCTGTGTCTGTCCACAACTTTCTCCCATGAGACGACTCTGAGCCGATGGTCAGTGTCCATGCAGGAGGACCGGAGATTTACAGCTCCAGGATTGGTCTTCACTGTGTCTTTAAAATGTCTATTGACATTTTCTCAACCCTCTTGAACTCTATTCACATGTGAATTCTGAATTGCGTGTGAATGCAATGTGTGTATCTTTGATTTCCAAAAACTCCCACTGAGATACATTCTTTGTAATTAAAGCCGATGTCGATGGTCAGTGTCGTTTTATACCAGTTCTACTTCGTCCCGGGTCTTTGTTTGACCGACGACCACAGAATTGCTGAGAAACCTTTACGGTTTATGGTCAGTTAAGATGCTTTAAGTCTGCAGCGTGACTGCACGGATCAGTGGCAGCCACCTCCCTTTAACGAGGGACGTCGCTGTGTTTTCTGACCCGTCACTTCAGGCCAACTAATTTATTTCCCTTCTCACGTGCAGAGCGTCAAGCCAGATCACAACAAGCGGGCACATTACGCTGTAAATCGTATTGGCTGAAAATGGAGCTGCAGGTAATGCTGAGGAGTCTGCAATAAAAATCTCGTCTTTATTGCGGCAGCAGCAGTAATCTGGGGTCCATCAGGCTGTTTAGTAACAGGGGCATTCTACGCGTACACAGCTGAACAAAGGCCTAATGGAATCCTTACACTTCCTTCGAGGCGTAATAAGCAAAACAAACTCACGGAAAAGGTTGAATAGATCACAGAGTTTAGCGCAGGGAAGGGAATTTAGAGAACGAGCACAGTCTAATAAGAGGGGAGCAGTAACAGGCAAATGAAAAAAGAAAGAAAGACGGACACTATCGGGGAATACGCTTAAAATGGAAGGAGAGACTTGGGATCGTATGGAGACCAGGATAATGAGCCTGAGAGGCACAAGACTCTTCTCTTGAGTGACCACACTCCGTCCTATTAGCTCCATGCTGCTCCTGCAGAGCCCTGCAGCAGAGACACTCTACCATAGCTGACGTACAATTCATGGCCGCCGCTCTCTCTCTCTCTCTCTCTCTCTCTCTCTCTCTCTCTCTGGATCTGCTGGAGCAATGACTGCCGAGGTGACTGTCGAAACCTGGTGTTTTAACCTTTACGGCCGCCGCTGGCCTTTCGTCACGACATTGAAAATGTCCGATGTTGATGCGAATGACTGCGCGCGAGAATAAAGGTTTGAAACTCATTCAGAATCCAGAGCTGATGTAATATTCTCTGTATTCGATGCTGTTTTATAAAATGCTCCGGTTTGAACAACCAGAGAGAGAGAATTACCCAAGAAAATCTTGAGTTTCACAGATACTTATTTTCTTGTTGCTTTTTGTTCCATCCAACAATTAAATGTTGTGTAACAGACAGCAGGCGGCACGCTCCCTTAATGAGAGCGCCCCCTGGTTTACACCCAGGGATGTGCCTGGAATGAGAATGTTTCTCGTGGCGCACCGAGGGCCACGCAAAGTAAAGTTGCCTTTTCATATCCCAAACAAGATGGAAGCCAATTATAAAGTGCAAGTTAATTAGACACATTCTCTTCTCCTTCAGCTGCTAATTGTCCCCGTGGAGCTCCGCTGTGTCCACCAGCAGAAAAGAGTCGTACTTTGAGGCGTCCCACAGGGAGAGAGAGCAGTGCATGGAATTTAAAGCAGCGTGTGTTTCCTTTTTTTAAAAAAATAAATTTAACCTCCAGTTGGAAATGCACTTTCTGTCGAAAAGACGCTGTCACACATTAACCCTGCGTCTTAGTCTGTAGATATAAAACCGCAGGAAGGAGGAAAATACTAACGTGAGATGGAGTAATTTGATGTGCTTGTTAAAGTTTTTATAAGATAACACAAAAAAACTCAGCAGCTCATGTTTAATTTACATTTTTTATCTGTCCCTGCCGTAACGGCTCTGTTGATGCCACAGCCTTAAAAATAATAAAATGGTAATAAAACATCTCAGTGATGTTTATAAATAGATGACTCTTTTTTTTTTTATGTTATTAGCACTTAAAACCCCTTAAATCCATGTTTGACACCCTGACAGTGGATCTGTGGGTGACAGACAACGAGTGCCGGCCCAGCGGTGGGTGGGGCCAAAGCACCAACTGGCGCCATGGAAACGCAAGAATGATCTCGGCGTCACGGTTCCCATGGCAGCAGAGCACCTGTTTGACCCGGATCAAAAGGTCACTGAGTCATGAGAGGAGTGTGTGTGCGTGTAGCAGTTTATCCTCCATTAGCACAAATTAGATTAGACGACACAGAGTTTTTTATTTAGATGGATGGATGTGACAGAATTTTAGCTGTGACATATTGCATATTGCCTCATTATATCTTAAATGGAAAAAAAGAAGAAAAAAAAATACCCATCACTCCCTGGAGAGACGGGGGACCTGTTTAAAAAGAACGAGGGGGAACGCTCCTGATCCAGACATCCACCAAAACCCATAGGGTTGTTTTGTGACGCGGCGGCTTCCTGCCCTCTTGTGTTTTTAGTTTGTAGCGTGGATTTTATTTTGTGTGTGTGTGTGTGTGTGTATCAACGTGACACAAACGCTTCATTCCTCCTCATTGTGCGTGCAGCCTCCTCCTTATTCTCCTCCACTCTTTCCTCACCCTGCCCTTTATCACGCTCCTCCCTCCTCTCTGTCGCGTCTCTGCTGCTTTCTCAATGTCTCTCTATCTATGGTTCCCACTAAATAGAACTCCTCCTCGCTGCGTCTGTAGGGAAATCTGCATATGTGTAATGAAGAGCTTGAAGTCGCTCCTGGAGGACTGGACCATGACGTGAACAAAGCTAATCTTCCACAGTGTGTACAGTACGAGTCGGTGTGTGTTTTACAATGTGCACAAACATCCACTTTGCTAATTATCTCTCAGAAATGAGAGATCTTTTGAGGGAAACGCGACGTGAACTATTCTTAGGTGGGAATCAGACCTTTTGTTCTGCAAATAGGTGCAGAGGTTTGTAATTAGCAGGATCCACGTGGCAGTCGAGGGGCAGGACAGGTAGAGGAGGAGATAAGAGAGTTCAATAAGAAAAGGAAGGATTAGAGTCTTCACTGGCAGTAAAACTGGAGCTTGAGGACGTTAACAGGAGCGCGAACAAAGGAAGAAACTTTCCGAGCCAGTTTAAAATCCAAACCGGTGTTAACAAAGGCTTTCAGCTTTCACAACCATCCTGACAAGAGGTCGTGGAGCGGAGGCTGCGGTGGACGCAGTTTAGAGGAAGTTTTCCCTTTTGCTTCGGGTCACTCGAGTTTTTCACGAGCAACAGATATTTCTCTAATCTCAGCTGAGCACTTTGAGTCGCCCCGACCATGACAAGTTTACTCTGTTCTTCAGCTGCCGTGAGCATTTGTTTCTTTGGAGGTGTGAATGAAGCAGAAAAGACTTTTAAAATATTCCTTGTGTGTGTCCTTGTTTGGCAAATTGTGTGATTTCGTTTGAAAGAGCCGCAGAAGTCACCAGGGTCCACACGGATGAACATCGATACACTCCATCTTCAATGTTCTTGACACACCACATTTTCTAAATAACTGAAGTTTGAATTTACACCATTGCTGTAGCTCCAAAGGATTAGAAGTTCGGCTCGGTGCCACTGTGGAGACTAGAGGAATTAAAAGTTGGTGTCTTCCTCGGTTCCTCCTGAAACACTCGGCGTCCTGTGGAATCAAACCTGTGCCCTTTAGAGTAACACCATCCACATAATTATTATTCTCTCCGTCATTGTTCTCTTCCCCCTGGTATTCCTCAGCAAGCTCATGAGCTGTAGCTTCCCAAAGACTTCCAATTACCCCTCGTCCGAATCAATTAAAAGTCATCTGTCGTGCCAGATAGCCAATTAGTGGGACTGAGAGCTCTGACACAATCAAAGCGCGTCGGCCCCCAGGGGTAACGGGGTCACGATAGGAAACGACTGCCGGGCTTTGGAGAGGTCGTCTGCCCCCGGTGCTCCCGGGTCCTACTCTGGAGAATTTCTTTTAAAGAGTGAAGACTTGAAATCTATAGAGAGTGTACCTTGTTAAGTTGAGTGTGTGGGAATGTGTGTGTGTGGATGTCAGGCCTGAAGCAGATGCTCCAGAATCTCTCCCACAGGATGTGTGTGTTTGTAGAGCAGGCACTTTAAACACTGGGGCACGTTGTTCATGGTATTTTTATGTGCATAGTGTGTGGGTGTGTGTTTTGGGCAAAGATTAAAAATGTTTATGTGAAACTGGCACCACGAAACAAAAACAAATTTAGTGAGAAATCAATCGAGTCCGAAGAGCAGCCGCAAACAACCCAACTACAACGTGTGTGTGTATGTGCGTGTGTGTGTGTTGTATTTCTATCGCTGTAAGCAGTGACATTCCAGAAAGTGGATTTAAGAAATCAAACTTTATATTTTAGTCATATAATAATTAACCATTAATATTTGAATTGTCATTCAGTTGAAATATTTCTATTTCACTTTTCATACAAACAATCATCGTAGCCCAAATACAACATACGCAATAATAACATTAAAACAATAAATAAAACTGAACAAAAACAATAAGAGGAAGCGAGAAACCCTGTTGTCATTTTCATGAATTCGCAATGAGGAATCACCGCCGGCAGGTAAACAAAGATAGAAATATAAAATAATTAGAGAGGTGAGGTGAGTCGAACCAGAGCGAGGAAGGAACAAGGAAAACACACCCTGCAGAGGAAATAAACACAACCCAGAATAAAAAGATATTTAAGTATAACGGCTCAGTCGTTAGTCAACTGGAAATGCGGCATGTGAGTACAGCAGATCACACAGAGGAAAACATGTCTGACACTTTGTCCTAAAAAAACGAAAGAGGAGCAGCTTTTATTGACACAGGATTATTATTTTTTTAGAGTTCACATTTTGAAATCATCGGTTCAGAGGTGATGTCCGAACCAGAAGCCTCGAAATATTGTTGAATATCCCCCAGAGGCTGATTCATCTTCAGACGATAGCTGATTTGTGGAGGCTCAGGGAATCCATTCTTCATTTGGCCACGAGCATCCCCTGAGGCAGGAATGTGATGTATAATTAACACTGCGATGGACGTGTTTATAGACACATGATGCAGCTGCAAAGAGAAGTCCGTTTTTTTCTCCTCGTCAGTCTTTCTCGTCATCTCGTCACTACCGTCTTCTCTTGTTCTCCATCGTCTACTCTGCAGCTCCGCCATTCATCATTTCATGTCCCCTTCATTTCCTCTCCTCCGTCCACGCCAGCTTCTTCCACCTCCCGACTTTTCCCTCGTCCTTCCATCTCTCCTCTTGCAGCATATGGTCCGACGTCTCCCAGCTGGCTTCCCCTGGCCAGAGTCACGACTTGATGGGGAGGGGAGGGGGCGAGGAGTGTGGGAGTGGAGGTGGTTGCAGAAAAAAGGAGGAGGTAAAGAGCGGTGGAGGGGGAGCTGGAAATGCAGGTTGAAAGAAAGGGAGATGAAGAGGAGATAAAGGGAGGACGACGACTAAAAGGGGAGCCGAGGTGGAGGAGAAAGACGAGGCCGGTAGCGGAGATGAAAGCAGTGATTTGGTGTTGGAGTTAGATGGAGGATAATAGAGGTGAATGGTTGAGCCGGACAGGTCGGGGCGTATTACAGACCTGCAAACGCTCCGCTTTCAGCTGTCCCGCTGCGTATTGATCCCCCGTCAGAGACTGCCTCACTGGGTCACTGGTTCCCATTACATCAACATCTGTACAAACCGTTCCTCCTCGTGTTCGCAGCCTTCACCCTCGCTCAATCACCCGCTCGGCTCGTGGCTGAGAGACAAATTACTCATCCACAGTTCGCATGCAGGCCTTATTAACCCGGGGCTTCCTCCGCCTGTGAGGCGTGGGATGAAGCCCTCATACCAGCAGTAAGGAGTGTGAATCCTCGTCACCCCTACGACGACTTCACTGCCTCATGTCTCGCTGGTTTTCTTGAGGGGGCCTTTTTGTTCCGTCTTTGGATGCAGAGAGCGAAAGAGAGTGAGCACTTCTACAAGTTTCCGCCAAAGCCCTGTCCCCGGCTCGAGCTCAGCGGGTGCACATGCATGATTTTAACAGAAGCCAACCTTGGGGCCTGCAGCTGTGCAAGAGCAATAACATGAAGAAGAAGCACCAGAGCTGATTACAGCATGGGTTAAACAGCATGTGTCAGGACTGACGCCTGCTCACGCGCTCTGAGCCTGCACTTCTTTACCAGTTGCATTAATCTGAAGAGAAAGATCTCTTCTCTTATCAGTCGTCTGCCTCGTGCGCATGAAAAGACATTTCTGCAAACAGTCCCTTCTGCACCTTTCAGAAGAGACTCATCCCTGACTCTTGACTCTCCATCCAAAACGGCCAGATGGTTAAAAAAGAGCGGCTCCAGCTGCTGAACGGGTCTCGTGGTAAGATGGAGGTGAAGTGAGGTTTTATAGGAATAATTCATTGTTCTCTATTTGATGCTGCAGCCTCTTTAGTCTCCTTGACTCTAATCTCTTGTGATGGGATTTCACTCTGTCTCAGTCTATTATACCCAGAGCTGTTGAACTGAGCTCTACCTTGTTTCACCTGCACCACGCTCTTCCGTCTCTGTCTTGTGTGACGCTCACAGGGACACGACTCAAATGTAGATTCAACAGCAGAACTGGGTTACAAGCAGGAGATATGTGTGTCAGGGCCAAACCGTGTGGGCTGATGAGGCAAACCTCAAGAGGAGATTTACAGAGGAGAACTCGGAACTTCAGTTCATCGTCATTCTGTTTATGCATCAAGAACACTTTGCTTCCATTAATTAGAAAAGAAGCCCCTTCATCCGTCTGTCCCAGCAGCCTTTAATGCAGTTTCCATCTGAGAACGGCTGTACACTGCATCATGGGCCAGTGCACCCAGATCACCACCCACATTTGTTCTCAGAGAACAAACAATCCACCGGGCTGAAAGACATGAGATCGCAGCCGACAGGAAAACCGCGCTCGGCTGCAGGGAAACACTGGGACGGCCTCGAGAAACTCCACGAGACAGACGAAGCTGCTCAGCGTTTTGTATTTAGACACAACAGATGTTAATTAAAGAGCAAGTCATTTCTTAATTAGAACTGCAACAGCATGTGTTGAAACAGGCGTCCATCCATCCATCCATCAAATTAGAAACCATTTGTCTCTGGTCGTTTACGATCACGAAAAACAAAATGTCTTGTTTAGCCTGGGTCAGTTTTCTCTCGGGCTCAGAGAATTGTGGCTCGGCCTTGGAGACTCTGCTGTTTTCAGTAATGGCAGAACGGTGTTTATTCCAAGATGACTTTGCCCCTGAACACTATCTAAACAGAATTTGGTGTTGTACAGATTCATCATCTCGAGGAGATTTGCGCGAGGATGAAGAACTAAGATCAAGGAATGAAAAAGAACAAAGCTCTTTGCTCGTGTATTCGGCGCTGAGCGTTTTTTTCCCCCCTCCTCTCTATTTATGCATCAAACATAAAAAGATCTGAATGTTTCTAAAACGGAATGAAAGCGTGATCAAGAGGGGCAGGAAGACGGATGAAGATGGAGCTGAGGAGATAACGTTTAATGGAAAGAAGAGACGGAGAAAGACTGAGGTGATGTGATCTCAGATGTTGAAAAACAACAAACCATTCCGTCTTCCCAAATTTGAGTATAATCTCGTTTAATGTCGGCGCAGAGGAAGGAAATCACATTAAATCCAGTGCACATTCGAACGCTGACAGCCAGGCGTGCACGGATCGACACAGCCGGCGAGAGAGATGGTAAATTGGCAGGAAACAGAGGATTGTGGGAAGGTAAAGTGATGAAAGTTGTGCTGGAAAGATGTTTAATGAGAGCGAGGTGAGTGAGAGGCATCGAGGAGCGAGGGAGACAGATGATGGCAGGTGTAGGTTTAGGTGGAGAGCAAGCTGTTCTGTCAGATATGATCAAAACAGTCTTCATGTGGGGGCTCTGAAGACGGAGTCACGCTGCAGCTCTCCCGGCGAAGGGAGGGAGGCACAAGAGAAAAATGGGGGGAACACAATTTAAAGAATCGCTCCTCACTCGGCCTGCCTCTCTGATTGTTCCCCTCTAATCTCCGTCACCCATCACAATCGCTTTCTGTTTTCTGATGTCCCCCTTTTAGTCTCTTTCTCTTCTCCCCACCTGTCACCATCTTCCCCCTTCATCTCGGTCCCGGAGGATTTTGTTTTCCAATCCGTCGCCAGCCAACCTGCGCTGCGTGCCTGCCTGCCTCTGCTCCTCTCTCCACGGGGAGATAAAAATTAATTCCAGCTCCCATTAGAAAAACAAGCGTTCGGATGGTAATCGAGATAAATCCGTCCCGGGGTGACGCTATCTGCGGAAAAATCTTGATTGTTCGCCGCAGCACTTAGGAGGCAGGAGAGTGTTTGAAAATAGAGATGAGGCGCTCCCAAACTTCTTATCTGGGCTCTGTGAGAAAAATGGAAAGAAGCATCCACCTGTGATGATAGCTGGGGGATTACAGGGACAGAATCCTAATGGGAGGAATTACACAGGCGAGAGATGAGCTGATACAGGAGAACTGCAACTCATGTTGGATTCACTCAGAAAGTAACGGCGGACAGAGTCTGGATCAGTTTGGGGTGGACTATTCCCCTCATCTCCTGCACAACATCCTCAGAGGAGGAGACATGGAACACGAATGAATCTTCTGTCAACGCGTCTTTAATACCTGCGTATGAAGAAGGATGAAGCTCAGCAGAATTTGTTGTTTCTCCCTCTTATCATCCGACACCTTCTACTTTTGACCCTGAGTTTATTGCGTATGACAAATAAAACCTGAGACATGCTCTCCCTTAACGTAGAGTTTCCAAGAACCGGCGGAGAACCACACCAAAGGATATACTGCGTCATTGTTGGCAAAAGTTGGTGGAAAACTGTGCCGCAATAAACCTTTGAAATGTTATTATTACAAACATATAATCCCACAGGTGGATGAGCGCAGCGGGGGGGGCAGCAGGCAGAGGGACTGATGGGAAATGCTCGGCAGTGGATGAGAATGAGACATGCCTTGGTTTGAGCTGCACAGCTTGAGCTGGCTGCATGCAAACTTTGCTCCATACGTTTTCTTTGGCTAATCCCGCTCATGGAGTGAACTTTAGGTAACATTAAATCAGTTAGAGGACGGAGTGACAGTGTTCCTGACGAGTTTCTCTGACCTCAGATAATGACTGTGGCTCAACCTGGAGGCCACTGCTGGTAACTGATCCACGCTGACGACTCTCTGTTGGCACATGGAGCGTTTTGATTTCCTGCCACTGTGCCCATCAGCTCAGGTTTGGCACAAACAACATATTCTGCCTCACGGGTGGAATTTAGTTTGACGGAGTGAAAACTCTGGGCACTGCGCGGCCATCAAACCAAGGCCTGTAAACAAAGGTCATGTGGACTCAGCAGTCACTCATTTACAGTGCGGAGGTTGGTTATCCTGTAATTCTGCCGGCTTTGACATTTCTGCAGCGTGACGGGGGATCAAACTCAATCTGATTCCTTTTCTTGTAACTCAAGCGAAGTGTGACCGAGTTTTAAAAGCAGGAAACAGCACGGGAGTCCAGATTGGAGTTTATCAGTGGTCGACCCAGCTGTGTTAGTTGTTCCCAGCGTGAGGAACGTCTCCCTATCTGATGTCAGATTTAATTTCCTCTTATCCAAACTACCTTTTGGCTAGTGTCAGTGGACGTGAGCAGACTCTGCAGATCTGTAAGACGTTGTCCTCGTGTGCCCCAAGTAAACAAAGGAGCTCTAAAGGGGTGAAGACGATTTATGGTGGTCCCTAAGCAATCAGATGGCAAACAGAAGTTTGGAAGTTTTTAATCAAGGCAGAAAACACTAGCTTGCATAATGGATGATATAAAAAAAAAAACCCAAAAAAACAAAAAACAATCAAATAGACGGATCCCACACACGTGTGTAGAAGTTGCTCAGAACAGCCATTGCTTTCTTATCATCTTCTAATGAGCAGCTGCAGCAGCTCTGAGCGAATGGAGGAGACATTGTTATTCCTCTCTGTTTATTGCCAGCTGGTGTCCAACCTGTGGGTGGTCGGGCAGTGGCCCAAGGTAAAGTCGTAAACACGCTCCATTTACCAACTTAAAGATATTCTGCTCTTGTTCGCGTTCAGAATTGTAATTTGCACTAATGTTTAGAAGACATCAAGTTGCCCGATGGTGCAACTCCTCTCGTCAGCCTCCGTTTGAAACACATGCCCTCGGATCTACGGTCATGACAAGGCGTTTTAGTTTTTTCTGTGTAGCAGAGCAAATTGATTTACTCACACACTTCGACCGCAGATATTTTATATCCACACAAAAACAAACAATATAACACACTACAGCAAAGCATAATCTTTTAAACACATTTCTGTGCACTGGCTCCTCAGATAATACCAACACAGGAGCCCACACTGAACCATCCGTCCTGCCGTGTGCGTCCCCGACCGAAGACAAACAGAGAAAACGCACCACGTTGTGCAGACTTGGAAGGATAAGACTGAACTTTTCAGATCTTCTGATTGTTTTCTCTTTTCTGGTTTCAGGTGGTCAGGTCTTGATTTGCTCGTGGTCTGGTGCAGATCCAGGGGCTCGTGTGCACACAGGTAAAGTCGAGTTCATGTCTTCCAATGTTTGTTTCTACAGTTTGGGTTTATTCTGCAGCCAGAGGCCAGACGATGTCTTTGGTTTGTCTTCTGAACACGCTATCTCAGAAATGCCTTCAGGAACTTTGTTGCTGCAAACATTTACTGGGGCTCAAAGATAATTGGCTTAGACGTTGTTGGCTGATGCTCAAGTCATGATGATCTTTGAGTTGAGGTCTTGTGAACGTGTTATATTTAGAATATCTCGAGAGAAGCCTAATAAAATTTGGTGTGAATTCTCACTTAGACAAATCTAACATCTTAAAATAAACCTCTGTGGTCAATGGTTAAAGCCACATCGACCCTGTGGTGCGATCATTTCAAAAGTTTGCACACATGAAAAAATACAAGAAAGAATATTCCTTCCTTTGCTTGATCATATGGAAATGACTTGCTGAATCCTTGTAATGTATCACTGGCCCGCTGCCTGGATCTGTAATTATCCCACTAATTAAGAGCGCTCCTGCTGCATTGAGTTTATCGGAGGAGGATGCAGTTATTAAAGAGGCATTGGGTCAACCGTGACATCCTTTGGCAGTTGGAGTTTCTTTCCTTGTTGGACTTTAAGCATTGAAACATCGAGAGACCCAAGTTAAAGATAGTTAATTGGTCTTCCTCGACGCACAGAGTGGAATCCGTGCACGTGGACGGCGAGCCAAACTTTAGCGCCGAGTGTGGTTGGAGGTGGGAAGGCTTCAACCTGCCAAACGCTGAATACCGCAAAGCATTTACAAACTGTGTTGGGAGAAAATCAAATCCATCATAAGCGCTGAGTTCTTTTTCCTCTAAGAGCTCGTACAGAGACGGTGTTTGGAAGTCGGATATCCAACCGACTGGCAACTTAATCACTGATTCCTGAAATTAATCAGCAAACCTATCAGACCCCTGCAGATACAGTGAAAGCCATGTGCTGCGGAGGAGGAACAATCTTGCTAATATCCAGCGGGTAAAGTGGGATTTGGGCAGCGAGGCATGTAATTATCCAGAGCAGGTTTCTTGACACTGCAGAGCTTCGTCATGTTGCACTGATGGGAAACTCCAAACTGCCTGAAACAACCAAAAGAGATCATTACGCTATCAACTAATCACTATTAACCCTGATGGCCTGTGTAGTTGTGCAGAACCCCCATGTCGTTTTAGATTGAAATAAGATTCATATGACTATTTTATAATATTTCTTGCCAAAGATACTTATATTTTCAGATGGAAGCTAATGATGAGCATTCCAGCTGTGAGGGTTTCTTGTTCCTGATCCTCGCTGCTTTTGGAGCTGTCTTTTTTCTCTCCACCTCTTCTAGTGTCGATCGCCCGTCCGTTTTCTCCTCCAGCCAATTTACAGCGTCCCTCGCCCCTTCTCTCTGCTCCACTCTCTCCATCATCCCTCCTCCACTCGCCTATGAATTTTTGCCGTCTCTTAGACCATCGCTCTTTCTCCCACACGCTGTCCTAACTGTCTCCTCCTGTTCTCTAACTGGTTTTGTCTCACAGACTTTGGCTCTTTATTCTTTCTTTGTGGTCCCAGCTTGCTCTTGGCCAATCTCTCTCTCGCTTTTGCCCTCTCTCTGTGTCGGGTTTGAAGTGTAATTCAACTCTTTGGCTAATGAAATGGTGTGGGCTGCCTTAATCACAGGGTGGAACGTGAACACTGATGGAAAAGTACTGGTAGAGATGAATAATGGAAAGGCAGCGTGAGCTCGAGACTCAAATGTGTGATTGCGACAGAAAACAAAGTTGAAATAATGAAGTTAAGATGGAGAGTGGAAACCTCCAGTGCAGTGAGAATCAAAGAGAGCAGAAGGACGACGGGAGAGGTGACGGTGGCTGATGCTGAAATGCAGTATGGGGGAAATGGAAAAAGGGACCGAGAGCGATGGGGAAACTGATGAGAGGGCGATCAGATTAACCTCAAGGGGGAGAGGGGGAATACAGATGTGGAGGGGAAGAGGGGAACGTTCCCAAAGAGGAAGTGCTTGTGATTCAGAAGACATTTCAGAAAGTCTAATCAATTAGCAGGTGAGATTTTGCACTAGACCATTGAAAAAAAACTAATTTTAAAGCACAAAGAACTTCGGGGAAATAAAGTAGCTGTCGTGATTTATAAAGTCTGTTTTTACAGACTTCTACTTCCCTTTATTAATTATGCACCTCCCTATTTAAAAAAAAAGCCATTTTTTGCAAAAAACAACTTTTACCACAAAAAGTTCCTGGCCTCATTTTACCTCCTTTTGCTTCCATTGACTGAATTTGCTCTGGTACACTGTAAAAGATCCTGGAATACAATTCTCATTAGCTAAACACGGAGTCGCTTTAATTTTGTAATGGGCCATTAGACAGACCGTCCAGGAAACCCAAGGCAGAAGGTCTGCAGCGGGCACCGGCATCCACGATCAGACATTTTAATTAATTTAAGGAACATATTAAAAGGTAAAATATATTATAAAGACAGTAAATACAAAACATCAGCTCTTTTATGTGAATAATATCACTGGCGATGGAGGTAGAAGACAGGGTTAAGACACTGTCTGTCCTCTCATCGCCGGGGAAAATTTATATAGTCGATATTGTGCAACCTCTGAACCGAGAGGGAGGGAGAGAGGGGACGATGGATGGAGATTAGAAGGGAGGAAGATGAAGGAGATGCAACAAAAAAAAGCTGCTGCGAGACAGAGGGACAGTGGAGGAAAGTCAGGAAAGAGCAGGGCCGTGAAAGATTTGTGGCCGCAATGAGGCATAACGCCCCGGTGGAGGGGGGGGGGCGAGAGACGCTGGGAGAGACAGAAGGGGGAGAGAGGGTGAGGAGGACTTGAAAGAGCTAGAGATGGAGAACAAATGTGAGGGACACGGAGCGAGGCAGAGGGGGATAAAAGGATGAGAAGCCAGCGCAGGAGCGAGCGGGGATGGGGATTGAGGGGAGCTCGCGAAGTCAAAAGCTGCTGAAAAGTGTTGCGAAGTTATATAACCCGACCCGGCTGCTCCGCTAACAAGGGGATTGTGGGAAATGCAGGGCATTGGGCATGTTCGCCGTGCGCTCACACCTGCTGCAGCGAGCACGATCAGGTGTTTTCAGAGGCTTGTGAGGAGGCCGGCTCGCGCAAGCAAAGGGGGGACAGTGATGGTTAATTATTTTGTGACTGGCTTGCATGAGGTCTTCTTCGTCTTCGTCTTCCTCCCTCATATCTCTGCCTATATTCCACCTCTCGATTCCGGTGCTTTATGTCTCTCACACGCCGCTGCTGTCTGAGTCGGGCTATCTCATCTGTATGAGTTGTTGATGTGGAGGAGACTCGCGGCAGGAAATGCCCGCCCCCTGTTCTCTGCGAGGACCACTCATTTACATCCCGAACCCATCGACTGTCGAGACCGACGGTGGCTGCTCTTCCTTCGCCGCACGTCACGACAAAAACACAACACGTCAACGTTATAAAACAAAAGTGTTCGAGCCGATGGGACTTCACGCCCTCTGCGCATCTGGGATGTTAGTACGTGCCAGATTTTAATATGAAAGAGCCGCTTGAAGGGTTTGCTTATTATTTATTTATCATAGTATTATGGTATTATAATATAAATTCTTATATTAAGTTAAGATGCTTGTTACTGCTCCAAAGACAGTGGTTGTCGCCCTGCTGAGAGTTTGTGTTATTCCTCCCTTCATTATAAAAACACTGAACACTCAAATCTCTTCATGATAACTTTAGAAAAAACAAGAAACTGACAAGACCAGACCTGTCTGGCTTTTTATCTTCGGAATAACCTCCTCATTCCCCGTATTTGCTGTTGTTGTCGTATCCCCCCGTGTTCGGAGGCGTTGTTTTGCGATTTATTTGTCTCGCGTTTGTGAGTTCTTCCATTCGACTCGAGAACTTTCAGTTAAAACCCACGGGACATTTTAATCATTTGTGTTTCAGCTTCATACCAGGTAAATATACTTCTGTATCAACTCTGAGGGCTGGGGAGCCCTGGGCGTGACAGCAGCAGAGCAGGGGCATTGTGGGAGAGATACGACAGTAATGTAGTCAGCAAAATGAGAAATGGCTTCATAAAAAGAGAGGAGAGGCTAAGAGTTAGCGGGAGGTGGATGAGGGGGGGGGACTTGGCCGGTGCTGCAGTCTGTACATCAGTACCCTGAGGGGAATGCAGTGATATTGATCAGCCTATTACAATATCAATCAACCACATTGCTAATTCACTAATGGCACATTCACTATTGGATAAGCATGTGGAGGGAGGGCACTGCTGCCTCCCTCTGACTGGAGAGCGTGTGGTCAGTTAAAGCTCCGGGCCGTGACGATAGAATCACATTCACATTCTCGTAGACGGGTTCTCAATCACTGAGAAACAAAACAGAACTCTGAGGGCTTGCGGAGCATGAGGAGCGCAGATCTTTAGTAGGGGAATATCCCAGCGTGCACTTTTTGCCACTGTGTGGTATGAGCAGCTGGGGTGCAGTCGAGGCGGTGGTGATAAATCATTTTTCTCGCAGCCAGTCTCGTGTGACAAGCCATTAAAAAGACCTCGTTTTCACCAAAATAGAAAACTCCCTGATTTGCATGGAGCTCGCATGTTTTGGTTCCCAATCCCCATTTTAAGTTTTGAGAAAATATTTTTCAACAGCAGGAGTCCATGTTGGTTTAGGCCACAGACTGATATAAGTTATAAGACATGTGTCTGCTTCCTACAACAATGAAGATATCAGCCATTGACAAGCTTGTCAGACCCTGCCAACAGCTGTCACTCAAAACCTTGATTTTAAAGCATCGAAACCAGCCTCTTGAAAAACATCAGCCCTTAACAGTTTAATGAGAAACTGGCTACGATTTATTTGACATTTGTTTGGTCCACGTCCCAAATGCTGACATGGAGGAGGTGGGGTTTCTGATTGGAGCCACGGTGAAGCTACCAAGAGGAAACTGTAGTGTTGGGATGTCGCCTCTTTTGGCAGGGACCGAGCAGACGGGTCTCAGCACAGAGGAAATTACATACTCCAAGGGCAGCGTGTAAAAGCTGTGCTTGTAAATCCATCAGCTTTGACACGATGATGTCGCCTCCTTTGAGAAATCATCTTACAGTCACAACGAGTGTTTGTTAGACAACACCACTGGAGCTGCGACATCCCTGACGTGAAGAGTTTGAGTGCAAATTCAACGGAGAAATAATTTAAATAACATTTTCCTCTCAAATCTTTTTGGACACTGTACACAACAGCCTCTCCCTCCCTGATCCAGGGTCGGCCACCGCAGCATCTTGCAGTCCAACAGATGAACAGATGCCGGCAGATAAACGACAAACAACAGCGACGGGTCAAGATTAAACAGCAGTGACAGGAAGACGCTCGTATCCGAGGATTACTTTCCAAACCGCTGCGTGTTCCCGCCGCAGGGCCTCGCTTCTTATTTCTGACAATATTCCATTTCCTCTGCATCAAACTACATGCTCCCAGATATTCGGTGGAGGCACAATGGCGCGCTACAAGTGATCGCTCAGCTCTCAGTTACAAACAGCCGAGGACCCGAACCCCTGGTGGCTTTGTGTCTTCGGGGAGGCCTGCGTTCAACAGCACCCATAATCCCATAAATGGTTAAAAGTGCCTAATCCCCGTCGTAGCGGGGGCCTTTGTGTGGCCGTTTAAACTTGCTGTTTGCTCAAAGAGGAACGTCTGCCGCCACGCGCCTAACCGGATTAGACAGGGCGTCGTGCGCAAAACAGTGATACTGCTGCTGCGAGGTAATGGGGATGTTACATGAGGAGCTCCCATATGCACGGCTACGCATGTTCTGAGTGTGTGTGTGTGTGTGCAGAGGTAATAAAGTGATAAAGATGTTTAATACAAAGCTCCCAATGGCATCGTCTGATATGGATGTATGTACTGTGTGTGTGTGTGTGTGTGTGTGTTTCCACTGGTGATAAATGATGCATTTAAAATGTGTTTTATTCAGCTACAGGGATTCATGCACTGACAATGTGTGCACGGTGGTGTGTGTGTGTGTGTGTGTGTGTGTGTTTTCACGTTTGTATTCCCAGCACGGTTGCTAGAGTCTGAATGGATTCCCTTCATCTTAGTAAAGCAGTGTCCATGAGGTCAATGAGCGACTGATGCTCAGAAGAAGCTAAAGCTAAAATAACAACATTCATCCCAGTGTAAACCAGAAACAACACATGAAGTAAAAATACAGCATGTGTCATTTCTCGATCTTTTAAATAGACCTGGTTGAAGGAAGTCATAATAATAACATGAGGACAGCAGGAAGACATCAGACGTTGTTTCTGGTCAATCCAGGATATTTTCCCTCACCTACTTCAGAGCTGGTAACTCTGGTCACCCAATCAAGCTGAGCCGAGCGGACCTCTCTGACGCTGCTGGATAAGTTAGGACGCAGAAGAAAGTTGCCCCCTCAGTTTCAGACCATAGCAGCACCTCCAGACGCCTTCATTTGAGATGCGTGAGAGATTCAGCAGGCGTAGCTGTAGCAGTGAGGCTTTTGGCTCAGAGGGGAGAGCGGGTCGCTGTCTGACCAGGCGGTCCAGGTTCAGTCATGAGTTTGAAGTTTTGATGGTAAAAATGTTTCGACGGATTATCGAGACGAGTGGAGCTCCGCATAAAACCATTCACCACTTCAGTGACTGGTACACTGAAAGGTTCCTGAAAAGTAAAAAGGAGGGGAATAAAGAAGAAGACAGTGTGGGGGAGTGGAGGGAGAGAACAAGTGACAGACGGAGGGAGAGGGGAGGTGGAGACGCAGGGACCAAGACACAAAATAATAAAAGAGTGATGAGTCAGGAGCTGATCTCTCGGAGCCATATTTAGAGCCTGAATGACACAAGAAACTCCTTGTTTGGTTTAAATATTAAAAACAGCAGCAAGTGGGAGAGATGAAGCCGTGTAGCTCCCTTTCTCTCCCTCAGTCTGATCCTCCTCTTCATCTCCAGAGAGGCACCAGTGAAGGAGATGAGCTGTGTTGTCTTGTTCTAACCTTCAATCAGAGTTAATAACTAATCTTAGCATAAAGCCTGAGCTCACCCTGACTATGCTCATCTAAACCTGAACCAAACTTAGTAAAACCTAACCTAACCTAAAACCCACCATCACCATCTTTAGCTCGACTTAATCTTAACCTAAATGTACCCCTATTCAAAACCAGATTTCAGCCTTAACCTCTAGCAAAGCTTAAAACTAATCTAACCTTACACCTCATAAAACCTGCGATAATAAGAAAGTTGGGCTGAGGTGAACATGAAACATTAAATAAGGATAAAGTGGCGGCTCGAGATTCTTCAAACACTCAGACTTATGAAACCTGCTCCTGTTCCCCTCCATCAGAAAACCCTGAAAAACGACGATGACGCAAACCCTGCAGAGTCAGTCCATCAAGTCTTTTTAAAACCCAACGCTCCCTTTTGTTCTCACGCCGTCCTGAGCTGCAGTTCTTACCGAGCTGCGTATCTTAAATAAAAAGCTCAAATGAAACGTGTTATTATTGTTTCTCGTCGAGAGCCTGGCGCCCTCTCCGTGTAATAATGCAGAAGATGACTGGCTGAAGCAGCGGCTTCTGTGAATGAAAACATGTGATTTTAATTAAACCTCCTCTGAGTCGCCTCCGCGCAGAGCGTTCATGAAACATCCAGTGAGTCATGTTTTTACAGAAATCTCAGAAATGTGCTTAAACCCCTACGCATCAACACTCAGTTTCAAACAGTTCTGATTGGACCGGTGCAGAACCCCAGTACTTCAGTCCTCTGATCCTCCATCTCATGACTCGAGCACGTCTGCTGTGATAGTTTGATTTTTTTGAAGAAGGTAATTAAAGGTCACAGTAAAATGGCAGATTAAAAGAGAAAAAATTGCCCCAGTGATTAATTGACCAGAACATAAACGTCCACGTGTCCCCTGAATATCAGAGAATCAACTTCAACAAGCTTCTCGACC
The DNA here is from genome assembly GCA_016785235.1 of Pseudorhombus dupliciocellatus. Taxonomy (NCBI): domain Eukaryota; kingdom Metazoa; phylum Chordata; class Actinopteri; order Pleuronectiformes; family Paralichthyidae; genus Pseudorhombus; species Pseudorhombus dupliciocellatus. The sequence goes on from JAFBJW010000392.1 coordinate 109,982, forward strand.
TGTGATCAATTGTTCTGCCTTAGTCTCAGGTCTCCTTTTTGTTGCTTTTACAGGAAATGTCCAGACTGTGTCTAATCATGTCTTTACCTCGACTGTCTGGAGGAAAGTCAGATGGAAGTTGTGTGTGGATGGAAGAGTCGCCCAAACAGGGGAGGAGACACAGCTGTGTCTCATGTTCATTATTGTGTGTACGAGGAACTTTCTGTCTCGATGATTAATGGGGATTAAACCACAGAGGATGTTCCCTAACAGTGTTGGTTTCCCCTGTCGCACACGGGAGCCGACAACTTGTGTTACAGCGTCAGTGGTGGAAGAAGAGTCCAGAGCCGCAACAGAAACCAAACCCTATAAATCAAAGTATCACGGGCGCGCGCGCCGCCATCTTGTGCTGGTCCAAGTCTTCATTCTCTGCTCAGTGCTCTGCGGCCCAGATGGCATCATGTTGATTCACAGTGGAATGTCGGCAGTTTGCTGTGTTTTCAGGGACGTGCGTGTCCATCCATCTCCAGAAGGAGCCGGGGGGAATCCATACAGCAAACCTGAGTGTCATTACTGTGACGACACCAAAACACCCATCATCGCTCACACAGTCTGTCTGTCTTTCACTGTCTTCTACCTCATTTCTGTCCTCATCCTCGTCTTGTCAGACCCGCCCCCCCTCCCTGCCTGTCACCGTGTTTTTGACTCTCCTCATTTTCTTGTGATCAAACTCTCCGTCTCACAGGCTGTAATTTCTGTCACCGACCGCCGCACAGAGACGGCAGCAGTTGAACTCCGTCAACTGACTCCATCGCTGCCCTCGTCTCTTCTGTCCTCTTTACTTCCACATCTTTCAGTCCATGTTGTCTCTCATGATCTCTTTTCTTCTTGTACCGTTCCTCTCTCGTGTCTTTCCTTCTATTGTTACCACCGATTTCTCTCTCTCCTTTACTGTCATGTACCTTTTTCTTTTTTCGCTCTCTCCTTGTCTCCCTGTCTCCTCCTTCCCTCTCTTCCTCTCTCACTGTCTGTTACTTCCAGCTTTCCCTTCTTGCACTTGGCGTTTCTTTTCCTCTTTTGCTTCCATATCTCTCCCCCACCCCTCCACTCTGCTCCTTTCTTCTTCCTTTCCTTGTTCCTCCACGTTCTATCCTTTTAAACCTTCAGCCTTTTCTGTGCAGGAACGCATCATATCCATCACTGGGCGGTCTATCCATTTACCCATTCATTCATCCCCTTCTTCAGCTCTTATCCGCTCCTCTGCTCTCACACCTGATCGGAACAAAAGCTCTTCCACCTTCCAAACCGTCTGTGATGTCTCTCCTCGTCTTATGAAACTGGATGGATTGAAGTAGCCGTGCTCTTGTCATGAAAGTTTGACGTCACTTGACAGGTCCTCCTTTCTTCTGTAGATGACAGATTAGTCACAGTGGGGCACCATTATGCTCTGACTACAGTGATCCTGCTCTGGAAAAGATATCTTAACATGGTAATGGCAACTTCCCTTCTGGCTCTGCTGTTAATTCACACACAAAGCCCTTTACTGCTGGGCCTGATGGACAGGTGATGTGTGACACACTGGGAGTAATGGAGCCGCTCTTTATGCTCTCTTTTCTCTCGTGATTCTCTCCTGAAGAATAAGCTGCAGAGAACAGCTTTATTGTGAAATAATTGTAGGAGCATATTTAGATCAGCCCTGCAGAAGAAGAGGAGAAGACAATGATGCAATATGCATGAGCTTCTGTTTGGGGCTTGGACCCCATGTTGTTCAACATCAGGGTTCATATCCATGCCACTGCTGACTGGGCAAAGTGAGACACACCCACTTAATGTAGTACAACATTGCTATCCCAGAATATTGCAAAATGGTGCGAAATCTTTTGAGAGTGAACATGAGTGAATATTTAAAAACATGAAGCCGCCCCCACTAAAGCAGGGCCCTGACACCAATGGTTCCTCAGTGGACCAGGGCCCACCTGAGAAGATCAGAAGTCTGAATTCAGCCTCAGGCTGGCTCGGTTCAAGCTGACCTCCAGCAGCAGCCTGTGCATGAGCAACGCAAAGTTTCAGAATTTCCACAGATGATGATTCAGCGCAAACAGGTTTGAATGCATCAATAACGCCTGTCAGGAGGAAAGACACATCCTGTGAGACCCTCCTGTCCTGAAGTGATGGATGTGGCTGTTAAAAAACGAAACATCTGTTCTCATCTGTCCCCCCGGCGAAAATCACTTTTCACTTCTGAGGGATATTTCAAACCAGCCCGCGGCCCTCAGGTGACTGTCAACTTTTTTGTGAGCATGATGGGACAAAGAAAAACTTCGAAAAAGCTGCGGCATCTGACCAAGATAAGTTTGGTACTTAAAGCTTCCAAAAAACATTCTCTCAGCTCTTGAATCTTCCATCGAATCCAAATTCACCTCTTCCTCCTCCTCAGAGTTGTACTCCTCTTGATTTCATTAATGATTTTTAAATAATTGATATTTACCAAACTCATGGGCTGACAGGAAACCTTTCAGAAACTGTCCTCAGTTACTGACAGGGACATTTGCCTCCTCACATCCAAAAAGCAGCTTGTTAGTGTGTTGTTATATGGATCAGAAGATAAAGAACAACATGGAGGATCAACGACAGGACAGACTGGATATAAAGTGAGAACATGTCCCCACAGATTCAGACACAAGGACATTCAGTGAGCTGCACATCAGCATCTGAGGGAACGGAAGTCAGAGGACGGCAAGGGGACGTGTGAGCTGATGAACGGGTCAGCAGGACACCGGCTGCGTCGTTCGTAAGAGACCTGTCGTCCCGAGGCTCCTCCTGAGCTCACGACCCGATGACTCATATGACTTATCACAGGCATTTACATAAAACTCTCAGCGCTGAGTGTCCTCACGGAGACATCTTGCACCGCGGGGCAATGCGCCTCCGGTAATGTGTTTGGCTCAGAATAATGCAAATGAAAATGAAACTGAGGGTTAGGGGGGTTTGCAATGCTCAACAACTGAAAGTGTCTCAGGTGATTGATAGGACGCTGTCCCCCGTCCACCAGATTGCGTGGGGGACGTCTCCAATAGCTCGTCCTCCTCTGTAATTTCTACGCTTCTCGTAAACCACTCAGTGAGTTTAGATTAAATCAGAACACGTTTACCGCTCGTGTTAAATGTTTCCCTTCAGCTCACAGGACGGATAAATCTGCTGCGTCGCAGCCTAAAGACAATATGAGGCACAGAAACATAAGAGAGAACAGGTACAGCGGCATTGAAATGAACACCTCGGTTAGTGAACTGTAATCATAATCTTTACTGTTAAAGCATGTTTTAAAACCCACGTCACCAAGAGCCTCAGGCCGTAAAATAAAACCAGGAGTTCATGCGAGGCGGGAGTCGGTAAAACAACACATAAAAAAAGCTCAGCAGATTCATCCACTGTGGCCCAACTGTCTCCAAATATTCAAACTTATCAGGCTCCAAATATGGCTGGTTTATTTTTACCGTGTTTAACAATAAACACATTAAGAGTAAATAATACAGCTATTATTTCAAGTGTTTTGGAGACTCTAGATTGTTAGAAAAACAATACAATCCAAAAAGAAATACAGCTTTTATAATATGTGTGTGTGTGGCCGTCCCCCCTCTCCCACACTGCACGACCTCATCCCTCAGTCCGTCTGACCACTGGGTGTCAGGACAGGAGCTCTGCTGTGGACACGGGGAGTCTGGGTAATTGTTAAATCTCTCTCTCTCTCTCTTTCTGTGACGACTGGAGTGGTTTGTTTATTTATTTGCAGAATAACCCAAAGCTGAGCCGATCTCCATCAAACTTTCGTGTGTGGGGTGGATTCCTTTGTTTTTCACAGTGAATATGTGATGGAAAACCATCAGATCATTTTGCTTTTATTTGATTGACTTCATGTGACTGTTGAGACTTGGCAGAGGCTCGATTCTTTCCTTTGTCGCAGCCGCAATTTCTGCAAATTACCAACATTTCCATGCCACTTGGATGTGAAATGACCTGAAGAGTCGTGCAAAGTTCCAGCTCTCCTCCGATCCCATGGGCCGACCGCTCAGGTTATTCTGACGCTGATTACAGGTTTTCTGTCTCTCGTGCACAGTCGGGCCGGCAGATGGGCGGCGCTGACGGAGTGCAGTGCTCCCACGTGACGTGTTCAGCTTATGGGGTCCTGAGAGACGCATTCAAGCAAACCTCATCAGTGCACATTGATTCCTGAGAGGAGAAACACATTGATTATGGGAGATATGTTAAAACACACACATGAACACGCACATGTTAGCACTCACACACACACACACAGAAACTACAAACACACACTTATCAGTTGGGTGAATTTGAGCTGTCAGTGATTATGGGTTAGCCAATGGTTTTCAGATACCTGTTCCCACTGTTCCAACAACTGTCATCGAACCCAAACAAGCATCCAGCTCCACTTAGCGCCCGCTGATGTGGAGCGGAAACGTTTGTGTCAGCCGGTTCCCACAGTGGAGCCGTCAGTCTGAAACAGGCCCCGCAGTTTTCACTTACTTCAGCACTGCCTTTAAAGCTGCTTTCACACACTGAACTCTGGGTAATCGTATTCCAACATCCAGAGGGGAGGCGTGTGAGAATGCAAATGTCCGAGCCCCCGGACATTCCCTTGGAAGAGAATCTAACGCAAATGAATAGGAATATCTTAGGCTGTGAAAGAGGAGGCAGACAAACACAAGAGCGTTTCTGCAGCAGAAGAGCTTTGGTGCTTTAAAATCTTCTGGCTGTGTTGTTTATTTGTGAAAAGGCGAACTTCAGACACGGCTCAGGCCCAAGTCTCGGGACACCTTCCAGAGCGCTCGTCTGAAAACAGGTTGCATTTCCTTGACCTCGACCTGCTGCACAAAGAGCTACAACAGGGGCCTGTTTACAGAAGAGCTGCTAAAGTCAGACATGGATTTCTCTGCTGCTGCTGAAAGAATGTGAGAGTTTACTCTGACATAAATGTCGACCTGAACCTGCTCATCGTCCCACTCCCTGAATGTGAGTTCAGCTCAGTGCTGCTTTTAGCAAAGTGCCGCTGTATCTCACAGACCGCTCCTCGTTAAGTTCCTGAATGGTTCAGACTCAGGTTCCATTATACCGATCAACCCGTTACAAAATATACCCATTCATCCCTTTGCTGTTAAAAGCTTAGACCACAGTCGAGGGATTGAATTGGATTGTTTACTCACGTCTTCGGACCCCACTATGGACCCACCTGCTGCTGAGTCACACTGCCACGTTTTCCAAAAGTCCCCTGATGCATGGCGGCAATCGTCTCGTTCCTGGTTTGGTCACAAAGCTGTGATTCACAGAATATTGGCATAAAAGGTTTTACACATAAAAAATACAATTGGCTCGAAACAAGCTAATCATCCTTCCCTGCTTCATGTTTAGCGGCAATAACGGAGCGCAGGCTGCAGCCAACAGCCGCCATATGTCGGCATCTCCTAATAATAAACCATCTGCCTTATCTGCCGATGCTCGGCTCTGCCGCTCAGCGACGCAGGCCCGGAGCACGACTGTGGACTCAGAACTTCTTCACCTGCTCAACTCTGTCCTGCTGCGGTTCGCACTCAATTATTTGTTTGAGATCTTCAGCAGTTTGTAGACAGGACCAATTCTCCAGACTTCACACGTATCTTGCTGGGAAACTGCCTTCAGGCCATTTTATTCTTTACGCTGAGTATAAAGAAAGAAAATACAGAAACACGCAAACACAGTCACAGGTGGATGTGGATATTAAATTTGTGTATTTGCTGTTGCACTGTAGTTTTATATGATTACATTTGCAGGGAGACAGGAGTGCTTGGCCTCGTACAGGAGAACCTTCTTTTAAAAAAAAAAGTTAGCTCGACTGTTTTGGCCGTGCTGAGCTAAACTATGCTCAAAACAAACAAAAAAAATATAAATAAACAATGAGTTTGACATTTAGCTGTTGAAAAGCTTCTGGGAGCTGGAGAGGAAACCACAGCTCTGTCCATCTCCTTCAGTATCTCAAGCCCTGGGAGCTCTGAGTCTCAGTCCTGTTAGAAAATATTGATTTGTTCATGTTTCTTTTGCTTTTTGCTTTTATGCGACTGAGTTTCTTGTACTTTATGATCTTAGCTGTGGCTTTGGCAACCACCATTTTATAAACCCATAGCATATATGAAAAAGTGAAGCATCTTTACCGTAGACGCAGGACGAGGGATTGGTTCGAGGAGCTGTTTGAAGAGAGGACCCTGAACTGCATAGATAAATGTACTCTTAGCTGCGCTCACCGGACCGAAGCAAACAAAGACGAGAGGTGGGTGGGACACATTAGCCAGTTTGATGGACAACCAGAGGAATAGAGTGGAGGGCGTGGTGAAGAGGGAGCGGGACAAATGGACGGAGACCACGTTTACATGAGGAGATGGAGAAACAGAAGGTTTTACTGGGAAGAAGAATCATAAAATACATTTTTATCTCTTCTTTTATTCGTCAGAAATATATTTCCTGCAATACTGAACAAAGCTCTAAAATGTCTCATTCCTTATTTAATATTGCAGTAACTGAAGACAATAGAAACCCAGAGGTCACATATTTAAAAAAGTATGTTGAGCTGTAACTCTCCCAGTCCCCTTCAAGGAATCCCTGTTTCCTGATGATAAACTTCACATCACATGCTCCGTAGAGGCGGCGAGCCACGTCCACGAGTCTGTTTTAAGCTCCTGTCAGTCTTCATGTAAAGTTATTTGTCTGGCTTCGTGGATTTAATCCAAATTAAGACAGACTGAAGCAGTTATTTAAAGGACGTAGACACAAACCAGATCTGTGGAACTAATTAAGTACCAAAGTTTGTGTCGCAGGGACGAATCTGAAATTACAGCGTGACTGAAAAACACTGAAAAGTGTCACACTGAGTGTTAGTCTCATCTTCGAAGTTTGTGTTCTGTTGTGAGAACAAAGAGAAAATCAGAGGAAATGAGATTAGGAGATGATACAGGCTGAAGGACTAGGACAGAAAGGAAGTGAAGGTCAAATGTCATGTTAATCATATTAAGGTAGATGAGAGAGGGTCTTTAAAAATTATAATATAACTTCTTTCCTCATACTCAGGTGGATCAAATGGAGTAAAAACCTGTATGTTTTTGTCATATCAGAGTGGAAGAGAAGCTTTAATCTAAAACATCAGGGAGGACAAATCCCATCAAATGTCACGCTGACAAGAAAATCAACACAGAGTAGTTTTTCTCAGTCAAATCCCATCTACAAATATGAAAATATTTTTAAGTGGCATAAAATGTCTACATTTTGCTGCATGCACGTTTTGTCAAAAGATCGAAATAAATTAGGACGTCTGACCGGCTGACAGCAGCAGAGCACACAGCTCCATCCTCTCACTGTGCGACTGGTTGATGCAGAGCAGCAAACAACTGTTGTTTGACCCCCTGAAAAAGCCTCTATCCTGAGACACTTCGGAGTTTGGGTTTGATATGAACACGCCATGATAACAAAGGCGTTTTGATTTGCTCTTGTTTTTGTCTGACAGAGCTGAGGAAGTGCTGTCACTGGACATGCTCCTGCCACGTGGTCTTATTTTACAGATTGCCAATTTGCTTGGCTGCTCCGACTACTGACACTTCTAAATTGAGCCTGTGCTCCCGTAAAAAAAACAATGACCCCATAATGCCACCCATAGTTCTGTGTAATTGCTCGGCGACCTCTCGAGGCCACAGTAATTATGACAGTAACGAGGCAGGAAGATAACTGACATCATGGGAAGAGCGACAAGGAGGTGTAGCCACATGGTTCACTACAGAATGAACGTTTTTTTTTTTCTAAACCCAAAAGGCAACTTGGTTCAGTATTCTGTATGTACCCATAATCCTTTGAGATTGTGTGTTGACGACATGACAACTCCCCAAAACATATCTCTCCTACACTGGGCCCCGTCTCGACAGGGCTGTGGGCCAAACTATTCAAGCGGCGCATTAATCAACGGTCTACGTGGCCATTCAGAGTCAGTTCAGTCAGACACGAGATCCAAACCTCAGAACTTTTTTTTCCAGCAGTTTTTTCTGCTTCTGTCCATTTTTTTCCCCCGCAGACACCAAACTGTGAGACGAGATTTATAGACAAACTCTCATCGTGACGCGTTGGTGCCGTCCCTACCAGCTTTGTTTACCCTGAAAACTGCAGCGCCGCAGTTCCTCACTCACAGAGCTGCCACCGTTGTGACAGTGTTTGAGGTGGAGGGCTGTTCTGAACTTGTATATCTTGCTGGCTTCTCCTGCCTGACTCGTGCAATCAGAGGAATTCCCTCCTCAGTGCAGTGTATTTGTGCTGCAGTGAAAATCTATGCGTGTTCACCAGATTTGTGACAATGGTGTCGACATAAATCATAAACATGGAGGTCTGTTATCTGGCCAGTCGTGGCCTGACACCCCCCCCGTGTAAAGATGGCTGTGCGCTGACGTCTGGGCAAACGGGCACAAATGAGGCCGCGCACGGCGTGATTTAACGAAGCAGCACGCCACCAAACGCCTGGAGTCAGTTCATTATTCGCGAGGTTAAAGAGGATGGTCCAAATTTCATCAGCGATGCCTGATGAATTTTAAAGAGTCAGAGAGGAGCCGCTCTGAAAGTGGACATCGGCCGCTGTAATGACTTCTCCAGGGTCCTCCCCCTAAAGATGCCGGCTGTCAGACTGCGGCGAGAGATGGATGGTGGGTATTTGCAGCAAAATGCTACAGTACATCTAATTTTTGCCAGACGTGTGTGCTCAGTCACGGCAGGAGACAGCTCAACAGAGTTAATCAATTTCACACTGTCCTGGTTTCTAGAGGCTTTCCCTAATGATATTATCATAGAAATACCAGTGCGTTCTGGAGCGGGCTGGGCCTGTGCTGATGCTCATTGCAGTGGTCTCCAGTTTTATTTGTTTTGAGCTTATCTCACAGACACGGCTTCCGTCCTCTGGCCCTTGACGATGATGGGTGAGATATTTAGTAGTTGGAGTCTCTTATGCACCCCCCCCCCCCCCCCCCCCCCAGACTTTGTCCTGAGGTAATATTTTATCAAGGGGCTATTTGCACCTTCTGGACCATTTTGTATGGCAGGGATTAAATTGTGCCAGATTGATTGCAGGATTAAAACCCTGAGACTGCTGCTGTTTTTCATTTTCTCCATTCGTGTGTGTGTGTTTTCCTTGTATGTGTAACTCACTGACCAGTAACCAGCGGAGTAGATCAAGCTGCAGTAGAACAGGTGTTCATTTAATAAAGGAGTGGGAGCCTACTACCGCCCACTCTCTGAGGCTGAGATGCAGCCACCGCTCGACAGTTGGCTCGGGTATTGTGGTGAGAAAGGAGCTGAGTCTGAAGATGAAGCTCAAATCCGCTCCTCCTCACCCTCACCTGAGGGCCTGAGCTTTGGCTGACGAACAGTAGAAGAAGTCGGCTGTGCGTGTTCAGGGTTTCTCCTGCAGTGACCAGGTCCCTCGAGTTCGCGTCAGTCACATGCACATGCTGCTGCAGACTCAATCCTTTCGCTCTCTAATTGGGCTGTAATTATGAAATGCAGCGGCTCTAATTGAAAGTGTCAACTCATTTTCCTAATACAAACTCAGCCATTATTCCAAACCCGGGGAGCGAGCCTTTCTTTTGGAGCCGTTGACTGGACGTCCTCCATCGATGGCGCTACTTTCTGAGAGGCCTGACCTTTGGATCGGTGGCTGAGGCCTAAACAAATACACAAAGTAATATCGTGGTGAGTGTGAGTCCAGTCATCTGCTCCAGCGCGGTGTGATTCATGGCCCTGGGCTGGCTGCTGGAAAATATGGTGCAAATTTCACTGAACGCCACAGCGCGCGCGCACACACACCAGTGCTGCGTGAGGCAGCGTGTAATGAGGAGTGAGAGCTGATTAAAAAGTGCCACAGCGGCTCATCATTTTCACGGTGAAACGTTGAGTGATGGAGTCATCGGAAATATGACGGGAAAATAAGCAGAAAACCCAAATACCTTGCTCATACCAAGTCCGTTCGTCTCTCTTCAGTTTCACAAGGTCTGGGACCCAAATTATAAAATAGGGCATTGATCATTGCCTTTGATGCATAAAATAGACTCTAAAGATATTTCAAATCCTGGGGGCTCGCATGAGTTTTTGGTGGAGAAGATACTGATCTGACAACACGCCCCGGGCGCTGAAAACATAATGGACGATGTCTCCTGGCTTCTTCATGTCTTATGTGATATTAACATGTCAGGCCACTACGTAATGCGGTGCAGTTTCACAGCACGCTGCTGCTAACACACACACAGTTTGTGAGGAGGAAGAGAAACATTCACTCTGTGAAGGTGCTGAGCTGAAACAGAAGATATGTTGCCCTGAGGGAAATTCACCGCTGGATGTTTCCCTCCGGACTGGAGCGCTGATTAATGTCTGTGTGTTTCTTATGGGCGGCGCTCCATCTCCTGCACATCTGTCCCTTGTCCTCCCTCCATTTTCTCTCTTTCAGCGCTCATCGGCAATTAATTCAAGCCTTAAACAATCACAAGCTAAATTCCCATCCTTCCCTCCTCGTGCTTGAATTAACTGCCACGTCCTCGGAAGAGGTCGCGAGGTCAGAGCGGCATCCTCCAGGTCTGGCCCTCGTACGGTTGAGGTGTTTGTCAACAGCCGTCGCTCCAAAATCCACCATAAACTAGAAGAACATTTTCCAATCTCCTCATTCTGATTCTCAGACTTAATGGACTGAAGTACAGATCCCAGGGTGCAAACAACATTAATGTGGGCAAATGTTTATCTCCTGTTGCGCAGTTAGATTTGAAGTGGAAACGTCCGGTGCTTAAAGTTTAGTGTTGATGTGATTAAATGTCTCTTAAACGTGTCGGGGATGTGTTTACTCTCTGCTTTTATGGGCTTGGTTTTGTGTCCCCAGTCGCAGATGAGGCAGCGCAGGTGGAAGGAAACAAACACTTGGCTGGTCCCTGTTTGAAACGTGATGGACACGGTGCCAGTTGGACTGGTGTTAAATGGACCAGATGAAATGGACGATCCAGGACGTTTTGGAGAAAGTGGCGGCAAACAGTGAAGCAGTGATGAAACCATGCCTTTAAAATGGGGATTTGACAATTAGCAATGAGCTGTAATTATACAGAGTGACAAGATTTGTTTAAGGAAGAATAAAATAAGTTGATGGATGATTAATTATTCATCATCAAACCAAAAGCAGAATCTTAATGAGGCTACAAAGTGAATCATTTGCACACAGGTGAGAAAAGAAAAAAAATCCGCCTTAAACCCCTGACAGCATCAGTCATGGAAGAGGAGGCTTTGGCCACTATCGAGTCCTTGACTCAAATTACTAGTTGGAAGTTGGATTTTTCCTTTTAGCGTTGAGGGGTGAGACTACGTGAGGTATCACAAATGCGTGTGTGTGTGTGTGTGTGCTGATGGTTCAGTGGAGGATGAAACAAACCCGTGGCTCTGTGGGAGCTTGTCAGTTTATGAGTTTGCCGCAGTAGGAGTCATCTGATGGTGTCTGTGGCGTTGGGCTCGGCAGGAGCTTTTCTCTGAAGCTGGATCCAAACTTCTTTACAGTGAAGTCGAAGAAGCTAATCTCAGTTTTCTCTCACAAACAAACTCATGTGCATGAAACACACTGACACAGCAGAAGCTCCACTTTCTGAAAATGCGGATTTGAAAATGACAATGGCTGAATTGAATCTGTCATTTGCGGCTAACACGTTTAAATACAGGTTATTTTGTGTCAGCTGCTAGAAATCTGAATATGTGAAAACAATCGGTTTGAGATGTTTTTATATCTTTGTGAAGTTTTGTTCTATCGAGCAGTCATTTTGAAAGTAATGACCATCGGTTTCTCTTTTCAACGAGCCGCGCCAATCTGACCTTAAACCTGTGTATCATTACAATGTATTGGTCAGAGATTATCGAAGCACAAAGTGGAACACAAACATTTTTCACTTCATGTAAACTGTGGTTAGAGCGAGTCTCACGCATTGATTACAGTTTTCAATCAATCGCTCTGATCCAAAGCGTCTAAACGCTGCCGGGTATTTTCACATTTCACACGGAGCTGGAGAAAAATAATAGGCTGGGGTGTCAGTGTCTGAAAACTCAACAGTTTGTGTAATCTGAATCTATGAGAGCGTCAACATCAGTAATGAGACATGTTCACGGATCGACCTGCTCACATCAGTTCTCCTCAGAGGGACAGAGGAGGAGGGGACACGTGGGACAAGAACAGCCTCCACTTTTGAAAAGGGTGTGAGGTCAGTTTGAACATGTGTTACATACAGGAGGAGGAGGACAAGTGGGGACAAATTGTTTTTCTTATAAAATGACTTGACTTTAATCCAAGGACGTTGCCGCGTGTTGGTAATCCCCCCTCGATGATCCACAGATGGTTCACTGTGTAAACGTTTAATTCGAGTGTCACAGTCAATGTGTAAAAGTGCAAAGAGTTTCCGTTACAAATCCAGAAAGAGGAGCTAAAATTAGCCAAACGCATTAGGTCATGGTGCTGCCGGCCATTCGCCCCCCAGCAGGGGTGTCAAATCCACTAATGCCCGCAGAGCTTCTTCCAATCAGCAGCCTGGCCTGCAGCGGCGGCGCGTTTTGCTTTCCCATCACGTCCCGAGATCTATGACGGCCAAATCCACCTCGAGGTAAAAACAAAAAAAACCAACGCGCTTACTTTAAAGACAAGGCATTTTAGCCTCATCAGCCTTTTTTTTTTTTTATCTCCCATACGCTGTCCAGCAGAGGAGGAGAAGTGATGCGTCTCCAGACCCCCTCTCTCCGTCGTGCTCGGCCTCATGCTGATCCCATTTCATTGATTCATACTGGGGAGTGTTTCACTGCCGCTGCAGTCTCACACTGAGACGTCTGCTGGTGCTTGTTTGGGAGGCACAGCTTCCCAGCATGCATCACAGCCAATGTGCGATGCGTCACCGGCCCGTTATTATAACCAGCCCCAACCTCTTTGGGGCTGTGTTCCAAATAATGAGGCACATCAGGCCGTCTGCCTAGAATGTCACCATGTTCTCTGAAGCCACTGGCTGGAGTGTGAGGTGGGTCTGGCCGGAGAAAATGGAAATGCGACCCCAAGTCATCTCTGAAGTATTTTCGTGACGGTTCTGGCTGTTTTTGCCCAGCTGCTGCACTTGGCTCCTCTGAAGTCCAATCAGGGACACTGTCTCTTAATTGTCCTGCACTCGCCGTATGGCTGGACTCTCCCTCCATGTGTGACGCTGATGGGTGATTCTTCTCATTGCAGGCTGACGGCTGGCGCGCCATCAGAGACCGCTGAACATCAAGGTAATTATGCCCGCTGTCTTGTCTACAGGCACACACCTGCAGTACACGGAGGAAAACCACAGGGTGACATCACCACACGTGCACACCCGCAGGAAGGATATTTATGCTGGCGGGTAAAGTCACCGACTCTCATGCATATAGATCATTGGGTCAGTTTGCACAGCAGCCGGGGCGTCCGCTGGTTCTGTCGCCCCTCGGCTGTGCTGATCCTGCAGCTTGTTTAGTGCCATTAATAACGTCCTGACGAGAGTTATTACAGAAGGTCACAGCGCGGCGCTCTGTTCGCAGAGAGGAGAGTTTAAAAATGCTGTGACTTCATCACTAATCGTGCATGTAACCCGCTCTCCTGTTGGTTCCTCGGGCCGGGCCGCAGCGGCACAGCTGTTACCGGTGTTGCAAAGCACCATGGTAAACAAAAAACTCATCAAGGCGGATGGCAGAGGTTAATTGGAGGCTTTTTTTTTCCATCCTTGCCATAAAAACAAACCCAACTGTGTGATATTGCTCCCATCGCTAAGGCTCTCTTTGTAAAGTCTGAAAAAATATCTCAGTAAAAACTTCAGAGATTGTTTCCTGGCTGCCTCTAGTGAGTCTCCAGCTTCATGGGGACTGGTCAATATCAGAACTTGGTCATCTCTTGGTTGAAGATGGGAGCTGGCAGCCAGCGCTTTGAACAGCTCTGGTCGGGAGCCGCACGGAGCACTTTATTTTTACAAGGGGGGAGAAACTAAGAACATTCTACAGCCTGCAGGTGGACACTAAGATCGGGGCGAACCACAACATGTGGATGTGGGAGGAATTTTAGTTTATTTGCTTTGTTTAGAATCAGCTAAGAGTTAAGACGTGCCTAATATGTGTGTATTTCTATCTACCAGTTTGCTGTGGTCGTTACTACGAAGCCTCCGTGGTGTCCACATCTCTATTTTCTCTCATATTGCGAGTTCTCATCCTCACTGTGTTCGGCTGCCTCTGAATTATATATGTTGTGATGCGACGCTGCCTCGTCCGTTGATTAGAAACACGAGGAGACTTAAACAGACACGAATAGTCAGATGATCTTCACCAGGGAGGCGAACTTAAAGGAGGGAGATAATAGAGATGTGTCGTGTAAGCACTTATCTTTAATTTACAGTGCTGATAGACTTTCTGGAGCAATGGATCCCTGCAGGGACGGAGCTCCCTGATTAAAACACACATGCTGCTCTATGTTGTGATTTGCTCGGGGGACACTCACATTGATTTCAGCGCTGTGTCGTACTGCGGTGATTGTACGGCGCACATCATCCACAGCTTGGATGTATTGATGTGGTCAGTGACACCTGAAGATGAAGGCTCCAATCCATTCAAAATAAAATGGTTTGTGTTTCTGTCCTTGACTGAATCCGTGATCGTGGAGAGGTTAGTGATGGATATTCCAGTTTTACATGTCAAAAGAAGATTGATTCCTGTGAGTGTCCTCACTGTGTGTAACCTGGGCTGATAGACCTTCTGCTGTGTCCCGTCCCCTGGTGTGAAAGATCTCTGGATCTGCACCAAGCATGTCCCTCTCCCATTGAGGGGCTGAGTGCCATTGATCCGCAGCCTCTGAGCCACGACTGAGCTAATTAGTGAAGGTTTCAAACACCAAACCCACTGAACAGAGTTACTGTTGACTGAGTGGGTCAGAAACACACCAGGAAAACGCCAGAGGACTGTTTTAAGCTGAGGCTTCTACAGTGGCGAGGACATCTGAGGGGGCAGGAAACCTGAAGACCATGAAATGAGTAGAATTTAGTGTTGAGTAGAAATTGAGTAGAAAACAAGTTTCCTGTTTGTAGAGTGGGTCAGAACCAAAACAGTTTAAGAATGTGACTCAAGATACTTACCCTAAACTTATTTCAGTTCTAGCCATAAAAATGATCAATAAAAAAATATCCTGGATCGGCTGGGGCGACCAAAACGCTTTGAGAGCCGTCTACTCGTCCACCTTTGTGTACACTCGGAGTCTTCTCCGTCATCTTGTAGTTGTTTCTCACCTGAACAAGTCCCGTCCCCTTCAGACGGCGTTCTGTGTTTCCAAAGCGCCGTAAATGTTTTCATACACCGGTGCACAGAGCGCTGCCGGGATCAGAGCCAGCGTTTCCTGCATGAAACGATGGGACTGACTGAGAATGAAGAGCTGTGTGGGTTGTTTGTGCACGGGCCACAGATACCACCAGCCTCTGCACGGCTGGCAAATTCTGTTGCGTGTAATTTAATTTCAACATCCAGATCCATTTTCCCGCCGACAAACAAATTTACCGTTGCTCCTGAACCAACTTTTCGCTGGGAAACAGATCTATTGAATCAAAGCTGCTCCGTGAGAGTACAAAACAACATCAGGTGAAATCTGGACGTCACTGTCGGGAACCTCTGAGATTCTGGCACATGAATAATTCTGTGTTGTGTATTAAGGAGACTTTTAACTTCATCATGATTGAGGTTTGCATTCAAAATAATCCTGCTGAAATAAACCCTACTAAATTCCATTGCAATGTTTTACGGAGCAGATTTTTTATTTTTTTTTTGTAGACAGAGCAGTTACATAAACGAACAATATCCACAAGATACACGCTCACTCTGACAGCGAAGGTAAGATGGGTCAGCAAGATCTGAGAAAGTTGAGACAGACGAAGATGAGGAAAGATGGAGAAAGAAGGGAGAGTGAAGATGGAGCGAGGGAAGGGGTGGGGTCAGTTTTGTTGTGCTGCACTCTCCTTACACACACACACATGCACACACATACACACACACACCATCCGGCCAAGGCAACTTAGAAAATTGCTTAATCTATTTTTAGCAACAAAAGATAGCAAGAACCTAATGCACACACACTCTCTCTCTCCTTGGCCGAGAAGTGATTTGCAGTAGACCCACGATCAGAACAGCGTGGTCAGCTGTATCTTTACACACACACAGTAGCTGGTTGTGGATTGTGCTAATTAGGTGGGGTTGCAGATTGGTTTCTATTTATAGCAGCAGCAGGCTCAGCATCAGTAGCAGCGGCGGCGGCGGCGTGGAGGTGTTGGAAGTAGCACAGGCCTCCAGTGGGCCGTGCTAACGAGATGCATCCGGAGTCGATCACTCTCTCCGAGCCGCAGGAGTTCAGGAGTGGTGCGAGAGTTCGCTTGATTCAGGTCAGATATTTATAGCCGTATGTGATGTACTCATGAACAGTCCATATAACCACGCCGTATATGATCAATTCACCGGCGGAACATGTATGGCATGTATTTTCTGTTGCTACGAGGCAGGGCTGTGATCCCTGTGCTGCTGCCTGAGTCTCATCTTTGTGTACATATCAGTGACGTGCTTTTGAAAATAATGTCTGTGTCTTAAAAGCAAGGTTCTGGGCAAACATGACCCGCCAGAGCAGCTTCAGAAGGTCAGACCTGTTACTGGAGTTCAGTACGCATTTGCAACCGGATATGACCCTGAACATAATCCTCATGAACACATATCATTTAGTTTTCTGGAGCTGCCCCCTGATCTCGGGCTGCATACAGTTATTACCCACATGACCCGAAGTGTGACCTTCTCACAAACGGAAATATGGCGTCAGAAGCTTTCCCGAGAGCAGGAGGCAGACAGGATATGGATTTTACTCACAGATTAACTCTGTTTACCATTTTCCCCGCCGGTGCCGCTGTGTGGCTTCATGCCCTCCAGTCACCTCAGCCTCGGGCTCTATGCTATTTTTAAGGTAGCGGATCTCCGAGATGAGTGACAAGTGTTGGGTTGCAGGTTCTGGGACAGGAGCTTGAACAGCCATCTGCAGGGGATGAAGATGACTCTGCCAAAGAGCTGTGCTGCTGACTCAAGGTGAAAAGTTGAACTCTGGGGGAAAAAAAAGCTCAGCGACATATAGAGAGATGGAACATATGTGAACAGACAGTGCGGTTGTTGTTTTCTGGTACTCGCGTGTTTTGGCCTTTAGCAGTTTAGCTCCAGCCCAGGTTAATAACCCTGCTTGTTTGAATATGCATGTTAATTCATAAGTGAAACATGTTATCGCCACGCACCACTTGCACGCTGAGAATACAGCTTCAGGCTCTAAAGACTCAGGAGATTTAAACGAACATTTGTCACAGTGTTCAGAGCCTTCACATTTCACACTCCTAGCTGCAGGGTTTTCACACCCACATCGCAACCGGCACTGACGGCCAGAGGCGACAGGCCTCCACGGGCTTCCTTGTTGACAGCAACGTCGGCTGCTGTGGCAACAGCCAGGAAAAAGGCCTTCAAGAGTTAAAGTCATGGATGAGATGGAAATGGAAAAAGGGGGTTCATTTAATCTACCTCATCTGTTCAGACGTCATTGTTAGCTGTCGTCTTCAGACCTCTGAAGAAACCTTCTCATCTGCATTTTACTGAAACGATTGCATTTGTTCATGTCGCCCTCCCTCATTCCTAACCTTTGTCACATCATGTCTGTGCAGAAAGCATCAGCTCTACAGTGAGCATTAGTCACATTCTCACCTCTTGGTTTGGTTGGCGATGGAAGTTCCGGTGAAAATGAACGGGAAAGGAGGAAGTTGTAGTTATAATCATTCATAATTATGAAAAAGGGATATGTGTGTTGGATACAGTTATGTTTTTGCTTATTAATGCAATCATCTAATTGACATGTAGCCACATTCATCATTCATATAAAATTATAGAGGATGTACAGTTGGTATTCAGATCACATTGATTGTTGATGGCTTGCTTTGAATCCTGGGAACAGTCTGCAGAGTTTTGCCTCAGATTGGTGCCAAACAACCAGTGAGCTGCAGTACCGGGGACAGAAATACCTGATAATGAGTGAGGTCCAGAGAGAATGGACGGATGGTTGGTGGCGACGGAGACTACAGTATCTCAAAGAGTCCCTCTGTAGAAAGCAGAGTCTCAGAATCCATGACACATTCAACCTTGGGGCAAATGGGCAACAGTGTGGTACCCTGTCAGGTAGCTCTCCTGTCAGCCAGGAACAGAAGCACAAAGCCGCCGTCGGCACACACTCGCCGACCCAGACTGAGACAGGACAGCATAGCGTGGTCTAATGAATCTGGGTTTCTGCAGTAGCACGCAGATGGTAGCGGTAAGAATTTGGCGTCAACCACTTGAGACCATGAAGCCATCCTTCCTTCTGTCAATGCTCCAGGCTGGTGGGATGGTGTGGTGAATGCTTGGCACACTTCGGGCCTCCTAAAACCAATCAATGGATGTTTGAGCGCCAAAGCCTATCTGGGAAAAGTTGTGACCATGTGCATCAATTTATGGCAATGTCGTCTAATGGCTACTTTGGACATGATTGTGCTGATTTCCGCAGATTTTTCCGTCTGGATCAAAGTGGCAGACCAACCAGATAATGTATTTCCAGGCGCACAGCTAACAGGACTAGAAATGATCCACATGAGAACAACTGCTTTATTCTGGCTCAGTCCCAGTGGGTGCTGCCAACCCCGGTAACTGGTTCTGTTTGTCCTCTTCTTAAACGGCGCTTGTTCGAGTGGATACGTCCACCAATTTCTACTCACGATGTTCCAGTTTCTCATAGTAGAAATTTAAAAGAAAAAAAGAACGTGGACACATCCCTCCCCCACTTTCGAGTAGTTTTTGTGTAAAACTGCTGCCGATAAACCAGCCATCAAACAAACAGACACAGGTGAAAACGAAACATCCTTGGTGGAGATAACAAGCCGCTTTGGCCGCCTCCACTAACAGAGTGGACCTTGCTTGTTGTGCACATGTTGTACTCCCTCAGGAAATGGTGTTGTCAACACCAGATGTAGCTGTCCATGAATCACCCTGTGGGGGGAGTCACTGCTTCAGTAAATCACCCATAATGCTGAGTAATCCCTGAACATCAGAGCACAGTGATCGTTTTGGGAAATTTTTGAAAAAATAGTTTGAAATATTGTTTTTAGTGCAATTGTCCAGATATTAAGAAAGGCAGGATTTGTTGTGAAGATTTCATGTTATTTGACTTGGCTTGAATATCAAAATCCAGTTTCTCCTCCATATTAGTAGATTTCATGATATATTGAGGTGAAACTTTATGATTGAGAGCTGAGATTGTTCTGTGATTGGTCGAGGGTGTGTCTCTGAGACCTTGATGCTCTATCCTGCACAGACTCTGGCTCCAGAGGACGTATTTGAGTCCGACCTCCTCCAGCGTGAGTGCTGTTATTGTGGCTTCCACTCTTTGCTCAGATCTCACTTTCATCACTTTGATGTTAATACGGCAAAGGGTTTTTAAATGAAAATAGAGAAAGCAATTTTCTCTGCTCTGTCATTCAGCGGCTGTATTATCTTGACGTCAATAACAAATGTTTAACATCCAGCTGCAAATTTCTGTTTCTTGTCTGTAACGCTTCTTTTCGACAATCTACACATTCAAGACGTTTTTAAAATGTCCCGCCCCCTCGTCCTCCATCTACCCATCCATCCTCCTTGTCTGCCTCTGTCACCACTCGCCTCTTTCCAGTTTGACCTAGTTGGTATCGGCATAAATCTTCCACACTGTGCAAACTCCAGATCTGATACAAAGCTGGGAACAGATAAGAGTGTGGAATTTACAAGGTATTAAAGTTTTCTGCCTTCTCCCTCCCTTGCACTCACTCTCCTCTTCCAGGACTTGTTAATCCCTGCTCTCCCTCGGGGGGGCTGATAAGAGACGGGATAGGAGAGGGGATAAGAGAGGATAAGCCTATACGCCACACCTTTGCACTGCAATTGCTTACTACATGTATAGAACAAGTTGATAAGGTTGGACAGTTTTCACTGAATCCTCAGAAGCGCTGGAGGAAAGAGTCAAGCTCGGATATTCCTTATTTAGCAAGTATGATATAAATTATGAACCTGACCAAGTGAAGTTCAAGGCCCGTCATTGTTCTCTAAATACTAAACAATGCAGTGTGATAACAATAGTCAATATAGTCACGGCCGTCCAACAATCCACAAAGAGCACAAGCATCTGTGTTTCCAGAAACAAGACAAAGGGTCACTTTGCCCCAACACCGAGTATAAACCGCAGCACTGACGCTCACCTGTAGTCTGTCGGCTCCAGCCTTCTGGAACTGGCTGTTTCCTTCCATCCTCTGTCAAATTGTATTTATTAAACTCCTGTTGTCTCACTCGTCATGCTGTCCGGCGGCTCTGCCTATTTGGCTTCAGGCATGTGTTCGTTTGTCCTGATTCGTGACGCTGCCGCTTATTGTTGCTCACACACAACTTTGTCGCAGCAGCAGTGGTAAAGTCAAGCTGTTGGTTTCAGGATACTGGTTCAAACTGAATTAGTTATTAGTACTTTCCAATGCCTCCCTCTGATATCACATGAGTCACTTTGACATAGGTGACGTGTTCCTGTCCTTTCAAGAGAAGACGTCCTGCTGTGGGACGCTTCATTCGTCATGTAAGCAGCTGTGGCTCGGACTCAGCTCCAGTTGTAAAGAAATAACCTCAGCACTTTATTTCCTTGCTATATATAGAATCAGGACAAAGAGACTGGACCGCTGGACGAGGAACCTTTCCCACCTGATATCTTGATTCAAGCCAAAAGATCAGAACCAGATTTGAAAGCTTCTTAATGAAGACTCCAGATAACTTTTTTTTTTTTTTAGTTGTCTTTTCCAGTTTGATCGGGGTTGTAACTCTGGCAGGAATCTCTTTACAGTGATCTTATGAATAATGCACTCTAAACTGCAGGTTCAGAGGAGCATCAGGATGCTGTCTGTTTCTGGTTGTCACTGATCTGCAGCAGGCTGAGCTTCAGCCTCCACTTGTTCTGTGTCTTCAAAGCTGGACTCGTGCAAATCCTCAGTATAAAACGATCAGAAGCTCTGTTTGCGTTCATACTGGGAGGCTGCACAGTTTTCATAAATTCATGTTGTCATCGGCCTGAGCTGCGACCACGAGAGAAAATAAAACGCAACCTGAGGCTCCTGTGCAAGCACCAATCTTTTTACACAGCCACTTTAACGTAACGACCTGGCGCTGAAATGGAGAAGGGAGCGTAGGATAAACCGAGGGGAGAAGATAAGATTGTTAAAAAGCACAAATGCTTGTGTACAACATTGTGTTTGTTGTCCTCCTCCTCCTCCACCGTCCTCCCTCCAGCCCCCTGATTTCCCTTATTGCTTTTTGCCAGGTTGGCCTGCAGACACCCGATGCCCCACTTTAGAACAAGTCTTATCCTCGCTCCAGAAACAGCCGGGCTGAGCGCCACAGGACAGAAAACCGACACTTGGCCGTTGCCTCGCAGCCACGTGTGCGTAGAGAGTGGGGCAGGAGATCTGCTCTGTGTCGTCGTTCTCCTGCTGGAAGGATTTCAGATGATTTACTGTGTAAAGATGCCTCCGGTGCTTCGGCGGTGCCACACTGCCTCGAGGAGTCAGACCCCTGCACCTCCTTCAGCTCGGTTTGTTTTTAGCTGAACACCTTCACTGACATGTTATTTTTTTTGAGATTGTGGTTTGTCAAATTGCTTGCAGCTGAAAACTGCTGAGCCGATTCCATTGAAAATTGGTGGGAGGGTGTGTTTTGTGTGTCGAGAAGAAGCCATTAACTCTCTGAAGGGATTTGATTAAATGAGATGGGGTTTTTCTTTCTTTCTTTCTTTTAAATTGCTGCAAAGTTCATCAATTTTGAGCATATCTGCAGAAAAATAGCTCAAATCTTAATGAAACAGAAAACCCTGCTGTATGTAGCGAGCTGATCTTTATGAAGCATTGACATCTGATCATCTGGATGAAACATGCATGTGCAATATGGTGGTGAAATGACCAGTCAGGCTCAGAAAACAGACGGTGGGGTAAAAAAAAAGTCTGAGAGGGAGAAAGATGGTGGAGGCATCGGTTTCAGTGCAAAGATATAGAAAAGGGGGACGTGCCGAAGAGGGAGGACGAAGCATGTGAGAGGGCTCGAAGGGAACTGATGGAGAATAAAGAAATACTTACAATGATGGGATGATGAGAGAAGTAGAGAAAGAAAAGGATTAATGTTGGAAAGAAAAGAGATGACGGGAGAAGAGGAAAGAGGAGAAAAAAAGGTCAGTGCGTGACTGAGAGGCGGATTAAAGTGTCAGGGAGGAGGAAGCGGAGAATAGAGGACAGCATCTTAGAGACCCAGAATCCAAAATCACCTTCTCTGAAGAAAAAGTAGAAAACGTAAAGGGTGGAGGGGTACAGATGTGAGGGTTGAGCAGGGAAGAGAGAAAGAATGTGTGTGTGTGTGTGTGTGTGTGTGTGTGTGTGTGTGTTCTTGTTTTTCTGTCTTTTCCAATAATACATTTGTAATTTAAGGGAGAGAGTTTAGTGATGAGTTGCTTATAGTTACGAGTTAAAGGTCCACGATGTGTGTGTGTGTTGGTGTCCAGACAAGCACGGCTGTGTTAACCTGTGTGTTTGTGTGCTTTTCGTGAAACTGCCATTTTAAGCCTGGTATAAATCATCTTGGCACCGTTACAGCAGATTCTCAGAGAACAGGCCACCAACCCAATCAGTCCCATACAGCATCCCTGAGGGCACACACACACAGACACGTTTTTGTTCATAGTATTTCAGAGTGCTACGAGGTACTTCACGCAAAACAGTTATTTAATCATATTATTTACTACCTTAAACATATGTCAGTTCAAGGAAAACAACTCATTTTACACTCAACATCTTTCACAGATATTAAATCTCCAAAGAGCAGAACGTGGAGAAAAGGGTGTTGTCTTCAGGTGTAAGAATATGTCTATGATTATGATTATAATACTGTGTATACGCTCATCGTGGATACTCTGAATGACTGATACTCAAATTGCACCTCAGCTGATTGCTATAACCAGAGAGAGCATTTCTCAGCAGGTTGTTATTCGACCTGTGTACTTAAGCTGCACTATAATGTGCTCTTAAATAATAATGATTAACTCCAACTGACATTTTCTATCAAGGTATTTTTCTTGTCTTATCCAAAGTATTTTTACATTAAACAACACTATGATATTATGTAGTCAAACAGTGGAGAGGATGAAAGTAAAATACTTAATGAGAAATTATATCAGGAATTTCTTTGCTGTTGATTTATAAAATTTGGAAGTCAAATACTTTTATCTAAATAAACATAAACATAATGAATCTGATTTGCTCCAACACCTCTGGCCTTGCGTCATCCTGGAGCGACTAACCAGATGTTCCGCCTCATTTAATAAAAAAAGAATCAAGATGTTTATTTTTGCTGGTGCAATGTGATTTGGGTGCAGTCGTGCTACCCCCCGCGACCCGGTAACTGATAAGCGGTTGGAAAATGACATGACATGTTTATTTTTGATTTGCCTTTAAACAAAACATCACTTTTCTCCCTCTCTCTCCACCAAAGCTCTTTGAGTTGCCGACACACATCAGACAGGACCGTGGATGCAAACTTCGACCGTGTGTCTCTGTCTCAGCTGAGGCAGCGTGACCTTGGGAACATATTGTGAAAAGGACTGAAATAGGAAACGGGACATTTTTACACAATTACTCCAAAGTGTTTTTGGGAGTTCTGTACAAAGTGAGAGCAGCAGTAATTCTGAACATGCTGTTTATTGTGTAGCTTTAGCTGTTAAAGGCACTACATGTCCCTTCTCCTTTGCTCCCTCGAGTCGTCTCCACTAGAACCAAAACAACCAGCCAGCCAGCAACCTTAATTACATGCAAATGAAGACATTCATTAAGGCGAGGGGACGGCTTTAAGTGCTGACAGTGTTTCCACATTAGATAAACTGCCACTGTACCGTCTCTCTGTTACACTTATTTCCACCAGGCCATTACTCAATCGCTCATTCACTTTCAACAGCGGCCAATTAGGGGGAAAATATTCCTCACACATGCAAATTAACGCAGAGTTCAGCCAATTTGTCAGAAGGACTTTCGTGACTCTGTTGCAGGTACAGTAATTGTTGCCCCCCTCCATTATTTAAACCACCAACAAATAAAAACAGTTATATATCAACAATATAGCTTAAAATTACTTAGTTTGAGAAATAATTGTGCTTGCTTTTTTACTTTTTAGTTTTAGTTTTTGTGTGTTAAATGCAGCCTGTGGATAATTAAGTCTTTTTCCACTTCCTGTCCAATTTCCTGTACAGCATTGAGAGAGAGAGAGAGAGAGAGAGAGAGAGAGAGAGAGAGACATACTGCTGAATATCGGATTGTTTATTTTCACATATGGTTGTTAGTGGATGTATAAGCACAGGTATGCCATTATGTTTTATTCCTAATTTTTACCATTTACAGGTTTTATTAGTCTATGTAGGAGGATCTTTTCTTAAATTATATTGTCTTTTGTTAAAAGTCAGAGATGATCATCTGACAGCAATAGAGAGCACCGTGAGAGGATCCCTGGAAAGCCAGAGTCATGTGCAGTGACTCTAATGAACTTGCTGCTTTCTGCTGGAGTACTTTTCGGAAGAAGAGTGTTACCAACAGTCTGTTCCGTGGGAATGAGACTCTTTGTGTTTCTCGCACCACTTTGTTAACACCCTCCATCCTCCTGCTTTAACTAATCAATATCAAAAACCAGCAAAGGTTTTGGCTTTAGATCAGGTTCTACGTTTAAGAGTCAGTGAGTAGTTACGCATCTAAAGAGACTCTCTGGGTGTTCAGGAAAAAAAAAAAAAAAAAAACACAGCTGAAACAAGTTTGTCTCTCTGGTGAAATTCATATAGATGGGGACTTTGACCCTGTCCCTCTCTGAAACAAGTTTGTCTCTCTGGTGAAATTCATATAGATGGGGACTTTGACCCTGTCCCTCTAAACTTTGTTTGTTTCTTTCTGAATCTCAAACTTGTGTCGCAGGCTGCTCCACGCGACGCCCGGCGCATGAGAAATAGTTTAAAGCTGCACGCAGCGCTCAAATAAAAGCATCTGCATGAGTGAAAGCAAGGCGGGGGAGATCTCATTCAGGATATTGCTTTTCTCTGCCTTCAAATCTCTCACCTGCAGTGAACCACACACAGGAAGTCTCAGACGAGCTCGTCGGCTGATGTGTCAGACGTCACATTCGCTGAGTTTCGGGCATTTAGGTCTCTGCTCGGAAATCAAATCCCTCTGAGGATGGACAGCAGAGACCCGGTGTGTGAAACCTTCCCTGTGCGGTTATTAAAGTGCGTGCCGTCCGTCAGAAAGTTTTCGCGGCTCTTCTCCCGGCAATGTCAAGTAATGCAAATGAGAGAAGCTGCCAGATCTCCACTTCAGCTGACAACATGCAGGAAGAAAAAAACTGCTGAACGTGGACGTGACTCCGGATTTGATAAAAGCAGTTTTGAAAACTAATCCTTTTATGTTTAATTTTATTAGCCAACCTGATTATCCAGTTCCCTAATAGTCAGCAGGGATGTGAGGATAATCAGATTTGAGATAACAGACTTGGACCTTGGTTTAATGAGGCTAAAATAAATGATTTTGCTGTTTGAACGCAGCCCGGTCTTTGCTGTATGTGCTGCACAAGTGTCTGCTAATGAGGCCCTCAGTCATTAACGAGCTCTCAGACAAACCGATGGGAGCAAGAAGTGGGTGAATCCAGTGCAGCTTCTCCTCTGTGATCAAACGTGGATCGTTGAAGAGGGAGTTGTGAACTTTCCGCCAACCGGCACGTTTTGCATTTTGTATGAAACACGCACGTGGTGCCGCGCGCCTGCGTCCTGCTGGTTTCCTCGGGAGCCGTTTTGCAATTCCTAACTCATGTGAACTTCACTACTTACTCTTAATATTCCAAATCTGCCCGAAACACAACGTTAGTCCCTCTTTTGTTTCATTTGCCACGCACAGTTTTTATCTGATTAACACTAGAATGGTTTTAAAAATACCATTGGTTTTAAAAATTATTATTATTAGTCGCCAGACGAGCCCACCCTTTTTGCCTGATTGACATATTAACATACTTTAATATGAACACATTTTACACCCTATGGGTATTAGCTATACTATTCCTTGTTTTATTCCTTGTGGTATATACATAATACCCTATGGTGTATTGTATACTATTTTTATTTTTATTTTTATCTTTTAATACTTTAGAACACCTTGAACCTTGAACCTTGCGATAATGAAGCTCTTCATTAGTTGTCATCAGGATTACGTTAAAACTGCTCGGAAGTGGTTGGGAAAATGGGGGAGGGGCCAATATAGACTTATAGTTTCTGGTCAAAAGGGGCGGATCCAGGAAATGTTTGATTAGATATCTAGATACATCAGGGTTTTGATGTGTGTGTTTGTATCATCAGCAGCTACACTGTTTTATACAGGTAACTCTGTGTGTGTGTGTGTGTGTGTGTGTGTGTGTGTGTGCGTACATGCAGGCCTTGAGGTGTGGATGGATGAATGGATGGATACGTGGGTGACTGATGAATTGTAAATATGGGAAGTGACAGAGATGCATGGAGATTTAATAGGCTACTGAGATGGATGGATAAACAGATGCTCAGCTCACCACAGGGATGAAAAATGGCTGCTGGAGTGGAGGGGCAGATAGATGGATGTGTGATAATGCCGGGACACAAACATATGGTGTTTTTCAGCTTACATATTAGACAGTAGGAGAGGGGTAGTGGGCGGCTGCGTGTGGGTGGTTCCTCCGTCTGGAATCAGTCCAAGAACTGATGATTTAATGGCGGTAGATTTCATGTGAGGGGAAGAATACATCCACGTCTTTTTTCCATCAAGATCCAGGAATTATTCTGAAAAGAAAATGATATCTGGCAACGTAAAAGAAAGTGATAAAAAATAAAATGCAGCTAGCCCTTTCTGTGCGGAGCAACATGGCAACATTTGATGCATTCTTTTTTTGCCCAAATCCACCAAGTGTCCTGGAAATTGAAATTGTAATCCTGCAGACAAACAAATAAACAAACCGAGAGACACCCAGGGAGGAAAACTCAGAGGTAGAAACACAAACACTAATGAACTGTTATCTTCTGCTTTATAGTGTCACTGAGCAGATACTGTAGTACACTGGTATTTAATGCCAAGCCTAAGTGCAGTATAAGTTCAGCTATCACATCCTACGACTCTACTGGGAGACAATGTTGGTACCTGCAGCACCTCCACTGTCTTCTTTAAACTGTACTGTCTTTATATATCGTTATGGTTCCAGGGAGCGTTGCTGGGCATTTCTTTCATCGCCTTCATCTTTCTTTTACCACTTTTCACTTTTGTGTTGCAAACCTTCCAGGAAGTTTCCACACTCCTACCTCTGTTGGAGGAAATGTTCGAAAGGAAACATTAACTTCCTCAGCCCCCCCCCCCCCCCCCCCCCCCCCCCCGCCATATTCTGAGGCTGCTCTCTGTTTATTTTTGAGGTACTCATCTTTGAGACGAACGGTGCTGCACGGTGCGATCCCTTCTACCACAGCAGGACCAAAGAGCTGCATGTTCCTTTCAACAACAATTTATTCATGACAACGGCTCCGAGCCAGTCAACGTTTGACAACCAGAGAGACCGATGGACGGTCAGAGGACGGGAGGGTGAGAGATTTAAACCCGTAAGAGAGCCCACGACAGAAGAGGATTTGCAGTATGTTTGGTTTCACAAACATCCAATGAGACACACAAATCAATACACACACAAAGAAACACACACACACACACGCCCAAACACTCAGAAACAAATTCCTCCTTCCAGTTGGTAATTGGCGAGCAAGATGGTGATGAGCACTTATATTGGAGGAGGTTTCGTCCTAATTAGCATGATAGCCAAATCAAAACGACACTTTGCTCGTTAATTAGTGTGTAACCGGCTTTGAAAACAAAACAGCCAAACAAACACACTCAAAAAAGAAGAAGGCAACAGAAGAGGAATGGAAGGAGACAGCGTGTCCCCTAATAAGACGCACTGTGGAGCTGGATACTGCTCGATTTCACTGAGCTTGAGAAAAGGCCTTTTACTATGATTTGTGTATTTAGGAAGTGGAAGGGTGAAGAGTGGAGGATGAGGACTGTAACGTGACAAGGTAGAAGTACTGATACACCAGCTGGCCGACCTCTCTCCTGTTGGACACTTGACCTGAGCAGCTGTCCACGCATCGCTTGTTGGAAGATGGAAGAAGTTAATTGTCAACATCTGTTAAAACTATATTATTAGCTGGAATGGTTTTGACGTACATTGTTCTAACAACACACTATTTAATCTCTAGTAATTTAACATCACAATCACAATTTAGGAACAGTAGCAAAGCCAGAAAATGCAAAATGTCCAACAATTTACCCTTTACATAATTCCCAATTTACTTATTATAAATCTTCAGTCTTCTGCAAAGAAGATATAGGGTTGTTGCTTGTTCTTGGTGGTGACCCTCCCCTGGCAAAAATGAACGCGCCGACCATTGTGCAGAGCAAAACCCATTTTTTGAACATTGTGTTGCAGGCGCATGAATAAATGGGTTTTGACGTTTATTGACTGCTGGATTATTAAAAAGGTGAGCTGCACCTAATAAATCACGGCAGGTCAGGGAGGCGGAGGCAGCGATAATCCAGGCAAAGATGAATCTTTTCTTTCTAAGTCATGCTCCGTCTTGCTCACACCTTGTCATTCGGTGTCATGGGGGAACCATAGACCTGTTCTACGCACCTGCCCTCTCCTCCTCTGCTCAACAAAACCAATTGACATGGAACCTGGACTCTGCTCCCTCTCTGTCAGCACGCCTCGTTCATCTTGGACAATAATGAGACGGGGGAGTGCCGTCACGCACCGAGCCCACAGCCTGAGACCTTGGCTGGGGATGGTATTCCCACTGGTCTTACTCTGTTATTCTTGTTGTCTTCATCACACCAGTCTCTGTCTCTGGTGTGTTTCATATTTATCTCAATTAGTTTCACCATTAAACCTGAGCTAGAGTACCATCCAAACATCTCTCTCTCTCTCTCTCGTCAGCTCCTAGAATTCACTTTTCTTCTCTTACTCTATCTGTATGTATCGCACACAACCCCTGTTCTTATCTCTCCCTATCCCACCATCAACCTCTTACAGATTTACTTTCATTTTCCCTTCTTTCTTTATTATCTCTCCCTGAGAACAAACTCTGCTCCTGTTTCACTGGTGAGACCTCTCACTTCTTCTCTACCTCCCTCTCTCCCTCTCTCCCTCCATCTCTGTCACTCTATTAGTTTGGTACGATAGAGATGGCCCCGGCAAGTCAAGCGTTCAGAAGTTAATCTCGATCTGCTGAAGGCAGCGTACACTCTGTGGGATATTGAGAGATGGGCTTCTCAGTTTTAGATTAAGCCATTTGTAGCCAGTGTCAGATGTGTCGCTATTCGGTGAAGAAGAGTTGGCGGTGACGTGCGAGGAGCAGAATTTAAGTGCTCTAAAAGTAACAACTCATGAAACCAGAAAACAAAATACTAACATCCATTCTACGTGTCTGTATTCAATGGAACTGGAAGCCAACAGTGAGACAAGCGTCCCTCACATACGATCAAGCGAAACAACCGATGAATTGCTTTTATTCTTGTTGAGGCCACTAGAGCTGCAACACTGTGGACCTGTTTAGCTGTTGAACACTTCTTCCTTCTCTGTCTCTCCTCTGGCCTTTACATGCTTTTTACATGAAAGTATTCATGATAGAGACCAAGGGACTGTTGGATTAAAGTAAGGCGTCATCTGCGTAAACAATGTATTTGTATATTCCTAACAATTCACAGAAAAATACTTAAGAGAAGTGGCTCGAGACACCTTCCTTGTAGAACTCCATACACCAGGCAGTCAGTGTGTGTAGTGTAGTTGAGTCTAATTGGTCCTTTTGTTGTGTTGCTGGGGGGCTTTGGTTAGGTTTAAGGTGGGGTTGATGGTATTCGTCTGTGGGGTTGATGGTATACTTTGTGAGAACCCCCTGAACACTTAAACCTTACTACTTAACCTATTTTGTATGCACAGTCTGCACCGACAAAATACCACAGATAGGACCTGTATACCCGTCACAGGGCTTGATCCTGGTATTTAATACATGTTTTAATCAGATGCTGTTGAAAAACCTGTTAACATCAGGACACCAGTCTGGGGTGGTGCTTCTACTCTGTTTACACTTTATTTTACTGATCTCTACAGTGGAACACCGCCACATGGGAAATTACAAGACACAACAAGATGCACATTAAATCTAAAGTTGAAGAGAGGCAGCGATTGTTACCCAAACTGCTCCCAAATGGCAAAGACATTCAGAGTTTGAGAGGAAGCGACTGTTTGCCTCCTCACAGTCAAACGGAGTTAAATAAACCAATGCAAAATATGAAATATAAAACTGCTGGAAGGACTTAATACTCCATAAAAGATGTTTGCAGAATGACATTGCTGTTGAAACAGTGCAAGACTCCCTGACGGGAAGTTTCTCCGTGTATGTCAGCTCGCCCCGACTCTCTGTCTTTGCCTCCATTAACCGATGTGGCTCTGTTGTGATTTCAATGCCTGCTAATGAGCATCATTCGAGCCGCTCTCTGTTTATCGCCCAGAGAATATTTAATATGCGGACATGAATATTCAACGCCATCCTCCCTCCTTGGGAGCGCTTGGATTATTGATAGGCTGCTCGTTGGGTTGTCTCCGTCTCCTGCGATGGCTTCATATCGCTCTTACCTGAATCCTCTCTAAAACAAAAAGATTACTTGTCCATCCCTCTCTCTTTCTGTGATTTTGCTTTTGGATAATTCAAATTTAGCTGCTTTTAGATTTCACCCCTGATTTCGCTTGTGCTGCTGAGACATTCTCTGCCGCAGCATTTAGCTCACAAGGTAAATTATGAATCAGCCGAGTCAAACGCCCCTTTACACACTCTGATGATCTTTCATGAATATAAGAAGAATGACCCTCATTCACTGTTCCACTCTGTCCACCTGCTGCTCCAGGCTGTCTTTTATTTAAGCCGTTTGCTCGTACTTTCAGCAGCGGGCTCACTTTGGAAGATTTCCTGCTCGGTAGATTGGATTTTAAACCTGTGACTGTTCCATCCGTGATTCACTTTCAGAGCTCCAGGGCATGTGAGTGTGTGTGTCTGTGTGTATGTGTGTCAGCGGGAGCGCAAGCTTCTCTGTACGTGTGTGAAACTGAGCGAACAATATGCTTCATCATGTATGTTTATAAACCACATATGTTTCTGTGTTGATTTAAGCGCGATCACATGTCACTCGGCTAATGTCTGACTGTGTGGCGTGCACATGCAGTGAATCATTGCCACGGTAATGATGGTGCTGGCTGTGAGCGCTTGGCTCTCGAACAAAGCACATCCGCTGAGAGAGAAATCCAGATCATACGTTCACTCGACGGGTCCTCGTCTCTGCTGCACAGACCTAGATTACTATTTGTGCATCACACTGGAAACCAGATTATTCCCTGTAAGTATGTATTGTGAGGGGCTGCATGTCCTTGACACTGACACTGATTTTACAGTCTCACACACACACACACACACACACACACACACACCTTGTAGCCATAGTGTTTGTCAACAAATATAAGAGGATGTAGTATTTCCACATCATACACTCAAAGGGGCGGTAGATATAAATATGGATGATGCAGGGATGCTCCCTCTTGGGGTTTACACTGTTGGATCAGCTCTGATTTCAAAGTGAAATTTTTAATTACCCATTTTTTAATAAATCTGCCAACGAGGTTGTGTTTCCACTGACATTTGTTTGATGGTGAGCAGCTTTACACAAAGACTAAGGAACTGGTTTCCATGAATCTTTTAGGGAGGGGTGGGGCATGACACAAGGAAGAGCAAGTCTTTATATTTTAAACATGATTAATAAGAGTACATAGATATGCACTAAGGCATGATACGTTTTCATGTATGTAGGAGTTGATGAAGAGTGACAGGTTGTTAATTGTTAATTGAGGAATTGTACGCCCACCTACACCTGCCACTTGCACCTATTAGACGTACGAGCTGTCAAGCCACATCCCTGTTCACACTGTGTGATGATTAGTCTGACTTTAAATAGATCATAGTTTCAAAATCAATACCAGAGTAGAGGACTTTCATATACGGAATCATTTTCTTTCCAAGTTTTCACTTGAATAATAAAGTGAAACAGTAAAGAAACAATCACTCCTCCACAGTTTTTGTTTAGTGACAGAACCACGCATTGAATAACAGGCTACTGTATTCATCAATAAGATAAACCTGTGGCTATTTTAGCTTTTTGCATTTGTTGAGAAATGTAATAAAAACCCACTTCTTCATTGAAGTGCCTCTGCAGGGAGAGCACATTTAAGATTCAAATATGCGCCGCAATCGCAGCTCCCTGTCAGTGTGGAGCACGCTGCAGTTTAACCAGCTCAGTCGAACATGCAGTCAGCGGCAGCCTGACATGAATCAGGTCCTCTGGAAACTCTTAACTCCTCCGTTTTGGAAGATAAAGATGCAGACGCCCTCACAAACATTACGCGCTGTGCGACTGACGTTATTTTGATGGTGAACTGTGAGCCCCATGTTTGCTGTGCAAATGTCAGTTTCAAAAACACAGACATTCATTTTTACCAACACTCTGAATTGGAATTGGAAATCTGAGGTGCTGTTTAAAAGAACACAGAGGATGCGGTGTGTACGGCAGGGAGTGTGTATAAACCGAGAAATATCAGCAAATATATCAGATATACGTTTGTTGGCCGTCCAGTGCTCGCGGTGATATTTCCAGTAATCTGATGTGTGGTGAAAAACTCCCCCAGTGCTCTGACATTTGAGAGGCTGGTTTATTCTGAAAAAAACACCTCGGGCTATGCAGCCCTTCAGCTGTAACACACACACACACACACGCACACACACACACACTCCACTGTCCATTTATACACATTACATTGTGCATAGAGTTGTTAAGTGCACACATTAATGTCAGTGCCTGCATAATATAAAACACTGTCAACCACATGCAGCCAGTATGTTAACATTTTTCTTTTGCACTAACGTCTTATTAAGTCAAATATAACCACACATCAACATAACATTGATGAATCGGCTCATAAATACCTCAGGCATGAGTCTTGAGAGTTGGAGCTGCTGTAAGATTTATTCCATTAGGATGATTGGTAATGGATTTACATAGCTGATCATCTCTGAATAATCAATATCAGGCAGCGAGCGATCAAATCGATAGAGAATTCCTCCTGGAATACTGATATCTGGAGGATTTATTCACTAAAGAGGAGAGGATGAAAGAGGATCGTACGAATTACCGAAAATTACTGAAGCGCTGTAGCAGTGAGGATGTGATGAAAGGTTAAAAAAGGTAAAGTATGGAGGGGGGATCAGAGGAAGTCATCTTCAAGGCCACGTCACAGCTTCTCAGCTCCACTTGTTTCTGTCATTTCCCTCGGCCACTCACTCCTTTTCAACATCTTCCCCTCTCCTCCCTCTCCGTCTCTCCTCTGGCCTTTACATGTCCTTTCTGTGAGACAGCCCCCTCATTGTTAAGCCTGACACTTCCCCGGCTACGTGTGATAGTGAGTAAAAAAGCCAGGTGGAGGCGAATGATGGAGGATATCTCCACACAGGGAGCACATGTACATTCCATATTTCTGTCCTGGTGACACCCTCTGTCCTTCCCATCAATTCTTTGCGATATACAATGAAATAATCCTCAACTATTCCTGGCTGTGGCTGTTGGTCCTTCAGCTGCAAACTCAAGGAGGTAATGAGGGGATGTTTGCGTCAGACTGACAGCAGCTGTGTTGCCCGTGTCTCCCGTGACCTTCTCAACGGGGACCAATAAGTGAGCCGGGCGTCAGAGTGTGAGGAGAATGGGACATACCGTGAGAGCCTGGGTCCAGGTGTGATACAGATGTTTCCTGGTGGCCGAGCGGTTCTAACCTTGAATAGAAACTGTTTCCATGATCGCCTCGCCTTCAAATGTGTATAACATATCTGAATGATGCTGATATTTTTCCGCTTCGATGTCTGATAGATTCATATCAGGAGGCTTAGGGAGATACTGAGGAGCAAAACAATGTCGGAGAAGCAAAATGGTGTAATTGCATCGGCGATCAGGCGTAAGGGAATCAATCTTCTGTAACCATTCCATGCTCGAACATATTTATCTGCAGTTCTCGGATCAGAGAAATCAGAAACATGGAAATGGCCTGAATTCTTTGAATCGTGCAATGTTGAAGAAAGCAAAAATCTTGAGGCGGCCTTTCTCTGATTCGTTCGAATGTGTCCGATAGTTTCTGTGTACGTCCTGCGAGCGTGTCCCCAGTCTCCAGCACAGTGTTGTAAAACAGTCAGCCCACCAAGCGCCCCCTGCAGGAAACCCTGTCAGATGCATGCGTGGCCTTCAGAGTGAGTAACAGACACTTGCAAAAGTCTGCTCCGCCTCCAGTGACGGGAGCAGCAGCTGTTCACTCAGGCCCAGATGTTCAGCGTGCCTGTTCTGTAGCAGAACAACAGTCGACCAGCTCATATCAGAGCTGCGCCGAGACGAGCGAGGGACAAGCTCTGCTTGGAATCCATCCTGGATCCATCTTGGAGCTTGATGTCCGCCCTCGGCCACTTGGTGAGAGTCATGGCTCCTAATCCTGAAACATGTCAAAACAAGAAGGACACCCCACCCCCCAACTTTACCAGGAGCCATCAGACCTGTTTTAGGTCTGTGACACGTTAGAGGATCGTACGACTTTCTCATTGTTAGCAAATCATCAATCATTAACCGTGCTGTTACTGAACTGTTCTTTACTTTTATCACCCTGAAGTCCACTACAAGATAAAGCAACCTCTGTAGCACCTCCTCGTCTACACCTGCTTTCATAAATCCAATTTTTCCCAAAGAATCGAGGGGACCGGGTTGCTGACAGGACGTCTTTGTGAAAGCTCTACCAGCAATTTGCTCTCAGGCGGTCCTGTATCTGAAACTCATTTATACGTGGTGGATGCCCAGGACCTTCATATCTCTCTTATTCCATTTGAGACTACTCAGCAGACTGGGGACTTCTCCTCCACCCTCTGCTGCACCTTTCTCCTGTCTCACTTGTATGTGAGGCTTTTCCATTAGCACCCAGACCATCAATTTAAAACTGGAGGGAGAAATAAGGTGAGAGGAAAAGAGAGGAGACCAGGGGACAGGAACCAACAGGGCTGAGGGCGCGTGAGGCGTATTTGTTCAGATTTCAAAACACAGACTCGTGGCTTCTGTTTGCCCATTTATCTGACGATGAAACAGAAGGAGATCTTGGTGCTGAGATAAAGAGAGGCAAGTTTTTCGAAATAAATTCAGAAATAAGAGGAGGAGCAGCAGAACTGAGGAGTTGTCAGAGGGATCGTGTGGAGGTGAATGCGAGGGAACCTGTGAAGAGATGAAAGAAAGGAGGAATGGAGAATCAGTGGGGGAACGTGAGAGGACAGTGGGAGGGGCCACAGGAGGGGGATAAGAAGCTGTGATGACAAGTGGAGGGTTTTTAATTGGAGAGAGGAATGTGAGACGGGCGGGGTAAATATCTGAGGGCGCAGGAGTGAGATAAAAACACAAGGGTGGAGGAGTGAAGAGTCTCAGACAGGGAAAAGGTCTCTTTAGAACATGATAAAAAAAGGAGAAACAGTACATTTTGATGTCCAGGAGAATTTAGGAAAACGGAGGCTTCCGAAGTCGAAGTACTTCACCTCCACTGCTGAGTTCAGATCAGACTGGAGCCATGTTTGATCATTGTATTCATCACAGTTCACATAGGGGAGAACTACTGCCTCTGCCTCTGTACACTTACGTTCTTTTAGTTTGGATCAGGCCGCTCGAACTTTGTATTGTTTTCATTTGTGAATATATCGAGGAATTGAAATGTCAGCAGTGAAGTTCAAAGTATTTAAAGTCTGGAACCACCACCAGACTCTCGAAGTGTAGCCTGCTAATCACGCTGAATTATTATTTAATCTTGGGTACTTTTAAAGTAACGTTTGAAGTATTTCCGTCAGCGGAGGATTGTGTTTGACCATGCATCGACACATTTGAGCGTTCATATTCAAGACTAGATTAAACACTGGGGTAATATGATATGGATCAAAGCTACTTCGTTAAAAAAGTTTGACTTTATTTGCCGCATCGTGCACTTTCCTGCTCTCTCGTATATTCAGCTGACAGTTTTATCATCATTATAATGCCCAATCCAAAAAAAAAGGTCTGTCTTTATCATTTCGCTTATGAAAACCTGCAGATGCTGCTCATCTGTGTCTCTGCCACTGTCTCCTCTGCCGCCGCTTCAGTTCAAAGCTCCTCCATTGGCACAAGATTTAAAAAATGCATGAGGCTGAAAAGGTTTGGAATCAGTAAAACAGCCGAGCATGAGAAGTCTGTGTCTCTCCGCTGCCAACATGCATCGCCTCCAGTCAAATGTCACATTACCACATTGGGACCTTGACTTAAGCAGCGCTGTGGTGCCGAACGGAATTCTCTATGCACATCACAGCCCAACATGGAGGCACAATCTCCAACCAGCTGCAGGTTAAGAGTCTGTAAATCAGAGCCTGTCCTCGTTCATGTGATTTACTGAAGCCCCGTCTGGGCCCCGCGTCGCACCGACCTCTCCGTTAATTCCCTGTACACTCTGAATGAAAGACTGAGAGTAGATTGTAATTTGAAAGAGACGAGCAGCAGCGTCACACACACTCTTTGAAACAAAATAATTAAGTCTTGTGATTTGCGTGAACATGGTGTGAAGTGATGATCCGAGCAGAGGGAGGCGGACCCCGGAGACGAGAAATCATTTCATTCCTTTTGTCTTTCTTCAGTTTAATAAGTTTTAACCAGCAGAGGCAAGACTGATCAATGGAGATGATCAAATGCTCACGTCTGATGAGAGATTCCACCGAGTTCCATCAAGACCATAACCTGGTTCTGGTCTGGATCCAGATCAGATTGAGTAAAACCACTCTTTGGATAACTGCAGGAAGTTGAGGAACAACAGAAGAAGCAGAACAGCAGGAAGAGAGGAATTTTATTTTCACGGCAACTTTTATTGCAGCTTATTGCAACGAATACATGTTTAAACGTAATTCAGTCAAGAGCAGATTCTAGGAAATATAAAATGCTAAAATGACATTTAAAAAAAGGAAACTAAATCAGAAGCTGCTTAAAAACAGAAAAGAAAGAAAGGTATGAATTTTGATTGTGAACTTTTACTGCCAGGTTTGAATTAAACTCAGAGACCTAATGTATAAATATAATATAAATACAGTTAAAAAATCTGTATATTCATAGTAAACACACACCTGGGTGCCACCTCCCTGTTTAGCCCCCCCCCCACTCCGACTGCTGAAGAATTATGTGTTTGCATGATTTGTCAGCGCTCCACGTTTAGCAGGACAAGACGAAACACCCGCTCTGTTAAAATGCAATTACAGTGACTGATGACCGTGAGAGCGCACCCCACCGTGTCTGTGCATGCATCGGTGTCTCCCGGTGTGTCTCCTGCATGCGTCGCCCTCCTCCTCCACTGCTCCGTGCGTTCAGAGCTGCGCATTCCAGAGCCGCGCACGTTCCTGTTGATTTGATCACGAGTGTTGACATTTTCCAAATGATTTCAACCATCCTCTGTAGATAATGGTTCACTGTTGATTTGTGGCCGTCAGTGGGGAACGCGGCTGGTTGGCTGTCAGAGTGATGTATCTGCTTACAGTGGATTGTGTACTATTGTCAGTACTGGGCTCACACAGCAGGTAGTCAGGAGGTGAGAGAGCGAGTCTTTCCCTTCGACTGACGTTGTGAGTCATTCCTTCTTGTTGTATTTGTTTGCGCCTGATAAGATGAACCCAATCCTCTGAGCAGACACCACTGTGGTTCGGTTGGTTTTAGGAACAAACTTAAGTTGACTGTGATCACTCCACTGAGGAGATTATATGTTAATGTCTCTTTGTTTAATTGACTAAGGGTGGAAGGGTAGTGCATGAGGCAAAGAGGAAATTTAAAATGCGGATGTTTTTCTCCATTTTGTGAAATGACAGACGAATCCTTTAGATGCATGAGCTCTCTGAGCTGAGAGCTTGAAAAGATAACCTGCTGTTCTAATTTGCAGCCGGTGGAGAAAACAAATCTAATTCAACATGCAACATGAAACCAAACCAGGCTTCACCAGAGGAGGACACTGGTCCCTGAGCTCCTCACAATCACTTTAACTATGAATGTAAATCACTTCTTTCTTCTTTTATCACTCTATCATTATCCTGATCTCCACTTTTTAAAAATAATTCAATGAAGAAGATTCAGTCTGGGTGTTGGCAGGAACTTGCTTTGTTAAGTTGAAGAATTACCCTCTCCTCCTCCCCTTCGTCGTCCTGTTCATCACCCTCCTTTCTCTCATCTCACTGTAAAGGTCAAACTTAAACTAAGACATTCAAACCCCAGAGGAGCTGAACCTGTTGGAGGAGGAATAAAAACTGAGGGATTCATTGAAGCTGCGATCCTTCGTCTACTCGTTCATTCTATCTTATGCTCTCCTTTTCTAAACCTCATTCACTCCTCACTCTCTCCGCCTCCCCTGT
The DNA here is from genome assembly GCA_016785235.1 of Pseudorhombus dupliciocellatus. Taxonomy (NCBI): domain Eukaryota; kingdom Metazoa; phylum Chordata; class Actinopteri; order Pleuronectiformes; family Paralichthyidae; genus Pseudorhombus; species Pseudorhombus dupliciocellatus. The sequence goes on from JAFBJW010000392.1 coordinate 148,773, forward strand.
GGGAGAAAGGAGCTGCTTCCATAGAGATCTGTTACTTCAATGTACCTGCTGCGTGGAGCTGGAGGGGAGCACCAGCTGCACGGGCTTTAAAAAGTAATTAAGACACGGAGGTATAGCTGACGTGCACGAGGACACAGAAAGCTGCTCTAATGAAGGCTGCTCTGAATTTTGGATTTAATGTATTCACAGCAATGCACATGGCTTATATATACATATATATATTAGTTTTACCATACTTGAGAGGGGAGGTCTCACAGTCATGGGATGTGCTAAATTGTCAGAGGAATGTTTGTTGCTGACAAAGTTTGATTGTTTAGTTGTGAAGAAGAAGACCAAACAATCCTAGACACCACTCGCGATAGTTGGGGAAATGCATTATCACGTGATGAGGATAAAAGACATTTTAACTTAACTTAACTTAACTTTATTCACATTCTCAATTAAAATAACATTTGCTGGGATAAACACAGTAAAAATAACAAGCAGTACTTAAATTGTCCTTCTTGTAAATGTTGTCCAAGATGTACTTTTAAAGACACACCAGTGTTCTCACTTTAAAGGAATAAATGAAGGGTGGGAATCACGCTCAGGATGGTTCACCCTCATCCAGAGACACAGCGGGAACAAAAGATGGAGACTCTCACTGGGGGCGTGTTTGTCTAACGAGCCCATGTAGCGTCCGTGTCCAGGATTAAGACTGAGCGAGCATCTGGAGAACCTGCAGGGTAGCCTGGAGTAAACTGGACGTGATGGCAAAGTCAATGCCCTGAATTATTAAACCCACCCATTCCGATGATCTTTTAAGTGTGTGTGTGTGTGTGTGTGTGGACAGACTCACTGTTGTTGATGCAACCAAACCAACAATTTCCCTCTCCGGCTACCTGGAGGCTGGCTGTGCCGTCCCATGATGCTCCACTTGTCGGAACAGTTTGTCTCAGTAAAATCCATCCAGTCTTCTCAGAACACAGCGAGTGGCTAAAAGCACTCAACAGCCGACAGCCTCCTCTCTGGTCTGCTGTGGTCCCGTGGGAGTTTTCCTGGGAGATGGCAACAGATGTTACAAACCCTGAAAACAAAAGTGGAGGGAAGTCGATGGACAGGAGAGAGACACAGGAAAGGTTGAGATGAGAGGCAGGAGGAGACGGGAGAGAGGAGATGAAGGAAGAGCAGGTATACGTTTGATTAGCGCTGCGATCGTATCAGCCGTGCACACCATTGTGATTCTGATAAATAACCATAAGTCTATTTGATTACCACACAGATTCATACCCTTTGTTTTGGGGTGAGAGAGATGAACAGAGACAGAAAAGAGGCACACAATCAATTTAAACTGAGAGAAGCTGAGGGCGACGGGATACGCTTGGAGCTCAGGGTGTGAGGAAATCTTGCAGCAGCTCCATCAAAGGTTGAAAGGAAAAGACAGGAGTGAGAGAAATGGATTTGTGGGAACAGTGCAGGAGCTTTGATGGTAAACCACAACCAGCTGGGACCGACAGATAGCGCAGCCTCTATGGTGGCCTCCGAGTCAGCCACTGACTGACTGCTCAACACACTGACCCGCTGTCTGGCTAACTGGCTCCTCTCCTGATTGGCTGCTGTCCGTCTGTCGGATGGGATTGATTGACAAATCGAGACGCTGGCACGCAGGCTGGTCTTGGGACCATCTGTCTGACTGACCTGCTGGATAACTGGGGACCGGAGTCCTGGACGGACGCCCATGGTCCGCTGGACTTCTCAATCACTGGCTGATTGCTTGACTGGTCCACTGGCAAAATCTGTCCAGTGTCATGTCCCTCTGTGTGCACCGCCTCTGTTATTCCGTCTCCTGTCGACATGTCTTTCCATTTCTTTGTCACCCAGTTGTAGGGGTCGTGACCCGATCTCCCCCGGGCGGCTGTGCTGTTAAGTTTTCCTTGTTATTGTCGTCTTCTAAGGATCTCAGTTTAACAAAAGACGGATCGACCTCACTTGTGCAGACGTTTCATTGATTTACATTTTTCCCCTGTAGGCTTGAATCCCTAAATTTGTCATCCTGACCCTCATCTAACTTTAATCTAAAGCCAATTACCATCTTAACGCCTTTATAATACTTAACACTGCGAAATAAATGGCTAACCTTTGGGGGACCATGATGCGCGTCCCCAAATGGGAGTACCCAAATTGCTCTGTCCACTTCTTGCTCACACTCACAGTTAACTCTCGTAATAATTAATACCTTGAAGCAAATGCTGAAATTCCCCTTTCAGATGTTTTCTCCACCAGTCACTCTCACAGCTTTTTACCTTATCTTAAACTCCTGCTGGGAACTTAACAGAGTCCTTCGTTTTCTGTTCGAGATTGTGCCGTCAATCAGCCCCTCAACACTTTCTTAATGAATGCATCGGTGCAGTCGGACTCTATATGTCCACAAGGTTTGCATTTCATTAGAACTCTCTCAGTCAGTCGGTCCTCTGTTCCAGGGATTTACTCCCCGACGCTTCTGCTGATATGAGTAGATGTCTTGTGGGAATGTGAATGTTCCATGCAGTTATTTGAGTGTTCAGTTCTTTAATTATTTGGGAGTTCATTGTGACTCATATATTCAAGGGAAAAAGTTTGGTTGAGAAGTTTTATGACTAAAAGGTAGCTGTTTGGAATCAGATGCAATCAGATGTGGTGCAGTGAGAATTTACTGAAGCTGACATAACAAAGACATGATGAGTCAGTCAACTCTTTCTGAACTGGAACTCTCCCTGGATGTGAGGGTGCACAGGATAAGCCCTTAAGACCCATGTTGCCGTCTAATAAAGAATTTAAATTGAAATCTTAAAGCAAGGTAAGATGAAACCTTTCTCAGACTCTGAAGCAGATTCAAACATAAAATAAAAGGCGTAGTTATGATCCGGGAGGATCGTCTTAAAGGGAAATAACAAGAGGCACATTTGTAAGCAAGATGAGACAGAACAACAACAGATTTCTGTGACATTTGAAAGCAAGATCCACCACATACAGGTAGTTCCTGCTGTTCTGGCTCAGTTCCCTCATGGTTGATGCACTTAATGTTGGTCACTTTGGATAAAAAGCTTCATATAAATGAAACGGGTTGTAATGATTAAAGCTACTCAGATCATTTTCTCTCTTTATCTGCTTCAGAGGCAGAAGAATGGAGGATTCAATGACCCTGACGTTTCATGTGGTCAGACTTTACCACTTTGGTCATTGATCCTGTCTCTTACCAAGACTCTTCCCTCTCTCTATCCCCCTCTGTCCTGCTGAGCTTCGGCCAGGTTCAGGTTCAGAGTCTCAGTCTGATTCCTCTCTGTCACGGTTGTTTACTTCTTAGTCCCGGCAATACGCCACTTCTGAGTTGCTTTAACTAACTGATGCTGCGTTTGTCAGTCCACCGCTTTGGTCCAGACTGAAATATGTCAGCTAGTGGAAGACATTCATGGTCATGGAGTGGAGACTTCTTCCTCAGGTGAGGAAGATTTCTAATATCCTACTTCATTCCATGATTTGTTTTCTTTTTGTTGTTTTTCTCAGATGCCATCAGCTCTTTACTTTCTCTTAGTTTGTGAACTTTCCATTTGCTTTCATGCTCTGACATCATTAGAGATGTTTGTCAGATGCAAAGCTTTAATTAAAGCGCTGCTATCAGGGACAATAATTAAACTCAGGCCTGGTTCGAAGAAGAAAGCAAGTGGGGGGGGGTAAGGCTGTCTCCTCTGGCTTCTTGTCAAAATAAATACCAGTGGCAGGAATATGATGAAAGCAGCGTGGAGGGGACGTGACGGCACACAAAAGGTGCCAGGGTGTGTTTTGGCGATGAGGCACATTCAGTTGTGTTGCTACTTGAAAAGGAGCAGAGATAAGCAGGCTTAAAACAATTCAGGCTGAGAGAGGAAGATGATGATGGATGCAAAAAAATAAAGATGGTGAGAGAGACGGGAGACTGAGTCGGACTAAAGTAGTGAGATCAGGATTATATATAAGAAAACAAATCCTGGGATGGTCTTGGCAGTAAACAACCAGCTTTCAAGTGAGTTTTGTCTGACTGGTCTTTCATGTTTTTGGAGCAGAGTAAATACCACGTCAGCGGAGCAGTCACGTCAAATCACATATCCTGTAAATACGAGCAGCTGATGAGGAACAACAAAGAGAAATTGTCAAAATCTCGAATCTCAAATTGAAGTTTGCCAGAGAGGCTGCGAGAAGCAAAACCCCATGAATTAAACACTCCATTAGGACACTAGATTTGGACACCTCCTCAGAGGATAAGGGAGGGATGAAAGAAGGAGAATACGTATCTGTGTGAGTGCGGCCGTCATCCATGTCCAAACTGTTTGATCAATTATTCACTTCGCTCTCCTCGCTGCAACGCAGCGCGCCAAAAAACTATGAATCACACATTCATGCACGTGTCCTACTTTGCAGCGCTGCTATCAAAGCAGAATACATAATTGATTGAGAGATGATTTTCATAATTATACAGGTGGAAAGGGAGGGTGAGGGCGACGGTGTGGTAGTGTGTAGTTTTTTTTTTTTTTTTTTTTTTTGCTCTTTCATTTTTTTGCCCACGAGACAATGATGCTTTTTGCTCTTTCATTTTTTTGCCCACGAGACAATGATGCTGGGTCAAATGCTTTGAAATGTCCGAAATGAGGAGTGACTCCCGGTCCAGAAGAGATGCAGGGCAGGACAGAGGATGGGATGAAAGGCGCAGGAGAGGCTGTTAGGGATGGAACAGTTTAACAGTCAGTTTCCAGTGTTGGGGTCGTACCCTGTCAAGGTTGTACTCCCTTAATCTGTCTGAAACAAAAAAATACTGATGAGGTGAGACTATCTAAAAAGAGTCTGTAACTCAGTCATTCTAACGATCAATCCCTGTTATTCATGCGGGAGCTCGATAACTTTTCCCCTGGGAGGGAATCTAAACTTTCGAAACAAATTAAGAGTCAGTGCTGTGGAGATGAGATACATAATATTTTACGCTGGATTAGAGCCTAATCCACAGTTAATCCCCTGAGAAAGGTAAATAGCTAAATGTCAGCTACTATCCTTTTTAAAACTTGCAAATTACAGCAGCTCTCCTCAGGTTTCCTCTTAAGCAATCCTCCCCTGCCTGTTTCGCCCATATATAACTGCAGCTATTACATTTTTATTGTTTCATTATGTACCTCTAAGTTGAAATAATAGATCAGCAGCTGCAAGATGGCAAGGCTTGTGAACAATGACACAACAAATTCCTAAAGGAAAGAACCTTTTTACTTTCATACTTTTGACAATTTCCATTTTTATTGGTGCATCATATGCTAATGTGTGAGCAGAAGGGGGGTCATTATTTTCCTTGTGGTGAATAATTACAGAACATTGTCTCATTTAGAAAAGTCTTAATGTATTTCTCTGGGGTTTATGAAGACTTAAATAAATAATATTGTCAGTTAATGGATTTATTACAGGGTGCATTACCTTGGGTGGGTATTAGAATCATAAACATATTTGTATGCAGTGCTTTTGCAAATAAGACTCAAACTTATTTTTTTCAACACCATTTATGGATATGTGACGTGTACGATTTTCCGTCATTTCTTAATCATTTTGTCCTCATCAACATTAATGTTAATATTCTCTCTCTCTCTCTCTCTCTAGGCCTTGTGGCTTTCTCTGAGAAGGAAACCTCTTCACCTGCGAGTTGTGTGATTGTCTGGGGCCATGTGCAGCAGCTGGGGTGACTGTCTGCAAAACCTATTGACGTGGAACACCTAAAATGGGGACAGGATTTGATGCCATGCTGCAAGCTCAGCTCTAATCACCGTGAAGACGCCCTTCCACGTTACCTTTCTCTCTGCTCCTATTTGGCCAGTGCGCTGTCGACCTGCAGCCCTCCCTGATTTGAAATCGCTGTTTACCGCCCTCATCCCTTCGATTCCTCGCTCCTCCACCTTTCTACTGTAGTAATTTCAAACATTTCCGATTGAAACCATGACCAGCAGGCTCTGTGTGTCCTCCCTTCTTCCCTCGCTCCTTCCCTTCCTGCTGCTTCCTGCGCTGTTGTTCCTCCACCTCCCCGGCCTGGTGAAAGGCGACTGCTGGCTGATCGAGGGGGATAAAGGCTACGTCTGGTTGGCTATCTGCAGTCAGAACCAGCCTCCATACGAGACCATCCCCCAGCACATTAACAGCACGGTTCGTATGAATCCTACTATCCATAACACCTACCTCTGTAAATGCCTTCATGCACTCCCACTGTAATGGTGTCGGCTAAAGAGCGCATTCCATTACTCAGGACACTGACTTCTCCAATGCTGCCAGTGAATTATTTTCCAGTCAATATAATCCTCATCTTTTTTTGTAAATATGTGTCGTTAAATGATGATTGTGATGATTTAAATAATAAAGTATTTTATGTAGAGATAATAAAAGTGTAAATTGTATATTCTTAATCAAGTGCAGCTGTATGATACTTTTAATGGTGAAGAATTGTACCTAACCCTGGAGATGAGTCTAAATGCAATGAATCCTTAAATTCCACATCTCCAAGATGCTCAAACAGGTTTAATCAGCTGATGTTTTGTGCTAATCTGATTCATTTGGGCTGTGGCTTGATGTTATATTTCAGCCCCTATCTCAAGTAGCCATCAGAAATTTGCAGCATTAATCATTCAAAAAGTGAAAACGAAAAAACGTTTATGTAAACACCCAATGGTGTCTACATCCCACTCTCAGAAGAGATGCGCAGCAGCCTTTGATAAACCAAAGACACATTATGCATCCAACTTGCATGTTTGGAGGTGCAGTATCTCTCTGTAACAGTTTCAGGCCAAGTGAGTAGGTCCTTTGCTCTTCTGTCTCCTCAGGTTCATGACCTGAGGCTGAATGAGAACAAACTTAAGGCTGTGCTCTTCAACTCCATGTATCGCTTCACAAACCTCACTGACCTCAATTTGACCAAGAATGACATCAGCTACATCGAGGACGGAGCCTTTGCTGGACAGTCCAACCTCCAGGTTTGCAAATTAGAGAATAACTGTTTGTGCTTGTATGAATTTATAATAACAGTTCCAGACTAATATGTTTGTCAAAAGACTGTCATATATAAGTTTCCTTATTACAAGTTTGTCAGTTGTCAATATCTTCTAAGCTTCTACAGAAGTAATACTGATGTATTTTCAGGTGATCGAAACATCTACGTTTAATCAGATCTCTCACCTTCTGTCTCAGGTTCTCCAGCTGGGCTACAACAAGCTTACTAACCTAACTGAGGGCATGTTGAGAGGTCTGGGTCGAATGCAGTGCCTCTTCTTACAGCACAACCTCATTGAGGTCATTTCCACCAATGCCTTCTGGGAGTGCCCCAGCCTAAGCAGCCTGGATTTATCCTCCAATAAGTTGGCACGTCTCGACCCGTCTACCTTCACAGTACTCAACCGGCTGATGGTGTGTGAACTGGCAGGAAACCCATTCCACTGTGGCTGTGAACTCTACAACTTCCTCTCCTGGCTGGAGGCATTTAACAATGTGACCCACACCTACGACCGCCTCCAGTGTGAAACCCCTCCAGAAATGAACGGATATCCACTTCTGAGCCCAGTGCCCGGACACGGAAAAAGCGCATTCTACAAGCTTGTATCCAAGTGTCATGAAGGCGTGACAGGGATGACCTCTCAGATACCAGAACAAGATGGTTCAGGGATGGGTTTGGATAACCCAGACCAAGGACTTTACCACCAGCCAACCACCTCATCCACTGCTGACCCAACCTACAACCATCAGATTTCTATGAAGCTCCAAGCTGTCTCCCTCTACGCTGCATCACTGATGGTGCAAATCCCACGACCATACAGTAAGATGTACATACTGTCCCAGTACAATGTATCATTTGTTGCAGACGTCATGCCCCTGAAAAAGAAGAAGGAGCTAATCACTGTGGACAAACTGAAACCACACAGCAACTACACATTTTGTGTAGCTTCTAGGAGCAAATCTCAGCACTACAACCACACCTGTCTGTCCTTCACTACACGAGCTATGGGACCAGAGGATCAGCGCACCAATCCGTCTACCACTACCCACTACATCATGACCATCCTGGGATGTCTTTTTGGCATGGTCATTGTCCTTGGATGTGTCTATTACTGTCTAAGACGACGACGTATCCAGGAGGAGAAGGAGAAAGCTATAAGTGTGAAGAAAACTATTTTGGAGATGAGGTACAGCACAATTTTGTCAGTGATTTTTGTAATAATTCATAATTTTTAGCTTTAATTTTAAGTATTAGGTCTAACAAAATTTAGGATAATGAAAGTGGTTTACACAAAAATATCAAGAAGACTAAAGTATGATGTTGATAATGATGATGACAATAATGATGATGAATTCAGATATATAGTTTATACCAAAGTGAATCTGTCACTCTTCAGGTATGGTCCAGAGGCAGCAGCAGCAGTGACCAATGACCCAGGGGCCATGCAGCGTCTCCAGGAGCAGGCTCACCACCAACACCATCATTCAGGAGGGGCGGGTGGCAAACTGCCTCAGTCTGCCTCTTCTAGCACAGGCATGCTGCATGGCTCAGCCAACACCAGCTCTTCACGCCTCTCCACCTTGCCACAGGTGGAAAAAATGGCCACTGCCTTCTCTGAGGCATTGGGCAGCAAGGGAAACTACATGGATGTGAGGACTGCGGGAATGGCAGGGGAAGGCAGGGAGGGAGGGGTGTCAGTTGGAGGAGTAGCAGTGGGAGGGGAAGTGGTTGTAGATGTGCGAGGTGGGGCTGAGAATGGTACAGAGGTTGGGGAGGACTCTGACGATGATGGCCATGGTTCAGCATCTGAGATTTCAACTATCGCCAAGGAGGTAGACAAGGTGAACCAGATCATCAACAACTGCATCGATGCCCTGAAGCTGGATGCCTCTACCAATGCTGTGACAACAGCTGACAATGCTAACTCTGTGTCCACCTCCCAACCTCCTGCTTCTATTGTGTCCCTCCCCCGCAACCTCTTGCCCCTCTCTCCTGGTCACCTTGGAGATCAGATCATGGCATCCTCGCCAAAGGTGCATCCAAAGTCTCACCCCCAGCAACATTCTCAGCCTCATCCTCAGCCTCATCCTCAGCCTCATCCTCAGACTCACCCTCTGCCTCATCCTTTGCCTCACCCTCAGGTCCACTCTCAGCAACATCCACAGCAACATCCTCAGTTGCATCCACAGCCTCATCCCCCTTCCATGGCCCCAGTACCCCTGGTTATGCCCCTGTCTGAGCGTCCAGGTATCAGTGGAGGGGGTTTCCTCTCCCCTCCTTACCGTGATCCACCCCCAGCTAATGCAGTGCGGCCCCTTCAGAGGCAACTGAGTGCTGACACCGCTGTGGTGAAGAACCGTTGTGGTGCCCCTTCTGCAGGATCTGTGAAGAGCACCAGGGTTTACAGTGTGGATATCCCAGAGCAGCGTAGTGATCCTCCCAAGTACCCAGCAGAAAAGAGCAGTCCTGTGGGCCGTGTTGGAGGAGGTGGGAATGGAGGAGGTGGTGGAGTTGGAGGTTGCAATGGAAATGGGATGGGAAACATAAATGGTGGTGGGGTGAGCGTGAATGGGGGTGGAGGTGGGGTTGTTGTCCCTGGACAGCAGCAGCACCACTTGGAGGTTCAGCCAGACTACCATAGCTCTGAGCACCGCCACTCCTTTCCCGCACTCTACTATGAGGGTGGCAACGACTCACCCTCACCAACCCAAAAGGCGTCCTTTCTCAAGCCACTGGGGCGTACTAAGAGGGATGCCACAGCCACCTACTCCCAGCTCTCACCCTCCCGTCACCACAACTACAACTCTGGATACTCCTCTAGTCCCGAGTATTCATCTGAGAGCACACTGCGGATCTGGGAGCGATTCCGGCCTTACAAGAAAAGCCCCAGAGAGGAGGCATCATATATAGCTGCAGGCCACGCGCTCCGTAAGAAGGTGCAGTTTGCAAAGGACGAGGACCTTCATGATATTTTGGACTATTGGAAAGGCGTTTCTGCCCAGCAGAAGCTGTGAGCTGAAGCAAAGTCAAATGCTATAAGGGGAATTGTGAAGATGGACTGCTGACTAATAAGGGAAATAGATTTTAATGTAGCAAGACAGATTATATTTCCTCCAAGGTGTCCGCTGACATGGATCTGCTGGATCTTAAAGATGGTTTCTCTGGGGCATTTATTTGGAGTTGATCCTGTGATAATTCATTAACATTTTAAGAGAGGTAGTTTCAGAGGTCAGCTGTTTGCAGCACAATACTGAATGATATTTAAAAAAAATCAAACTGTTCACCAGACAGCCTCATACTGGGCACTTTGGTCCTCACAGGCTTCCACAGACCCACTGAAAACCCACTCTGAGCAACGCAAAAGGTGGTGATAAGCAAGTGTCTTCTACCTCATTACTGGCACACTGTAGCTCAGCTATCTCACCAGAAGCAGCAACATTCATGACTTTAAGCCCCAACCCTCTTTTCTCTAATCCCATCAAACCAGCATTCACAAAACAATCATCCCACCGCCTGGCCAACACCTGCTCCCCTATAGAAACATCATTTAGTGCGATAATGAGGGAACAGGATGAGGAATTAGGTCCATTTGTTTTAGAATAGCCTGAATCTCCCACACCTTCGGGGAGGACATTAAATGATACTTATCTGACTAATTGTTCTTCCTGGCAATTAGCCAGCATAAGAACAGGGGATCCTGTGTGGTGGACATGCTTATTGATTCGAAACACCCAAGTACATGTGTTCAGTGGTGCGTGGGCGTGTGAGAGAGGATTAGGAAAGGTTGACTCCTTCTCAGTTCTCAGTGTCCTCCTTGGAGATGCTTTGCATATAGATAACAAACCATTTTCGGAGTTGCATGAGTGTATGTGTGTGCATACTAAAATTTGTAGGTTTGGCCTGGTCTGTCTGTGGCATGAAGTAAGACCCACAGGCACTTTTATTATGTGAGCCAATTTCTTATTTACAGGTGTAGCATATTTCTTTTGATAAGACAGGAAACATGGTAGGGCATTTACATTTCAATAATATCCTGGAGAAATTACTTTTGGGTGGCTTAACAAAAGGATCCTATTTTAGTAGTAGTAATCATATTTGGTTAAAAAGCCAAATTGAAACCAGGTTAGAGGTTTAAATGAGGCTGCATATAATTTTGAACATGTCAGTGTGAAGGTGGCACTGTGGAGATGGATCAGCTCAAGGCAAGTCTACATAGGTGAGGAAAAAATATACATCAAATCCTACCTGCACAACACAGAGAGATAAAATGGATGGTACGAGCAAGTGAAGGCTGCAGGATATACTCTCAGCGCAGAATCTATATCACCCTGCACTGCTCTGGATGGGAGCTTGCTATGGACCAAAGTGCCCCTGGGAGGTTGGAGTCCACAGGTTCCTATGACATCATCACATTTGCTGTTCTGTTATTTTCTGGAAGAGTTAACTTTGGTTATTTGTATTTTGATGCAGGTTTGAATTAATGTCTGATAATGAAATGTGTTCATACAAAGAGGCCAGGGTAAGAGTTTTCTAATTCACTGTAAAAACTGTGTGAATCATCCATAATCACTCCCCCTGCATCAACATCCATGCATATTACTGTGCCCAGCCTCTCTTTAGTTACTAGCATGCTGACCTCTCCTCTGCTATTATATATATCGCAATTGACATTGTATAAATTCTGTTTTAAAATCATCTAATTAATTCATCCCACTCTGTTCCTTTTTCCCTGCCTGCGACCTCTGTCCAACTTAATGGGGTAAATTAATGAGTAATTTGTGAAGGTTGATGTTGTATCATCATCTGAGGTCAGAGAGCGAGTTGATATTATTAACTCTGCCAGGCTGGAAGCCTGATTGAAATTAATGACGGCTGCATTTCGTCTACCCATCTCTCTCTTTCCGTCCCAGCCTCGCTTGTCAGGTACACAACAATCTTCCACGTCTCTGAGTTGACTCTAAATGTTGCACAAAGAAATGGCCCACTGAAAAGCTATGGAGAGGATTTATGCTTCTCAACTGTGACTGTGCAAGTTAAGAGCAGGACAGGGTGAGCTAACCACCTCCTGGGTGTTAGTCTTTATGTTGGAGGCTGATTGGACCGGTCTGTCATGCCTGTAAGTTATACGCTCCTGTTGGATTTTCCTCTGGGTTCACCCTGATATCATCATTTTGACAGGGCAGGAATTCACCTGTTGTATCGAGGAGTGAATTGTGATGTTGAATTTACAAGGTTGCTGAGCGTATAAGGATTTTTCTTTCTGTGGAGTCAGCTAGTCAGATTATCTTGTTTATCAAGATTGCATGCTTCATTAGACTTTTGTTATAAATACTGCATTTTGTTCCTTTGATCAAAAATGAGTTCACTACACAAAGTTCATTCTTTTTAATTGAACTGTGATATTCTGTGTGCAAAGCAAATCTCCCCTCACTTCCAGCTTCTGTGTGTGTTGGCAGAAATATATATATATATATATATAAAAGACCTATATCTGAACAATCTGAAGAGTAAAGACACCTCGAAGCTAAGCCAGAAAATACTCAATGTTACTGACATGCATCAACCTTTTAATTTAGCTTTAATGAAAAGCTCTATGACTCCATCCTCCCAAACTGCTCACTCTTTCTCCTCTTAGCGTTCCATTGTTTTTCACACTGAGTAATGGCTTTCCCTCTGACCTCTCTATGTCATCTATGGCAGCCAATCCAATAACCCCACCAGCGTTCACAATGGGGTGTCAACGGCATGTCGTTACTCTGCTATCAGATCAATAGAACTTAATTTGGGCAGGTGGGACCAAATAAAAAACACAGAGCAAACTCCCTCAGGCACTCCATTGGACAGCCTCCATCCTTATAGAGCTGCTTTGGTCTTTTTATTCGAATTCCACTGGCAGCTCCCAACTCTGTTTGTTCCCAGGAATCACCAGTCAATTAGTTTTAGATTAGTACCAGGGGCTATGCAGGGGTGGAGGCTTTTTAAAAATAATGACATAATTTGGATGAGTGGGGGAGTCGAGCTGAGGTTACCTGCATGTGCCCTTGAGGCCTTTCTAAAGATATAAGGGAAACATTAACTCCATTATTCATATGTACACTGTGTCTGATAATTGCTATAATTTACATCTAAGCAAATGACTCATTTCCGTCCAACAGCTCCGCATTTTTCTTTTATTTGGATCTATACACTTTTTAATTGGCTTGTTCTCCGAACAGACTTCATTCCTCTCTGCCCTGCTAGAGGGGTGTTCCAGTTTGGTCAAAGCCTCGCTCCTCTTTCTGTGTGAACACTCCCCACACAATGTTTTCATCTCATTCAGTTATTCTCGGTTGACAGGTTGGTTTTTGATCTGCCTTCCTCACAATGACTCCAGTCCTCAGGGGCCAGAATCCACAAGCGGCAACGGACATGCGTACAGACCCTGTACCTTAGGGACGGCCCTGCATGTCTTCCCTCAAGTCTGGCCAATTACCAACAATGATGAATCATTGAGAGACAATCGCTGACAGTTTTGGAGGGAAAGGAAAATAACTGGGAACAATAGGGACTTTGCAACATGGGGCGATTTCCAAGGAGTAGCCTTTCTACCCAGAGCTGTGTTTGAAATTGGCAAACAATGTTCCCATCAAATATTAAAACAGAGATCAAGATGGTCATCTTTGATTAACAGGTTCTTTAGAGGGAACAGCTCTGGTGCATAAGCAACAGGTTTTATTAATCTCAGAGCTGGAGGGCTGGTCTCTATATGTCTTGTCTTGGCTGCCTCGGGGACTCATTGCTACAAAAGTTTGGTTTCTCATTTCAGTTTTGCCAGCTTTTGAAGTTCGAGCTTATTGAAAAACACAAATCAAAAGTCATGGATAATAATGGCGCAGCCATCTTGATTGCATCCGGGTGGAGTCGCAGTTGCTCTCAGGGTGAAACTCTGGCAGAGAAAGTGAGGACTGGCATTGTTACCCTGGGAATGTTAGTGGGGTCTCTGCTCCTGTTTAATTCAGTCTCCTGAATCCAGACAGTGTCTGCAGTGGAAGCAGTGACTTTGTTTTAATGGTGTAAACATTGTAAGGATAAATGCTGCCTTCACACTCACAGGAGTAAAAGTAGAGGCATCGCTCTTCCAGCCCCCGTATGCCCCTTCACCATCACCATTAACAAGTTAATGAACCATAAGACCCAGTGTTGTGAGTGAACATTTCTTTTTTTTTTTTTTTGTCACCTCTCCTGGAATTTAATAACAGAATAGGAAATAGGGTTCTTGGGACAGACATAATGTGATGAAGAGAATTCAACAAAATGTTCGTAGGATTTAATCTCCAATCTTTCCCTGACACTTTAATCTGCCTTCTTACAACATCCGTGCATTCTGTGGAACAGAATATTTTTTATCTCTGTTGTAAACATGTAACATATAAAAACCTTTTTACATCAGATACATTTCGGAAGCTGCAGTTTGGTGCAGTTTGAAGAAACGCATCTCTGGGTTTTGGCGTGACAGGGTGGGACAGTTCTGTTCTCCACCACAGGGCTGAGCAGAGCTAGCCAGGGCTGAACACACACTTCATTACAGCTGCTCTGGAGACGCTCCATCAGCTGTTCCGTCATTTAATTTGCATATCTACTTTCAAACAGGTGATTGTTGGGCATGTTATTCCAGAGTATGCTACGGGGTCTCTGGACTACTTCTGTTGGGCTGCTTTGACTCATCAGCAGGAGGCTTCTTCACACTGTCTCAAAGGCAAACCTTCATCTCAGGATGTATAGAAATGTTCGACTCCACTCTGCAGCCTCAATCTGAATTTTAATTACTTGGATCATTTGATTGACAGGTGCCGCTGGAGGCAGCGTGAAGAGTCGCTCTTGAAAGGTTCATTTCATTACAAATTGGAGCACAAAGAACAAGGCCAGGCTTTAATGGGGGTTTTGATGATAATGTTAGTTGCGTTTGCCTTTTTAGAATTGTGATTCACAGATCAGAACAAACGGTGATGGAAGTGGCAGAGGAATGTGGACTTGCTAATGTTTGTGTTTGAAGGAAAAACACTGTGACATGTTTCCATATCTAATAACGCGTTTTTTAGCTGCAGAGTTCATGTTTCAAGGTTGTTTTTCTGCTTTAACATTAGGTTAGCCTTAAGTTACTTTTTGTTTTCTGCTCAGAGATACTCGGCCCCTAAGTGACATGTCAACATCTCACTTCATGCTTTGAGATTGCTCATGCTGATGTTTGCCCTGGCTAGTGTCTCCGGCTCTGGAGGGGAAGCAGGACTGTGGTTTCCGTCTTCTGCCGTTGAGGCCAAGGCGTTGATTCGTCTGTGGGTCGACCGTTTGACTCATGGTCAAACCAAATGGGAAAAGACTTGACCGAGGGAGTTCCCTTGTGAAACCAACACACAACAAAAGTGGAGGATTATCTACCGGTGGCAAACTGTGACACACACATACACACGCACACACACTCTAATGTAGTGAATCAATGAATATACTGTACGTGTTTGAATAGAGTAGAGTTACACACTATGGACAAGAAATGTGAGAACACACAACGTATACTTTCCTACACATAAGTAGTCTACACACACACACACACACACACACACACACACCTTCCCATACACACACACAACACAACATATTCACACCTGCCTATACACAATATGGACTGAACATTTCTATCCACGTTTACAAATGGTCTTTAAAAAGTGCCCAAACGGCGAGTTTTTATGTCAGATCGGAACTGAACATCTGTAGAGACAAACTCAACAGCCTGATGTGATTTATTATTCTTTTGTTAAACCTTTTGTATTTACTTCTCTGTATAATTGACGCATTATTTGCTCAACTGTTTGTATTTTTATTGTTTTCATTCTCAAGCCCTATTATATATTGCTCTTTCTGTGTGTGTGTTGCAATGAAACTACATATTGTGAATGTCAAATACTTCTCATGGGTCCCTCTGATCTGTCCGGCTTTCAAATTACAGCTCGAGGCAATCACACGTGTTTGGGTAACGTTGGAATTTCTGCACAACCAAAGAGAACATTCCCTTTGAAGAGAACCCGTTAGATGAATGGAGCAATTCTGAGCACTTCTCTAAATCGACTAATAATAACCACGAGTGAGTCATTATTGTTCAGCGATAGCTTCTTTAGAGATTAGAATTTAGGAGTTTAGTTTTGTCTGCACACACACACACACACTTGAGGAGCTGATAATATGCCTGTCACACTGAAGCTGGTAGCACCACTGGCCTTTTCAAGGACCTCGTTTCTTGGTCGCTCTTAAGGAGACGAGGAAGAAAAACAGCAGGACGGTCCGCGAGTGTCCTCTTGGAAGATTGAACCGGCTCTGCGGCAGGAATTAATATCATCCTTTGGCATGCACGTGTCAGTGTGTGCGTGTGTTTTATCTGCTTTCAAACAACCTGCTGTGGCTGACACTGCAGCTCTGCTTGAGTGCGTCCTCACCATGAGACCAGCTAGCATTCATAATGGTGTGAGTGTGTGTGTGTGTGTGTGTGTTGGAGGGATTCTGTTATGAAGCTCTGCCCTGTCGGGGGAGTGATGGCTGAGTCTGGGTATCTGAAGCTTTTTTAATTAATCTGCCTTTCAGTCTTCAGGGCTCTACAATGAGGCTGCCCTTGTTCTCTCGCTCGCTGTCACTCTCACGCTAAAACGTGCACGCTCCCTTGCGCTGACACGTGCACGTATACTGTAGTGGCACGTCGCTGCTCGTTTCATGCACCCTCACAATGCAAACAAGTCTCACCTCTGCACACACACTGCTCACCAACACAGTATTGTGGCTGACATAGTCATACATGTGTGCACGTCTCACACACACAGCTAATGCACTCGTACCATCTCTGTCATCCCTTCGTTCCCCTGGATGAGTGACTTCCCCTCCTCTAACCTTGGTTTAATGGCTCCACTCCTGACCCTCCTGGTGCATGATCAGCATTAACACAGCAGGTTGGCCTGCGCTCGGATAATTAGCGTGGTGCGTTCGATGCCCTGGCAGTGAGGAGCAAGGGGTAAAATCAGCGCCGGGTTAAGTGAAGGGTTTTAAACGCTGGTTGCAGTAGTCTGCTGACTTTAGTGAGGCCAGAGGAGGAAGAGAAGGCGTTTAGAGGAGCTTATCTGGTTCCGTGAGAGCCTGACATGAGTCCACAGTGTAAATATCTCAGCATCTGTTCTACCTGATGGTCTGCTGGTCATCTATAATCTCTCCCTGATAAATCCCTCTGTGTAAATCACCTTGACACTCTGCACTGCAGCAACCGAGAATCAATCCTGTGCATAGACAGTCGGCGGTTTTATTTGACCGGCCTGGAGCGGACTGTCAGAAACATCCTCAAGCGAGGCACCGAAGCTGAAAATTTGTCTGAGGCACCGGCGTGCTGGTCCGACTGTGAGCTCTGCAGCTCCGAGATACCACTTCAACAATTTATAACAAACATGCGTTTAACAGATAAGGAGTGTGGGGGTTTTAGTTATTTCACCATAAAAAGGCAAAAACAACAATGTGCCTGTTCTGCTCTGCTGCCTGTGACACTGAATCTGTTGGAGAAGTAAATTATTGTGACTGTACTTTTTTACCAAATGTTCCTCAAATACAAGCAAATCAGTTGGATGCTGAATGTCCAGATTCAAAACAGATGCTCAGCTTGTTATTCTTGTATTTATTTTCCACTGCGTATATTTGGATGGGAGCATCAGAGAAGACAAGTTTGGTTCTGAATCATGCAACCATGACAACAAATGTTCTAACTTAAAACTACCTGTAAAGTTATTATTATATTTAAAAATTGATGTGATTCACAAGCAACTTTGACATTTCCATTCCTGATGTCATTAGTGAGACTTCAGAGATGTCTCAAAATCCCAACAAAAACAGTGAATCCTCTTCTCGTAGCTCATCCCCTGCATTTCCCAGAATCACTTATTACTGTTGTGTCGGTGGAAGCCGTGGATGCAGAAACAGCAGGAGAGAGCGTTTCCAATTGACAAAACAGTATCATTTAAAAGACAACATGTGCTGGGCTCTCTCTAGTCTAGAAAAGATCACCCCTCCCGCCGTGGCTGCTCAGGGTTTCCCCTCAGGAAACGGTGTGAGTAAATGCCTATTCAATGTACAGTGTGATCAATCACTCACTGTTTGCTAATGAGCCAAGTCTGACACAATCCTGCAGATCTGGCCTCATGTATTTTCTCTGACACTGAGACGCTCTGCAGATATCAAGCAGCAATGTAAAATGTCAGCCCTTATCAGAAATATCAAAACGTCAAGTTGCTGTTATCTACGTTTGTTTTTCAGCCACCGCCCGTCACAGCCCCACGGGTCAGCGGTTCAGTTCGATGCCACGCCGCCCCCTCAGGTTGCCAAGCAATCGATTACAGGCAGCAGTAGTGGTTGCTGGGGTCGACGGGCGGAACAGTCACGGTTGCTAGGTAGCAGATAAGAACACAGGCTTTCATTAATTGCCTTCTGACACGATGGTGGAGAAAGAACAGGAGGGCAGATGTTGATACATGAGGGATGCAAACAGACACACAAGCAGTGGTATACACTTATAGACCTACACACACACACACACACACACGAGGTAATTCAATGACCTTTCAACATCAATCAACAGGAAGACATGAAAGCAACAGGAAACAGAGAGGGAGAAAACACCATGGTGGGGTCATATGAAGAGACTGAATAATAATTTGATTTCTCTTTGAGATTGTTGCTCTGTTGGGACCAAAGACTGTAAATAAAGACGGATGATGTCTCAACATGAGTGCGGTGAGATGCGAGTCAATCAAGTGTGCTTGACCGATCGTGACTGACCAGTCACGTTTTGACCCTCTGCATTAAATAAATGCTGAAAAAAACAATTCGGAAGAATTGACATCCACCCTAAGTTTCTGTGCAGAGAAATGAGAAAATCATTCCTCTTACAGTTGACGGCAAATTTGAACGATTCTCTAGTGAATTGCAGCTTCTGGGTGATGACGTCATGACCACCATACACCGCTCTGAGTGAATGAGGCCACATGTGAGGGAGGCAGCATTGCACCGCCGCAGCTGCTTCTTTTGTAAGGACGTTCCAACTGGGGGAAGCTCCCTCAGTGAACCAGCCGCTGTTCACATCTGTCGTCTAGCAAACGCGTATTTCAGGACAGGCAGCCTGATGAAATGGGCAACTGTCTTTCCTCCCCCTCCCCCTTATGTATCAACCCGCCTGATTAAATGTAAAGCGATAAGTCCCTCCTGTACAAAGCGCCTGATTAAATTGGATTACTGTACACCTGTCTATTTTACTTACCTCCAGAGTTTTAGCCAGAATCAGGCATTGGTTTTCCCAGTTTCTCCGACCAACAGCTAAGCCGCTCTCAAGTCCAAACATAGATCCGCGGCCCCTGCTTGGCATATTGAAGATACAGTTGTCTTGTGTTGCTTTGCGGCTGCATAAAAGCTCAATAAAACCTTTTAGCTTGAGCCTAGGGGAGGACGTTAAGCCCCCAAGACTCGTGTTCTCGACTTACAGGCGGCGAGAGCAGAGTGTGTTGTGTTGCTCTACACCGGCACACACTCGCAAGGAGGCTTTTCCTTGAGTGACGCTGTTAAATGCTGTTAGGCTCCCCATCTCTGCGCCGGTCTCGCTCCCCCATCTTGATCTTCTCACCTCATTTGCAGGAAATTCCACCACTTGCTGCTTCAGAATCTGTGATGCTGGTCTGTGTTAAAAAAACAAACAAACAAAAAAAAAGGCAATAAAACGGAGAGGAAAGGCGGAAAGGAAACACACACATGGATAAGCTAAGTGGAAGAGACGGAGAGAAAAGGCTTTCAGAGATAAACTCAGACAGGATGACATAAGTTAAGGGTGCAGGACTTCAGCTGAGTGGCAGGATGAAAGGGCAACAAAACGCTGAGGGGACGTTACAGGTAAAATAATGAAAGCATGATGGAGGATGCAAGGCATAGTCTGCCTGAAACACAACATTTGAGCGAAATTCAAGTAGCAAAGTGATATGATGTTCCTCCAAACTCCAACTGATGGCTGATGGCTCATAATCCGTGAGCTCTGGCTCTACCTTGTTTTAAACTTCACGCCTGGTTTAGTGTGATGTCATGGGGACAATTCAGGACAAAGGTGGTTGTTCCTCTTCCGCCTGGCCGCCACTTGAACGGCAGCTGCCATCACAGACAGTTTGAGGGGCGATGAAATGTGTAGATGGTCCACACGTCGGTCACAAACTGGAGCACTTGATGGATTGTTGCATTTGGAAAGCAAAGCCTTAAGCAACCATGTTTCCAAGGTGTGAGGAGGCTGAGCAGCAGAAAGGATAGTTTGAGGGATCAGCTGAGAAGAGACATTGTGGAACGGAGCCTGAAGAGGCTGCGATGATTGTGAAGGGAGGTAATGAAAGCGGAGTGACAGAGTCAAGCCGGCTTGCTTGGAAATTGCTCATTTAAGATAAGGGAGGCAAAGGGAGTGAGGCAGATGAGTTGATGGATATCCAGTTGGGTTCTGAGATTATCACAGATGGGAAGAAGGCAAACAAGGGGTTCTTATAAGGCTGAAGCCTGCTTTGGCAACTTCTGAACAAGGAAATGTTCGAGCAAGGTAACTTAAAAACATGAATGTAGGGATCAGGTGTGAAAGCGGAGCACAGAAGTGTTGATGGATTGAAGGCTGACGATGTGGAACATATTCCAGTTCCTGGGCTGGAGAGAACACCCTGAACTTTAAGTATTAGGAAACTGACAGATTTTTAGTGGAAGGTGATTTCCCTCGCTGTCCTGTCACTGCCGTCCCTCCCCCTGTGGATGTCATCCGAGACGGAAACTGAGTAGCTGTGACATTTCCGTGAAAATCATGTCCGCTCTGCCGGCCTCCATCTGCACAAAGGTTGCGGTAAAAGCTCGGTTTGGCTTCCCTCTGGATAGACTCTCTGTCATGCCTCACCTTGACTCTGTCTTTTCTTTCAACGGCAGCAGATGAAGAGAAGAAAAGAGCAGCCCCGGCAGAAAATCCAGGAAAAAGATACATACGAGTAATTGCTCAATAGCTTCGTTACAGCCATCGCTGGTTGTGCCGTGGTAGTTTGGTTTCATTTAACCAACCCAGCTTCTCTGGAAGCCTGTGTTGCACATTGTTGTTGTGTCCTGTCAGGTTGAAATGCATCAACCTGCAAAGCCTCAAGGCATCGGCCAGCGTGTGTTTGCTTTTACGATCCCAAAACAGTTGGAACGGGATCCCGTCATGGGTCACTTGAAACAAAGCTACGTTCACATTTTCCTGATGCAAACTATTTTTATTCAGAAAGGGAAGAAGAAGAAGAAGCATGATTTAGATGATTTGGGATGTGATGAGGCAGAGATGAAACCATGCAATTTCAGCACACCTCAACCATCGAGGTTACAGCTCAGAAAATAGTTCCGCTGCTCCACAGTAGGAGGAGGAACAGAGTGTCAGTGATAAGCTCCGACAGGGGACGAAGCATCCAGCACTTCCAGAAAGGAAAAGCGTGTAGTGTGTTATGAAATATGATGGAGGCAGCTTGTCGTGCTGTGGGCGGAGAGGAACACTTGGCATGCATGAAGGTGGTGGAAGAAGAGTAGGAGGAGAGGTCAGTGGATTTTGAGGAGATGGGATCAGACCTCGTTTTTACTCTCCGCGTATCTCTGACTTCGTCTCGTACTAACCCGCTCCAATCTCTCTCTCCGCCTTTTCACTTTCTTCAAACTGAAATCACTGCGTGTTCCTAGAGTTTGATCAGAGCATGTCTGACGGTATGAGGAGCCGTGCTCGGTGCCGCCTGTTCACTGGGCGCACACTTTTAATGAATGCCATGTGCACGTCACACGGGGATGCGGCATATGGTTTTTTTTGTGCGTGTTTGTGAGCTTCTCTGTTAATTAACAATCCTGTCACTTTGACGAGGGGCTTGGTTTGAAAGCCACTTACTCAGATCAGACGTAAAGCACAGAAAGTGAGAAAGACCACCAACGCCTTCCAGGGCTTTTTCCTTCTGTTCTTCCATTTGAACCTTCTCTTAAAATCTAATAAACAACAATCTTTTACAAAATATTACAGATCTTCACACAAGCGGTTGCTGGAAGTTAAAATCCAGAGTGGTTTTAAAAATATATTTCATCTCTCATTGACTCTCGGCCTGTTGTGTCCCAGACGTCTTTTCGCCCTGGACGTTCTTTACAGAGACAAACCGTGATAATTTTATCTCTCCAGAAGAAAAGCTCTTTTTCACAATCACATACTTGTGTTTCACGAGCTGTCGTATGACCTTCATCACGTTATCGCCCCCTTCGCCAGCTGTTGCCATGGCAATAGCCCCAGGTGGTATGTCGGTGGACTCCAAATCCGCCACATTTTCTCATGCCGCTACGCTATCGTCCCCATCTCAATTAGTGGCCAACAATAGTCTCTCTGAAGTGAGCGCCTGGCGAACCAGCCAATCAACACAAGTCCCGCCCTCCGTCTCTGAGGAGAATCGTCGTTGCTCTGCCAGATATTCACGGCTAATTCGGCTTTTTCAGGGACCAAAGATAGATGTCGGCTCATCCTCTCCGTCGCGCCGCGGCGGTGTCACGCTCCAGCCGCCCTCTCGCCTCCCCCACATTTCCTCTCTTGTACTCTTTGGCCTTGCAGTTAATTCCTCCTCTTTCGTCCCCGGCTGAGGAGAAGACAAATCACCGCCAGTGTCCTGCGCCCCGCACCAAAGAAATTAGATGTTTCAGCTTTCAGTATCCAAACGAAATCCTTCCCAGACTGTTCTAATTTTTCATACTGACGCGCAGAGGTTGGAGCTAAAAAATCAGCTCATGTTGCTCCTGCTGCTTAAACTGGAGCCACAGAGAGGAGCGGGAGAGGAGTAGACTTTAATCACCCAGACGATGAGCGTAATGAGTGTCTGTGTTAGATGGGGGGGGGGGGTTATTTCAGGCAGGACCATTAATGGCATGTTTGGCGTAATTCCCTCAATCATGCATGTAACTACGTGTGGAAGCCATTTTATGTGCCTGTGTGTGCCTTCAGCCTTTAACACACTACACTGTGACTTTGCCTCGACCTCATATCAGCGACATTAGTGTCAGCCTCCCCCCACTGAGGAGTAATTGCTCATTGTTGGTGTGCAAAGAGAGATTTCCATTCACGCTCACGTCTTATTGCCTGGCTTGTTCTCCTGCGTTAATGTCACCGTCCCTGGGAACAGATTTAGCAGCGTTAACCATCCAACCCGCAGCCAAACGCTGGAGCTGTTTGTTTCTCCGAGGCTGTTACAGTCGGGGGGCGGGGGGGTTGAACGTATTTAATGGTCCCGAGAACAAACCAGGGGCAGGACATTAGCGCTTTATTTTGAAAATAAGGAAAGGAATCAGCAGTAAGTTCAAACTAGCAGAAGATTTTGAAACAGTGCAATTTAGCCGTTCACATCCATAACAACTTCAAGGTTTAGAAACAATAACTTAGTCCACTGCATCAGATTCTTTTGATTTCTTTTCAACCCCAAATCTATAGCATACTCAACAATCCAACTTTGTTTATACCGGCACGCTCCTACCCAGAGTGCAACAGTGTGGATGCTGCCTGTTTCCATAAGTCTGCTGTGTGATGTGTAACTGCCAGATTGTCAGTAAATGATAAACCTGACATGTCGAGCTTTATTTCTGAGGACGGAGATTCAGCTGCTCAGATCCTTGTTCATTATGTGCAACAAGTTGTGATGTCTGTGCAGCCTGAAGGGACCATTAGTGGGATGTTGAGCCTTGTTAGTATTATTTACAGCTATAATCATCGCCTGCAGACGAGGGACTCGGAATCAAAACGCAGCGAAGCTCTTCTGCTGCTGCTTCCTCTGATCCAGGACATTATTCATAAATGCTCATTTTACAACGGTTTCGAACGCGGTGACGGATTTTATTCGCTCGTTTTATGCGTTATCTCATCAAACTCAATTGAAGTGAAATTTCTTCTTACTCTGAACTTTACTCTCTAATTTCGGTTTTGTTTTTAAACTCATCAAATCCAGGTATATTTATTGTTAAAGATCTTTACAGAAGAAACTTATCTTTCTTCCTGTCGATTTTCACTGAAACATTCAAAGCAACTTCCAAAAGATGCCCTGACTATCAATGAAAGACCAAATTATCAGAAATTGAACAAAAAAATATATTAATTACAATTCCAACTTCTCTTCTCATTCTTCCTCGAGATCAAAACACAAACACTCACACAAATTGATCCAGGAAATAAAAGTCTCAGTCAGCAGTAACGGCTGTTGTGAGTTGTTAAGAAAAGCGACAGATCAGAGGGGAACCGTGACGCGACGTGTCTGTTTTTTTTCTGTTTCTCTGTAATTTGCCTGATTTCACATGTCTGGCATGATTTTTTTTCCAGCAGTTTGGTTTCCTGCTCTGAAGTCAGCGTGTAAAGTAAATGAAGACGGCAAACAAACGAGATAAATCTGTGAATTTTGTACAAATAATAGGAACAAATGACTGTTTTTCTACCGAGCCTGTTATCTCTCTATGTTTCTTTGGTGACAGGGGGAGGGGGGGGGGGTGAAGAAGGAAACTTTGGTTGGAGGGAAGGCGGGTCGTGATTTTTCTGTAAACGGTCGGGGACTGTGCAATGACTACTTGTAATTATTAAGAGAATCCAGAGTATAGAGGTGGAAAAAAATGTCCCTTATGACAAATGAAATAAAGTGTTATATTTGCATGATTTCCTGTATTTTCATGGAGCAGATATTTATGGTTGTGTATACTGAGTGTATGTACGTCATAGCTGTTTAATGATGAAAATGAAAAACTGTCACTTTCTTCTGTGAATATAAATATACAGATTTCTTAGCTCTTTTATGACGAACCTAAGTGTTGCTGAGTGTCTCTTGTTGCCTTCACTCTCTGTTGTTTCGCAGAATCGTATCTTCCCATCGGCCAATGTTGCACATTTGAGCAACTCCTTCAAAGTCGACCTATTCTCCGAGGCACGGCGAGAGCCCGGTCCTCCGAGTTTTACAATTACACCCCGACAAATCCTGCTTTCAAACTTTCTCCCGCGAGAGGAGGATTTACATTTTCTAAACCCAGGCTTCAAACGCAGACTCCTCCCAGATAAACTCTAAATGCATTAAAGCTTCTCCTTCATAAAAACGCCTGCCACAGGGGAGGAGCTCTGTAGCATCGCTCTGCATCCTGAGTGGAAACGCTTTACAAACCAGTCAGATGCTGTTTGCGAAAAAAGTGCCAAATTTCCAAACAAGTTGGAAAAGTGCCTTTAAATGAGATTTGTGGTTTTATTTCAACGGTTACTTGAAGTATTTTAATGTTGATTTGTCTTCAGGTATCATATATATTGTACATATATATTCATAAAAAATAATAATAATAAATAAAAAAAACTTGTAAGTACACATCCTGATGTCAACAATAAGCGACAGGTGTCACATTCAACTGTAAATGCACCATCAGCTGTTTCAGCTGCTGCTGGAGAATATAAATGACACAGGAGCAGAGTTTAAGAGGTAAAATCCCTGGTGTACAATAAATAATGTATCCAATCTAATATAAAGTTTAATACCAGTATAATGATGGAATGAATCTTCTGAATGTCTGAGAGGATTTTAATCAACAGTAGCTTAAAGGCTGTTAAAGTTTTAAAAGAAGTTAGAGATGAGATGCGTTTTTCTGCCACACACGAAGATCTGGTTGAAATGTTTTGTTTTGTTTGTAGTGTTAAACAGATTTGTTGCACTGAGATGTTAAACCAGTTGAACCATGGCCTCACATCACATGGACTCTATATAAAGTACAAGCCATCACTCAATGGACGTGAAGATAATGAAATAAAATACATTAACTCCAATTAAAGACAGAAAATGCACCAGTCCTTTATTCAAGTCTCTAAAAACAATTTGACCTCCATGTTACTGTTTCTAATCTCTGGAGCAATCAACAGGTGCTGTTTGTTTTGGTCCCAGTTCTTTGTCTTTAGCTGCTAACGTATATAAAACTAAATAAACCACCTCATTCCCTTCACTTCACAGTCTCTCAGATACACTCTCATCCACCGTGATCCCAAGTCCCATGATCCTAACAATGATTCTCAACATCGTTAACTAGGTCTTCTGTTATTGCTTTGGTTGAGAGACAGAAAAGTTTCATACTGGGCGTTTAAAACTCGACTTTAATAACTGGAATATAAACCAGAAACTGTAAATCCCCAACAGTTCCCCGCCATCATGCAGCGGTGATGAAGCTTTGAGAGTTTTGTTTTGCTTTTGTACCGCTGCCCTTGGAGGAAACGGCGCTGGTGGCCTGCAGCATCACGCCGAGATGGGCTGGTAGATACCAGCACTTGACTCTCCCTTTCTCCTTGATGGGAACTCATTGTGTTCTGACCTTTAAGTTCCCCGATATCTCCCTCCACGTCCCACTCGTTGTTTCCCCTCCGCCTGCTATCTCGCTGTGAGGGCCGCCGACTTGACAGCTGACTTGAAGCACTGCAGCGGCGCCGGCGTTTTGTTTAACGATACCCCCCATCTCTCCTGTCTCCCGTTCTTAGCCGGGTCTGTCTTAATATGTTCTGTCTCTCACCTCTCTTCCTCTCTCTTCATTTTAATGCCACCTCTGCCCCCCTCCTCCCAGCCCCCATTGTTTTAATGAGAAGGAGGGAGGGAGCATGACTGCTGCGTATCGGTATGCAGAGCATCCACCGCCTCTCTCAGCAGAAACCTGGTAACTGGGCCACAGAAACAATGGCTGCTCGGGGCGATGGGACTGAGGATCGGAGACTCAGACAGTCCGCTGACATTTTATATTTGTCCCCCCTAAAATGTCAGAAACAGGAAGAGACAGAGGGAGACAAAGGGACAGAACAGAACTGTCCCGACAGAGACATATCACATGTTTAATCACTTCATTCTTTGTGGATCGGCTCTGATGACCAGACCTTGATGCAGGTGCCAGATACACACATTATTTGGGTTCGATTGCTGGATTAAAGCAGGGGCAGGGAACATTTTTACCATTAAGTGCTACTTCAACTTTTATAACTTCCTTCGAGGGCTCAAGCTAAATAATTCAATACAGAGTAACTTCTCTAATGTGTCGCCTGGAACTGCTTCTCTATGGAGGGGCGTCTGATGTCGGCCATTTGCTCCCTCATCACGTCCTGTAACGTTCGCCCTGCAGGGTTGGAAACCTAAACTCCTGTGTAGAGCGTCAACATTTGAACACTTTTGCTCGACCTGAGCTGACATGTTCACCTGAGTCCCAGCTGGGCTCCTGACTTTCTTGTCCATCTGCGCCTCATCGTGCTTCCGTCCCATGTGGGTCCATGTCCAGCCTCGCCTGCTTTTACCTGAACCTGGAAAGGGACCAGGACGGACGAATGTGCAGCTCCCCCAGGCCCAGGACAAATCATGTGTCAACAGCAACGTGAGAAACACATATGTCACCAAAGGACACACCGAGTTAAATAATAAGAGAAGAACTTTCCCAGCATGCAGTGCTTGGGGACAAAAAAAAACTAAAATATAAACTTGGAGCCTGGGTCACATACAAAGTGAAGCCAAAGAGCCTAGATCAACCCCTGGTGGAGGGTTGGGGGACATGTTATTAACACTCCTCCATGTTAGTAGATTTGACCAAAATAACAGATATACATTCAGTATTTGGTCGAGCGAATGACTCCAGTTTTAAAGGATGCCATTGGTTAAAGACACCTATCATAAAATACATTTCAACGATATTGATCCTGTAGTTTTCTTTTCTCATCAATGTCCCTGACCGAGGGATCAAAGCTGTTTTTATGATTTAAATTATAACGATTTCTTTCTTTTCTTTCTTCTGTCACAGCTCACGTCGGTCAACTGCTGCCCCTCCCCCGTAAATCCTCTTTTCTTCAGTCAGTGCCGTCAAGACACCGGCTGAGAGAGTTGCCTGCCCCCCTGCCTGGAGGGAATCTAACCTTTTAGAAATATACACCTTGACTCTGGGACTCTGAAAAAGTTGAACATTTTCTCCACTAGGATCCTAATTGGGTCCAGTTGCTGTGGAGTTGCCCATTCAGCGGCTCTGATTACAACTTCTCCTTCTATTGCCATTTGGAGCCCTGAGCTCGCCAAATTGCTAAGTACTCTTTTAAAGTTTATGTTGTTCTGCGGCTGCACACTGCAATTCAAACCGACATCGCAATTCTGTTGGGCTGACGCAGTGAATGTCAAACACTCTGCCGGCACATTCAGGGGCTGCTGTCCTTTACAGAGAAGGTCTAAAGATGTTTACTCCCCAGATGAACTGTTTGCAATGACTATATTTTGCGGTGTCTCGGTTTTCCCTCTTGGCCCAGTTTGGTCCAGTAAATAGCCACCTCCCGCACCTGCACGAGGCCCAGGGAGACAGAAAGCTCCAATCATGTCTCCTTAGATAAGGGTTATCAGTCCGGTGACTTGATTTGCACAATGGGAGGCGTGACTGTCACTCTCAGGGCCCCATGTTCATGATTGAAACCAAATTATTGGGTTTTAATTTGCTGCCTTGCCCTTGCTCACTGAGCTCGAACTGTCACGTCCAGTTCTCTTGATAACACAGCACAGCAGCGGAGGAAGAGCACCATGTGAGGAGGAACCCATCTGTGAGTACTGACACACACACACTCACGGCAGCAGACATTTGTTTGATTGGTTTTATATTCACACTTTCATTTCCTGCAGCTTCTCCTCTACAGTAATGATGTCAAAGCTTCGGCTCTCATCACTTTAATGTTTAGTATATTTTTACAATTCCTCTCAAAGAAAAAAAATAAAAAATCTGTATGAGCAATTCGCTTTTGTTTTTTTATGAAGACAAGCTCGGTTGAGTTTCCTCTTCAGCCTCAGGTAAGGTATTTCGAGAGGCTCTAAATGTGATGAGAATTTGAAGTGTGAGAGATAACAGGCAGGCCTATTACTTCTTGATTATTCCGTCTATTTCATGATACAGCCATCCCTTAGGTCTCATTTTGTGGCAAGTGGATACCTGTTCCCTCTCAGCACTGCGTCAGCGGCTGTAAAGCCACACGCTGCAACATTTAATGTGGTCATTCGTCCGCAATGACTCAGATTGAAAATTGCCGGCACCGTGTAAAAGGGCCAGTTCCTCATGGTGTCGTTTCAAAATCCATCTCAGGAAATGACCTGCACTTTTCTTATTGGTGGTAATTTCTTCAGAACATATATATTTTATATTTCCTTTTTAAGCCATTTAAGAAGTGCCCATGTGGTGAAATACAGGAA
The DNA here is from genome assembly GCA_016785235.1 of Pseudorhombus dupliciocellatus. Taxonomy (NCBI): domain Eukaryota; kingdom Metazoa; phylum Chordata; class Actinopteri; order Pleuronectiformes; family Paralichthyidae; genus Pseudorhombus; species Pseudorhombus dupliciocellatus. The sequence goes on from JAFBJW010000392.1 coordinate 178,071, forward strand.
TGTACCCAGTCATATGTGAAGCACCGCAGTTTCAAAGTACTTCTCCTGAGATGATTACACCACCGTCAGTTACAAGGCACATTTATTTGCGCAGCACATTCAATATGCAAATGTTTAAAGTAAAGAACAGAAACATAACTGCAGGACATGAGTGTGAAATGCTTCATGATGAGATTTTAATGTCCAGTCTAAGGGAGCCCAGTGGTTTTCTATTTAAATCAACGCTGTTTGTTCGAGTAGCTGATTGACTGTGGGGGTGTCTTTAATCTATGTTTAAATCAGATCAAAGCCCGTTCCCCCACAATGCGAGTGACTGGGACATGGACTAAACTAAAATGGCAAAAGAGAAAAATGGTTTCTATTGTTTGAATTTGTCCTCATCAAACTGACACATGGTCACGCTTGAGTCCATGATACATAAAAACAAGCTGAAGCATTGACGGTTGCGGACAGATAATGAGAGGTCACACGCGTGGCATGTTTTCTCCATGAGATGTTACAACTAAAACTAGGATGAGCTGAATGGGATGAAGGTTTTAGTTTCTGTGCAAGATCTGCCCTGGAGAAGAAGTGTGTTCTGAAAGCAGAAGGACTAGAAATGGTTTCAAAATAACATGTCTGAAAATCACGCACGTTTGACCACGAAGTGTAACTTTTGTGTAATTGTCCTTTTCAATGCCTCTCACACACACATACAGCAATCCATTACCTACTGGGATTGGATGGAAGTTCCAACCTATTGGAATTGTGCAATCAATTCCTATCCTGCGCTGCCATGCCACACATACACTTGCAGTGCATGCACACACACATTCACAGCAGGGTTTAATCAGAACTTTGACCTGAGCGCTAATTGCAGACACAGCAGTATTTCCTGCTGATTTGTTATCTCTTTATTGTGCAATGTCTGTTGTTTTCCTGTGAAACAAGACAGTTTGTGCTCAGGGAGAGAGAGAGAGAGAGAGAGAGAGCGAGAGAGAGAGAGTAATATCAATCAGGGGAAATCAGTTCAGAGTGCACTCTCTGTCTCTCCTGTCCCCTCCACCCCTCTTCTCTTATCTCACCTTTTATTATCTTCTCACTGCATTCTCCAACTTTTCCTCATCCTGACTCCACTTTACCTGCAATTTCCTCTCCTTGCTTCCTCCTTCAGTCCAACTCTGCCCACTCCTCCCCGCCTCCCCCCCACAGCACGCGAGTCAGAACGGACCAGTGTCAAGTATTCGTGGAGCCTCTGCTGCGCTCAGCTGATTTGTCGAGAGCCCTCCTGTCTGCTGTGGCTCAAATGACATCGACAGCATCAGCTCGGCTCTTTTTCAAGATGCTCTTGTGGGACAGTGGTCTTAAAGAGACGTATGTATGTTTGTGTACACTACACTACACTACTAGGTTTGTGGATATCCTCATCATTGAATTATGGATTAATAACCTACCTCTGCAGTAGGTGCTGAGCTCACTCTCCCCTGCCATGTGTATACTTTGTCCTTTGATTTAAGGTGGTACTGATGCTGCTGCTGAAATATTCCAAATGTCTCCATTCTGGGACTAAGAAAGGATAATCTTCCCTTATCCTATCTTAAAAAGACCCCACATTGAATCAATCATTTGCTTAGAACCCGTATTTAAAGCTGCATTGTTAAGAGCAGGAGGAGGCAAGTGATGTAGCATAAAGACAAAGGCTCAGAGCAGGTTGGGATGGAGAAGGTGGATGACGTTTGCACATTGAGATATGGGTGAAAGTAAAGGCTGAATTTATGCTGCATCAGTTTTTGAGGTTTGAGTTTATTCCCTGTTTCACTGACATTTAGGATGCTCCAACTCAGAAAACATTTAAACCATCCATGGGGGAAAAGGCCAAAAGAAACAGCAGGATAACACTTGCCTCGGGGAGACACAGGAAATTTCTTCCGTGTTATAAAACTTGGATGAGCTGAAAGTTTCCACAAGTCAAGAGAAGGAAACAATCGACAAGTGTTTTTGCTTTGGGGGGTTGTGAATTCAGGATTCAAAACATCCACCTGAGGAAATAAAAACAAAGAGTTGGACAAAAGTTGCTGAAAGTGCCCCAGAAATTATATTTTGTTTTGTTTTTCTTCCACTTGAAAGGTTTGACGTTGTCATTGTTATGCTCATGTCTTTCAGAAAACATTCCTCACTGCTGCAACGGCTGTATTTATAGATTGTCTTTACTTGAGAAAACATCTTTATTATTACAGCTCATTAGATGTTTTTAAACATGATAGAAAGTCATTTGAATTGAGTGGATTTGTTTCCTGTGCTTTGGTTTGGTTCGATAGTTTACCTGAATGAAGTGACACCATCACACAAAGACAAAACTTTTTTTTCTTTCATGGGTTTTCAAAGTCAGCGGGAATCCTGCATAACTTTTACCAGGGACGAGGGAGTTCCTTCAACGACACCTTCCCCAGAGCCTCTCAAAAGTCTTTTCAAAATCAAACTCTCCCCTTCCTGTTGGCTTGAAAGGCAGCTGTTTAAAGGAAAGTTGTTTCATGTGTCTGGGGGAAGAAAGTGGCTGTGGTCAGGCTGGGCTCCAAGACACTAACACAAGATATGAGCAGTTTTCAGGAATACATGTTTATAGGCAAAAGCATTTCTTGGAAACTTCTTGGACTGAGTTTCATTTTTTTAGGTTTTTGTAATAAATTATTTAGCAGGTGGTTTAAATTTCACTTATTGTACTTTATGATTGATTGAATTGTTTATATTGACAACAAAAACGCAACAAAATGTAAAAAATATAAAGTTTCAGTGTTAGCCTGCTGACCTATAGATTTTCCTGTTTTGATATTTACCTTCATGAACACCAGGTAAGCTGTTCTCTCTTTTATGCTGCTTGTACTGTAACACAAGGTACTTCCATGTCGATCGGAGGTTTGCTCTCAGCAAAGAAATGTTTTGACGTGCTAGCGTTAGCTTAAAATGTTTAAACATTTTCCCGGAGATGTTCTCACTTGAATGATCTGACAATCACACAAATGTTCCCTGTGTTCATTGATTACATTTGACTGTTAAATGTCATCACCTCTCTGAGGCAACAACAACAACAACGTGATTCCACCTGACTCCACCTTCCCTCATGTTAAGCAAATCATGAACATTTGTGTCCCACTTACATGTAAATGATCATTTACAGGCAGGAAGAAGAAGACACTGAAATCAAATCCCACATTAGCACGAACAGACACACACGCTGGATTCTTCCTGTGTGGCATTAAGCAACAGATTGGGACACAATGTCTGATTTGGTTTTAATTACATCAAATACATCAGATGGCAAATTATACACGTTTAACACGATGACACAAAAAAACAAACTGGTAATGATGCAGGACAAAACTTTACCTCCTCATCCTTTTTACTTCTGAATATTTTATGTTACTGTGAATTTTATGTTACTGTGTGTGTCATAAGCGATGCAGAAGGCTCATGATTGCCCCCTGGTGGCTAGAATAGGTCATAAATTCCACCTTCTCTTTGCTGTTGGGTCAACAAAATTAAAATAATATGTCAAATGTGTCTCTCAAAGATAGCTCCTGTTGCCTCATGCTGCTCCTTGTGAAGTTTAAACACAACACTAGACAGAATGACATCATTGGTTCAGAGGCCAGTGGGAGGAAGTAGCACCATCCATCGTTAAAGACCAAACATTCCAGTCTACCATTTTCTAAATAGAGACAAACACATTTCAAATTCAGTCCCCACCTAATGTAAGTGAAAGGGTTTGGATTGTGAGAAGAAGTCAGTACCTGGAGAAAACCCACTCAGGCATGAGGAGAACACACTCCACACAGAGAGGCCTCAGCTCTACGGCGACTTCAGATCCAACAGCCTCCTCATTGTGAGGCCGCGGCACGACCACTGTACCACCGCACTAACACGAGTGTGGGAATAAATGGGCCTGTCCACAGAAGCAGTCAGATCTTCTCTCTGAGGTGAGGCCCTTTCATCTCATCTTTATCCTCTTTCTCTCCTCCCGTTCCCATGAAACGAACATGAGAGCGTTCAGCCGACACACTGAGGGCAGGAGATTGCGTCGGTCCTGGTATTTGCATTCTGAAGTCGTTGGTTTTAATGATTTATTCTGTGCGTGGCATTGCATTGTGTGTTGATCACTGTCCAGTGCAACGTTATACACGATACACTGAGATTTATAACGACTAAAGTTTGAAGCTTAAAAAATAAATTCCCACCCCTGCTTTATCAAACTTGGTCGCATGGAAGCTGACCAGTTTAACCTCCATAGTGTTTATTAGATCAATTAGTTCATCATTATTGTTAATTCACTTCTTTCCATTCTTTCTTCCTCTTCCTTTTTGAGTTTCTTTTACCGTTTTTCTTCCATCACTTCTCTATTGATCTTGTTTTATTGACCGTTTTACACTTTATCCTCCCTTTGTTCTCCTTCTCATCCCCCTCTTGCATCGTCCTTCTCCTCATTTGTTCTGCTTCTTCTCATCTCTTCCCTGCTCAGTGTCTACCCCCATCTTACCTTTTGTGCTCCTTCTACAATTTTCCCTCCTCGTCTCTGACCTCTGCACGTCCATCTCCATTAGTTTCCTTCTTCCTTCATCTCATACACTCACCTCATCTTTTCGTTCTCTTCAGAGTTGACCTGACAGCTTAGTTCTTCGGAGCCTCAGTCTTTTCTCCCTCAGCTTACATCAGCTTCTCTCTCCTCATCCCTTCCTTGTTTTTCTGTTAGTCCTCCCCGCTCATCTGAACTCACACCATTCTTACTCCTGAGTTGCTTTCTTAGGGGAACTGTAATCTTTCCAGGTCAGCCATTAGCAGCTATAGACGGCCAGCAAATTGAGCCCCATTATCCAGACTTGTTCCAGCACCATTATCACCAGCCACCCTCCGCTCTCACACCAACACGTTCAATTTCAAATAAACTCCTGACCAGAGAATTTTTAATGCGGGAGAACTTCTCTTGGGTTTTGCAGTGAGTATAGGAGTAGACTTAGTATTTGATATTAGAGGCTGGAACAACAGTTCAATAGATTTCAATCATGATGAAATATATTTCTTGACGTATTTATGATGTGATTTTGGAGCCTCTGCATTAAATAGATGGGCTCTGGAAATACAAAACAATATCCCTGATCTTTTGTTTTTCATTTGAGATTTTGTTGAAATACCCTTTAATACACCCGTTTTTCTATACGCTGCTTCTGATCCAAGTGAACGAGATTTATACTGAGGTCAAACAAGATTCAATATTCAACACAGGATCGGATCTCTTCTTGGTTAATTTGGTGCCTGAGCTGGAAATTTAAATAACCACCAACTTTCTGGTTAGTGGTCAACCCACTGTCTTCTGAGCCACAGGCTCCTGATGTGTGATGTCTGAAAGCACCTGGTATTAATCCCTCCGCAGTGACTCACTGGGTGGAGGTGAGTCATAGCGTGACGGTGTAAAGTTGAAGGATATTACTGAACAGACCATGTTCCAGTCATGAGCAGAGAGAGGCAAAGGCAATAAGTCTAACCTCGTTTATTAAAGTCATCATTGTTGACTTTAGGATTTTTCAGGCTTTGGCTCACAGGGCTGTTGTATTCGAAAGTCAAGCTCGATTGTCCTATGGAAATTAGACAAAAGAAAAGTGGTAGATTACTGTGGCTCTGCAGATAATGAAAATCTGACGAGGAGGCAATGACCCTATTAAGATAATAAATCGGTGAGTATTTTAAATGTCAGCACAGTTGTGTGTAGTATCTGTGGAAGATCAGAGGGCCAGACACCGTAAAGTTTAATAGCAAAGATATAGTATTTAATTTTAGAGTGAGAGTTGATTCCAACATTAATGTTTCAGTCCAGATGGTGATGAGACTTCATCGACACTCTGCTCTTGTCCCAGTTGATCAGATATCACATTTTTAGGTTTATTTATTTCATGTTTGAACTAAAATCTGAACAAAAATGTCACGGTCTCAGCTTTGAGCAGCTTATAAAACATGACTAGAAAGAAACCTTGGGAACCATCACGTCTTCTCCTCCCAGTTTATGCTGGACCCAAAGACATATCCTCACTTGGGGCTCCTCACGTAGTTTCGATATGTGTATTTTCAGCAGGAGTCAGGAGATTCACAGACAATGGGTCTGAGAGGAAATCATTTCCTTGTTGCGGCTCAGAGGTGAAAATACCCATAATCCTGCACATAAAAGTTGACAATGTGAAGATCAGAGCGAGGCGATAAACAATGTGTGTTTACGCCATGAAAATGTGCTGTGTAAATAAAAAGGTAGTGAACAATTTATAGCCAACACAGACTGGAGAGTATTTATGGGCCTTGTACTTGAAGCAAAAACCCAAAGAATGCGCAGTACCAGTAGGATAAAGGAGGACTGTGCGCTGTGTCTTCTCTGTGAGAAGGTCCTGGATCTTCCATGTAGAGTTTGCATCTTCCTGCCGCGTCTGCGTGGGCAGTGAAAATGCAACCGCAGTGATTCAGAGGCCGCCTGTAGGTGTAAACGTTGCTGTGAAGTCAACGTAAGGTTTTACAGATTTATCCTTGTGGTGTAATTGTCCCACTGTGCTTTACTTCTATTTATCTCCTGGTGCTACAGTAATTAACACCAGGAGCACGTGTGACCGCAGCAGAGTCTTTCCTCTCCTGCATTTCAAGATGGTGAGGCAGGCGTCGTGTGTGAGGATGATGCAAACCAGCGTGAGCATGCACCTGAATAAATGGTGATGGATGAAAAGGAAATAAAACCTTGCATCAATTATTGACAGGCTTCCTTGTTATAAATTGTGTGTGTGTGTGTGTGTGTTTGCATGCAGAGTGTGGCCTCTCTCTTTATAAATAATTAAGTTTAAATTCTCACCTGGACCAGGGGATTTAAAACCCTTCAAACTGTGACATGAACAGATTTTTTTTTTTGAAAAATGGGGATGTACAGAGTTGGTATTATGTCTGTGTGTGTGTTAGTAGCGTGAGAGTGTGACAGTGTATTCATGTTACAGAGCCGAGGGGAGTTATTATTCACTGATGTGTGTTTGTTTGTGCATGCACCAGCCTCTCGCTGTGCGTCACTGTGGCGTTGCATTATTCAGGCGTTGGGAAACGAGGTGCGATGAGCTGTTACCTGCATCGCGTTTGAAAAGGGAAGAAGCATAATCTCTTCATTTCAACTATTTTTTTCCTCTGTGAAGAGGAAAGTACAAGACGGCTGTTTGTGCCAGGAGCCCAATATGGTCTCAGACGCTGCCAGCAACATATCCATTATATCATTTCCTTACGTAAAAATAGCTTATGCATTGTTAGTTTGCACACCAACACTTTGTTCTTCCTACTTCTTCTGTCTTCTCCTTTGTTCCTGGTGTCTTGTCCCGTCATTGTCTCCATGTCTTCAGCAGTGTATTGGGCTGGAACCCTCAGTGCTAATCAAGTAGATTAAAAAAAAAAAATCTTTAGCGTAAATAAGTAAACTGCCAAATGTTTTCCTTCACCTACAGATTGTGCAGTACAGGTCATGAACCCTGTCTCCTCCACGTTAGCAGATGGGACATGGATGTACATGATGTCAAAGTACACTTTAAAGGTTTTTTTCAAATCTTTACATAAATCTTATCACTGCAGTGTTTGTAGGTATTTCTCCTAAGTTTGGTTGGAATTAGTTATTTGGATGATATAACGATGGAGTGAAAGGTAAATGAAAATCTTTCATATTATAAGATGAATTCATTTTCTGGCTCTGGCTGAAATCAGGTATTTCACAGCACTTGTGGCTTTTGCAGCGAGGCGGCGCTTCATTCCAGGATCACATTAGATGACTGATGAGCTCTGTGGAAAAGTCCTGCATCGCTGAAAACAATTTGATTTGGTTGATGTGGAAAATACAGGCAAAAATAAATGGCACAAATAAAACAAACGATTTAGGAGCAGGTGGGAAGATGAAATGTGGCGTCAAGGAAAATAGAAAATAAAGAAGGTGGTGGTGTTGTTGTGGAGAATATCGGTCACCTGGGGTGAAAAATAAAAAGCAGGTTGAAAGTGTTTTGTTTTTGTGTTTTTAGTAGTCAGATGTTGTGTGTTGCATTAAGCTTATAATTAACGTCCCCAAAGAAGTAATCAAAGTGAACATTATTATTGCCTCATATGAGGACAGGAGTGAATACGTGGATCCATCTTTGCGTCGTTTTTTGATTGGATTTCTTTTCTTAATGCTCATAACATTTAACATGCAAATGTATATTGTTAGCGCCATCGTTCCTGTTTCGCTTTCCCTGTTTTGTCTGGATAATGCTAACATACCACAACCACATAGCATCCACCATTAGCCAGTACATTAGCCATTAACATCACGCTGAAAAGAGGCAGTAATGACACTTGAGATAATCAAGAAACAAGCTCGGGTTGGGGGAATAAAGTTTGAGTCAGGAGACCATATGTTTTTACACAATGCCGCGATAAAGACTGAGAGACTGCTGCCGGAGCAGCTTGTTTGTTTCAGACGGCAAATCTCCAGATTGCATCACTCTTGCAAGATGCTTTTAAAGGAAATTCGTTTTTCCCCACAAAGAATCTCTGTGTGATATCTCTCTTCTTTTAAGTGCAACCCAAACACACAAAACAGCACGAGCAGCGGTTTCACTTGAGCAATTACTAAAACGCACAATCCGACTGCGGTCTAATTAATCTTGTGGTAATAAACTATACATACTCTACTGGTTGCTGAGCAAACTCTTGCGGTAACGAGGGAACTCCTTCAGTCGGGAGTCATGCTGTGCAGCCGAGCATTGGAAATGGTCCTTGAGGACAACTCGATGGTGCAACAGCATTTGGCTCGGAGGTTTGTAATCACAGAAAAGATCAAACGCTCTGGGTAATTCTATAATCAATAAAGTGCAGGAGCGAGCTCCCTCTTCAAGTAACCTTCAGTGGGAGCTCTGCCTCCTCACAAGCAGGAAAACAGAACCGGCCGTTCATCCAAAGTGAGTCCAGGTCAAGGTTTCTCTCACAGCTCGGCCATGTCAGGATTTTACAAGGAAGCTCACACTATGGCAGACCAGGGCCTGATGGGTAAATATTTCATTTCAAAACAGGACAAATAGGCTGTTTTCATGCAGGTTTCCTCCCACATGGTGGAACAGACCTGGAGTCTGCTGCTGGCAGCTAAATTAGAATTTACTGTGGAAACTAAGGTGGTGCCAGCTTGGTGCCAGAGGACTTGTTAAATAAGTGTTGCACTTTGTTGAGTAATGAAAGACTTCTCTGATCTCAATGGGCTCACCAACGCCGCATCATGGGATCTCTGATGTTAATGTTAAGGTAGATGTTGACATCATGGTGCATTGTTGAGTCACTATAGTTAATGACTACTACTTTCGCTGTGGATGCTTTAAATTAACATTAAGTGGTACAGATACTGGATGGCTGGACATAATTAGACACCTTTGATTCTTCTTTACTTCTGTGCATCTTGTACTGGTATCATTAAGTTTTATGTAGAATCATATGATGCATTGGAGACTTGTTTTTCAGTGTGGATATTAGTCACCACCGCTCGCTAGCGCCCTAACATATGTCTCAGCCCGTCTCTAATGGGTTGTCCTGTGTAATCTTTATGTCTGTGTTGGAGAGCGGGGTCTCTGTATGAGGACTCCATCGATCTCCCTGCACAGAAAGGGAGTCATGTGGTAGGAGGCCATTAAAGCGTCTCTCCATTCACTCTGTAAATCAATGAGACACACAGCAGAGAGAGAGGCAAACATTTCATGGAAACTAATCAGGGTGTGTGCGTGTGTGTGTGGAGTGGAGCTCCTCGCTGCTGCAGTAGCTTGAGGTTAATCTATAATGAAAAAAAGAATTGTTCATGTAATGAAAATGGATTTTCCACTTCGCAGCTGCACCGTAATGGTCACTGCGAGCTGTACCTTTTTTATTTTGGATGCTCTGCTCTTTGTGAGGTTAAGATCAAAGTGTTGTTTTGATGTGCGCAGTGGCGAGCAGACGCCGGTTTTGAGCCGCTCTCGTGGATGCACATTCAACATTAGCAACTCTGGGATTTTATCTGTCCAACACGTGTGAGAAAGGTGTGAATATGCAGATGAAAGGTAATTGCTTCTCGATTCATCCCTCCCATAGTCCGACAACAAAGGAAGACGGGCGGCGGGTGAGTCGACTCGTTTGTCAGCCATGTTGAAACGTTCCTAATTGGATTTCCTTGGCAGCAGTCTGGGGCGGCAGGGAAAAATGAGACGGGAAGGTTTGGACCCCCCCGTTGTTTGATTTGTGCTGCATGCTTGTCTGAGTCCTTGCCTCAGAACTTCTCTTCCAGTTTAGTTGGACACTCTTGAATCATCAGGACGAAGTTTTTATTCCTCCCACCGAATCAGGGCCTGATCAATATGTCGGGCCCAGGTGAAAGACGTTTGTCTCCACGCTGGAGCAGCTGTTATCCAGCCTCTGAGACATGAACGAATGAATCACTGCTGGCTGTGACCTTTTCTTTATCTTCAGCAGTTTACATAATCATTTGAGTTTATGGCCCATGGCTCCCAGAACTCTTCAGAGCATCTCTCGCTGCCCTGCAGGCGACTGCAGCGCCGAGGGTCTCGTCTATAATGTGACTTCACTGCAGGGCTACAAGGGGAACGCGAGGCCTGTGAAGCTCTGCCCAGTGGCTCCACTGGAAGACGAAACTCTGCTCGAAGAACCAGTAAGTGGTGATTTATGTTTCTGTCGCTGCGTTTAACGATTACACGGTGATTACCGACAGCAGTTGTCAAATCAAAACCCAATATGCTGATTTTATCTTCTGTCAACATGAGTGTGATATTTATCGAGATCGTAAAAGGTGACCCTGTAGGTCATCAGACCTTATTTTGACCCACTAGAGTAGTTTGATGACAAGAGAAAGACAGAAGATGGAACTTAAGTTGATGGGCGGATCGATTGAATAGACACAGGTCAACCGGCCATTTCACACACATCACACATTCTTTATTCTGGAAATCAGCATCCCACTGAAACTAAACTAAAACAACTTCAGAATGATGCTAAAGACTCATTCTATCAAATTTCTCCTTTTATTTTCTTGCTGATTTTTATTACTTTCCTTTTCTCCATCCTCTCAAGTAAAGGCCCAAACATGTGATAAAATGAAAAGTGCTTGGTGATTTCTGGAGCTAACATCTCGTCTCTCATCTTCCTCTTGGTAGTTTTAACATAAAATGGAAATGATCTACAAAATGCTGTTAGGCTGGCGGGGTGTTAACTTTTGTTCGTGTCCCCATAAAACCGCTATGAGCTACATGCACCAAATAAACTTGCTTCGTTTTGACCACTCTCTCTCTCTCCGAACCCCTCTCTGTCGACCTCATGCAATTCTCAAAAGTTTTATTTCTTTTCTTTTTTACGATCAATGCAGAGGCCCAAGCCAAAGGCCGGAGTCCAAACAAACATGACAATCCGGCACAGCCAGACAGATTAACAGCAGCGGCATAATTAGCTCCTGGAGCCAGAGAATGTGAATGGTTTTATTGCTGCTGCCAGTGGTCAGAGAGCAGCACGCCGAGCTGCTGGGAGAAAGGTTTTCCTCTGAGGTGGCTTGGTGCGCTCACACGCCTTCTCTGGGTATTAGTGTTATTGCTCTGTGAGCGGCTCAGGAGAATTACTCGACGTCTCTGGTTGCAGGGGGAGATTCTCATTTTCTCATAGGAAATGGCAATTTAGTGACGGTTAGAGTCTCAGTGTTTAACAGGTTATGTCTTTCCCCTTAACATTCCAAGATTTCAACATTTTCCTTGATTCCTCAGCAAATCGTTTATGGATGATGATGATAAAAATCTGGTGTGTTGAGGTGATTCGGTGCAGATTCCAAGAAAAACCCAGATCTGGTTCATTTAAAGGTGGTTTCCACAGCGAGACGTGTGTCGACCAGAACTTGAAGAATCATCCTTATTGAACCAATTTTCTCGGAAGTGTTCGGTCCTGTCATTTCTCCATCAGGCGTATTGTCTCACCGGAGACAGCTTTGATCTTCACCGGGTGGGGGACGGCATCAATAGCCTTCATACCGTTAGAACTGAGAATATTAACAAGCCGCCTGACAGGAGCTGGTGATGAAGATACAGATGTTCGTCATTGAGCACTCTGATCACCTCTGGTTTAAATCTGCTGCCGTCAGCGTGGACGAGGAGAAAGGACAACATCAGTCACCGCGAACCTTTGGAAATAATTAGGTCTAAAATAAGTATTGAATCTGCAGCAGGAGACAGATTCAGCCCTGTCTTCATCGGGACCATAAATCTGAATATGAAAATTCACCCAGTGGAACACAGTTAAAATCAATACACGCAGGAGTTGAGCAAAGTCATCAAAATAAGGTTGCAGTGTAGTTCGGGAGCCTGGAGGTGGTCATGAATTCCACTCCACCAGAGGATCTTCACTGAAGCAGAACATATTGTTCCTCTGTAATTGAATAACGAGTCTTTTCCACCTCCATTCCCTCTGTAGCCTCACTTATAATAATTATAGTAATACACAAAATTACAAAGAATAATTACACTTAAACCAGTTAACTAATTAAATTAAATAATTTGCTTTGATTGTAATGCTAAGGTACCCAAGGCTATAATCAATTTACAATTAGAAAACGAGGACAACTGATCCAAGGTCAGATTTTGTAATAACAAAAATGCTAAATGGGGAATACAGAACTTTGTTTTGAGGATTTTATTTGAACAGGGGGATAGTGAGTAGACTGTAGGTTCTGGAATGGAATGTGAGGGTCCTCATCGTCTCCTCATCTTTAGTATGTACGTTGCTTGTTTCTGTTGCGCTGCTTTTACCCTGCTCTCTCAGCCGGACCCCTGGTGAGAAGTCTAGAGGAGTTGATGTGAGAACGCAGCAGGAGATCCTCCACTGGATTAACAGCCAGCAAGTCTGGTGTTGATGACACTGCTGTAACGCAAACACGAAAACAAATACGTCCTCCTGTGACCGCGCACGTGTAAAAGGTCAGCCGCGGAGACGGTCAGTTATATAAACTCTCCGAAGTTTCAAAGTGATCACAGACACTCCACACATTTTGTTCACAGACGTATTTTACAGACTTGCATTTGAACACAAGATAAGATCTTTAAGTCGGCTGTGACCTCAACTACTGAGTCCACTCCCCTGTTTGGCTTCATGTGTGTCTCGTGCAGTGGATGTGGAGGCGACTCCAGGACAGAGTGGTTCTGCCATGGCGGATGTGAGTGGAGAGTCTGAGAGGTTGGGGGTCATTAGGCCTCGGTATCTGCGGTGAGGAGAATTTGCATAAAGAGGCGGACAGTATGCGTGCTGCTGGAACTCTCCGGGCATCTGTGCACCGTTCAAAGCTCCCACTCACACATGCGCTCAATCACTGTTTGAAAATCAAACGCTACAACTCTGAAACAGCTTGTTTGTTTGAGTGTCAGGGCTCATGTGGGCGGACGGAGGTCATGGAAATACAAAATGCAAACGCTAACATATGCAGTATTAATACTTGATACGTAAAAGAGCTGATGTAGTCAACCTCAGTGTGAATGAGCACCATGGCGTGCTGTTGCACGTGACTCCTCTGCCCACTGACAGCTACAGACATTGTGGAATCACATCCAGGGGATTGCATAATTCACAATGTTACGGAATCTATTTCGACGTTAATTCAAAACGGACTTCCGCTCAATACTACATGTTCTGGTTTAATGTTTTTCAGCTGAAGGAGCCAAACATTGACAGCAAAGTTTTCTGTGTTGGTTTTATCAGAGGTCAGAGAATCACAAGTGAGTCCAGGCCGCATATTCACCAATTACACTTCAGGGGTCGAGGTCTTTTTGAAGTTTTTAGCTAGTTACAGAGCATCAGTCCACTGTGGCCGCCGGAGCAGGCTCTTATCACACCGCCATAATGAATGGAATTTACATGCTGAGTGAAACTCCACAAAGAGAATGGTGCAATAGATTGCACTTGTGTTGCCATAACCACACCCTGAAAACACGGTGGCGGCAGACATTTTCATCATCGGCCGACGCGATGCTTCTCCGCAGCAGAAACAGAATCAGTTCTCATAGTTTTCTGCCCCGTATAAAGTTCAGTAGTGAGTAGATAGTATTTCATTTTTCAAGTCCAAAAAAAACACAATTTCAGTGGTTGCAGTGACAAATCTTCAGGTTCAGGGCATCAGTCTCTGAGCTTTGGTCAGGTTCTCAGACTCAGAGTCCAACTGAATTCATTATCTTTGTTGCAGAGCAGAATTAACATCACGTTATGGAATTAAAAAAACACTCATCCAGCCTATACGTCAATATGAAGTCAAGTGAGGTGAGAAGAAAATAAAAACACCAGATTCCATTTATTTTCTTGGGGTGAAATGGGTGAAAATCTTTCAACTACAACATGATTTAAATTCAAACGTCTGTAAGTGCTTCCAGCAGAACCCCGGCTGTGTGACGTGATGTGGGACAGGTGAGCGCTGGGTGTGAGCTGAGCAGAGCATGACTATTTCATTAACGAGATTCACTTCTGCTGCATGAGATGAGCAACACTTAATTAATCCCACAGTGATCTCGCGACTCCCCTGCACAGCAACCATAAACTAATCATCAGTTTCCAAAGTGGAGGATAAATGTTAGAAAGACGCAGAGAGGGGGGATGACTTCCATCCCTTATATTCTGTGCTGATGAGGCGACGGTGCAAACTGTGCACGCTGACGCCTGCAGGGCTGCAGGAGTGACAAGCAGCTCTTGGATAAGTGGATGGTTTGCGATTGCGTCCGATGAAAGTGAAAAGAATCAGACGGCGTGAGACAGATGTGAAAACACAGGAGGACGGTCCAGATCAGATCCTGGTGTCTCCACTGATCCGTGTCATCATGTCATGGAGGTCGGTGAAGATGAGGAGCCAAATCAAACCGACTGGAGGTTGTTTCTTTTTTCTTTCTCTCATCTCAATAAAGCTCACGATGACCATTGACCTTTTCTTCCTCTTTCAGCCTTGCATCGTTTTCCCAAACGCCCTGACCTTCCCCACCCCTGCACGTTTCTTTGTTGGTTTATTGCTGTGGCTCTGAATCCATTACATTTCAGGGGCAGATCCTGAGAGAGCTGGACCTTGGCGGACGTGTTGTTAGAGTCTTTGATGTATAAACCAAGACGGTAGCCACAGTAATGCAACCATAGCGCAGATGAGGTGTCAGTTTAAATGTCGACTCACCAGGATTCTGTTGATGTCTGTTTCTTATTATCTGTTTCCAAAAAAGTTGAGTTTGAACTGCAGCTCAGTGGCTGAACTCTGAGGGAAGATGTTCATTGGCATCAGGAAGCAGCTCCCCTGTCGGAAGTTACTCCAGATGTTCCACACGTCGAGAAGCTCTGGAACTACAAGCTCCCTCATAAAAGACTCATTTGGTCATTACTGCCCTCAGCGGAGCGAAGCAATAAGAAGCGTACGCATGCGAGTGCCTAACATGTCGTAATGATTCCTGAGGCGTGGTGGAAGAGAGGTGGGAGAGGAAGGAAAGGGAATGTGGTGCGTCATCAACAGTGTGTCTGTGCAGTGTGAGTGTGTGTGTATTTCCTCCGAAGAGAGAAGATCCCTGGGAATAATTTACAGGATGAACCTGAGGGAGATGAACAGCAGACAAGAAACAGAGACAATATAATGACACCATGCATTTGGGTATATGTCTGCAGAAGCGCACGCTTTATTGTGTGTGTTTGCCGAGCAGCTTATTCTCCACGGGCGAGGAGAGACTGAGAGGTGGAGATGAGACACACTCTCCTCGTTGGAGACCCTTCTCAAAGTGATTCATTAGAGAAACGGAAGCATCCCCGGACACAAAACCCTTCCCAGAATCCTCAGCCTTCATCGACAGCTTCTATTGGCTCGGAGAGCACTTCGGACGGGAAACAAAAAGTTCACAAGGCGGCAGATGCCTGACGTCTGAAGAGAAGAATCCGTTGGCGTGAATATGTGAAAGCGCAACATAAATCATACATGAAACACATCCACAAATACGCAGCGCTGCTGTGTGAGTCTAATTATCCGTTCCAGGACGGCGACGACGACTCACCAGCTCGCCACGGGGCTGAAATCAAAGACGACACACCGAGGGAGGCAAAGCAATGAGGGAGCGGAGAGGAGCAAGCAGAAGAAGGAGAAGAGGACGGCGAGGGAGTATCTCACAAACACAACAATGTGTTGGTTAAATGCTAATTAACCTGAGACAAAAAGCAGCTCACGGGCACTGCCTTGTGAAAGAGTGGATGAAAGAGAAGGGAAGTCTGCCGAAACAGGGGGAAAGGACTGAGTGCATTCACAACAAACACATGAAGGTGTAGAGGAAGCGGCGGAAACAGGGAGGCTTAAGGATTAACCTATTAATGCGGCAGGTTTGTCACGCTGTAAGCCTCTTAGGAGGACCTCTCCGAGCCGAGAGGCGGCGAGAATGTCAATTTAGGCACTTTCTCTGCTAATTATGCTCTATCTCTGGGGTAAAGGCTTATTTTGCATGCGGAAGGAGACAAGGAGCGATTTGAAAAAAAAAAAAGAAAGATATGCAGGCAGAGGACGCACGGAGGATTCTCGCAGGCGATGGCGACTCTGGCCGTCTAATTGGTTGACAGTGGAAATGCAGAGGGTAAAAATACTGTTAAATTTAAATAGTATTTACCAGAGCTGCGGTTCTTTCTTCAGCCCTTCAATCGTCGCCCATTTAAACTTTGTTTCATCTGGAAAATGCAACCATTATGACTTTCTTCTCGTGTTGTTATAGCAGGTTCCTTCCTTCCTGTGCTTTGTAGCCCTCACTCTGAGCAGCTGCTTGGAGCTTCAGGTACCTTCGTAAAAAAAATTAAAAAAAAATGTTTTTCCATGTTGTGCACATTTCCATCAAGGTCAGAACACGTCAACGTAAATAAAAAAGCTATGACAAGAAGATTCTTCCACGGGATGCTGTGACGCTATGACATCATTCTAATAACGTCAGGTGTTACTGTTACTGTTGTCACAGGGCACAGAGTCGAATAGAGTTGAGCTGAGTTAGAGCAAATTGTCTATCAACATCTGTGCAAAGACAGATCAGGGACACGTCTCCATTTCCTTCTAACGTCCAGAAATCAAGTCAAAATAAACTGCACATAAAAGAACCTAAAACTACAGAAACCGTCTTTGAGAAACATCCAGGTGAGGTTTCCTTTGACTTTTCAATTTGCCCCATGTCCAATTTACAGGATGAGACCATAAAAATATTGCTTCATATATCTTCTGACGATGCAGACACCGGATGCTCAGGGGTAACTACAAAAAAGTATTTACCCTGATAAAAACAATTAATAACTGAAAGCGGTTAGAGGACAGGATGGTAATAATACTGGGAACAGTAAGAAGAACAGGACGGACATAAAAAGAGCAAAAGCAATAAAATAGAAGAGATAAAAAAGACGACATCCCATAAAGGAGAGTCTGTGAAATAGTTTTAATTGTTATACGGGTTTTAAAGAAGTGATTTAAAGTCAATGGAGCTGTGAGCTCCATCAGGCAGGTCATTCAACAGCCAAAGGGCCCTGGTGGGAAAAGCTCAGTCACATTTACTTTTTATTCTATTAGATTATATTTTCTCCTAAACCACATCATTGTAGAGATTACGCAGTTCTTATCTATTATCCAAAAAGGCTGGCACTCTCTATCATTTATACCTAGTAAGTTATTTTATAACTAAACTGTCATTTAAACTGTCAGATACTGTTCGTCAGCGGCTTCTCAAAGCAACAGGGCAGACGTATTAATATATCTGTTGTTTCCATAACAACGATTCTCTTTCCCACTTGAAGCCAGATCTCCGTGTTACGTTCTCGTCTCAAAGAGCACCGTCGGTTCGGTTAAATATAACGGCGCATTTACATTTTGTGTTTACTCTCGTCTGTGAAGCAACGTGTTGCAAAGGACACGTGTTGAACACAATCATCTGTTCTCTTTGAAATGCACCTTTTCTGCAAGAGGACTGTGATTATTTACAACTTTGAGGGTTGATGGCGGGGGTTCGTGGAGGAGACACTTTCTGGTTGGTCAAACCTGCAGATGTCTCAGTCTTGGTAACTAGAAGTGAATCTCTGCAGCGTCCTTTAATCCACTCTTGTGTGAACGGGCAGAACCTGGAAGCTCCTCAGAGAACACGTCTATTTTTCAGAGTTGGATGAACCCGTCTAGTTGTGACTGATGAATATTTCATCTTTTCCTCATCATGCCGTCCCGCAGGTCGCCTCAGTTTGACTCCTGCTGTTCTCCACCATCATGTTTCCTCAGCTCTCTGGCTTCCTGTGTCTCCAGCTCTTTTGTTTCTGCCTCTCTCTTGTCTAACCACACATGTTCACAGTCTTAAGGGTTTCCTTTCATGTATGGTATATTTATAAAAACCACGGGAGAGAAGGGTTGGTCCACCAATCACAAGGAAGAGCACGTCAACCTCACAGGTTTCATCTGGCTCCACAAGGCAGGGCACCAAACAAATAGATCATACCTAACAAATTCAGATTTTCAAGATTCCTTAATGCAAATCAAATGATAATTCATAGTAAATAGATGTGCACATGCATCATGTCGTGTTTTATATCCAGAACTGACTTTTATTAAGTAAAAGACAGTAAACTTTGGGTCGTTCAGATGATGAGGATGAATCTGGGTGACATTAGTGAACAGGTCTCTCTGCAGAACAATGTGTGTTTATCTTGTCATTGTTTTTTTTGTTTTTTTTGCATTTTGTCGTTAATCCGTCTTCCCCTCTCTTCCTGTCAACTCAGATGATTCTGTGATGCCCTCTCTCTCCGAATTTCCATTTGGTTCTGCCCCCTCGCTCTGAGGAATCCTCGTCCTGTCTTTCCTTTCGTCCTAACACAGACTCAAACAGACACTTTGACTGAGAACACACAGAAAACAACGGGAGCTGCCAGGAAATGTGATTCCAGCTCACTCTCAACACTCTCTGTCTTCAACTAAATCTATTCCACTGATCGTCCCATGTTTCACGATCCAAACAAGCACTCCAGGTGCATTATATCAGTTTTCTAAAAGAAGCACTGCAGTTGTTTTTATTTTACATCTGGCCTTATCACCAGGAGAAGAATACACCTTTGTCTCCTTACGTGTATGATGCCTATTTTTATATTCTGAGGCGCTAACATCTAGAATCATGAACACTGGTGAGACTTACTACATGAAGCATCATGAACTGATAAATCCCTGATAAACTTTCTGCTGCCTCACTTGTATCATCGTGCAGCTCCATTCACTCTGATTCTGTTGTATTCTTTATTTGTTCTTCCGTCCGTCTGCTGCTGTCACATGTGAAACGACACATCGCATCTTTGCATGTTGTCTTGTCTGTCTCATGTCTGAAGGCGACAATTGCATTTACCTTGGCCTGTTTTCAGCGCTAAGCTTTATACCCTTCGTCCCGTCGCACTCCTTCACGTCTCCTCTCTCCATTCACACGATGATATAATCAGAAAAAGCAGGAGGTCGTACCAAGGATAACATGTAGAACATGGCCTCCGGTGGCGAGGGTGTTTTTTTTTTTTTTTTTTAATTTCATTTCACTGCTTCACCAGCGCTGAGCGACTGGGCTGCAGCAGTGGAAGAGGGGCTCTGACAGTGATGCTATTTAACACTATCATCTGCCCTCAGGGCCAAAGGTCTGAACACATCATGGTGAAGTGTGGAGTCCAGGCCGGGGGCTGTGTGTGTGTGTACGTGTGCTTTTATCTGAATGTTCAGTGTCCTTCATGTGTGGAAATATACATTTCTGTTCCGTACGTTCTCAGCGTTTCTATACGCGCCCGCAGGAGTTCGCGCGGCAGCCTCTCGGTTCCTCCGTCGATTCTTTGTGAATGTAAATGCCTATTCATTAAAAAGCCGGGGTGAGGCACAGTCAGCTGGAGACGATGGTTTCTGTGAGTGTCGGTGGCTAAATGCTGGATCTGTCATCGCTAAACACTCAATGGCAAAGAAGCTAATTAGCAGAGAGGCGGAGGAAGGAGGGAGGAAGGAGAGGCAGCGACATGAAGGGGAGCCAGCGTGAAAAGAGGACGCGATAGATCGGTGGTTTGAATGAAGACGTGGAAGATAATATTTTTAGATTAACCTTGAGAGCTTTTATGAGTTTAAGAGCAAACGGCTGCTGACAGACCGTCACGCAGGTTTTTCAGCTCAGATTCACGTGACGCTCGCTCAGCTCTCACCTGCAACTAAATAAAGATCAAACGCTTCTCAGTTTTAATGCACATTTCTTGGATTTGAGCTGCATCGCCTTCAAACTTGAATTCCACTGCTGTTGATATCCGTATGAGTTCATCAGCTTCGTCATATGAGCCTGATTGGATCTGACACGGGTAATCAGACATAATCTCCGGCTCTTCCGACCTCTCGTCTTTTTCCATCTCACTTAATCACTTCACTCTCACTCCCATCACAACACTGCGTGACGAGGCCCCCTCGGACACTGTTGCAGAAAAATGGCCAACTGGGACCGAGATGAGAGACGCAGTTCTTTTAAAATCTTAAATCGTCGTTGGTGGAAGAACGACTTCCCAGGTTTAACTCTTCGTTAGGAACTTATACAGGCAGGTATCTGATAAAGTATTTGTTTATCAGTACTACAACCCATGTATTATAGTACACATGTGTAATTATTACTTCCCTTTTTAATGAGAGCTGCGTCTTTGTTCTTCACAGCAGCCGAGACACAAAAAACTGTTTCAACCCCAAGTTCAAATGTCACCTAATTGAAAATTGTTCAATGCAACTTTTGACACAAGCGCGGCCACTTTCTTCTTCTGAGTTTAGCTTCCTCTGCTGAACGTTAATTGCTTGGCTTAAGGCTTCAAAGCCGAGCGAGTGCAGGGATTCATTAAAACAGAAACAACAAGGGAAACGGAGGGAGATGAAGGGGGAGCGGAGGGCGGGTGATGGTCAGGAGGACAAAGTCTCTTGTTTTACACGTCCAGGAGTGTCTCTGCCAGCCCAAGACTGTCAGGGTGTCACAGCTGACTTATCCGGTTTCGTTCGGCTGAGCCTGGAAGTTCATTGTTGACCTTGGAAAGAGCAATTTGACAGAATAATGCCGACTCAGGTCCATTTTCACGCTTTTCAGAGCAAAGCTGGTTTGTTTTCTACCAAAGTCTCATTAACCTCGCTGAGTTTATGACGTCTTTTAATCCCTCTCCGGTGAAAGAAGAGATTTGGGGGATTGTTGCTTCGGTTGTGAGCAGAGAAGATCACGTGTAAAAGATGCGTGTGTCAAGTGGAACTTCCCTCACGGCGGCAAAAGTTTGGAAGAAGAACCAGAGTCCCAGTTTGGAACTCTGTGACTACGCTGTGTCACAGATGAGAGTGAGCACCTCAGAGTGGAAGGTGATAAAACATGTGAGCCATTTCTCCAGGGGGAAAAAAATCTTTCCCCCTTTGCCATATTTGACAAAGTGAGTCCAAGCCTCCCTCCCCCAAAACAGAAGCTACATCCAGGCCTGAGGAGGAGTTTTTGTTAAGCTTTTATCACACTACACTTTATCTCAAACCCAACAAATATCCTGTATTTAATATTTTAAAAGCTAGGTGTAAAGAAAGTGAAATTCAAATCAAGTTTAAAACAAAACCATGACCTCGGCACCAGGAGCAGTGTTCTCTCGGGTAAAACAAGTTTCCCTGCATCTCCCATTGAACCCAGCAGCGGCTGAATGGCACATCTCCGCCCACAGAAACACATTTAATCCCACCGGGACCTTGGTGTTAGCGAGCGCATCACAATCCAAGAGCAATCTCCCTGAAATGTTCTCACACCACCATGATAATCGGGCCCTGATTGCGAACTGTATCACCATAAAAAACACACAACCGACGGCACTGGCAATTACCCACAAGTACCCGGCGATGCGCGCATGCCGGGGAAACAGGTGGTTTATTGTCTTAGGAGACAAAAGGCTCGGCTTCCGTAATCACAGCCCGGGAACTGTGCAGCCAGATGTGGGGCGTCCTCCGCCGTGATTTCACGGGCCTTGCTTTTGTGAGATTACACGAGAGACGAGGGAAAGGCATTCATTCACTCTGACGTTTATTTCGGTTACGCCGCCAGGCCCCCGGCGGGCAGCGCCGCGAGATATTCGTGGAGGTAATCAATTTACAATGTGGTAATCACGGCCCTCGTTGTGCTATGCTAATATGTATTGTGGCTAAATGAACTGGCGAGTGGTTCCAGGCGGCGGTGCGGCCCGACACCGCAGAGCTTCTGTCTGAGCTGCGGTAAATGGGGGTGGAGCGTTTGCTGATGAATGGCGGAGAGAAGCTGTGGGAGGAGGACAGCAGCTGTGATTCATGGAGGAATCTGGCGCTGGCACTTCACGTTATAAATGTTTACAAGAGAGGTAGCAACACGGGACGTGTACGTGTGTGCGTGTGAGTGAGAGACACTTTAATATGTGGAAATGCTCTCTCAACATGAGTGCATTTTGTGATTGCCCATATTGTTATGTGGTTTTTTATACTGTGTGTTTTTTGTGTGTTCATATTCTTTTCACTTTTATAATTGCTTTGCCTTGTGACACACTTTGTTATCTGGATTTTGTGTGCAGTGAATGATCAAGAGTAATGACATGGGTACTTAATATGTTATTTTTTTATTTGTTTATTTTTTTTTTGGACATGAAATCCTAGTCTAGAAACCATTGAACACAATACACCATGCATATAAAGTACAGTATTAATATTAAATCGGAACAAAATATAAGCAGCAAATACAGATAAACCATTTAAATCCTGCTCTGCGTGTGTGAGCATCAACTGAACTCAACCGTAATTATAAACACAACAAGTAAAGTTCCTGTGCCGCTGCTGGTGTTTACACGTGTCGCCGTTTTCCTTCCTCCAGTCAATTACCCTGCAAAGTGCTTTGACTCTCATTATGTGTAAAACAAATCCATTATAGAATGACTGGCATTTTCACTTTGCATCTTTATTCAGAGGCACAACAGGAGCGCAGTCGAACAATAACACGAATGTGATAAAATGTCAGGTCCGGTGGAGTGTGGTGCCACAGCATTGTGTGTGTTCGTGTCGGTGATTTCCATTTAAATTTCCCTTTGGTCCTCTCACCGCGTTTCCCGTAACCGCTGCCGTCCCTGGTGTGCCCCTGCAGCAACACGTGGCGCCTTTGGGAGGTCAGCGCTGTTCTAATAGCCCCTCCACGCACAGTCAGCGAAAAGAGATTTGTCTGTTTTGAACCTCGTCGCAAATGTCAACGCAAGTCGTCGAATGAGTCAGACCTGCAGAAGTTTGAATGCAGCGTGGACAAAAGGGACAAAAGTAACTACAGTTGTCATCAAAATTGTGGTTAATTGCTTAGCATCGGCCTCCGTCATTGTGCCAACGCTCACTACAGAGGAACAGATTTCATAGGTCAAAGTTCAAAGCTATTTTTGAGCTGTCCTCATTCCATCGATCTCTCTGATTGGCTGCCTGTCCCCCATGTCCTCTCAAACTCCTATAAACCTCCTCCTGAGTTTCTCTTATCGAGCTCCCTCTGATCTCTCCCCTCCGAGCTGCTGCATTCCTGCGATTCGCCGTACATGCGTCGTGTTTAATCAGCTCCATTACCCAACGCTCACACTCGCCGCGTTCCGTGCTGCTCGCGCCCCCTCTGACTCTCACCCCTCCTCCCGCTGCATCTCCTCTCCTGGCCTCCTCACCTCACTTTTCCACATCCTCCCACCCGCTTCCTCCCCCTCCTCGAGACCTCATGCGCCGTGAGCTGTTCGTGTTTGTCACATCCATTAAGAGGACAGCGAGGCGGCGGGCGGCGGGGGAGATGCTGCCCTAACGTTTGACCCACTTTGCCCTCCACGTCACTGGGCGGCCGTGGCAGAGCCCTCCGGGAGGTTGTGGATGTCTGGCTGGGTCCTTGTGGTGTAAGCCTGCCTAGACAGTAATTGGCTGGCTCAGAGCTCCGCGAAGGGGCCGCTCCTGACAGCTGGTGGGTGGATGCAGCACACCAATTAGAAAAACAGAGAGTGAGACGGGGGGGTGTCTGTGTGATTACATGAGAAAAAGTGAGAGTTGCTGGAATAGGGAAGAGACGAGGGAGAACAGTTTGTACTTTTACTTCTCAAATCCATGCTGGTCATCATAAGTGAGTGACACACATGAGCCAAAGTTAGTTGCCCACCATTTTTTAATATTCAGTCGATACCAGTTCAAACCAAGGTTCTTCAAACCCTTTTGGAGCAGCCGTCCATCTGCCTTCTCAGTAAGTTCTCACGTCATTGTCGCTGACGTCCCGATCTGCATCTCGAGGCAGAGAAACTCTGCCTGAACCAGAGACTCAAACTCAAGTCGTCACGGATTAGAATCCCTCTTTGCTCAGTGTCTGAATTATGTACAATAGATCAGAATCGCTGTTTTAATCTCTCTGCCTCATGAAGAGAAGTTCCTGGAGTCTGTAGTTATTCTTGTGTTAATAGAAAGTTATGGGGTGAATTATTTTTTGAAATTGCTAGTGGAGATTATTGTTTGTTTAATCTCACAGAGACTGACAGCATCTCATCACTGAACTGAGATTCACACATCATTTGAGGAGGTGTCACATCCTCTAATTGGATTTTCAAATTAAAACCCTTTATGACAAGGTAGAAAATCCAGAGTTCAACCCTCATTGTCCAGTTCTCTTCAACTGATATGAGGAACCCTTTAATACGTGGGTTTATTTGTGTATTGTTCATTTTCTACAGAAAACCTTCATGGACTTTCTTTGTGAATCTGACTGAAGGACTAATCTGCAACTTTCTAAGTGACTGTGCGTTTCTTGTGCACTAGTCTTTCTCCAATGAGCAACACTTGATAACTGATTATTACAGAAGTGGAGACAAGTCAAGATGCTCTTAAAGTACAAAGTGGTTTAATTTATGACTCTACAACCTGAGAGTCCATCTCTGGGGTGCATTCAAACCAGACTAATGTGGCCTGAAGGGTTTTGGGGAAAACACTTAGCACTGATGGCTTCTCTGTTTAATTTTTGTGCTAACGTCCATCAAGAGTTCATTAAGTGGACCCACGGGTGACTGAGCATTTCTCAGATCAGGGACTTTTGCTGTTGTCAGGTGGCTCCTTCTGATTTGATTCTCGAGGGAGTGTAATATTTAGACATGAGGTGTATCGGAGTGGAACACTGATCCTAAAAGGGTCTCCCCTTGTCCTTGGCAGCCAGTGGTAGTGGCTTCTTGATGAGCTCCAACAAAACCTCCTCACCTCTCAGTGAAGTGTAATAGAATGCTAACAGGGTCAAATGTCATTTGGGGTTAAATGCACTGTCCTGTAGGGTCAAAGCACTTCATCACAGTTGGACATCAGTGTTGATGTGGACTATAACAGAACAGT
Source organism: Pseudorhombus dupliciocellatus (assembly GCA_016785235.1). Taxonomy (NCBI): domain Eukaryota; kingdom Metazoa; phylum Chordata; class Actinopteri; order Pleuronectiformes; family Paralichthyidae; genus Pseudorhombus; species Pseudorhombus dupliciocellatus. The sequence goes on from JAFBJW010000392.1 coordinate 203,488, forward strand.
AGTTAGAAGGAAAGACCATGAAGACAGTCCCCTCCATTAAAGGCCCAGATTGTGTTTCAAGTGAGTCTGAGTGGTTTTGTTTGAATGGTGCTGATCCACAGGTCCAGGTGACGGTTTCTCAACTTGATTTGTGGCTGTTTTTCAGTTATTTCCTGGTCTGAATATTGTCGCCGGGCTGAAGGCGACCGGTTGACCTTTCCCGAGCTCAATCTCCACTCTGCAGGGACCCTGTACGATATACTGTGAGCTGCTTTCAGTTTGGTGTCATCCCCCCGCTGTGTCTTTAACCAACGGGACTGATGATATTCATTATGGATCAGTGTGGGCACAGAAGCCATCTCTTCAAATGACATTACATAAAGCTCTGCCCGGCTCTTTCTTTCCCACTTCTCTCCTCCCGCTCTTCCTGCTTCTCTGACCAATCACTCCCAGTAATTACATTGTATGGTTCTATTATGAATGATGACAAGTCGCCGAGCCGACCTGGTTTGGAGACCGGCTTGGGTCGGGGGAAAACGCGCAGAGCAGTGTAGTAAAAGTCATGTATTGAGCTATAGGCTCTCCCCTGGAATTAGGTTAGCCTCCGAGCAAAGTGACAGATATTGGTGCAGCGGACCATCCTGGCACGCTACCGGGGGACATGTTAGCAGGTCACTGTGACTGTACTCTTCAGACAACATTTTTGGTTATGTTCACAAGCTTTATGGATCAGTCCATCCAAAGTGTTGTTTTCTACTTGGTAACTTTCTGACAAAAAAATCAGGAGGGCACATTAGCATGGAGCTTAGATAGAAAGGCTCTCTTTTAATATACATTACATGTTGGACAGGTTCAGACAGCCGCCTGCATGGCAAATGCTGTTTTAGCACAATTTGTCCTGCTGAGAAGAAGAGACAAAAGTAAGAGATCTTGAATATTGTGCGCACGTCTTGTGCAAATCCCCCGCTGCTGGTTTTTATTGTTATTCTCCGAAAAAAAAAAACTTTTGTAAAATCTTGTAACTTTCTTTTGTAACTTGACATGGTTCTTTGTCTTCTGAGGTTGGCTGTCCTGTTTAATTTAGCCATTGCACAAATGTTCATATCGATTGCAAGGGAGATTTTATTTAAGATGCCGATGAAAAACATGAATTATGCTGACACCAAGTGTACTTGCCAAGTTTTACTCTATGTTGCTTTAAATTGTCCCATCAGAGCAGCAGACAGTGGTGAAAGACTCGTCCGCTCCGGAGTCCCAGAGCTCAGAGACATAAAAGAGACATGATGTTAATTTAAAATGTCATGTCATTGTCATTTTCCAACCGCTTATCCGTTACCGGGTCGCGGGGGTAGAAGTCTAAGCAGGGGCCCCTGCCCACGACTGCCACCCAAATCACATTGCACCAGTCCCTTCTGAGACCTCCTGCGGGTGGTGAGCCTACTGGAGGTAATTTAAAATGTGTTAATTCAAAAATAGTCTCATCCGTGTTGTCTGCAATAACAACATGGCCAACAACAACACAGCCCTGAAATAACATGGAGGAGAAGCTTGATTTGTCATCATAAACCTAAAGCGACAGCAATAATAATGTAGTGTATTTAAATCTCTGCGGTAGGAAAAAGTCTGACGCTATATTTAAACGAATAACGAGCCTGATGCCTTCACATCTCTCTGTGGGGGAAGGAAACATCTGCTTATCTGTTTAGGTTCTTTGTGGACTTTTTAAATGCAATGTTTAGTTTTTCCTTCCTTCATCTGCAGCATATGCTGACTTGATGGATAATGATTAGAAGGAGTCTCTTCCTCGCATACCGTTCTGAAGAAGTTACAGCTTCCCAATTACAGTTAAAGCACGATATTTTCTGCCTCATTACTCCTGGAAAGTTGGTGTCATAACAGAGAGAGGAGGGAGGGAGGGAGGGGGAGGGAGAGAGAGGAATCCCTTTGAAATCACAAATCTTCCGTCCCATCTCTAAACTATTTTTGTTTGCCTCCAGGAAAACGGGTGTGCAGATTTCAGGGTTATAATTGAAAGCACTTGTCTACAGCAACAGCAGTTTTCTGTCACAGTCAGATTGACGAGGAGTTTTCATTTGGGGGAATTATAAACCTTCATACTTCAGATGAATCAGGATGCAGGAGACACCATGATATTTAACCTGTATTGTTGAACAGGAGAAATATATCATATAAAATAGATTTAACACCATCCTTTAGCGAAAGGCATCATTTCTGAGGTATTGATTCTTCGTCTTATTTTCTGCCTGCGTGCTTCTGCTGCTTAAATTGCATGTTCATTTCTTCCTAAATCAATAACAAGTTATTCTGAATTATAGTTTTTGCACTTGCATGCAGAGGAGTAACAATCATTGGTGCTTGTTCAATTCTCATGAACAGAACATTTGTTTTTTGTTTTTTTATTGCATTTTCCCAGAGGGGCCTGAGGTGATTATACAAGTGTTCATATTTTAAAGACTCTAATATAATGTTCATGATCAGTTCCAACACACATTGAAAGTTCATTAAATAGAAAGAGAATTCAGTTTGGAAACGGAGCAGAAATAATGTTCTTGATGGCTCTTTGGCAGGCATCTGACAATGGGAGGTTTTTTTTTTTTTTATTCCAGCCTGAACTTTTGTAATTAAAGATTCTCTTCTCTTCTTTGAAATCTGCAGGGAGATATTTAAGTTTCAAAAAAAAAAAAAAAAAAAAAAAAAATCCACTGTCAAATAGTTTCCTCATTCTGTTTATTTGTGGCTGCTGCAGATTCTTGTTTCCAGGATGAGGGTGATCATAGTTGAAAGTGCTTCTCTCTGATAGCAGCAGGCATCTTGCATTTCATCTCCTCATGTTGATTTTTGGGCTGATGGGAAACCATATGCAGATTTGTTCTTTAATCTATTCAGAGTAATACTGTTGCTCAGAGCTTCATTATGAGGACAGAAATAAAACCAAATAACAAGATTGATGACAGGGTAAAGTGATAATGGAAGCGTATCCACTGCTCATGATATTCTGTTGAGAATAAAGTTAAATGTGTGCGTTTTATTTTTTCTCTGTCATAAACCCTGCCTCCTTCACGTGAGCCGGTGGGACGTGGGCTAAATTAGAAAAAGGAAAATCTCTTGTTAAGACTGTCTCACCCCGACTACATCCCACCAATGTCTCTGTTGTTTAATGTTCTTCATTCTCCTCCTCTCACTCGTGAACCCAAAGCTTGGCGGATGAGGTGGATCGTTTCTCCGTGTGTGTCTAAGCGTGTTGTTTGTTTGCGTTTGTCCACACGACTCAAGACACGACGCCTTCCTCTCAGCGGCTGTCAGATTGAGATCATCCATGCAAAGTGCAAAGGCGAGCGCCCTCCGCTCCGGTCGGCGCTCACGGTGAAAAGCAGTGTCGAACAGATACTCATGAAAAGCAAAGGGTTACGCTGGTCGATCGCACGATGCTGGTGGTGATACCGTCGTCATGGAAACAACCCGTGTGTGGCGCTCCTCTCCAGAATGTTTCTGCCAAACAAAATCATGATACGAAAAGATGCTCTAATTCAAACGACCTGCCTGCAGACCATAAAACCCTCTGTGGGGCCAATGCAGATTGTTTAATGTGGATGGGGCAATAAAGAAAACGATGTTGGTAAAATGTTTTAGTACGTTATTACATGGATAAACATATTATTTATTTGTGTATTTCAATGAATGTTCACAAACACATTGTGATCCGCTCATCCCTGAAATGATCCATCTCAATCCATCCGTGAAGAGGCGCATTGTCGTTCAGATGTGGACTCAGAGGAAGGCTCCTGCTGCAGGGGGCTAACGGGTCTGTTTACTTCTGAGAATTTTTTTTTTTTTTTTTTTTTTTTTATCATCCCATCAGCTGCTGTGCGGTGTGGTTAATGTTGTGTTAACGGCAACAATACGATTTATGCTGCGTTTAATTTAAAGTCATTAAAATCACGACCTGTACGACTGAATTAAAAGTAGAAGGAAAGGTTCAGGAATCATCCCTGGGTTAAATACATAAATACGTATATACATAGTGTATAGAAAGACACATTATACTGTGAAGTATTCAAACGTGTGGATGTGTGTTTTATAATCAGAAACACAGTGGTATAGGGCCCAGGTGCAGTTGTGTCGGTGGCGGTGGTGGGCGCTGCCCTCTGTAGCCACTCCAGATGTTCTGCTGTGTGCACCGTCGTCATCAGCCTCAGGGATTCACAGCGCGTTCTTCTGTGGCCGACGATGAGCAGAGACGACAGCAGCTCCTTCACGAATACCTGCTTTTCTTCTCCTCGTCCGCTGTTTGCACACACCCTGAAATAATATGACCACACAGAAGTGGTCACGTTGCTGCTGCACAAACTTTACTCACATATTTGGATGAAATACTTCACCTTAAAAGATGTAAATACACTTTGGTGGAGGATAAACTGAAGGAGACATTAAAAACAAAATGTTCTGTTATCAGTCTTTTTGTTTCATATAACACTAGTCAAACATCTAGTACAGTATATAATCATCTTAAGCCTCTCTAACCTACAAAGGGAGTGAAGGAAATGTATCCAGAAGAACAGTTTGTAACGCTGATAAACTCTGTGATGATTAACTGTGGTTGTCATTCATTGTTACTTCATGTGACTGAGCCGCAGACCTCTGCTCCCTGCAGCTCAGGGACATCGTATTGACTTGTCCTCTCTCTCTCTCTCTCTCTCCGTCCTCTTCGCTCTCCAGGTGTTAACAGGCTGATTGGCTTCCACCTGAGCCGACCGGTCACGCCTGGTTCCCTCTGACCGAGCCGGCCCATCAGCATCCAGGGAGTGAGGGGAAGCTCTTCCTGAAGCCTGCACGAGCAGTTTCTGCACAAAGAACTCGTAAAGAATATTGAGGAGTTGAGTTGGACCTTCTCGCCCAGCTTTTCATTAAGAAACACCCATTTATTTAGTTTATATCACATCTCTGTTGTTCAGGTAAAATGTGTCTTTACATTTCTTGTGTTCCTTTAGTTTCCTTTAGAGGTAGCTCTGTTTTATTTTAATTTATTTTATTATCATAAAAAAAAAAAAAAAAATCCTGAATTTCCCCATGACCATTGAACAATGAATTCCTGTGAATAAAAAGTTCTCTTGGGATGAGCCCAGCCACCTGATGGAGGAAACTCCTGTTAGCCGCTCGTTCACTTTTCCATTCAGAACTTTCTTCTTCAGTCCAGCACAGCTCAGTGGTACTGGCTCGTCATATGGCATAATCCTACTTGGGGGTCAGTCGCTGCCCCGAAGGAAGGAGTTTGAGTCGCTCTGGTTCTTGTCCGTGAGCGAGGGGAGCCGGAGCTGCCCGCCTCAGCAAACCGCCGAGCTAATGCCCTGAGAGTGGTGGAATAAACAAATGTGTGAGGGTGTGGAACAGCCAGTCCCATCTGTTCCGATCACGTCAGTGTGAAAAGTCTGTTCTCAGGTCAGCTCCCATCGGAGGTCCCGAGGTCCGCAGCCTGGACAGCAGCCATGAATCACACTGGTACAGAGGGAGCTAAAAGAGCCTGAGCTGAACCCGACAGGATGAGAGGTTAACTTGATCCCAGGCTAAATTACTTTTCTATAATCACGGGCTTAAAGTCAGCCGCTAAATTACATCAGATCAACTCCACTGATCAACAAGAGGATTTGAGCGCATTTACCCAAACTGACACTACTTATTGAATCCACTGCACTGCCTGCAAGGCTTCGCTCGGGGCAAAGAGTCTGTTTGCAGTGTGGACGATGATTGTCCACTAAAGGACAGAGATGAGGGACAGTCTGAGGAAGAGCGGGAGGTTTTAAATAACAATGCTGGCACCAGTTCCTTTCTGCTCCTTTTGCTGAATCAGTAGACACACGCTTCGAATAAATTTAACAAATCGCATCACGCAGATGCCGATGTAAACCAAATCTGTCGTGTCAGCAAAATCCTTCGAAGTGTAAAGAATCATTAGGGTTTGAGGGGAACTTTCTTTATTCAGTGACTGAACGAAGCTCTTAAATTGGGTAATTTTATCCCTTTATTTGAGAGCATTTCCTTTTCAAATCTGAAAAAGCAATAACCTCTGTAAATAAAACAAACCGAAGAGAGTAACAACGTTCACGTGACTTCACCTCGTGTCGTGCTCGCTGTGTTCGAATTTTGCATTCAGTTACAGCTCTACAAGTACTACAGTGCTGTTAGACCTCGTCCACACAAAGTTTTATTCTGAACTCAACCACGTCATTATCCCTGTCATTATTGACCTTGTGTAACCAAGCAAAGAGAAAGAAGGAACCCTGCAGCAGTTCCTTGAACCATTTAAAGATTGTTATTTGACGTTCGTTTGTTAGATCGCACTGAATGTCGGGTGCAGATGAAGCGAGCATATCGGAGCAGGGACTTAAAAAGACTTAATGTCATTAGACCGGGGCTGGTCTCTAATATACAGTAATCCAAGCCTCATCCATGGTTCTAATTACTAAAATAAAGACGAGCGTGGGAGAGATAATGAGAAAGATAGGACGGTAATGCGTGTGGAAGCTTAGGTGCAGCATGCAACTCCTACTGGAGGGAAGAGAAAACAGAGACGAGCGAGTAGAGGACAAAAGAGATGAAGAGGGAACGACTGAGCAGAGGAGGGTTCAGCTTGTAGAGACAGTGGAGGTGGTGGGGGGGGGGCGGATATGTAGACATCAGTAAGAGGCAAACTGGAAATGACAGGAATGAAGAGAAGGGCATAAAATGAGAGCGGGGAAGGACATTTGAGAGGAAAAGGATGAAAGTAAAGGCAGCAGGTCAGAGAAGGAGAGATGGAAGCCAGAGGAAGGTAAAGTAAGAGTTACCAGCAGTGAGTCATCCATCATTCCTGCTGTGGACCTCTCCAGGGGACAACATAATATTATGGGGCCGTGTGTAAAACTGCACGTGTCATGTGTAACACACACACACACACACACTTCATTATGGGCTCCCTGCACCGCAAGTGTGTTTCCATCTCACGTGCAGATGACAAACTGCGTTTGTTTACTGATGAAATGGACTTGAATGTTTTTATGATTTTTTTTTTTTATTTCTGTATATTTTTCCTTCTATGACTCAGTGAAGCACAGAGGACACATCGTAGAGTTCATACCTGGTTCCTAGTTTATGCGATGAGCACGATATCAAATAAAAAAATTCATGTCATGTCATTTTCCAACCGCTTATCCATTACTGGGTCGCGGGATTAAAAAATTCAGAAACATTAAATAACTATAAAAAAGATGACGGTAAGAACCAGAAGAACAAATACTTCCCAATCTGTGAACCCCTACTAAAGTATAAATGCTCCATAATCTTCATTTTAACGCTGGCATCAGACTGATGTTGTGAAACTCTTTCCCTGAAATGACAAATAGCCTAAACTTAGTCAAAATTATGAATACTTATAATTATTATTATTATTAATTATTTTTTTAAACTCATGGAATTACAACTTTATTCTTTAAACTGTCTCATTTTGACTCATTAATTGGTTCCGTCTCAGTTGTGCCCTCCCCTCTCTGCGCCCCAAACTTGGAGAAACTGCACTGAAGTCGCCGATTGTGCCGCGTGACCATAGAATGTCACCACGCAGAAGCTAAACGCCGCTCCCTAAATGTGACCGTAATTACACTTCAAGCTGAGGGAGGAGAGAGCGACACGGAAAAACTGCACCGATCTTTCTGCTCTCTTTCACACGAGCTGGAAATGATTCCGAGTAATTACAGCCCCGCGCCACGAGGAGGGCAGATCCTCAAGGTGGGCTTATACGCAGGAATCGTCTCATTGCAAATTACAGCCCACACTCGATAATGGAATCAGGATATTACAGTTTTGAATATGCATGTGCAGGATTGCTTCGTGGAAACATAAACACCCGCTGTGGGTCGCAGCCATAGGTTAAATCTGTAATACCATATAATCAGCAGCAGCGTTGAATGGATTTTATGTGGCTGTAAATCCTCTCTCCACGTGAGCGTCGGATTCTCGTATCGCTCGTTACCTCTGGACGTCCGTAGCTTCAATTAAATGGCACGCTTATTAAAAAATAACTGCCTAGTCATGTGTGTATTTCTCATGGCTAATGAAGGATTATTACAGCCTGTGTTCAGAGTTTCTAGGTTTAGCAGGAAGATCTTCAGCTTCAGGTTCTCTAGTAAAGTTCCCTTGTTAAAAACTTTAACGTCTAATTGAATGAATCGACACTGCAAAAGAAAAAAAAAAAAACACTCATTAGGACTGCAAGGCGCTTTTGTGTGTGGAGATTATTCACTATGATCACAAGTGTCACGCTCAAACTTCACATGTGGACGCGAAGCGGCAACATAAGTGTGTTTAATTAGCACCATGGAGGTTTCTCTTCAGCGTGAGAATCAAATGTTTTCCCTGAGGCAGAATAACGGCCCTGGACTCTCTCAGCCGGCCCAGCTCCAGCCGCCGCCGTCGCCGACCTTGCTGCAGCTGCTCGTGCTGCCGTGTAACATGCAATTTATCTTCGCGCATGTCGCAGCATCAGCTTAAAGTCACTTTCATTTTTTCCTGTCCGGTCTTTTCGGCCTTGTTCTACCTTTTTTTGGTCAGTGTTGCCCGGTCAGCAGTTTTATGAGTTGCTTTTAAAAGTGAACTTCAGGGGCTGTGAGAGGAAAACAAGGAAAGAATATTAAGCAAATTTGTTTCTCAGAATGTATCCAGGTTTTTTTTTCAGATGAAGGTGTGGATCTAGTTTATCATATTTTACATCATTTAACCCGTATATATATATATATATATATATATATATATATATATATATATTTGGTGGTGAAAGCAGCTATCTGTGACCCCTTCCTCCTTAAAAAATCTTTCACCTGGCTGCACATTTTATATAAAGCATGTGGTAGCTTCTCCCTCGCCTCAGGGTTCTCATCCAGTGGATAAATGTACTGAAAACTATTTTCATTACGGTTCGTCGAACTTCTCTGCAAACAAAGTTATCCCATCAGAGTCATTTTAAAGACCCGCTTGATAAATATTTCACTCCTGTGGGCTTTAGCTTAGGCAAAGACGCAGTTTATGTGCCCAGCTCTGTATTAGTATAACGTTATTATAAGCACAACTTAGTTGCTTGGAGGAGTCTGTAACTCTCCTCGACAGGAAATGGCTCCCCAACCTCCCCCTCAGTCGTATTTTATGTCCGTCCCTGTTTATGGTGAAACGCGCTGCGGCTGATGAATGTACACATTGAACAACAGCTGATGAATGCGACATTTAAAGTTGCGTGCTCAGCATGTGATGCGCTCCACAGGAGGCTAACACGCAGGTCGATGCAGGCATGTTCGATAAGGCCTCTTGATCACCTGACCGCCCATTCATCTTCCTCTTAACCCCTCCTTCCCGCCACTCCTCCGCCATGGTCCTCAGCTCCACTCCACTTTCACACTTTCAATGAAACATTTTTCCCAGTTGCCGCTTGGCGCCTGCTGCGGAGTTCTGCGCTCCTCCCCCGGCTCATTCATTAGAACGCCATCGACCGCGGTCTGCACCGGCCTGGTCTGATGACCACGCCACGTGGAAGCTGAGGGGTAGTGAACGTGTCAACACACATGTTGTTGTGCAACAGATCCATTGATTCAGGAGGATATTTAACAAGACGCTCCTGCTGATTTACAGAAAAGAGCGAATCAGCAGGGAGGAAACTTAGAGTTAGATTTCATGCCCTTCATCGGCGGCATCACATCAGACGCTGTGGCGGACACCAGTGTGAGGAACTTAAAGGAGCCTGCAGTGCTTTTGAGGGGCGCTATGGAGCAATGTTTGTCTCAGTAGAGACTCGATGTCCAACATGGCGGTTTATTGTTTTTGTCCATTTTGTTGTTGTCATTAATTACTTCTTCTCACTTTTAGATTCTAGTGATTTCATATTCTTCCATTTCATTGCTGCCTGCATGCACCTCGCTGCTTGAAATGTCAAAACGTTTTGTTTCAAATCTTGAATGACAGCTCTCCAAAAAGTGAAGCCAAATTACACTGGACCCCTGGTGGCCGGCTGCAGTACAGGTCCTAAATCCTGCGTCCCTCATGTTAGTGGGTGGGATTAAAATGAGTTTAGTAGTCATATGAGCAAGCACGCCATGGACATGAACAAGCAGGATTTGAAATATTCAAATAGTTGAAAATGATTTTTTTTAAACAATAATTAAATTAAGTTCCATGTCTCTGGTGAGGAATATTCCTCATGATTTAAAGAACCCAAAGCAGCTGTACAGCATACAGGTGCCACTGTAGCCTGCAGGTGGGTCCTGATTGATGTATTCACTGTGATTTTGTCACGTGCGACCTTCATTAAGCTTCCAGTCTAAACTGATGTCTACACTCTTCCTCTGTCAGCACTGAGATAAGCAGCAGTTGATTATTTATCAAAGTCACCTGAGGGCAGACCTTTAAATATCCCGTGTCTTCTCAGCCTAATTAACTCAGCGTATGACGCCATGACGTGTTTAGGTTCATAAAGGGGGACGTGTAAGAAGAAAGGATCCTGTGAAATGAGCCGTCTGACACAGTAAATCAGTTAAAGGCCTCTTCTTAATAACGTTTCTCGGTGATGAACAAAAGAGAAAAACCTAAAGGCCCCGTCTCCCAAACTGGGCTTAAGCCTGTTCTACACCATGGAGGCAAAAAAAAAAATCCATTAAAAGAAATAAGATTGGGTTTAATCCTCGTCTGGGAAACATCCTGAAGGAGCGTAATCCTGCCCGGGCAATTCAGGACGTTGGTTTATTGGAAAGAACGTAGGCGGCGTTAACAAATTGTCCACTCTCTGTCCCTGTGTAATGACTGATAAAGACGGCAGAGCCCAGGTTTGTGCCTGCTCCTTCCTCGCCAATAAGTGTTCATCTTTTTCTGTTATTATCAAATGTTCGTGGACGTGATTGATCGCTCCACCCACGACTCAACAGAGCTCAAAAAATGAAAATCCCTCCATTACTCTCCTGCGCATGACAGTTATTGTTGATGGCCTCATATTGCATTAGTCACCAGATGAGGTGTTGTGGCGGCCCTCGCTAATATCGTCCAACTTTCATCTCTCGCTCTGCCCTCCAGGGTTTGATCTCAGACGGAGTTTCCAGCTCAATAACTGCACTAACAGCTCTCCTTGTCCCTGCATGGTGTCTGTTTGTTTTATTCGCCTTCAGCTATTTATTGTCTGCGGCTCCTGCCGCCATCTGGGAGTTGACAGATATGATGTCTGTTTGTTCCACGCTGTCATCCGCGGCTCATTTTATTTTGATTTTAATTAGTTGCGGTTTCCCTCCATTAAATAGAAAAGCTAAAGCAAAACTAAATTAACGGAGATGTGCTATTTCTCTCAATTAAGTGGGGGGCTTTTTTTTTTTTTTTGTATAAATACAATCAAGGCCAGTAATGTATTTTCATTATTGTCCTCAGTTTCTGTATCGGCTGCTAATTCCACTCTGTAATCCCAGGTGTCCTGTTGCCATGTCCTTCCTGTCGTTCCTTTTTTCACGAGCAGGTTAATGTCGAGACTCTCATAGTTTCTGTCAGATGATGACACTCAGGGACAGTGTGTTGCTCTTCTCTATATAGAAACCACTTAAAAGCACAATCATCGCGTCTAATGTTTACATTAGGGAGCAAGAGAACGTTTTTTAGATTATATTTTATTTTACCTGCACGACATTAAATATGTGATGACGGGGCATGTTTATCTTCTGGTTTCCTGGAACACACGCAAACTCCCCAATCAGTCAGTGAAGAGCAGAATGAAAGACAAATAATTACAACAACACCGGCAGGTCAGGGCAAACTCTCTAAAGATGTTTACCACAGTGAACAGCAGAGAGTTAAAGCAGTGTATGAGGGCTGATAAATCCATGTGCTGATGTCTGGTAAAGCGATAGCTCTATTTTGTGACAGTAAACCTTCATTATTCTGGTTTTTATTGTTGCCCATGATTAGCCGCCATGTTTATTTGCTTTGCTTTTCCGTCACATCTTTATCGAATCGATAAGAGAAGAGGCTTTCTAAGTGGATGGAGGTCCTAGAAAAACACAAAATCTTTGAAATAATTTCTTGGCGGTGTTGGCGACCATCGAGTTCTGCTCAGCTCCCATCCGCTGCACCGCGTCTTGTTTTCTTAATGAACGCTGGGATTGACAAGTACAAAACTCCTCCAGCCTGAAAGTAACTTTGAGTGGCTCTGGGTTTGGAGGTGAATATATTCATATCCTTTTCAGATGTTTATTCAACAGCAACATATTAAAGCTTCAGGAGCTGCATAAAGCAGCCGTTCAGCCTGGGACGCGTCTCCCTGGGGGTTTCGCAATTTCGGAAGTTGTGGCTTTGTTGTGGAGGTTCTGTCATCGTTGCAGGCCTCCCAGCACGACTCCTCATGTCGAGGCATTGGTTTATAGAAGAGTTGATAGTGAGATGAGAGACGGGAGTAAAATAAATCTCTCTCTCTCTCTTTCTTTCCCTCTGCTGGTCTTCCTCTCTTCTTGTCTCCTCTTCTGTCCATCGACCTCCACCCCAGCCGACTCGGGGAAATGCTCTGTCCCTCACTTCGCTCGTTTTCCTCTTCCATCCCCCCTTGCTGCTGTTTCTCCTCCTTTTTTTCCACATGGCCCTGGCATCAATAATTTACCGTCCCCTGCAGAGGAAACCGCCTGGTGCACTGATTAAACATGAGAGAGCCAGAGAGAGATTGGTGAGGTGCGAGGAAGATGAATCAGTGTTTGAAATGCACTAAATATGAGATATGCAAGTGAGTGGGAATTAATCTGCGGTGGAGTCGTTCTTTCCTGGGAGTTTGTGGATTCTTATAGTTTCAGGCCTTCGGACTTTTAGAGGGATAGTTTGTCCAGCTAAAGGATCAGATTACAGGAAATGGAAATTGTGTGTGTGTGTGTGTCTTTAATGCAGCCATCCAGAAAGCCCAGTATTATCCCCATCACTAAGTGGGCGTGGGCAGCATAACTCAGCCGCCTCTGATTTACGGCGCCTCACTAATGCACCGTCCTCAGGTGAGCGGAGCATCACATTGTCTACGCTCTTTAAAATCCGCTGCACCTCGTTCTTCTTTACGCCGTCGCCCGTAAACAACCTTGTTTCCTGGAGGATCCTGGGAGGCCCGTCTGAGCTCTTTCATGATTCTGCTCGTTTGACATTTTTGCATTGATGATGAAGATGAAGCGTGGATCATTGACGGAGATGGCGTCGTCCGTATCCAGAATATTCGTTTCTTGATAGTGGGAGGAAGACGCCATGGTTCAGAGAACTCAGGCACATGAAAAGTGAATTTATAACTTTACAGGCTGTAAAAGCCTGTTCCATTTTAAAGTTTCTGAACATCACTAACGGACGGATTACCTTTATTTTACCTTCCTCTTTATGTTTCTTTATTTCAGCTGCCATGTTTCCCTCTCGGTGCTTTGACACTAAAATAGAAATGATTCATACATTTCATGAATAAATGATCAAACTTATCAGCGTTGGAGGTAAAGCACAGTTTCACCACCGACTCACATTTGTTTGATTTCCCTTTTGAATTATATATAAACGGCGCACAGTGGAACCAGACTGTGGGTTGAGGGAGTATTCTTGTTATTCAGCGTCAAAGCGTCAGTTTCATTATAAATGAACACAATGGACTGACCCCCTGTGGCTAATTTTAAACATTATATTAAATGTTAGGCAACGTAAACACTCACATTAAAGTAAGACGCCGCACGTGTCCAAACAGGAACACTGGTGGAGAAATACTTTTTAATGAGCAAAGAAAACACACACTGACATATATGCAAATACAGTTGTTGTGATTACTATTGCTTATAGCAGGAACTTCTTGTTCAGGAACAACCAGGAGACAGCAGATCTTAGATGCAGATGTGCTCTATGAGGAGTAGATCTATAAAATGCTTCAGTGCCTCGTGATGCATCACAAGCTCAGCAGGAGATTCTCTTTTCTTCAAACACAGAAATTTCACGGGCGAGGAATCGTGCTGCAGGCAGGAGGCGGGACATCGGCAGAGCAGGTTTCTGATGTTAAATTCGGAGTAGAAATAGGTGAAATCCCAAATCTCTAGAAAAGAAGAAACCCCCATCAACGAGACTTTTTTCTCAAATGGGTCCAATCGGACATTGTCCACAGATCTGACTCGGGGACCAGAGGGAGACACTCTGCAGAGTGTCCTCTGAGGAGCAGCTCCACAGTCCCGTGCAGAGATGCTGCAGGGCGTGGCATGAAGAGACATATTGTCCTAAATGGAAGGGGGAACGCCGCAGCCGCTGTTAGCCGGAGCTGTGTCCTGATGGTTGTGGATGATGGACGACTGAGATGTTTAATGAGGGTTTTAAAAGATGCCACCTGCTCAGAGGGATTAATATTTATCTGCCGTGCCTCGGAAGCTTTGGCAGATGATGGAAATTCATGTTTTCATGTAGTTTCTCCTTCTGCTTATCAAATTTGTAAAAGTGACTGTTAATAATTCAGATCTGCACACACACACACACACACACACACACACACGCACTTATTGTAAATGACTTGAAATGTATCCCTGCACTGAAGCACGATGACATGATAAAACATCTCAGCTCCCTCTCTCTCTCTCTCTCTCTTTCTCTGTCGCTCTTTACACAAATCTATTCACACACACACACACACACACACGGAGCTGCATGGTCAAGGCCACTTTTACATGACTGCGAGGCATCATTCCCCCTTAATGAGTCCTGCCAGCGCCTCGGGCTGCAGATACATTTCAGCGTCATATCGGGAGGAAATGGGAAGACTTCACCCAAAGGTCGTGAATATTTCCATTCATATACGCTCCCACAAGAATGTGCCCGTATTGTATCTGACACGGAAACTGACTTTGAGTGGAACTGAGCCGATGCTGGAGGAGGCAGGTGTGGAGTGTCTTCACTCTTCTCCATTGTGGCGAGAAGCTGTCTGAAACGCTCTGCGTGGACCCGTTACAGCAGCAGCTCTCCCATGTGAAGGAACGGCTCATGCGAACCCTGACCCCTCTAACCATCAAAGCAGCAGCTATAAAGCTAATGTGTGTGTGGAGACATGGCGTCAGGGTGTGTGTTTGTATCTTGCACTGATCCATTATTAAATATCCCCTGCAGACGGCTACAGCCTCGGCAGAGTGTTGGTATAACTCTCTCCCTCATCAATAATGTGTTTGCGGGGTCATCACTTTGTGGCCGACTGCAGAGTCTATTGATACCACGCAGATGAGAGCTGATTAAAAAAGCAGGAGAGGGAGCAGAGCGCCTGATTGTTCCTCGTTATTCCTGGTGATTTTAAAAAAAGAAATGTTGTGGGGAAGTCGTTTAAATGAAGGTTGTTTTTTTTATTTAGGTTTAGTTACATTTCAACAATTCTTGCACTTTGATGATTAAACTGAACTCACTTCAACAAGGAGGATAACTTTTCACCCCTGTCCATTTAGAATAACAGGAATAAATAAACAAGTTCATGAAATAATTCAATAAAGGGAGGTTTAAAAAAAATGAAACAGTTTTTGTTGAATTACAACCTGAACTTACAGCAGTCTTGAAAATTATTCAAGTATGTTCATATATCCTAAAATACCTGCAGCCCAACAAATACACGCTCTTTAATGGAATAAACAACATTAAAAATGAAAGCAACACAGTGGGGTCTGAAAAACGCCATGAAGGCGATGATCCATCGTCTTTGTTCCGTTCAGTTTTCTCAAAGTTACTTCGTGAACAAAAACATAGTAAAGTTTCGAATGTCGCGATCCCAGGTTGTTTTCAGGAACAAACGGGATCAGAGCGACGGGCGGCTCAGATCAAAGCGAGCAGTCACTTGAATGTCTCCACCTGTTTTATTATCGCTCGACACAAGGCTCACACGTCGCGCGTCTGTTTCTTAGCAACAGCACAACAAAAGTTCATGAAGATAAATCACGGTGTGAGGTTCCATATTAGATTCACCTGTTTGGGAAATATCTCCTGCCTCTCTGAGTGTCGAGGTAAAAATGTAAAACTAGCGAGTTTGGTTTTTGCCTGGATTCCGTTGGCAGAACATTCACTGTCTCCTGACATCGTGATGAACGGCCCACTTTCTTTCCATTTTCCATTTTCAGAATAAGTGTTGAAGCTTTTACAGCGGGCCAGATAACCACTTTACCTCCCAGCTCCAATTTTCCTCGCCTCATTATCATGTTTTATGTTCAGCTTGGATTTTTTTGGTTCCGGCTTAAACAGAGGAAAGGCGTCTTCATCCTGTCTAATATTCAAATGACAGAGAGTGACAGTGAGTGCACATAACCGCTGTCCTGGAGAAATACCACAAATGCAAATATTAGTCAAATATTTTTTTTTAAATGAGCAATCAGGAGTGAAAAGCTCAGGGCGCTACATTTTCTTCATCCCTGAGGGATGACTGTGCTTCTCCTCAATAAAAACCAAAACCTCAATATCACCAAGACTGAGTCCATGAGGATTTTTGTAAACGTCCCCTCCTGGAAACCTCACAGGCGAAGAACTTAATCCAGCCCGGATTAAACGTCTCATCAAAGACTCCATTTTGTTCATCACAGGGCCATTTGGAAGAGGATGAAATCCACATCACATCTCACTTCCTGAAAAATGTAGATCTACAATAACATAGAGCTGTAACTCTAAACCTGTAATAACCTGACTCTGCAGTCATTGGGAGATATTCTGCAAATACATAATATGGAGGAATAAACTCTGAATCCTAGATTCTGCGGTGCTTTTGTTGTGTGTAGAAAAATAATGCAAAAATGTTATACCTTAAATTTCATCTTTAAAATTATCGCTCAGCAAAATGGATTGTTTTAGCACCATCGAGGCCAAGCAGTGTCACAGAGGAAGATTTATTCATGACCTGAACAAAGAAAACTGTCAGAAAAAAATACTAAAAAATTTTCTATTGAAAACATTGAATTATTTTATACCATTTGAAATACCTTAAATAAGTTATGTCCCCAGTGCAGCCACATCTCCTCATGGGAATTCAATATTTGAGGATTGAAAATATAAAAAGGTCAAAGAGCCGAAATGAACTGTCCCAATCAAACAATCCTGTCGAGCATCAATCAGTACTTCTTGAAATTGTACTGAGTGGCTCTGCCGTAGCAATCTGGGATGTTCTCTTGAATTTTTCCTCCACTTATCGAATCGACCCGGCGCCGCGCTGCACAGCCGGAAAAGGACTTATGATTGATGGCCTTGATGTTGTGTTTGTTATTTCAATTAGACGGAGACGGACATCAAACAAATCAATGGCTCGTTAGAGAACTCCGATTAAAAGGCTGCTTTTGCATTAAATATAATTCTGTGGCTTTTTTTTTTAAAGGCATCCAATCGATATCAGAGACGGGCGATGTCGTCTGAACGGAGGGAAAACTTCAATTCATTATTTCTACCCATGTCAAAGCAGTGTGTTTCTTTCAGATAATGGGCTCGCTGTTAAAACATGTGCACCGATGGGCCGATTCAGTCGAGGAAAGGACTGGTGGATTAGGCCAAAAACACAATTCTGTAAGGATCCGGTCACGGCTTTGGTCTCCTGAGGGAACTAATGAGGGCTTGAATCGCCACAAGAGCTCTTTGTCCGTCAGAGGGACGGGGAATCTGGGGAAAAAGACTGTCAAATTAGAGCGAGGGAACCCGGAGACCGACGATTTTGGCTTACTGTGAAGCTGTGAAATGAGCCGTTAATCCTGATCTGGGTCCAGATCTTTGTCAAATACTTTTCCAATGTTTGAACAGTTGATGAGCTTTTTCAGGACAGCCCGTCACTTTTTATCGCTTGGTGTGAAGTTAGAAAACGTTGTGTGCATCCCACCTGGTTCATCTGCCGTAATGATGTTTTCCATCAAATGAAACTTTGGGTGGTTCATCATCGTCTGAGTTGGAATTTTGTTTGCTCTCGATCGCCGCCCCGTTCATCCAGTCCATAAACAAATCAACACCAACGGGGCCGCCGGCACTTTCGAGCGACAGATGTTTAACCGTTGACAATCTTTCTTTCAACGTGAGTCCATTTATTCATCTGCAGAACGAACGGGAGGCGCTCGCCGCCGTCGGCAGAGCGGGCCGCGCGTATTAGTGCGATAATTAACGACCTCCGGGGAGCTGCTGCCGGTCAGCACTTTCCACACATCCTTGCGTGTACAAATTACTCAGAGCTTTTATCCACTCATTCATGTTCAGACCGATATGAAACCTGGATGAAAACAGACGACGCGTCACAGGTGATGCTGGATCCAAACACCCTGAGCTCAGGAAACTAGCCGTGAAGTGATATGAACTGGATTTCCTGCACTTCTGTTATCTGTTGGTTATAAGCAACGCAGCTGTTCCATGACAACCACGAGGTTCCCTCTGACAGCGGCCGCGGCCTCCGTCCTTTGCTGGACTGGAAAAAACTTTTACTTTAAGGAATCGATGAAAACAACGCGACAGAAGTAGGAATTACTATTTTTCAAACCATGATGAAATCAATGCGTGTCTGAGCGCTGTCTGAGCCGTTTGTTGTTTTGATCGTCGGGTAAATATTGTTTTTAAGGCTGCTTCGAGGACAAATGTGACAACATTTAAAAGTCCTGTTGATCTCTCAGAGTCGATTCCTATGTGACGCAAGTATCACCTTTAACTCCAGCTGCTCCTGCACCACTTGCACTGGAAAGTATTCGTTGTGAGTATATGTACTCAGGCACTGCGTATTACACTGAGTATTAAAGGTCCAGTGGGTCAGATTTAGGTGAAATTATCTATTGGCAAATGAAATATAAAACCGTGTTTATTGATGAGAACGGGCCCCTCGTGAATAAATACTTGTTGTTTCGACACCATGTTGTTCTTCAGCCTCTCTTCTTCAGCTTTGACTGCTCTGCCATTATGACGGTGAAATCAGAAGTAATATTCAACACACGAACACAGCTGAACGAACAGGTCTGCATCAGACTGAACATGAATGAACACTGCGCCCTCCTCCCTGAATGTTTGATCTCGCGTCCTGTGAATCTGCAGCGAGCAGCAGAATCACAACGTGATGTAACACTCACTTGATGTTTTTTTTTTTTTTTAAGATTTCTGAATCCCCACAGTAAAAGCCTCAGGAATGAATTTCTGATGGTATATATACCCACACAGGCCAGATAATAATTGAACTAATGAGACTCTGGATTTACTGCTGTTCTTCCTGATTAAACACGTCCGCGTCTGACGCCTCAAGGAATGGAGAAAGAAATCAAATCCCGATGACACGCCGCGGGAGCGCCACAGCTTCTCCGCCCACATTTTTCATGTAAAAGAAATGAAGCTGCATTATTCACCGTGCTACTGTAGAGACACTTAAAGTATTTGCTTTGACTAATGAGTGTTTGCAGCGATGCAGATTGTTGTGCAGCGTCTCTGTGACACATTAAAAAAGGCACTCTTTTATATTTTATAATATTTTTATTCTTCTGAGCAACAAAACAAAAGAAGAGAAACAAGAGTGTGAAAGCTTTGTGAGCTGTTGGAATGAAGAAGAAACTTGTGTTTTTTACGTTTGTTTCATTTAAATTGGACAAATTGTTCTTTTCTTTTCTGATGTCACTACATTTTACACACTTTAACAACAGATCGTCACATCACCAGACCTGAGGTGGCACGATTCATCTACTGGGGACCATGAACCCATGCACAACAGCTGTGGGGGTGTTGGATCCCCAGACCAAAGTGTTGGAGCAAACAAACAACCGGCCAATCAGTTCACATCGCATCGACCAACAGACTAATCAACCCATTTGTTTGTGAAGTTCTTAACGATGATTGGTCCAAAAGTAATTTGGAGAAACATTTCATGTTGCTGTCGTTCTGAAAATAAAATCTGAGAGAGAAGGTGAAAGGAGAGATGGAATATAGACAGGAATGATAAGAAAGAGAGAGTGATGGAGTAGAGACAGAGGACAGAGAGAGAGAGAGAGAAGAGCTGACAGATGCGATAAACGAGAGAATAAAGAGAAACAGATTCAGAGTGTTGGCTCAAATCCTCAGAGCTGGATGCAGAGTCACATCTTGGCCGGAGAGTCGAGCTCCTCTTGGTCCTGTCTGTTCCTGGATGATCCCTCAAGAGTGTGCGTGTGTGTGTGTGTGTGTGTGTGTGTGTGTGTGTGTAGTTGGCAGAGACATCACAGCTGAATCAGGGAGAAACAGGGCCAAAAGTTGGAGCTGCCTTCACCTAATGAAGCTCCATAAATACAACAGACAACTTCCCTCCCCCCTCTGTCCCTCTCTACAAACACACACACACACACACACACACCTGCATGCTCCCAGACTCCAGCAGACACTGATGGTCTGTGATTGGCTGCTTGCTCAAGCCGCTGTATTTCAAAACATCCTTACACGACAGCGACACCTGCTGGTCAAACGCTCTGCCCCACGCTTTAGTGGAGTTTATTACAGTCAGGCGCATTTTTCAAACGTTCCCTGGATTCAGTCCAGTTACAGTATTTTGGATGGCAGCTGAATTCTGGGTAAAAAAAGATCTTTATTTATTAACAGGGTTATTTTGTGCTCGACTTGTTCCTGCGGTTTCATGTCATCTGGTTCACTGCTGCAGCTCCTGATTAATTAATCCTGACTAACGCAGAATTAAATGTTTCATGTTTGCAAAAGAAAACTGGGGCGACCTCGGATAAGAGTCTGCTGGACGATGTTTATAAGGTTCTTTGAGCAAATTATTAAAAATGTGATAAAATTCTTAAAATGTTTCTCTGGGATCGCCTGAGAAACATTTCAGCGCCGATGAATCTGATAAAATAAATCTCCCAGCATTAAAGAAAGAAACATGAAATGATTAATTTCAAGCAGCACAAACTGGATTGAATCTGTTGTTCATTCTTCTTTACTTAACTTCTGGAGACGGGTTTCTCTTCAGATGTGTTGAAGGTTACGAACTCTTGAGTGTGTTTGGACGCTGCTCACGAGTTTTGGCAAAAACGTTTTAATTTTGGACTCACAAATAGAATTTTTCTTGTGTTTTGAAAAGCTGCTAAAGCAGGATTTTAACCACAGCGGGAGGCCAAGTGAAACAAACCTCACACGGATGTAAACTCGTCTCTCTGGTTAGTGACTTCTTTTAAAAAGAAATCTGCTTTAAGTGTAAAGGGCTTAAGCACATAAACAGCTGTGAAATGCATCCGTCAGGGAGCTGAGTGTCCGTCCTTGACTGCGTGGCTGTGACTCTCACGGCTGAGCGGCTCATTTCACCAGCTTTTATCCTCCCGCCATCGAGCGCCGCTCACAGCCCAGAAGCCTCAGCTCCACGTTGAAGGACACGTTTGATGGTTCTTTCCTGCGCCTCGCAGCTTTGTGAATGTGAAAGGTCTGTAAACGGACTCACTGCTCCTGAGGTTCTATTGTGTTTTCGATGGAAAAGGATTTAACTCTGCTGCGGCCATTTTAGTTTGAAAACGGCATCTTCCAGACGTCCACATTTTGTTGATTTGCCGTGAACGTTTGAGGGAAGTCTTTTCTGGACATGAGAGGATGTGAAGAGATAAATAAATAAGTGAATTTACCAACCTGAATATGATTCAAATATTCCTCCTGTAATGGAAATATCTGTAGTTGAGCATAGTGAGGAAGAGAACCGGCGTCATCTTAGACTTCAACATTTAATCACACTCTAAATGATGGTTGAGTTCATTTCTATGCACGAGTTCATGCCACAGACTCCCTCCTCGATCGTCAATAACGTTTTACAGACGTGTTTTCTGTAAAAGAAAAAAACATAATAAAAATAATCCCATTTTTCCTGGAGCCATATTGTCCTGCACATTTTCCCATTATGTTTTCTTACAGTCGGATAATTTATTTATTTATTCCTCATTGTCTCCGTTTCTTCACCCGCCCATGTTTGGAGTCCGTCCACCATTCTCCTGCATGTGCCGCTGCCAGGTTATCTCTCTCCATCTGTCCATACGTCTGTTTCCTCCTCCTCTGTGCGTGCCGCAGTGTTTACGCTAACACATTTGGCTCGGGCGCTTCCTCTTCCATCGCTCTCCCATGGCAGATTGTCATATTTGTAATATCGGTTTCTTTGGAGACAGAAATGATTCCTGGGGCTGAGTTAACCAGTGAGACGTAGGAGTTCTGCCCACACGCTTGAATCCTCACGTCCATCCAGATGTTTATTTAGACTGTTGGAGTGTTTTCATCAAGGTCCAGAAACCGTTCTCTAACAAAACAAGTCTTGATTCGTTCCAAAGTTTTCAAAGTGTTCACTCTTGGCTCCAGTCCCATGTTTGCAGAAATGTGTTTTGGGGGTTTTTGTGTAATCAACCGACAATGAACGCTATAAACAACAATCACTTGGTGGTATTATTTAATAACGCAAAACTTTTTGACATGATCTTATTGTGAAAATCTGGTTTTACAATCAGGATTACAGCAATTTTGAACTTGAATTTCCCACAAGTTGAGCGACAGATAGCAGCAACAGATATCAGCTCAACATGACAACGTTTGAACCTCCAGGTGGAAGGACGCTTATGCTGTGATTACATGTTATTAACAGGTGATGGATTAAATGAGTAAAGAGGATGTTTGCCCTTGTGTTCACCTCCGGAGAGAAGAGAGGTGGAAAAAATAGAAACACCAATTCATACAGTTTTTTTCTCCTGAGAGATTCAGTCTATTCACAAAGACCAGGGGAGCGAGACTGCACATGAATATTGGATGAGCCCAGATGAGACCACCCACTGAATTTAAACCACGGACGGCGCTGACATTAGAGGTCGCGTCGCCAACCACTGTGACAATATCGCCATTTTAGATAGAGAGGAAATAACCTCAGCGCTAAAGGAGTCTCGGTCCGACTAGTTCAGCACGACGTTCGCCTCGGCCAGTGGCGTTCTCGGGATTACAACGAAAATAATCGACACAGACGGGCATGTTATAAATAATATTCTATTCATCAAGCTAGAATTTATTCCCAAGAAATCCCATGAAGTCAGAAGTCAGTCTGACTTCACTAGAGTAATTATGTCATTTCCGATGGTGACTAAAGATGGACGACACGACAACTCCACTCAACTGATGCCAAAGCCTCATGATTGCCCCCTGGTGGTTGGCTGCAGCATAATTTTTTTCTGTGGAATCAGCTCGGAATCCTCATTTAAAGCAGCTCAGCGATGAGACGGCAGCAGGCCTCTAACTGACTGCTTCACTGGAAGCGCAGACGCACTCTGTCGAGACTAATGAAAGGAGCCGCCCTCTGGTTTCCAGAACGTTCCCATGTCAAAATAAAAATGAAAATCTCTTTAGTAAGAGCAATTTAATGGACTTCATTTCCCATTAACTCACTACAATTACGGACATTATCAGCGAGGGCGTTAGACAGAGTGTCACTCCTCATTCAGCGATGCAGTCGGAGGGATTTCCTGTTATCGGCTTCATTAACACGCACGTCTTTATCACTCCAGCGACTCTAAACCTCCACAGAAGGACTTGATGGATATGTGCCTTTCCAATTAAAAAAAAATGTAAGACACAAAATTCTACTCACGTAGTCGTTCTCGTTTTATTTGATTGATTATTTGATATCTAAGAAAGAGGAATACATTCCCTCATGTGCTTTGGTTTGAATACATCTGAAAGAGAGAAACTGTTTAATTTAAACACTGAAACAAACGCTTAATCGTAACACCTATTTTGTTAAAAAAAATACTTTAATAAACGCTCTGTGGTTTTGAGGCAGTTGAATTAAAAATGCCGGTTGTGTCACTCTTGTTTTTGAACTTTTGGACAGACCGTGGACAGAGGTGTTGTCTTCAGGTTGCGGACATGCTGAATGTCTGTTGACAGTAAAATATCATCTTTTCTTCTCTCTGTTCTGAACCGTGACGCTGGAAAATAAACATTTTTGTTTTTCCAAAACAATTAGGTCCCATGGAGGAATGAAAAAAAATATATATCTCAGTTTGTCTTCTGGCTTCATATCCTCGGCCGTCCCTCTGCAGGCCGTCCATCAGCTAATTGGCATTTCCGTGAAAAATGGTGTGAACTTCTCCTTCTCTGCCATCAGGCCAGAAAAGCTCCAGAGGCCAACATGTTGTGGTCGGAGATAAACAAACGGCGGCTTGGCCCAAACCGCCGGGCAGGAATCCATTCTATTGAGCTGCAGATGGAGAGTGGGTGAGACAGGGTTCATCAACAACTCAATGCACACACACTTTGGGGCTTCATGGACCAACCACAACCTGCTGGAGCCAGATAACAGCAGGCGGGCGGAGGTAAAAGATCCAGAGACACCGCTCACATGAATAAACCATAAGGAATAAACCAGAGTTGTTCTTCGAGTGGAAATAAGAGGCGTCACTCACAATGACTCATTCAATCCTGGGCATGTTCAGTGATTTTAATTTCAAGCTCTGGTGGTTTATTAATCATCACGATATAAAAACGAAAACATGTTAAACAGGAAAGACGAATTAGAGCCTCGATCTGTCATCGCTCTCTCTCTCTCTCTCTCTCTTCTCACTATTTCTAACATTAACGTTTTCTGACGTCAGTTTGGAAAAGATTTACTCTCCCTTTTTAATTTTATGTTGTTAATCTATTTTACAGTGAAGTTCATTTTAAGAGCTGTTGAAATAAGCATCTGACTGAAAATCATTTATCATCCTTTAAAGGCTGAACAAGGATAAAAATCTCGTATTGTTCCTGTCGTGTCTCACGCTGCTTCATTAAAGTTAATATTCCATCAATAAACTTTTAATTTTTAAGTACTCTTTAAATCCGTTCATCTGTGTTGTGAATAAAACAAAGCTGCAGAGTGTGTCCACACCAATAACATCAGAGGGACACGTGGGGAATAATAAACAACTGATTAAGTGAGAAAAGAAATAACGGAGACGTCGCCTCTCTTTCGCAAAGCACTGGAGTGCGACCTTGAGACGCTCCACCTCTGCACTCATCACCGATCTCTCGCTTTGCATCAAATATCATTCCTATTTCCATTTTTATGCCATGTGGGCAAACGGCACCTGTGGAAATGGGCTTGCGGGTTCACAGAGGGGGGCTTTGATTGAAATGCTCCCAAAGCAATCAGTTGTTACAGACGACCGTATTAAAGCCCGGAGTGTTTGGAGATTAATTACGGCCGGGAGGCTGACGCTTTCTGAACTATTGAACACGTGAGATTGAAAGGCCTTTTGCATCAATAGCCGGCCTCTGAGGGGAAGAGGTGTCCCAGGGCCAGAGAGAGAGAGAGAGAGAGAGAGAGAGAGAGAGAGAGTTTGTGATTCCACAGATTCCTGTTGTACATTTTTACAAATGTAAACATTTGTTTTGGGCTTTCTTCAGTATCAAGGATTATTATTATTATTATTTATTGACTTGTGGCTGATGCAATGATGCAAAATGTTTTGCTTCAGATAAATGTCTTTTAGCGAATCAAAATATTGTTGGGTTTTATCCAACGTTGATGTGTTTCCATCACGACAGTGTGCACAAGACCGAGGCAAACTTTACAGACGATGCCTTACAGACAGAAACATGAATAAATCTGTTTAACAAAGTTTTTCACTCAGTGAATTCATGTTTAAACTACAAACCCAGATCAGGGTTAAACATGTTACACGTTTTCCCTTTCGTTTCAACCGTTGAATCAATAAAGAGGCCTGTTAGTATTTTTCCCTTGCTTTTGATTTTACTGTGAAACATCTTGGACCTTCAATTCCTCATCGGCTCATCGCTACACATTTCTGATCTCTGTATTTGACTTTAACAACTCTACTGATCTGGGTCTGAAATTTCATTTTCAGTGTCTCAAAAAACAAGTAAAAAGGTTTTTTCCACAAGTCTATTTCTGTAACATCTTTATTTAAAAGGACACCAACTGGCACCACTTAATTTAAATGGCAGCTACCATCTTAGTTCAACTGCACAACTTTTATCTTTTTTTTGTACATAGATACACAGAAAGTGTGTCCCTTCAAAAATAGCTCCATGCACGATCAATAGAAAACAGTCAAAAGGAAAAAGGGAGAATATTCAGTTGTAAAACAGGTCATTTAAAAGCTGCAAAGACTCCGACTGACCGGTGTGAGTTCAAGTGGGTTGAAAAATTCCAAAACTGTGAATCTACAACTTGATCAAACCGGAGGGAACAGAAAAGTTTGCAGCGATCGGTGGAAATAAACTTGAATTAGTTTAGTTCTGAGTGTGATCGCTGGTTTGAATTAAAGCTCATTCGGCAAAATTACACTTTTTAAACTATTTTGTTGAGAAAAAGTTTATTTTTCAAAGTTTCTCATCAGATGAAAAAGGTTCTCCCAGCCTAAGTTACACAAACTCCTCAAAAATCTGTTGTTTCATAATGTGCAGAATCATCTTCTGGCGAGTGTCACGTGTTCTTACTTGGCTTTTTGCTATGAGTAAAAATACTGGACGAATCACTTTGTGCATGAGAGGATGTGTCCATCATGGAGGATGTTTGGCTTGTTGAGCACTCAGTTTCCACTTTATTAGGAACAAGTATCTCAAACTAACAGTCTACCTCCTGTCACGATCACCTGTTGAAACAGTGATGTATGTAAACAGCAGCCCATGATGAAAAAAACTAGAAACACTTTGGAAGGTTCCGACTGTAAACTTCCCGTGGATAGAATTCAGGATAGGTGTCCTTAATAAAGAGACAACTGAGTGTGGGAGACTTCACCGTGACCTGCACACGTGACAAATCCTCCTCTACACTGGACTTTGCTTCAGAAGAACAAGTTCAAGAGTAATAAACCTTGTGCATGTTGGTTTTGTGTTAAAGTGTTCTGTTTCTGTTTTTCTGATGATACATAACGGGTACTGTCAGGTAAACTCTAGTGCATCAGTGGCCACAGTCCCAAGGCAAGAACACAACATCCCTGTTAAATGGCCACAACATTTACCCGACGCCAGCTCTGGTGAAAGATTATCGGCTGAAGGATGAGCCGCCACATCAGCTGCATCTGATTCCTAATAGATCTGCTGTCGGACATTCACCTCATCAGCCCCATTTCGTTTGAAACAGAAACTTCTAAACTAATTCCGTGTGTGGAAGCTGCGTCCTCGAGACACAAAAAAAGACGCAGAGGAAGGAAAGTGACTGGGAGAAACTGTTAATGCTACAAAACAAGATCTGATGAACCACCAGCAAGGTGAACACCTCCAACTACACCAACTGTCGCATTACAGAAAAGCAAATGTTGTGTAATGCAATCTACAGATTAAAAAAAAAAAAACACCCCAACTAGAGAAAACTTGATCATCGTCAGCAGCCATACTTAAATGTCAATAAAACTTTCTGTGGAAAAGGATTCACTGAGGAGACATGAAGGGTGGTGCTTTTTCTTTACGCTGTGCCGGCCGCTCCTGCCGTCACTGCTGTGGGGATTGCTGCAGGGTTCAAGCCTTTCCCTCGATGTCTCTGACCTCCTCTCCTGCGCCCGCTGCTGCCCGACTTGAGCTGTGGACAGACACACAAGCACTGGGGTGAGATGGCTGGAAATCAACCTCCAAGAGTAAGACACTGGACACAGGAGGTGAAGATGGTCGGTCCAAAACAGAGAGACATTTCTGAGAAACCAAACGGCTTCATCTGAAAAGACAAATGTATATTCACAGTATAAAATATTAAAGTATGTTGGATAGAAAATACTTTATAATCTCCCAAAAATCCAAAGAAGTAACAATCGATTGTCTGAGTCACAAGGCTTCCCAACAACAGCAGCGCGTTTACAAGAGAAAACTAACTTTGGGAGACGAGGACCTCACGACGCCCGCCACAGTCAGCAGAAACCACTTTACCTTATTTTCCTTGTTGATGTCTTTACACTGAGCCTCGTCCTCTGCCACTGTCTGACGCAGCATGCCCAGACAGGGAGAGAGACGCAGTGAAGGAAAGCAAAGGAGACGGAAGCAGAAAAGTGAAACGCGTTATTGTCGGAAGGAAAAAAACAGGAGCGGAGGGACGGTGGTCAGAAGGCAAAATAAAGACGTGAGTAAAGAAAATACAATAATGAGGAGGAAAGGAGGAAAACAGGATTTTATAGACAGGGTTAGGAGACAGGCAAGGAATAGAAAACGGGAAATTCAGGGTGGAGAAAAACGAATAAAAGCTTTTTTTAAAAGGAAAGCACTCTTCGTTAAATCATCATGTTCTCATTTGATCAAAACATGAATCAGTCCTGGGTTTAAAAACAACGTATTAAAGTCTCTAACTGACAAATCAAAGCGTGTTCAGACTCCCAAGTCACTTGTTTTCTTCAGATCATACTGGAACACATTATTCATTCATTGGACATGGAGTGACTCACTGGTAAATGTGCTGCGCTGGGACTGGGCGGCCGCGCTGCCGATCCAGCCTCCTCATTGGCTGCTGTGCCTTCTTTAAAAATCTTTTTATTGGCCTGCATCTTGGAAAGTTGGGCCTTGGCTGCCTGGGTGCTCACTGATTGGAGGAGCTGTAAATACAAGCACAGAAGGTGTCAGTGACTCCTCGTTGTTCTACGATTGCTGGATTCTAATCTAAAGGATCTGACCGAAAGCCACGGTACCTTGATGATTGTCCCCACAGCTTTGGTGCGTCCTTCCCTGAACACCAGCTTCTGGTCACAGTGCAGATACTCGGGCGTCTTAATGAAGCGGAAATGAACCGAGGCCTT
Source organism: Pseudorhombus dupliciocellatus (assembly GCA_016785235.1). Lineage (NCBI taxonomy): Eukaryota > Metazoa > Chordata > Actinopteri > Pleuronectiformes > Paralichthyidae > Pseudorhombus > Pseudorhombus dupliciocellatus. The sequence goes on from JAFBJW010000392.1 coordinate 232,188, forward strand.
GTCCCCTGTCCTCAGACAGTCTTTGTTCATCGTCAGGATGGTGGCTGTCTGCCGGATGCTGCCGCAGTGCACTGATGTGGAGGTGAGAGAAAGAGAGGGTGGGCACCTAAAGACTCCAAGTTCAACTGCATCCAAGACACAACGCTGTGCTTCAGGGTGTAAATGGATTTGATGGTCACTGACCCATGGCCTGGTATCTCGGCGATATCGTAGTTGGGTGGTGCAGCACCAGAATCTCAGCCTCAAACTCCCAGGTGGCCTGAGGCATCAGCTTCGGTGAGACCATCACCATTCCTTTCCTTATAGAGGAACGTTTGATCTGAGACCATCGACGGAGAGGACCGAAAGAAACAGCAGGAACAAAAGAGACAAATTAAAATGAGGGTCAGTGGAGCCAAACAAGAATTAGAGACAGAAGACTACCTGCTCCCACACTCTGGATTTACATGCATTACAAAACTGATTACAAAGTTAGGAGACTAATGCTCATGCATATTGAATCCAAAAGTTTCAGTACAGTCATCTCTGTCAGAAGCTAAAGGAAAGTTAACTTTGTCTTTTAAAGTTGTCTTCGTGCTGTTTTTAAAGGTGTTAAGGTTCAGCGGTGGCACCGATTCTTCCTCTTATCCACCCTCATACCTTTTTGAGAGCAAAGGACGCCGTCTGTCCCCCGCGGACCTCTTTTACCGGCATCCTTTTGCGGTGGATGGATTTAACAGTGATGGGGATGAAGGTGCCGAGCGGGTCCGGGCCTAAGAGCAAGGTGTCGTTTAGCCGAATCATTCCACGTAACGTCGTCCCAGAAACTACTGTGCCCACGCCCTGCAGAGAGGAAGTCAACGTGAGGCCCAAGTCATGTGCGTTTGAGGATTTACTGCCACATGAATCTACTGAGCAACAGCGCCCTCTGCAGCCACATGTATAAATTAATTCTGTTGAAATCCTTGTCCTTCAGTGATAAAGTGATTTTAATGTCACAACACCGGATATTACCCACAATCCCTGTGTGTTTTTATTTCATACCGGTACTGAGTATGTGTCGTCTATTTGGAACTCTGCTGGCTCGTCGTTGCTAAAGTTGGTCCTGGACGACAGGAGGTTTAAGAACATCTTCAGCAGCTCCATGTTCTCCCCCGTCACGTTTGAGATCTGGAAAATCGGACACATCCTGCGGAGGGAAGACGTCAGAGAGCAGGTGAGGATATGTCAGTTATCAAAGTGGACACTCAATGCAAGACAAAAATCACAAAAGATAACATCAACTTTAGTGAAAATAAATGTTCTCAAAGACAGGCGCATTTAATTTTATGTTTGTTCATGTGTGTCTGTTTCTGATAAGTTTGTTTTTCATGATTACTCGATGATATAAAAACAGGGTGAGACATACTGATGGACAGCTGAGAACACATGTACCAGCGTGACCTCAAGATGGTAGCACCCGTCCACCAGATATAGATATAGGAGGAAGTGGAGATGCGTCATCCATCTTTTCTTTGCCAGTCTATGATTTTGTTCTGTGTGAAGGCCGTGTTTATTACTCTGCTCTTACCTCTCGGAGCTGAAGTTTGAGGCCGTGACGATGACATCATCCTTGTTCTGGACCAACACTGGGATTTTCCTGCAGCCCGGAGACTTTAATAACCTCTGTAATAATTTTAGTGTCTCTGCAGATAAACACACACAAAAATCCAGTCGTCAAATATAAAATATCACCTCAAGGAATCTGCTGAAATACAACATGACTTCACAGACATCAACATCTGCAGGATTGAAGTGTATAGTTTTATCATTTAAGAAAAAGAGGTTAGAGATAAGTCTTTAATTCTAATTCCTCTGGTTTTAAAAGCACATTTATTCACATTTCAGGAGACATATGCTTTATTAATTTTCTCTCGCAGTGGTTTGATTTGACGCAAATTCAACTCTTCTCCCTTTTGTTTCCCATTAAAATCCTGCTGCAGTCTTGAGGGTTTAATTCTTTATGTTCCCTCAGAGGCTTTTTATAATGTGAAAGTATGAGTCTTACATCCACTGCCTGGAGTTTAAATCTGAGTTTAGGGTTTTATAAACACATTGCCTTGATATAATAAAAGTATAAAGGTCTCAGCACATTGTTGAAGTAGGGTATTAAAAATTATCATATTACTGTATTGGGAATGTAAATTAAACTGATTTACCCCGCAAGACATTATTCTCACTGATAACGGACCTCCATGTGTTTGCAGTCGGAACATTTGGGAATAAAACAACTTATAATGACAATAACTTTCTGGACTGTGCATGGGGAGGTGAAGCTAGTTATTAAAGACCAGCAGCATTTCCACACAAATTGGTCAGAGATTTAAATAAGTCAGTGTTTCCAAAAACAATGTGTGCATGCACACACACACAATTAAATACTGACTAAAGAGTCAAAAACAGGAACTTGTGTGCTGCATTGAAGCCACTAGCCACTGCTATGAACAAAGTTGAAACTGAGGTCTGTGTGGACAGTAAAAACTTAATGGATGGCAGCACAGAGAACTCTACAAGAAATACAAAACAATAACCAGGAGATTCCATGATAGAATGAGGAACTGTAAATGTCTCTTTACCTTGTAAGATGTTGGCTGGACACATGTCTATCTTAGTAACTACGACAAACACGGGGACATTGAGAGCCAGTGCCAGGCCCAGATGCTCTTTGGTCATGCCAACGATGCCAGCGTTACTTCCAACCTGAAGGGACAAAGACACGGGGTAGTTGAGTTTAAAAAATATTTGTTTGTTCTTTTAGCAGCAGCAGGGGCACAACATCCCTCTGCCCTCTCTCACCATGAGCATGCAAAAATCAGGCAGGTGTCCAGTCATGCCGAAGACGGTGGTCTTGAGGTACTTCTCGTGGCCGGCCAAGTCAATGAAGGTGATGACCTTGGAGGATTTCTCACAGATCTTGGTCCAGTCGAGGCTGCCACCATGGCTGTCGGGCTTGTTGACCACCTGAAAGAGAGAGACATGCACACACTTCACTGAGTATGTGGGATTAACTAGCACCAAAACAAGTCAAGGACATTTATTCAGCACTCACTTAGCCTCCATCATGGTAGCAAACTTTGGTGTAAGATTAATACTGTGATAGTTGCATCATCCTAGAGGAAGCTCACCTCTCCCTCCTGATCAAAACCCAGGATGTCGTTGCCCACACTGCTGGTCCTGCCGCTCTCCATTTCATGTTTGTGCCTAAACAGCTTTTGGCGAGCAAAGCCTCTGCCATTGTCCAGCTCCCCATGGGTCAAAACGCCCAACAGAGTGCTCTTTCCAGCATCCACATTCCCTACAACTGCAACTCTGGAGACGAGATGAAGGAGAAGGGAGAGCAGGTGTAAGTACAGGCAGTTACATTCAAACATAAACTGAACCAATGTGTGAAAGCAAATGTCCAAGTGAGATTCTCAGCAGTTTCTGCCTGGCCCCTGTTGTTGTTGGAAATATGTCAAGCATATTTTCAGTATAAACTAAATATTGAGACAAACTATCACCTCTAAAATCCAATTTCTTATCAAAGTAAATGAAACCCACAAATCACACAGTACACTCAGAGTGAAAAATCTAAACTGAACAGGGCGGTGCTGCAATAAATCAAAGTGTCACTGAGGAAAATACTGCAGCCTTTTTTCTTTGCCGCATATTTCCTTGTCAATCCCCCTGAAATGTCAGATTTCAGAGCACATGGTTGTGTTGAGGACATTTCAAACACACAACAGACATGAAACTGGAAGAATACAAATATCTGAGGATGAATAAGAGGCGCTGTGCACGTAGAAAGACAAACAAGTCAGCTCCAAAGCATCTTGTCAAACGACTTGCACCAACTCCTGCTTTGTTTTTAATGTTTAGAACGATGGAGAGTATCTGAAAAACTTAAGCTGAATTTTTTACGATTTTTTTCTAGGCAGGCACTTAAATGTGAACCTGTTGGGGGATGGGCTTTACTTTCTTTCCCTACCTGACTTCCAGGAAATCCTGCTCGCCAACACGCCGTCTGATGAGGTAGTCTTGAATCTGTCCACCGGTGTCTGTCCTCTTCCTTAGCAGGATTAGGTCGGCCTCAATCTGCTCGCACAGCGACCTCACCGTGGCCACCGATGCCTCCATATCCTTCTCATCCAGACCATAGTCACCTCCATCTAAACAGAGAGGAGAGATAAAAGAGTAGCATCAAGAGAGTTTGCGTGAGAGATGCATGGCACTAACTATTAACAAGCAATAATGCAATATGCATTTGCTATGTAATATTTGTCTTTCTTGTGAACATGTGACAGAACTATGAGCATATTCAATCCCAGCATGTCTGAAAAATGTAGATATAAGGTGTCACCACAGGATTGTCAGGTACTTTCGTTAAAGGCAGGGTGGGGACTGAGTAACACTGACACTTGTCTTTGTGGAGGTCAGAGTAAATACACAGGTGGTTTATGGGAGGGACAGAACTAGTTGTTTTGAGAATGTGAGAAAACTTGAATGAATGAAACGTCAGTGGCTCATTGCTGGACCATAACCAGTTGTTTTCAGATGCAATCCAAGAACAGCAGGCTTATAAATGTTGGTCATACGTCAGTTCACAAAAAGCTACCCTGTCTCTTATGTAAATATTAATTTTCATATTAGCTCCTTGCTTGTCTGGCCACAAACCGTACTTACATAATTAGGGGAATGTAAACAGGGTCAGTGTGGTAGTCAGAGCTGAGAGCTGCTCGTGCAACCAGTCAGACAAACACACATCCATGACCTGCTGAACTGTGACAGAGCCACAGTGCTGAGCAGGGAAAAAATGACACCCTTTCACACAAGCACTCTGACCCCCACCCGCCTCCAAAACACCACATGGGTCAGACATGTTGCTGTAACAGGCAGAAAATAACTCTGGTTGCCGACAAAAGCCGTGGATTTTCTGCGCCTCTCTCACAGATAGAGAGCTAAATAACAGACAAATGGTTGGAGCTGCCTCGCGGCAAACACCAGGCCACAACTGACAGGAGACACTTTCCCTAAATACACTTAACGACTACTTTGCCCTACAACTTGTACAGATTTATAACTATATCCTTCGCTGCCTGAAATTGATCAATGTGTACATGAGGCAAAGCTGTGTGTCTCAAATATATATTGCTACAATTCTACCCAAGCTAATGTAATCTCATGTACTATGTTGTATTATTTAGAGAAGGGAAAAGAGGAATTTCCAGCAATTGTTCCACTCTGAGGATACAAACAAGCCAGCAAGAATAATGTAAAAGCAAACTGCCTCAATATGGCACTTGATTTTTCCATATTGCAGCATTGTAGCCGACAGGCCACAAAATAAAGGGCTCTTCCCTGTACCTGGTGGATACTTGTCTTCATCGAAACAGCAGAGATACTTTATCTTACCCGAGCCCATTCCAACCACATAGATTGTCTCCCCGCAGCCTTCATCTATCCGCTCCCTCAGATGTCGTAGTAATGAGTCGTACTGTTCCCCTGTTGGACTCACCAGCACCAGCTGAAAGGGTGAGAGACGGGGAAATAAACACCAGAGCTTGTAAAGGTCAAATGGGAGCAACAGCTGAGTCAAACGAAAGTCTGCAAGCTTTCTGGAGTCAGAACTTCCACAAAGAATGTTTTGAACGCCACATTGTTTTTACTTGTCGGTTCTGTAATGCAGCCGATGCATTCGACTTTAATCTGTATCTAGTACTCTGTGTGCACACACTTAAGTGAGTGGGCCAGCTGCATGCACTCACACGCAGCGGTGCAACATACGTGTCACTTTCTGGGGTTTTGCAGAGGCAGCACAAAAGGCGCAGTGTGCAGCTTTGCGTGCAGCACGAGTTACGTTATGTCACAAGCACAAGAATCAAAACAGAGCAGCTGGAAACTTCACGTTGCTTAGTGTAATCTACAGCCAGGCCCACCTTACTGCTCAGGTCTAAATGATCCTCGGGCTCGCCGTTCTTCTCTTCGCCGTCTTCAACGTCCTCTTCCCCGGCCGGGTCATCCGCACACCCCGGCTCGGGGGCAAACATGCAAGCGGGCACTATGGACTCTGCTGCGGCGGCTGCAGCCGAGCAGATCGCTGGTTCTGTCGCCGAAGCCATTTCTGCAGAGAGATACGACAAGCGTTAGCAATTCCTAAACAAACAAGTTACAATGGCTACCACAGAAAGCTAGCTCCTGCTAACAACATATCAAACTTGCTGCTATAACGCGAAAACGCTCTTAAAAGCGGAAACACAATTGAATATTCCTCCACAGCTGTGACACGTCAACTGTCTGTTATGACTTATCAGTTTCTGAAGGTTCAACAAAGCACAGTTCGTTAATTAAAAAGGGTAATTAAAATGAAAGTGTACCAGGAGCTGCTAGCTGGCTCACAAGCTAACTTAGCTGTTGATTCCTGTTAGCTTCTGTGTGTGGCTGCCTAGCGCTCGACACGCCCACCACACAACGGAGGCAGGGGATTGGCTGTAGTACTCAAAGTCACGCCCACTACTGAAATGCACTTGCTGTAACTACGTCACAGTTTTTAACCGTGACCTGGATTCAGGAGCAACAAAACAAACTGTTAATTCATAATGATTTAACAAGCAATATCACATAAAATATCTAATATGAAACATATAATGTAACAAATAACATAATATATAATTTAAGATATATAATATATTACATAACATATAATATAATATGTATTAGAACATAGATTCATTTGTATTGATGTATATGTATATCCATCTAATTCCAATTATATTTAAAATTGTTCTAAAACGTTAGGGAACTTGTGTTATATGGCCCCAGTGTTGTGATGATAGAAGAAAAACAAAGAGTACAACTAGAGAGTCGAGAGGGTATTTGAGAACAAAAATGTATTTCCACCTGAACTTTAAACCAATATCCAGTAATATGAATAGCAGCAACTCCTTAGAACACTGAGTTTCCTTGAGGGTCAGATATGGTGATACAAAGTGAATGATTATATTTTTACAGCCTGTTTCCTGTTGGTTGGTCCCAGCCCAGTGTTAGCACAGTTACATAAACCCCCCCACCTGCCTGCAGAGCTTTGTCAGTATCGTCTCAACCCACTGAAGACAGCCAAGATGGTGAGTGGTTTAAAAAAAAAACTTGATTCATTGCACATTTCTTTGTTCTCCAGATGGATACAGGTCTGGATTCATTATTTGGGTTTTACCGTTGTTATGATGTAAAGCAAAGTTCATATACAAATCTTTTATTTTGATTAATTAATGATTTGAAAAACTTACGGCGTAAGTTTTTTTTTATCTCAGCACAGAATACTTATATATTCTGTAGCATCTTTGACATCTTGTGGTGCAATGAGCTGTGTGCTTGTGCTTAAAGTATTTAAACATTCTTATATTTCAGATTTACAGGTTAAACATTAGTAAAAGTTGAATGGCTTTATCTTTAAGAGGTTAATTAATCTGTTTTTGTTTAAAAAGATTGGCTGAATATTCTCATCTGTCATGTCATTGAGGAAGGTCAATTATGAGCAAGGAATCCAACATCCCACTTGAGTGTTCTGCAATAGTAAAATAGTAAAATGAATATAGGTATTGTAAAGGAAATAATAAAGCTGTGAAATTAACTCATACTGGAGGAACTGAGGGACGGCATTTTTGTGTCAGGGCGGTTCACAGCTTCTAAATAGATAAAAAAGACTGAAATGCCCCATCAGGATCGATAAAGAGTTACTCAACTTAATTATTTTCCAACTCTTTGTCCTGTCAATGATAAACTAGTTGTAATGAGGCTGATAGTTCTGTGGGTGCAGCGCAGGTTCACTGAGACCAGGGATGTTGAAGTTCACTTGCTACCGTGGTCATGTGATGCTTACTGAATGTAATCTTATTGATTAACTCTGATATTTCAACATAGGTTTTATTAAGTTAAACATCAGATCTGAGGTGTGGCACTGGGACCTATCTGGTGTCTGCTCATTTGTGAGCGTCACTTTAAGTTTTTACTGTCGCCACATGACGACCACATGTCTACTGACAAATATGCCTCCTTCCTGTTTCATTACTTTTACAGCTTCATCCTGGTTCATAATTAACCAGACAGATAAGAACACGTATGATAATCAATTCTCCCTCCAGGGTGCTCTGAACAAACTATCATTAAGATCTGTGTTTCAATCTGTGTTTCAATCTGTGTCTTAAATAGAGAAGTGACAAATAAAACCTCTTGTTAAAATAAGAATTCTTCCTCTTTGTATTTCACAAACAGTAAAGTTAAGAATTCAGCTATTTAATATTGATTCTTATCCAAACTTTCAGTCTATTTAGAATTCTCTTCCATCCCCAGAATGATTTCCCACACTCTTCTATTTCGTTTTGCAGAAAGTCAAGGACATGACGTTCAAGGAGGGGAAGGAGTTCAAGATCCGCATCAAACCCAAGGATGACTGCGCTTGGTAACTTCTCCTCAATCTATCAGGGACAGAACACTTTTGACCCATTATCTTTGGTTCATGGGGTTCAGCTTTCAGATAAAATAACATTTAATAAAGAGGAACAAAGTGGTGCGCAGGGCACATGTTAATGTTTCATACGTTTGTTCCCCATTTCATTTCTGTTCTGACATCTACGTCCCGTCCTCTACTGCAGCTTCTCCATCAACATCGGTCACGACTCTGACAACATCGCTCTGCACTTCAATCCTCGCTTTGACTACGGAGGTGACACCAACACCATCGTCTTCAACTCCTTGTCCGGAGGCAGCTGGGGTGACGAGCATCGCGAGGGAAACTTCCCCTTCTCACGTGGAGAGGAGTGCAAGGTGGGTCAGGAGAGCGTTGGGAGCTCAACGTGATTTACAGTGCCATGACAGAACCAGTCTGGATGGCGAGAGAAGTTTTCAGACAGGATCGTTTGAAAATGTCTGGAAAGGGTCTGGCAGAACTCTGCCTGAAAATGTTCCGCTGCAAAAGGATTTTAACTCAATATTTCAAAACTGAGTTTCTCCACTGATTTATGAAACTTTAAAGCCTAAAACTAATTTCACCTAAATGTGATGTACATTTGAGATGATTCTTCTGCACCTCTAACATGCAGAGTTGTCATAACTTCAAGAATTAAACTGCATTCCTTCAGTTTTATCATTGTTTGGACAAAACAGACTTAAAACTGCTTTTGGATGACACAATAACAAACAGAGAACTGTTGTAGTTTAAGTATTTTAGCTCTATAGACAATAACACTCACGGTAGCGTTTAGAGACTCATAAAGGTTTTCATTGTGCTCTCTGCTGTGTCACTCCGTGTTACTTTATCTTCTGACTTTTTATTGTGAAACTCCACTGAAACACAATATGTCTGTTTTGTCTTTTGTCTCTCGTTCGTCAGTTTTACATCAACTTCAACAACGAGCAGTTTTACATCAAGCTTCCCGACGGCTGCATGGTCAACTTCCCCAACCGCCTGGGAGACGTCAAGTACAAGTACTTTGACGTCAGCGGCGATGCGAGGATCATCGGCATCAAGATCAAGTAGAGATCAGCCTTGTCTTGACTCGTCTTTGACTCCTCCACATTCTGCTGTTTGAAATCATCTGTTTCACATTTCTGAGCCCATTCATGCTGCCATGCAAGAAATGTAGAGAGATGATGGAGAGATAAGGTTGTGATAAGAGGAGGTGGGCTGTAGACTGAACCATATCTTACTGAACCGGGCCTCTGACGTCTCGTTCTGTAGGTTTAGGAGTAAAAGCTATGAAAAAAAACAAACGCGTCTTCTGTGTCTCCATGTTTTTGATGTAAGGCAACTTGTTTAAATCTTTACTGATGATTCATGTGTTCGTTTTACAAAGAGCTGGTGTCAAAGCAGAGTTGTTGAGGGAAGAGGTTTTAGATCATACAACCCCAATGTCCTGTGCTGATCAGAGAGGACAGAACAGGTTAATGAACAGTGAAAGATGAAATATGACGGAGCTGAGACGCAACACATTCTTACTGAGACAATTAACAGGAAGACTCAAAAGAGCTGTGGCCCAAGGCTGAGGAATGTGGCACGATGCAACGACATTCCCTGGAGCAACGACAAAATATACACACCCGTGTCTGTGTGGACGGCATATAAGAAAGGAAAAGAAACAACTGAAGCAGTTCTTTAATTCTATTGTCCAACTATTGCAACTATTTCAGGAGAAATGCCAAAGTTTTCCCAAAAGTGAAATTTCTTCTTTGATGTGATGCAAATGATCCAAAGTATTCAGAAGTTGTATAAATGACATCATCAGGGTCACACCACATGGTTCTATTTCTCATAAAGTTTACATTAAGTGCTACTACACATCGTAAGTGTCCCACAAATTTACATTTTTTAGTACAAAAAGGCTTCGCTCTAAATGTCCTGCAGGGGCGTGGTCACAGCCGAGCAGGGATCAGCCCTGCTCGACCCCGTGGACTGACCCTTCTGGGCCAGGTAGTCTTTATAGTTCCGGGTCAGAAGAGTGTAGAGAAATGGATTTATACAGCTGTTCCCGTAAGTCAGACACGTGACGAAGAAATTCACGTAGTTATGAGCGGCTGGAGACAAAGCTCGGAGAGACTCTGCAGAGAACAGTTTGGCCAGCTGCCACCCCCAGAAAGGTAAGAAACAGGCCCAGTAAGCCGCCACGATGCTGAAGATCATCGAAACAACTTTTTGTTTGAGGCCTTTCCTCCGAGAGGAGCGGCTGCTTCCTCCCAGGCTAGCCTGTGCGGCCCAGTAGCGCCGAGCTAACCCGGCATACAACCCGACGATAACCAATCCAGGCATCAAAATGCTCGTGCAGAAGAGGACAGTGATGTAAGCCTTGAAGGTCTCTGGGGTCCAGGTGGGGAAGCAGATCCTCTTGACCAACCCTGCTGCGCTGGGTTTGCCCTCGCTGAGTCGGATCATCACCATCATGGGAAGCGTTAGCACAAAGGCCAAACCCCAGATCATTCCCGCCGTTAGCCTTCGTTTGCGGGACGAGTACCTGTGCGCGCTGAAGGGCCTGGCCACAGCGCGATACCGCTCCAGGCTCATGGCAACCAGAGTGAAGATGCTGGCGTGCATGGTGAGGAGATCGAGACTGAGCAGGATGCGACAGCCCGCATCGCCGAACAGCCAGTCGTGGACGAAGTAGGTGCAGACCACGAAGGGGATGGTGGAGAGGTAGAGCAGGTCCGCCAGCGCCAGGTTGACGATGTAGACATACATGGAGCCTGTTCGACGCAGAGCAGCGGAGCGCGTGATGATGAGCGTGTACGTGTTGCCTACCACACCCATGACGCACATGATGATCAGCGTGGCGCCAAGCAGGGACGTCGCCCAGAGTCTCCCGCCGCCTCCGGCGCTGCTACCGCTGTCCTGGGGTCCTCCATCGGTGGCCTCTGGCATCAGGACGAGTTCCAGCTGCGGAGTGATGGTGGTGTTAGGGGTGCAGTTCATTGCAGGTCAAAGGTCAAAGGTCAGGGTCCAATGATGAAGACCCAACGGAGTTTTTTGAAAGTTGGTTTAAAGAGTTTTAAAGTCTGCACAAGCATTTCAAGATGTCAGGTTGTTCAATCACTACGTAGAAAAAGCAGAGATTTCCTTTGTTGGACTCAGATGTTCTGGTCTGCAGACAGAGTCCACAAATCTGTCCATGTCCTCCATTCGCTCATGGACCCATACGTCTGCAGCGATTGAGCCTCCAGCAGAGATTCAAGTCATCAACATGTGAGATGATTTCAGTTACAGAGAGAGCACGAGGTTATCTCTGATGGACTTCGGGCTGCAGCACCTCTGAAAAAATTCATTTGTGGCACCGGGGGTCCGGACTCTGACTTTCAACTGGACAATCTCTCATCAAGAGCCCCTGGCGTCCCCAGAGCGTCTCACTGGGATGAAACATTGGTCCATTTGAACATGACGGGCAAAAACAAGCTCAGCATGGTGTCTTGGGTAAATGGCAAATGTTTCTTTTACTTCTTCTTCACAGGTTTTGAGCGAATCAACAGCTGCGATGATCAAAATCCATCTCGTCCTCTGTCCTCACCCGAATCATCCATCCATGGTGCCTCCCCGCAGCTCGTCCACGCACGTCAGTAAATCCACAGGCAGACTTCAGTTTCTCCAGCCACCACTCGGCTCCTGGGACGTTGATAGAACACAGTCCTGTCTGTATTCTTTGTGTTTTCTTGCCTTTCTGTCCTCTCTGCCTCTTCTCTTCTCTCTGCTGTCCTACCTCTTTCTCACCAGGGTGAAAAACTAGCCAGGGCCCAGAGATTTATGAGGTTCTCCTCTCGGGCCTCCTCCCAAAGTCTCTGAGCACCAAGGTGTAGTTTTAGACCCCAGACGAAATCATTGACTGAAACTTCACAAGTACACCAGCACGTATTTAGTACTTTGCTTATAAATGAACCTGCTCACTGTGATCTATGTGTCTGCACCGAACATCCTGCAGACCTGTACCCTTCAATCATTTAATATTGGTCTCCGTATCTCGCAGTAAAATCAGAATTAAGATGCATGAATTCTAAAAAAATTTGAAGAGGTTGATGGAATTGAATAACTTAGTCCAGTGAAATGAATAGAAATAAAAATATATGTGAAAAATATTTCATTCATATGAATTCAATACTCAAATCAAAAACTCAACTTTTATGAGTGAAATTTAGTCAATATTTCAGAATCCACGTTTCTGGCATAATCAGTTTTGAGATGTCTATTTAATTCTGAAATTTAATTAGGAGAGGATGATAATGAGGAATGCAGCTCTGCACAATTAACATCAATGAATCCATGAATGAACAAACTGTTTATTTTATTCATGCTCAAAGATTTTGTGTGTGATGTCATTCAGTCATGACCAAAGTAAAAACACAGTGAAATAACTTCCTAGACCTGTGTGCTGCCAGGCACATGGGGGCGCTGTTTTGCTTTCTACAGGTTTGGGGGAAATGTATCCCACACATCTGACGGGTGGAGGTGAGTATTTGTGTTTACATGGAGGAAAACACAAAACCATGAAGGTCCTGTTGGATTCATGATGTAAACTTAACGGTGTTTCTTTGTAGTGTTTCAGAGGGAATCATTTTACATGACAAACTATATTTCACTTCAACTCAAATGTTTTATGACCCTTTTGACTCTGAGTAACTAAAATCAAAAACTGTAAATAAAGACGGAGGACACATGTCCACTTCCTCCCAGTGAAATGAAGCCAGTGTATCCCGGATTCATGCGCTGCACATCAGTATGACATGCATTTAATGAAAGGATTTAAGATTCTCCTCACCTGAAAAACAAAAGCCACTAAAACAGGAAAAATGTGTGGAACATGATATAAAAAGGAAATCCACAGTGACATGGTTCACATAGTTCGGTAAGTCTGAACAGATCAAGAGTGACGTCTAATAATAAAATATGATACAGGGATCTTTTGCAACAGCGGTTCAAAAACAAAGCTCAGTTAACGGATTATTGATATTTAATTTTGGCCTTTTAGATTTCTAGTTAACCTCGTATAACTGGCAACAACCTCCAGGGTGACCACGTCCACAGACCACAGAGGGAGCCAGAGCTGATGTGGGTCCAGTGTCAGATCGATGAAGGAGTGAGAGGAGACATCTCGGGCCTCTGCTCCGTCAGTGCCGGTGTTTGAACATGGCCTCCACTAAAAAACACACACAAGCCAGGAATTAGGAAAAAAAAAGGTTCATTTTTCTGTTGAGCTTAAAGATGTGTTTGGATTTAACCGTTTTTTTAATTGTGTACTTTGGGCTTTGGGTTATTTTCTTATATTGTTTGTCAATTCTTTTGCTTGCAGAGGTGACGGACAGATGCAGGTTAGGTTGTCAGTCTGCAAACAAAAAGATCTCATCCTTCTGTGAACTGTCACAGAGGAAGTTCACCCGCAGCTTCCTCACTGAAACTGCTCAGTGGCCACGGGTCGACATGGGAGCGGAGGCGATGGGGGTTTGCGTCGCGGACAAACGTTAGCACGCGTTAGCTGATAGCATCATTCCAAACGTCTGAAGTCTCACTTGTGTACTCCTGAGGGGACATGGGCACGCTCATGATGTCGTTGAAGAGCTTCACCCACTCCAGCTGGTCGCTCTCCATCTCGCAGGTGAACAGGAAGTAGCGGTCGGGCGTCTGTATGGTGATGCCGTGGTGCCAGGCGCCGTTGCAGTGGGTGCCAGCGGGCAAGCCGGTGGAGACGTTGTATCCGTGGTCCCTGTTCCCCAAGAAGACCTCGCCTTTGGCAAAGGCGTCCTTCAGGACGAGGGAGAAAAAAAGACGTCAAACCTTTTTTTTTTTGTATTTGCTCCGCTGTGACCTAAAGGTGGCGCTCGACTCTGAGCACAAACAAAGACGTTGCCCTTCAACAAAGTCAACAGTAGCTCACACGTCTTACATGGTGGATCATCTGCTTTTTTAATTATCCTCAAGCCACATTAGGCTTCACTTCCTTTGCTTCACGAGCTTCTCTTGTGGAACTCTCTCAGGTCCGACCCGTCTTTTGGCACATGCAGCTATTGCTCCTTTTTACGTCAGCAGCTAATCTGCCATTGTTATCCAATGTGCAGATCCTCTGTGTGATAAAAACTCTGCTCTGATCTGAGCTCAGATCGCGGGAAACAGACGAGGGGTGGAACTGTTGTTGTCAGGGTCAGGTTTGAGATTTCCTGAGTGACAGGCCTGTATTGGTGATAATGTCACACTGGAAGAGAAAGAACCTTATATTGTCCTCTCCACGCTGAGTCATGGTTTAATTTCCCCACATCCTCAACCAAATTGAATTTATTGTGTGTGTGTGTGTGTGTGTGTGTGTGTCATACCAGTGGATCTTTGAAGTACATGAGCCGTCTGTGGTCCAGAGTGAACCAGCGCTTCTTGAAACCTTCTGTTTGCTGAAAAAACAAAAAGAGAAGGACACAGTGAGACAAGGGGCGAGAGACACAGGGTGAGACAAAGAGAGAGAGAGTGAGAGAGCAAGCAGGCATAAAGACAAAGCGGCAATGGTTCAATATGTATTCAGTCAGTTTGTAATCATGTCTTCAAATAAATCTGAGCGTCAATCGAAATTTAAAGGAGGCATATCATGGGTTTTCAGTCTTTATTTCTCACCGTGTGTTGTTATTATTACTATTATCACTATTTAAAGATTTAAAAAAGCATTATTTCTTGTTAGACATGTGTTTACATAACACACTGTTCTCATGAAGGTGTTGGACATTCTCTCCCTCCACAAAGAACCGGTGACTCCATCCACAGACACGTCTCGCACATGCGTAGGAAATATACGGTGACGTCGACTCGGCCCGACACGACACAGCGAGCTCTTTCATCTCTAACCTGACAGATGAGGATTAAAGTGCAGAACCTGTTGAGTCGCTGAGGATCAGGTTTCCTCGTGTTGCTTGTGTCGGGGCGTCAGGCTGAATCGAGCGGAGAAAGCAGCCGCATGTGTTTGCATGTGCTAATTTAAAAGTGCAGCGGCGCACGACTGCATATTTACTCTGGCGTTCCATTAATCCCGACAAACGCGTCTGTTTTGCGAGCGGATTTGAGGGTTTGACACCTGAGAATTAAATCGCCTGCAGGACGCCTCGGCGGACCGAATGGCTAATGGACACATGGACAGAACAGTGGCAGGGGGGACATGTCTCAGTTGTCACTCACTTTGATTTAAAAGAATCAATCACGTGCGTGCAGGGGGCGCAGAATCTGAAGAAGGCAACTGCAGAGGTGTGTAAGCGTGTGTGTGAGCGTGTGCTACTTGCCCTGGGCCCGGTTTTTTCCATGTATCCCTCCTTCAGAAAGTTGCGGGTGAGTTTTGGAACCAGCTGAAAGCAACAAAATCCAAAACAAAATGTTTAAGAAAGAGTCCGACAGTCTGCGTGTGTGTGTGTGTGAGAGTGTGTGTGTTCACCTCAGCGTCTGTTGCCCCAGGAAAAGCCACCTTCAGGTAGTGAAGCTGAACTGCACGAATGGAATTGTACCATTGTACGATCTCCTGCAGCAGAGACAGTCACTCATGTTCAGATATCAGACATCATCGAGCTTTGACTGTGATGAATTCCCTGCAGCTTGACCGAGCTTCGAGTTTAACTCCTGTTTGTCATTTGTCTTTTCAGATGTCGGAGCCGAACTCCAGAAATAATGACAAAAGCTGAGCTCGTCCATTTATTTCAATGCATGTGAAGGACTCAGGATGATGGATGTGCAGCAGGAATGTCACGAGTCGATGAATCTCATCACGGACGGTTTGAAAAGGTTTGGAGACTCGCCCACATCTGCAACACGTCTGTTCCTCCAGGTGACCAATATCACGTCCGACTGAAGACGTGTTGATTCACTTCACTGTCCTCTCCATTAATGTATTTTCTATCCTGTCACACACACACAGTTTCCGGACAGACCTTGCCGTTGTCGTGGTAGACGAACATGTTGCGGGTGCTGTAATCTTTCAGGTACGTGATCTGGAGGCCGTTGGGGTTTCCGATCTTCTCCGGCTGGAAGGTGGCGTTGATGGTGTCCACCTTGATCACGGCTTTGGGCTCCTTAGCCTGTGTGAATGAGGGGTGAGAGGAGGAGGAGGATGTGGATGATGAAGAGGAGGAGGAGAGGTGAGTTAAAAAAAAAAAAAAAGACACATGTCGTTTTGCATTTATGAGTAGGTAAATGACCTGTGTGAAAAAAATACTACGGCTGATAATGTGCAGTTTATTTTAAAGGAGGCTTAGGGTGTGAGGAGGTGTGTGTGTGTGTGCTGCTTACATCATATTTGGTAAAATACTTCAGAGTCCCCTCCCGCTCTGAGAGGACGAATCGCCTGCTGAAGAACTGGCCGTTGTCCCGCCCTCTCTTCATCAACAGGCCGTCTCTGGCTCCTGCAGGAGAACAGTAAGAGGTCACTCATTAACTCGACTGTATTTTATGTATGTGTACACACACACACACACACACACACACACACACACACACACACACACACTTACCTTCCTCATAAGTGAAATGCTTCCCAGGCTCACAGAACTCTTGCCTCTCGTACTTTGCTCGAATCCACTGCTCACGCAACACCCTAAACACACACACACAACCTTTTTAACAAAATTTAGAGTCTTTAACACTAACTTTTTACCAAAGTTTTAAATAGAACTCACTGTCAGTTCTGTAATGCATAAGTGTAATCTGGAGTATTCTGGCACAGGGAGGGATTAAAAACAGTTTCATTTTATCTTAGTTTTCAGTTGACTGATAATGTCATCAGGACTGAGCGCCCTGCTTCCTTTCACGATCAAAGACAGATCTGTGCGTGTGAGAGAACGGCATGTCAGTCCAAGTCGTCCTCAGACAAACTTCCCTCCTTCCATTCACACACAACAGATTTTCATTTTTCCCCCCAGGGAGCGTTTCATGGTGCGTAGCTTCGGCGAGGGGGTCGATGGGAGGAGGTGGGATGTGTGGGTTACATATTTTCAGTCAAGTTTGCTCTTGGTAACTTTTCCAGGATTGTCTCGCAGCAGCTCACTGCCACCTTTGGGTCTTTTTCCATAAACATGTTGCTGTCACAGTCACGGGTTCCTGTCGGGCAGCGGTCTGCTGGAGCTACAGTAACACAATACCTCACAGTGTGTGACAGACACGGGACGACATGAGGCAGTCGTCGTGCGTCTGCGGGTGAAACACCAGACAGTGACTGGGACCTGCATACCAGCCACTACTTCTCACACACAGTCAATACACATGCATGACGTGTCCTCACAAGATCACAGATGGCACAGATACCAATGTGTGTGTGTGTGTGTGTGTGTGTGATACTCACTGACAGTCTTTGTGCGTTGGTTTGTAGTAGTAGACGGGAACAGCAGCCTCATATTTAGCCTTCATCAGCTCATTACCATGCTCAGCCATGAACTACTCACACACACACACACAATAACAGGATAAATGTCACCGTGTCAGAGAACCTGACAGTTGTATACATTGTTATCATACCAACAGGAGAAAAGGCTCAACAGAAATCAAATCCCTACATTAGAAGCGTATAAATCAGAGAGTTGGAAAGACCAGTGCAGCACATTTCTTTGGATAAAGACGTGCATGGTACCAATATCATTTATCAGTTCATTTCTGGGACTCACTCTCAGCTACAGAACACTTGGCAGGCCTTGTGTTGTTCTAACATCATTAATCACACAATATCAAATAAAAAATAAAAGTGTGTTTTACTCATTCTCAAAGGTCAAAGTGTAAACGTGGAAGCTCAGGCTTCTCTTGTTTCCTCAGGCGGCTGGGTCTAACAGTAACAGAGTGGAGCAGACGATGTGAGTGTCCCTCAGACAAACAATAAAAGTGTTATTGTTTCTGTGAGTGAACACGACGTCTGTCTGAAAGCTGACTGTGATGGATGAGAATCATTTTCTGCTTGAAGCAGCAGCAAACAAATGTCCAGCTTTGGGTTCCTCTGTGATGATGAACTGTATTTATGTTGTAACAAAGCTGTGGTGGAGCACCGAACCTGTGTTCAAACTCACAGACAAGTGTCCCCCACATCCAACTTTTGCTGACCCATCATAAAAACATGTTTTGTCTCATGAGCTCATAAGGGCCGGCACAACGGTTTCAACCCCTCATCTCGTCGTTATGGAAACAGACTGATTGTCATTGATGTTTAAATATTGATCTCGACGCTTTAAACCTAGTGAAATATTAACGGCAGAACTGTAAGCAGCAGCCGGTCTCACCTGCATCTCGTGGTCCTCCCAGCGCGACAGACTCAGGGACTTGACCTTGCTGATTTCGGGGATGTTGCGGTGGATCCCTGAGCAGGCCAGACAGATGAACACGCCCAGAGAGCAGGAGCCCCAGCCGGGATCTGCAGAGAGGACGACGGGGAGGACACATGGATGAAGTGGGAGCGTGCGTATCTCATTCTTCCCTGACCATGGCAACCAGAGGTTGGGTTTGAGCCTGAGTGTCTGAAGCTGAGACTTTGAGAAAAGCTACTTTCATTTTACCGTGCATGAAAGTTTTCTGAGATTAACCTTTATCTGTCAGATGAAGGCAGGGCCTGGCTTTTAAAGGTTATTACCTGTCTGTTGCATTGCTCAACTGAGACACGATGCCCTGGGGCCTGGATTCTCTGATTTCCTAATTTGACTGCAGCAGATTTGACTCCTCTGTCTGTCTCCTCGGAGACTCTGAACTGTGGGAAATGGCACCGGGAGTTTTAAAGTGTGGGTAGAAAACAGCTTTTGGTGCAGGATCATAATAAAATATGGCAGAGCAATGACCCCTGGTGAAACATGAGTGTGAAGATTTAATGCACAAACACGTTTTCTGACACGTTTTAATAAAAATAGAGGCTGAGCAGCTTGCTCGTAAATTTGGGCAACACATCAGTTGTGATGTCTTTGGCGGGAGAGACTTGCAGAGTGTCCAAGACAAGACATTTATCTGACTGCAGGACACTGGAAATACCAATGTAAAAATCATTTAAAAGGCCTGTGAGAGAGGAGGGGGACACATGAGCTTTTCAATCAGCAACACAAAGCCTCCCAACTGATCCAGGGATCTGATCCTCACCCAAAGGAACGCAAAGATTTCTCTGCTGAGAATAAATCTGTTTGGACTTGAAAAATGTCCATTATCATGTTGTAGCATCCCATCAAATACCTTTCTGTGTGTATTTCTTTGTTTTACATGTTTATATGTTGTAGATCAAGTCAGACGTCCTCGGCCAAAGACCCAGAGTCGGTCTCTTCCCTCAGAGTCTTGTCCTCCACACTGAGCTGCTCAGAGGTGGGAGAAGCATCCAGGGCCTGTCCGCTGCGGGTGTGTGCAGCTCGGACATGTTGAAACCTGCACGAGAAGCTTCTTCTGCGGCAGCTCCAACATCTCAGAGCAGAGAGCTGCAGCCTTTACCTGCAGGCCCCTCCCCCTGGCTGCTCACCTTGGCCCACATTTCACCCGAAGAGCCAGAAAACAACACAAAGACGAGGCCCGGACACTCGCGTGCGACAAGCCCGTTCACTACTTGGGGCTCGGGCCCCTGAGAGGTGTAAAGAAACGCATGGACATAGTTTGAGTTTGAGGGATCAGACCTACGTTACCAACACGGCACTTCCTCCCCCCTCCCCTCAGCGACCTCACAGTCTACAGCTGATAAAACAAAGGCATGTTGTGGTGTTCCTACCCGGTGCTCCACAGTCCGCGCAGATTTCATTTCCAGGGGTTTGCAGGATCTCCCTCAGCGCTCGGGTGGCTCTCTCGTTCACCGACATGTCAGACTGATGATTCCTCCAGGGAGAGAGAGAGAGAAGAGAAGAGGGAGGGAGGAAGAGCGAAGGAGGGGGGTGGGGAGAGCCAGGAAAGGTAAAGGTGCGTCTCCTCCTCAGCCTGGACTCCCCCTCTCCTGTGGCTGCGGACAAGTGCGCACAGGTTGGCGCTGCGCTCTCGGGCTCTGCGGATCAGCTCCGACTCATCAGCGAAGAAATTCGGAGTCACGGCCGTCCTCTTCCGCAGGACACAGTCCAGAGCTGGCGCTCCACGTGTTGCGGATCTGCTCTGGCAAAGTGATCCAAGTGATGTGGTGCCAAAACCAGCGCCACGGCCCCGGCAGGCTGTGTGTGTGTGTAGAAACACGAGACACACGAGGAAGTGAAGTTCAGGTTGTTCAAACTTGCTTTTCCGCATAATTCGAGCTGTGCGTTCTGCGCCAATTGCGCAGTCTGAGGAGTGATGAGATGGTCGCAGAAACTCAAATTAAATAACATGCATGGAACTACAAAATCAAATATTAGTACCTGTAATCTACCTATAATCACCTAGAATAATCACCTCCTGCTCCGGGAACATCCCTGAAGATCTGAACTGAACCGAAAAACAGGTTCCAGGATGTCGGTGACCAAGAGAGAATTCAAGAGATTGTAGACTAGGTAAAAAAAAAAAAAAAGAAGTTATTTATCAAATAATGTAAAAAGAAAGGGCATTTTGAAAGAAGAAACAACTCTTATTAAACAAGGGGATATATTTATATAGAACAACAAGGAAGTGTGTAAAATTGTATGTTTCGTGTACTTTGGAAACACGAGTCAAGTGAAGTGTAGGCTGCAGCTTGTGGTAGTTATGTGTCTGTCCAGTAGGTGGCGCCAGTTCACCACTTTTCCTCCAGTGTTGCTCAGGTGACTGTTCCTTTGAAGCTTGAATTAAAGTTAATTAAAACAGATACCCAGATTCCCTGAGGGGATGGAATGAAAGTGGTCAGTTGATAATCACTAATATGCACAATTATACAAATGAATAATGGAACCAGTGACTTCACAGTGGCACAGTGGTTAGCATGGCTGCCTTGCTCAGGTCTCTCTGATGATTTATATTCAGGCAGTAGGTGGCATGCTGATGCACTCCAGGAATGACAGGGACTAGATGGCAGATTGTCCAGAGTCTTTTTGCCTCTGACACATCCTGCCATGTTCGAGTTTCTCCGGGACTGTCTATTCTATGACATTCAATCCATAAATTAAACTTCCGTAGCTGCCCAACAAAGTTTAAATCAATCCTCCAGCTGGAGATTTTAAAACAAGTGAATGATCCAGTTCGAGACAACAGATAGGGGTAAAACTAAACCAGGCTTTTAAAAAAACGCAGCACATTTCATCCACAGAGTGAAGAAAACGCCTCACAGTATATAATCCAGCCTGGAAAAAGACAAACGCTTCGACAGCAGCTGGAGCGCAACGTGGTTTGATTGTCTGTCGTCAGTTCAACTCTTTCAACTAAAACTGTATTTGAAAATGCAAACAAAAGCGAAAAGATAACATTGAAACAAACAACATTTTAATGACATCTCCGTAAATAAAACTGTGCAAATGTAAGGGCTGGGAACTGTAGCCTGGAATTCAAGCTGGGCTTTTATCTCCCTGTATTCCATGGAGCAGTAATCCACACTTTGGGCCCACAGGAATAAAGCACAGCAGGAAACTGTCCAGAAATGACGCCGGTGTCCTCGGGACGAACACGGCCATCTTACCACAAATAATTTTTTGTAGCTTCAAATAAATGCTATCTGTACATGCCCCGTCCACTTACGTGGAGGAGGCAGGGTGTATCAGTCACCAGGGGGCGATCACCATGCCTGCTCATTGTCACGTATTCATGTGTGAACAGCGAGGGAATATTAGCATTAGTTTACAATAGATTAAGGAGAAGGCCAGAGCGAGAGATGGATGACAGGAAACCGAGAGAGCAGATCGACAGAGAGGAGAGAGAAAGAGAGAGAGGGGGGTGGGGAGTGCAGCAGAGCGGCAGACTGTCATGGATTTAATGGGGTTTTGCCACTTCCTCTCCACCTGGTGCCTTTTGAACCGTGGCCTTTGCATACAGAAAGATCATTAACTCTCAGATCTGCCTTCTCCAGGGGCCGCGTCTCCTCTCGGGCTGCAGGACGACTTGTCAGCAGGAGCGCTCCTGTGCACCCCCGTTACACTTCACGTAACAATGCGCCCGCCTTAGCAGCTCGAATCACGTGTTTTAAAGCGAGGACGGGCCTCACTTATTAGACGTGCCGTAGATCACGGCTGTTGTTGAGGTCATTGAGATAAGATCCTGATTAAAACTCCAGGGCTCAGGTTTCAGCCGTGGTCAGGTGGACAGAAAGGTGTCCACAGCCTCCTCACCTGACATGACGGGATTTCTGAGACCAAAACACCAAACTACACAGAGGTAGCGACATGTTAATGCTCTCATTCAGCATTAGCAGCTAAATGGCTCAGAACAAAACAGAGTTCAGGTGAGATTGAGTGTCGGACTCAGATGGAGCAACACCGACCTAATGCTGCCGAGGACCCAGGTGAGTTTTAAACTTTAATATTCCATACTTTAAAGCTGCTAACTTGACGACACTGTCTGCGACGGGATGGACGTGCACAGCGGCACCGGCGGTAACACAAGGTCTTGACCGGCTTTAAACGCCACGATGCCCGATGTTATGAGCAGCTAATGTGGCAATCAGAGTCAAGGACCGAGCCCCCGAGCTGTTTGTGCTGAGAGGACGGGGACGGCCCGGTGGGATCGCTGCACGGTGACCAGACAGATACATCCTGTCAGGAGGCAGAGAGATGAATGAGGAGGAGGGGCAGGGCCAGAGGGAGGTCACTGTCATACCTCCTCCCCTCAGCTCTCCTTAAGTCTGAACACAAATCAAACCCAGCATTGATTCAAGATGGTGTGTGCCCGTCAGACTGTTCACAATATGATTAGGAATTATTGTTCGATCTATATTAACTAAAGGTTGTGTATTTTTCCTTCATTCTTCACTTATCATATTATAGCTTGTTGATCCAAGGCTTGATCTTTGCACAATCAGGTCCAAAAGTCAGTCATCTGGAGATTCAAACAACATTCCCATAGCAGGTTTGGTAATCCATGCATCCACCCTGTTTCCAGTCGGGTCAGCGTGCAGGATAATGACGTGCACGCACAGACAACACCTGAACGATCCCCTCCACCTCTCACTCCGATCAGACTGGATCTGCTCTCTTCTTTCATTTGCACGTTCTCCTCTTGAATACACACCGGCCTGTTTATCCTGGGCCATCGTTCACAGGTGGAGTGCATGCAGCGGGGCAGCGCGTGAGGATTACAGCCCTGAGCCTTGCTCCCGTTTGAAATAATGCATGGCCTCTATTTATAGAGCAAACATGTTCGCGGCCGTGCACCTGAAGGCGACGGTGTATGTAGGCCAGTCGGAGAATTCCCTGACAGCGTTGTTATATGGGAATGATTAATGATGGACACGTGTGGCGAACGTATGACCCGTCATCGATGCTGCAGACTCCAGCAGAGCACATCAAAGTCACAGCTTATGTCAGAGCCGCTGGATGAGGAGCCGAGAGGCTGAACAGATGAAGTCGTCACGCCGAGGGAAGGAGCTGTGGTTTCCATCCCACATGCCGCAGAGACTCGAGGACTCGTCCCCGGAGGAAACCATGTGTCAGTGTCACAGCCTCACAGCCTGAGGGCTCCGTCAGCTCATGTGCGGACATGTCAGGTGTCCAGTGGCAGGACAGGAGTCACCGAGTCATGAGCTGTCCTGTAATTACGACATGAAGCTTTCCAATGTTTTATCGTCCTGGTTCTGGGGACGGAGGAGCAGGAGGGACAGTCCACACTGAAATATCTCAACTCTTTTAATGCCATGAAATTTTGTAGTGGCTCACTTCATGGGCTCAACCGAATAACTTAATTCTAATTCTAACTTAATTCGAGAGGACGGCAGCCAGCCTGAAATCTGCAGCTGCTGGCGACTGATGTTAAATGTTGTATGTTTAGAAATATTTGGGGGATCTGGATTGAAATGTAAGCTCAGATTTCAGCGGCAGCTCTTCTCCTGCTCTGAGCTTCTTTCTGCTTTTATCTGGCGACAAAACCAGCCATTCATATGGCTCGTCGTGCAGCCGCTGCGACCACTGACCTGCTTCAAAGCAACTTGTCTTCCTGTGAACTTTAAATCACTGTGTCCGGTTTCATTTGGACCCCGGCAGCGTGAGAAGCCCCTTCAACTCCTCACAGCTTACAAATGCGAGTCATTTAGCTGTTTAGTGCCTCAGCAGAAGCTTTAGATTCAGCATCAATTATCGTTTCCCTCCTATCGCAGTCCAGAAGTGCCTGACTAAATACCTCCCCGGATAAAACGATGCATCCAATTTTCCTTGTCTTAAAAATTCCTTCACTCCACTGCTCCTCATTTTGCTAAAATTGCTTTTCTCTCCTTTGCATAGTTTGGCCCTGACGCCGTCATTGCTGCTTTCAGCAAATATTTGCTGAATGGTTTTTAAATCCCACTGTAACGTTGGCGTTCTGTCCTCTGTCCTGGTCTGTGCTTTCCGGACAAAGTGAGGATCAAGTTCATTCAGCGTTCGTCCTTGTTTCTATAACATGAATGGCTGCAGGTGTAACTGTTATCATCCAAATTGTTTTCTTAACTGACCCAATCACATGTTATAACCCCTCCCCCTCTAGGCTCTGTGTGGCGATCCAGATACAGAGCAGCTGGGAAGCACAGAGCTAGAACGAGGGATTCACTGATTCCTTCACTGCAGCAACAACAGTTCTCTCCATCGATGACGACAAGGATTCGCCACTGAAGCAGATTCATCATGCGCCGCTCTATTTTTATCCAAGCACACTTGTGTGAATGAGGGGGACAGTACATATCCTGCTTCTTTAAATAGAATGCAGTGAATTCTTACTGAGGAGGAACCTGAGAATCCATCAAGCTCTTAAGAATCACATTTACAGTATATTCTCTGCTCTGGGCATGAGGCCAGGTCGTGTGCACGCATGTGTGTAATTCCAACAACATTACGTTGATTTTAAATAAATAGCAAGAGACATCGCATCTATAGAAAAGGGAAAGAAATGAAGTTGAAATAACGAAACTGAGATCCTGTCAGATATTTTCCTGTTGCCTCAGACAGGTTCCTGTCCAGTAAATGTCAGAGTGAGTCGACCTGAGACCAAGGAGGAAACATGATGGACTCAAAGAAAACAAATATCTCAGGATGGAAAAGAAGAGAGATTCATTGAAGCAGATGAAGACGTGACGTCCACAGTCAGTTTTTAGCCATAAGGTCCAATTTTTTATATCAAGCGCCGCCTCCTGCACTCGTCACCCACTCGCATTAATCTTCTTTGATCTGGTTCTGAGCACATGTCCTGCAGAAAACCCGCTACTTCCTGAAAACAGCGTGTGAACAGAACAAACGGAAAGCGAGGGAGCGGAGGACGGATTAAAAGAAACACAAAAGACTCCTGATTAGGTTTGACTCGCTAACACGACTCTGTCATTTCACAAAACCTCGTTTTCCCTTTCATTCACACAAACTGTCACGAACGCTCCACACCACGCCACTCCCTTTGAAGTGAAGCTAAGGCGGCAGCTACCGCTGTGTTAGCGTCAGCTGCAGGAGCCGAGGGCGGCCTGACGACCGGAGCCTCAAACCCTTGTGATGAAGCGTTGGTCAAACGGTACAATGTGAACCGTTATTGAAAATTAAACTGGCTCACGCCTGCCGACAGAGCGCCTGCACGGATTAGCAAATTTCCCACTGCGAGGCACGGCCTTCTTTAAGAGGTTTATCTGAGTTACGTAACGTGGAGGGAAAAATTATTGCCCATCAACATGACAGGGGGAGATAGTGAGAGGCTCTGCATCTATCTGCACCGGGAGGCTGTGAGCGATTTGAAATGAAGAGCAGAGGAAGGATGTGAGGAGTGGGCTGCAGCTTAAACCCAACATGATCTGTGGCAAACTGCACATACAGCAAGAAGGGAGGGGGGTGGGGGGGTTTATATATGTGTGTGTGTGTGTGTCAGGATAATGTGTCCAGGGTGTGTGGGCGTGCTTGTCTTCCTTCATTTCGATATTTATGAGCGAGAGTTTTTCCTGGAAGGAGACGATCGAGGCAAATATTCTTAACTGGGGAAGTGAGGAAGGATGTGAGGAGCGGGCTGCAGCTTAAACCCAACATGATCTGTGGCAAACTGCACATACAGCAAGAAGGGAGGGGGGTGGGGGGGTTTATATATGTGTGTGTGTGTGTGTCAGGATAATGTGTCCAGGGTGTGTGGGCGTGCTTGTCTTCCTTCATTTCGATATTTATGAGCGAGAGTTTTTCCTGGAAGGAGACGATCGAGGCAAATATTCTTAACTGGGGAAGTGCTTTTTTATTTCTATGACATAGTTGGTGATAGCCACATTTAGAGGAATTGGCCATAAACACAAGAAATAACTGAACTTTATTTCTGAACCTTGGTTCCTTGGAACATGGGCTTGACTTCTTTTCCACAGAGAGAACAAGGCAAAAAAATCCTTCGTCCACTGATTCTTCAATTCTTCATGGAGGAGCTGCAGCGCACAGCATCTCACTGATGTGTTCAACTAAATCAATTATTCCAAAAACCTTCAAAAAACAAAAAGGATTTTTTTTCCCATTCTTAAATATATATGTATTTTTTTAATTCAACATGTTATAGAAAGATCTCAGAAGGTGTTTGGACCCTGAGATGGACCGAGCTGAACAATTCATCAAAAATTGTTCTTCCCCTCATTTCACCATCGATTCCAGAAGCCGAGTGGCTGCAGACGTTAAGATAAAGACGGCAGCAGAGGACAGGTATGAGTCATGGACTCAGTCTTAGCTGTGATCCACCATCTATTCCATCTTGTTCTATGAGCCCTGCTTCATTAGAAAACGTAGGTGTCGGACAGGAAGGAAATCTGAAGGTAACGAGCTCAGCCTCTGTGAGTGTGTCAAAACTACGAGCGGCAGAATCTGACAGGTTCATTTCATTGCCATTACCGAATGGAGATGCGGTTGGAGCTCAGCAGCTGTCAACTGACTGTGCTAACTTTAAAAAGTGTGGAACGTTAAGTAGACGCACGGTGGAGAATACATAGACCCTGAGGCGTGGCTATCACTCAAACAAACACAGACACTAGAGAAGGTACAATCTCAAAGATATGGGATGCAGATGTGGAAACACACAACCTTGAGGTGCCCGGAGTCAATACGCTGATATCACACAGAAGTAGATGGAGGCAGTAAAGTCACGGTTCATTAATCTGATTGGTTCAGGCACAGAGGCCGTCCCCTCTCATCCAGTAATACCATGTTCACTGGTCTGAGCACAAATGACCACTGATTGAGCACGGACCTCTCTCTGCTCCTTTTCTGGCTCTCACCGTGTTAATGCCCCGCTCAGTATTCAGCAGCTCGGTTTCAGCCCAATGGAAAAATCGATGCTGATTCGGTCAGCTCTGGGCTATCGAATCAAATTTAGGTGAATAGATTCAAATGGTTGCTCAGGATTGCAAAGTGAAACTGAACGCCGATAGAAAACGCAGCCGAGGAGGAAATGAAATGATTATTCTCTTTCGGATTGCATCACACATCAATTAGACACGAGTGTTCAGTCTTAGATATGTGGAGGGATTTCAGAAGTAGCTGCTGCAGAAGAAAGTGATGACTCCCTGAGACTTCAGAGAATTCCTGAAGGTATCAAGACGAGAAGAAGACCAAGATGGAAGCAAGCAGGATGGGGTGAATTAATCTGAAAGGAGAGATACAATTATAAAATGGAAAAAATACCTCTGTGGCTTCAGGATGTCACATGACATACAATCTGGAAATGTTGGATGAAAAATCTACAAGTCGTTATCGAAAGCCCCCGACATGTCCCACCCACACCTCCTCTCCTGGCTGCAGGGTTGTTGTGGGTCCAGAGCTCTGGGTGATCTCCCTGCGTCTCCTCACTGCTCTCCACCGCAGCCGGCAGATGTTTGCTGTTAATTAACAAGCTGACGTGGCAGATGTGCAGGTCGAGAGCTCGGCGGTTCTCACGTCTGCCAGCTCATCGGGAACAGGACCAACACAAAAAAAAAGCTGCCGGGTTCATGGACGATAAATGCGTCCGTGGGCTAGAGAGGCTGGACAGGTCAGGTCAAAGCACTGCGGCCAATTAGCGGCTCAACAGGAGAGAGACCCGCTCGGTGCCCTCTCTCAATTCAGTCTGTGATGTGTCAGCCAATTTGCACCAAACAGCAAAAAAGGAGAGTGGATTAGTGTGACAGGTGAAGGAAAACAAGAGCAGCCGAGATGAGCTGGAAGTCCAGTTCAAAGCCACAACAACCTGTCACACATTCACACAGAACATTATTGACAACAGAGAGGAAAGTTTAACAGCCTCTGCATTTGTTGCACTAGAATGTTTTCATTCGTCTCGTCTTGAAGTATCACGGTGAACCTTTTGGTCTTGCAGTGACACTCCTTGCCAGTAGGTGGCCACATCAAAACTGACGTCAGCAATTAGCTATGGAAGAAACGCTTGGTAGGAAGTTGATGCTGGTGCTGGTAACTGATGGCAGAGACAAGATGTTCGTTGATGTTAGTTGTCGACAGGCCTGTTGTTCTTGTTGCAGTTGCTGAGATGTGATTGTGCTCTGAGCTCCGGGGAAGAAATTTAGCAAACAGCATGGAGCTGCTTGTTGTTTCCCTCTTCTTGGATTCGCTTGTACTTTCTTTTATTTCACCGCAGCAAATTCTCTGCTGAACACTCGCGGTTTAATGAATCAATTCTACCCCGGTCGTGTCTCAGCTTGAGGCCAGATTGTGTCTTTATTGTTTAGCAGTCACTGGAGGTTTCTGTGTTACAGTGTCCGAGGACACACGGCCTATGAGAGCCGAAGCAACAAGATGATGCCCTGCACTCATTATCGTGCAAAAAGGACGAGATGCTAAACAGAAGATAAACCTTTCGCCCTGTTTGTCATGTCGCTGCATTGGGCTCAACTCCCAGTACTGATGCTTTTGTTTGTCCCATTAAGATGCATCTCACTGCGGCATATTGTCCCATCAAGCTTCCTCCTCCTCCTCCTCCTCCTCCCACCCCGTCAAGCCATTTAGCCTGGAAATTACAGTTTAGCTGGATTCACAAGTGATGCCCTCAACACACACACCCTCCAACTTGAGGGCCTCCAGAGTCATTTCAGTAATAACATGCTTCATTTTCAATCTGCCTCCACCCACTTCGGCCTGCTTGATGATGGAGGAGCCAACACACACACACACACCCACCTACGTGCTCTCATGCACGCTCACACTCGAGCTTAACAACACATGTGTTGAGCCTCGGATCGCAAACTTCCCCGACAAATCCAACTGCGTGGAAGTGACTCTTGCAAGCGAGAAACGTAAGATGGACGACGTGCCTTCGCCTCCTTGTACTGTCCACACGGAAAGCGAAATCACCGTCATGCATGTAGAAACTCCTCACACGCTCACACATGCATGTCATCCATTCATGTTGAACGGCAGCCTCTGAGCAGCCAGTGGAGCACAGCCGCCGGCTTCTGTTTGTGTGAAACACTGATTGTGCACGTACAATATGTCCATATGTGCATGAGTCAGAGCTTCTGTCTCTGCCAGCAGAGATTCAGCGCCTACCGCTCCTCCATTGTCTCCCAGCGCTCGTTGGCTGCAGAGGGAAGAAGCCGACGTTCCAGACCGTGCACGTGCTTGGCACCTGCACACGGCTCTTTCTTAAACACTCTCTCCCATTGTTTCCCCTCCTGCTCCGAGCTGAATGTGGCGCCGCTGCTTGAACCGTGAGCAAAAGCCCGAGCCGGAGATAGGGGAGGCAGCCGTGGTAATTGCGTAGCGTGCTATGCAGCCTCCTGGTTCTCCTGCCCTCCGTGGCCTCTTTATTCTGCAGCACGCCACAGGCGAGAGGAAACGCGCGTGTAGCCGTTCCACTGGTTAATTGGCTATCTGTGAGCCTGACTGCCTTTTTTAATGGGATGAGAATTAAATTGAAATAGCTCTTATCTTGTTGCACTGTAAATTCTATCGGGGGCACACCTAGTGTCAGGGGTGAGTTTGGTGGAATCTTTTGCAGAATATTTGAAGCAGATATCTGTCAGTCAGTGATGAAACACATTAGTGTGTGTGTGTGTGTGAAATCACATGTTACTGAAGCTGTGTGACATTTAAATTTTAATGGCAACAGCTGATTGAACATTTCTTTGTTAAAGATCCTAATTAGGAGATGGTGAGGCTCACAGCACGACGGCTTTCGGGAAGTCACAGGTACAACAGCTTTAATCTCTCTCTCTCTATCCTCACACACACACACACAGTCACTGTACCTTGCAAAAGAGACAATGACGATGAAAAGACTTATCTACCTACACACACAGTTTGGTAAGGCCCAGATGTGCATCACAGCTCTGCTACATCTGACGACCTGCCACAGCTGCTGCTCAGCCTGTCTCTGATTGGACGGTTTGGTCAAACTCGGGATGATGGAGGGAAACAGCCATTCATACATATCCTCAAACTACCTGTCTCATGCTCTGCTTCACTTTTAGAGGATGTGACAAATACAGATGAAACGAACACAGAGCACGAACAGAACACTCCAATTAAAAATAGCATTTTGTGGATAAATGAGTGTTAGGGTGCAGGGGTGAAAACATTGTTGTGATGCATTGAAATTTAAACATGGTTTCTGGAATTAAATGTAAAAATGCAATGAAAGTGAACACAATACAGAGAATAGAGTGAGGGGAGCACAGCCCCACTCCTTTGCCCCTTTGTGTTCTTGTTCAGACTGAGGACATCTACTCTGTGTCTACATATGAACTTGGTTCACAATAATCTCTTTGCACGTGCTTGTTGGTGCCACATGTCGCAAAGTTCCGGTGCTTTGTTCTCCAGCAGCAGGAAACGAGCAGAAAATAGAGTTAGAATTAATTTCTATGATAGTGAAGCTGCGTCAAATATATTTCACTAATGACATTTCTCTCCGAGTTGGCAGCTCCTCTCTGTAATGGCCCGGGCCCGGCTGAGATCACAGAGGAGAATAAGGGATGAAAGGGAGGAGGTGGCATCAGAGGGACGAGTGGGGGCGTCTAATGTGGAGAGGAGGGTAATTGAGGATGGATGGAAAGGCGAGGAGTCAAATAGAGCAGAAGGAAGATTAGATGTTCTCCTTCCCCGTATGATCGTATGTGTTTGGAACAGCACAGACACACAACTACACTGCAGCTACACTGGGAACAGATTTTGATGTGAGTTGAGATGTTGCCTATTTGGCCTCGTTTTGAATGTATTCACCATATTCTATCAGTTCATTTTAACCAGACAAAAAGTATCATGGTCAAGGATGTCCTACAGAGGGGCCATATTGGATTTGGCAGTGAAAGTGATGAAAGTCCCGCTAGCGTTAAACAACTGCTAGCATGACTAAAACCTCTGCTAACAAAGTGCTATTTCAGTCCCCCATTCCTCTCCTGTGGCGTCGCCAAGTGTCCGTTAGCCCTGACATTCGATTTATTAGAATGTGTTTTAGGCCTGGAGCAGTTACCCTTCCCTGGAGCAGCACTCAGGTTAGCATGGATGCTCCCACGCTCTCTGAATAACATGACACGTGTCAGTGGGGTTCAAGTTGAAGCTGTTGAGGGGTGAAATTCAGAGTATTGATGATTTGGAGTTGGTCAAAGAAAAGTGTTTCTCACAGGCAAACAAAAAAAAGTGCAGTTTGTGAGAGTGTGGCAAACACTGTCCTCAGCGGAAGAGCTACAGCAACATGAGGAGGTCCGCTGGCTCATGTCCATGTTGGTCGTGGTCTATAACAGGAAGTGCTAGAGCAATGTTTGTAACCTTCGCTTGAATAAAAAAGAAAATGTTTCATCTCGAGGTACAAAGGCAGCAGCCACTTAAACAACAAACCTCTTTATTTACCTTCTTCATCCTTTCTTGTCTTTGGGCAAAACGACAACTGGCGTCAGGATCAGCTCCATCGCTTCCTGGACAAACACCAAACACATAAAAAACTAGTGGCAGTTATCTGATTACACGCCTAGATGGACAGATCATGCATCTCCACACAGATACAACCTTGAACAAGCTGGGAATCAAATCGAGAACGTTGGTTTAGGTGAACAAAATCCTG
Source organism: Pseudorhombus dupliciocellatus (assembly GCA_016785235.1). Lineage (NCBI taxonomy): Eukaryota > Metazoa > Chordata > Actinopteri > Pleuronectiformes > Paralichthyidae > Pseudorhombus > Pseudorhombus dupliciocellatus. The sequence goes on from JAFBJW010000392.1 coordinate 264,700, forward strand.
AAACCCTGCGATTTCTGATTTTTTTTTTTCCAGAGCAGCGGTCATATGAAGGCAAAAGCTCAATTTTCCATTTAAAAAGGTAATTTTCTTGAATCAGTGGATGGAAAATAAAGGACATTCAATTCAGGCTAATTTTATAAATGAAAATACTGTATATTTATAGCAATATTCTGAGTAGGGTAATCTACATTTAGCATTTGGGAAACTGTTTGCAAAAATAAACACTGACCTGTGACACAACTCTGGACAAGTAAGAAAACAAATCAGCAACCTGCAGTGGGAAAGAACGACCTCAGGAGTCTGTGAAAAATCTATTTCACTTTTATATGACACCAGGGTGACATTAAGAAAACAGGGAAAAGAAAAACCCACATGCGTTTTGGAAAAACAAAAATCAGGCTGAGGGAGATGAAGAGGAAACAAGAGAAGAAGACACAGTCCAACACTGTGGAATACATGAATACATCAGCATCCTCTCCCTGACCTCTGGGTGTCTCTGACATTTTATTCTAATACATGAATTCATAAATATAATCTCCTCTCACCATATTGCCTATCTATATGAGTCTCATACATCTAACTGTACATCTACTGTAGCATACTGCATATCTCCAATAAGGGGGGGTGGGGGTGGGGGGCAGTCAATAGTTTATTTAATACTCTGTTTCCTGAGGAAGAGACATAATACAATTGAATGGGAATAAGGAGGAACAAACAGTGACAGATTCGTCCTGTTGACATTTATATGTGGTGTGTGTGTCCATCTGAGGACAACCTGCTCTGGATTGTGACACAAATATATTTTACGCTTTCGTTACATGTCATCAAAATCCACCAACTTGGACTGCAATAGTCAATGTAGAATTTGTATTTGGGTCATTTTCTTGTATCTTGCTACACTTGAGCAGACCTGAGTCAAATAATCGTCTGAGTTTGTAGCAGCAAACAAAAACCTGTGAATCCCATCGTGTGACGCTCTGGTTGCTCAACATTTAACACAACAGCCTGGTGGTCAATATGTTTGTCTTAATTTATACACAAAGTTCCGTAGAGCCCTGGGGATGTTGCGTTTTTTTCCGTTTATTAAGTTATTGCCTTTAGTCTGTAAGTCTTTCGTGTTTACCATTTCAATAATAAATGTGTTTATTCCTCACCTTGCTAGCTTTTTGTTGTGTAATTTCTAATTCTCTCCTGTTTAAAATGGTTGAATACAGAAAAGCAGAATTTCTGAATTTGACCTGTATTCCAGACAGCATCCCCATGTTTGTCCCAGGTCTGCACTCAACACATTTTAGCCCTTTCATGGGGTTGAAGAAAGCACAAAGACCTCCACTCTGAAAGTGGCCAATGCTTCCACTCACAACCCACATGTATTTTCAGCAGCAGCCACGTAACCATTCCTTCTATTCAAACTGGCCCTTTGTCAATAATCAGACTGTCCTTGTTTGTCTTCGTCTCCCGGAGACAGACATGTCTACATTCAACACACTGAAGTTGAAAAAAGAACACATGAAATACACGACCTTTCCATTTCCTGTGACCCAGTGGAAAAAAAAGGTTGGTTGATGCTACTGGAGTGATGGACGTGACAAAAACCAACAAACAGAAAACAACTGTACAAAGTTCAGCTCTTCCTCAAAAGAAGCGTCTAGGTTTGACCAGCTTTCAGCACTGACAACAGTGTATTTGCACAAAGGGTCGACGGCACGTTGGGTCGAACAAGCCCTGATCCTCGGAGAGGAGGACGTCTTTGAGCAGAATAATGAGAGTAACGTCACCTTTCAGCATTCATCAATCTCTGCGAGTCTCAGCCCTGTGTCACAAATGGCTTTCTGAATAATCTGCCTTTAAGCATGGCTCAAATGTGGAGCCCACGACTGCCAAGCCAAATCCTGGTTATGCTAACAGGCTAAGCTCCTTGTCATTATTGTTAAGTCCCTGTGCACAGAAAGCACAAATCCTGCGGAGATGAAGTGACTGATCCCAAGCCGCCATATCCGAGGAGGAAGGAGAGAGAACAGATGATTTCAAGATGAGAGAGAATTTCAGAATATCACAGGACACGTGTTGAGAGTTTCCCCCTGTTCCGCACCAGAGGTCCAGGGATGGAAATAGATAAAAGTTCCACCGCAGTGACACAACTACTGTTTCATCTATTTTTCCTGGAGGGTGTTTCTGAGGGGCGGCTGCTGCTGTCCACACTAAAGCCTGTGATGTCACTGTCCTCGTCTGTACCTCTCGCCGTCCCTTCCATCCAGGGGTGGGACAAGTATCCGTGGTCATCCATGCCGTACAGGTGGCGTCCGTCTTTACTCCGTGCTCCAGATAGATTGGTTTGGTCCAGCGAGCCTGTGCTGTTACATTTCTTCACCAGCTGGGGAGGCAGAGAGCCCGTGGTGAGCAGCGATGTCAGCGAGAGGCTGTTCAGCGTCTCTGACAAGTGTTCGCTGTTAAAGGTCTGACGGCAGCCGTCTCCGCCTGTCCCCGTGCCCACGTCCTCGTCTGACGGGTCTATGGAGTCCTGCCGGGGACAGCCGGGGCTGGTGCTGCCGCCGCCGCTGCTGCTCTGGCTCCTCTGGTGCCCCCTAGTGGCTTTGAGGGAAAAGGTAGTGCTGTGTCTCTTTAGCACAGGGTTGCCCTGGTCTCCTGTGTCTGGTACCTGCGGAAGTAAGTGGTGGCTCGGGAGGGGGCAGGGGAGAGGCACATGGTCCAGGTCCCGAGGCGGGGAGACGCTGAAGCTGAGACCCTCCTCCAGGGTGGTCTGCAGACTGCCCTCTGAACTGCCCGAGGCCAGGGACGAGTCACTGTGCGACGGGTGCTGCTCAGAGGAGGGAGGCAGGGACAGGAAGTGACAGAGGCAGCAGGAAGAAAAGGGAAAGTTAAAGTGTGGGTTGAACCAACAGAGACAATAAAGTGAATTCAGATGTAATTGCATCTGTCTTTTGAATTAAATCCTGGAATCCCCTGTTTCAGTACAAGAATTTAAACAAATAAACGCGATTAAAAGTCAACAGGACTCTGTCTGTTTTTCTTTTTCAGTTCTGTCCATTGTTGTTCAGGTTTTCAAAGAAGCACCTCAAGTGCTCAGAATCACAGAGAGATCAAATTGGAATTAAAAATGTGGGGCAGCAGATATGAGTTTTAAAAAACAAACCATTCTGTGTTTGAGTGTTTTTGGATGCAGCAAACTAAGTTTTAAACTTTGTGTCTTTCAGAATTTGTTTGACTGAAAATGTTGCACAGGCAGGAGGGTGTTAATCATCGGTGCTAACGCTGGCACTGTTACGCACCATGTTCTCAGTACATGAGACCACAGGGGAGAGCGAGAGCTTATGAAAGGGGAGGAATGGAGGGGTTGGCAGAAACAGAACCAGAAGAAAGAGAGACAAGGCTGAAAGAGAGAAAGAACTCTAGAGAAGGACAAGAGGAGATAAAGGGAAGAGAAGAAAAGGGACATGAGGAGTGAGAGCCAAGAACAACAATGTGCACAGAGTCGGTATCAGGCTCAGGGCTGGCCGGGCTAATTAGCTGAGTGCCACAGAGCATTACTGTAGCAGCTGAGGATCACAGAGGCTCTCAGGCACGAGCGAAAACAAACTGAACAGGTAGAGCAGACAGAAAGAGAAATCCATCTCCATGGTTACAAGGAAATAAAGGCCTTTTCATTGTTGTTTGTTTCATGGTAACGTCAGTGTGGATGAGTTCCTGGCTTTAATTAGAGCTGATCAGCTTGAAGGATACATTACATCATCTAATCTAATGTCACTCCATGCTCCTGGGGAGATTTCAATGAATTCTGTTTCATAAAATACTTTTTAATCTTTATTCTATGTTATTTCGTGCTGTGGTTTTGTGAGTGGCTGCAGGCAGAGGCAGGTTACAGAATCAAACTTCCAGATCACAGGCTCGCTCAACATTATCCCTCATTTGGCAAATCCCATGTGACTGCCTGACGTGTGTTTGATGCACGACAACTTTGGTTCACTGAGCGATCTCTCAGGAATCCTCTGTCTACACCGTCCTGTCTGGTCTCTGATGTGTTGATTTGTCTCTCCATCCATCCATCACACACATGAATCCATTCATCTGTTGCTAATACCTGGGAGCTCAGAGGCCTGCTGTTGGCTCCGGGTGAGCGGAGGGACGCCCAGGAGGCTGGAGAGGCTAACATGGAAGCCCCCCGGTCTCCTGGGCCAACACTGTTCCCTGGACTGCCTGGATGCACCGCGGCAGCTGGGTGGAAGAAGTCTGCCGGTAACTGGAAAACGGACAACGACCCACCAGCACCACCTCCACTGCAACGTTCTCCATCACCATCTGAAAAGCAAAGATTATAGTTTTGACACAGTTTAGTTGAGTGGCAACTTGAATATTGTTATACAATAATGTTGGGTTGATTGTTGTGTCATGTTCCATTACTGTGTTGAGTTGGCCAAAGCATAACCATTCAGCTAAGGTGGGCTTTCTATAACTGTTTCACAGCCACCTTGTGTGAGTGAGTAGACACTGTATTTTGTGTGGTGGACTCCAAGGCTTAATTCAGGGACCCTTTCCTTTTCTGCTGCCATTAGTTTCTCTCATCTTCACACATGGAATCAGTCATTATTAGATGACACGTCCCTGCTCAACTGATGCTCTCAGCCTTGTGCATATTCTTGTGGATCGAATTTCTGGAATAAATAGTTGGATTGTTTTAAAAATAAAGAACAAATCTATAATTTCTGTTATTATTCAATAGGTGCATGAAGATCTGAAGGTGTTTCTCAGAACATCCAGTCCACATGGCTCACTCATTGTGTTTCGTTGCTCGTTTTCCATTTCTCCTGTGATGGAGAGGGGGTGGGTGGTCATGAGTCATCAGCATCCCATAATATTTATCAAAATTTCTGGTGGGCCTCATCTATAACTAATTGAATTGCAGTGGGAGTCAATCAACTGTTGAGAAAAGGCCTTGTGTGATTTAAACCACATCAATGTCACGTCAAAGTCGGGGCTTAATGGAACCACAGTGGTTAAATACGAGCGAGGTCCTCCAAGCATCATAACAACGCCCCCCCGGGCGTGTGCTCTGTGTTTGTTATATTTACTCTGTTACCTGTGAAGTGTGCCGGGCTTTGCTGCTCCATCGAAGGAGGACTTAACTGAGCCTGGCCGCCCACCTCAAACAACTCCTCCTGCATCCCCTCCTCGCTTCCTGAGCTGGACGGACGAAGCCCTGTGTAGCCCACCTGGGGGGCCGCCTCCTCTGAACTGTAGGAGTCACTGCTGCCCATCTGACAACAAGGAGGAGAAAACAGAGGAGGGAGATGGAAGATAAATGAGCGAGTGAAAGAGAAGAAAAGACAAAGAGACAGAGGGAGGAAAAGCTTGATACCCAGGTGCACTGATGTTCAGATATAAACCTGAGGCCTTTCATTTCCCCTCTTGTCATAATAGAAATCTGAGAACAATTTGTTTCCAATTTCAAAAAGCTTCCTTTTCATGTGCGCTCCTTTATCCATCCACACAAGTGTGATGTGGTAAAAACGAAACGGCTTCAAAGCTTCAAATTGCTCGGCGGCCGTTGTTGCTGGTTGTAAACTGGATCAAATGATCGGGCCGTCAATAACGGCGGTGATGAAACAAGCCAGGTGGAAACGCTGTGAGAGGAGAGCAAAGTGCTCATGGGAGAGGATGGAGATATGAAACACACACACACACACAGGTGTGTTCTATCCCTGAGGGGACAATCGGTGAGATGATGTATTACATAAATATCTTTAAGAAAATAATTGACTATTCTATTTGGTGCAATTCACCAATATGGGGAGGGTTAGAACCTATACTGCAGCCAGCCACCAGGGGGCAATTTACGTGCTTTGACGTGCCGACATGTGTTTATTATGTCCAAGTTCTCAAAATTCTGTCTCTGCCATGGGGACCTCAATCCTAATTCATAGTCCCCACTGGAATGGGATCACCGCCTGAAAGACACACACACACGTCCCTGGGGCTTCGAGGGGTTACCACTCATGTCATCACACCTCTTTCATCTTGTTAATCATAATTAATTACTGTTTACATGCTTTTCCGTCTGATTAAAACACCTGCCTCCCTCTGTGCTCTTGACATGAGCATGCTCTGATACGTGTGCATGTGTGTGTGTGTGTGTGTACCTGTCTGTCACGGACCAGCTGGTAGCCGCTGTGTTCGTCGAGGCTGAGGTCATCAGGCAGCGCCGGAGACGACGACTTGTCCGACAGCTGCTCCGACATGAGGGACGCCTGCTCCACCTCAGCCAGTCGGATCTGACGCACAAGACACACAATACACAATACACAAAATACTCTCGGGTGAAGATCAGATAAATATGAGCTGCACCTTTAATACCGAGGGCAGAGGAGTTCAGGTGTCGAGATTATTACCGTGTCAGTAACTTTTCATTATCACACACAGAGAAGAGTAAATACGCAGACTTCCTGCATGTGAGTTTATTATATGTATGTAGACGGTCACACACATCACATCACATCTGCACATACATCAGGTTGACATCATGGAATCACCCCTGCTCTGAGCTGAAATTGGTTTTAGTTGTGATATATTTACATGTCTCTGTGAGCTACGAGGGAGAGAAAAGGTTTACAGTGTAACACGTTTGGCTGCGACATGTGAGTGTGTGTGAGAGAGAGAGAGAGAGAGAGAGAGCTGTCTAGATTGTTCTGCAGAGGAAATAATGTAATCAGATTTTATCGCTTCAGTGGGATAGAGCTGCTTGTACCTTTACAGTAAATAGCAGTAATCTGGGGATTTACTGCATATTTGTTTTAAATAAAGTACTTCTGGGAAATAAGTAAATAATTAAGTGCAAACCGCTACTACCAGAGTCTTGATGACGAAGCACTAAGATCATTGGGTGCTGGAAGTTAAACATTTACAATCCCATATTATAATCTAGGATATGTTTTATCACATTTATGCTGAATAAATATTTATATAAATGAGACAGCAGACGAGATGACAAACAAAAACGCTGTAACTCTGAATTGTTTTAGTCTCACAAATCTGTTATGTTTGTGCTTTTAAAATCTGTATTTATATTCATTCTGACTCTGTGGCTGTATGATTTAAAGAGCTGCCCTTTCAAAGGGAGCTTGAAGAACATCCACCTCTTGATCGTCATTATTAAATCATTGAGGTTATTTTATAGTGAGTTTAAGGATGAACAGGCCAGCCACAGCCACTGTCCGCCCGTCCGTCAGCGGGGACAGGAGCGATGCAGATCCTGTGTGATTGATGCCGCCTTAGGTTTTATCTCACCGCGGCTGTTTGAACACCTCGAGCTGTGGGGGCAATAAAACACGCAGATGAAAGGAGGGAGGACGACAGAACAACAGGACGGTTCAAATTCAGCAGGAGCATAAAGCTGCTGCTGCTTTGGATTCATGAGAAATGGGAAAATTAAAGCCCAGTGCTCATCGGTAAATAAGACGGTGAATGACGACTCAACACCGACGAGTATTGATCGTACACATGGTTATTTACAGATTTGTGGCTGCAAACAGAGAGAGAGAGAGACTACATGGATGTGTGTGCATATATATGCACGTGCCCCCTCTCACCTCCTGCAGGTGACTCTTGCAGTCCTTGCAGGCAGGGGCGGAGCAGTAGTGGTGGAAAACTGAGCCGGAGAGGTTGTCAATCATGTCTCCTTCCAACGAGTCCTTAATCAGCAGAGACACGCTGTCCAGCCACTGGCTCTCCTGCAACACACAAGTCACTTCAATGACAAGGGTTTATCTCAGGAAACATCAGAGAGAGAGGGGGACCGCCTGGGACCGGTGTGTGAACGGAGGAGGGAGGAGACTAATACCTGGTATTCTTGGTTCTGGCCAAGAAAACAATCCAGCACATAGCCCTAGACAAGCAGCGGGTGCTGACACTGAATCCTCCTTAAAATGTGAATTATTTCTTTTAACTGTTGATTTCACTGTTCATAGAGAGGGGAAAGTTACACAGTTTAATATGAAAGCACCTGCTTGTTCCTTTTTCTAGCGTCAGGTTCTGCTCAAGTCTCCAGACGCAGACCTCTCTCATGTCCCACGTCTTTCTGCAGAATCACGTTTCTTCCACTCCTGCCCACTCACTCACTCACTGCAGCCATTCCTTTTTTACTCAAATATCAGATTTTCTCTCTCTCTCTCTCTCTCTATTCACCCTCTTCTTTCCCCACGCTGTATTTTATAAAACTTGTCCTGGCCACGTTCTTTCATTAACGGCCGTCTGTTGGAGCTGGTGTTATTTTCAGCCTCTGCTGCGTCAAGTCAAGGAACAGAGGAATTTCAGCCCTCCACGAAAACGATTTGATCTTGTGTTATTTGCTTTTTTAACTAACGATGAACCTGACTTTCAGACTTGAATGTAATGCAAATTCATTTTAAACCACAACATATCTGTAAAACCATCTGGATTTCTAGAATCCAAGTTGAATTCCTCCACATCAGCTCCTCTCCGCCCCCACATGGGAGCTGCTGGCGAAGAGGGGAACCAGTCAATATCCAGACCTTGACAGCACCCATGATGCACTAGGAGAGCACACAAGCGTGGTTTCGAGGTGCGGGAGCGGCACAGCGAGGGGTAAGGCAGCCTGATTGATTGGCCGAGCTCGGGGCCGTGGTTGCGGTAAATGATGCCCGTGACCCTGTTTGATTCACTCGTCCAGCAAAGCCTCCATCTACTCTGAACCTGACCCGGCTGATACTGTGCACTGACACCAGGCGACGCTTCCCCTCTTCAAATTCATCATGTGATGAAGATGAGAGCAGAGTCAACGGACCCACACATCCATCTGCTGGATCCAGACTCACACACACCCACATCAGCGTGAGTCCCCGCTGCAGAGGACATCCTCCTGCTTTTTATCATCATCCGTCTTGTGATTTATTCGCTGCTGCGTTATCGTTGTGTGTGAAAACCTTGTTGTCGCTGCTGATAAACTGATAAACTGCGTCTATAGGCAAAGTGTGCACTTCCACACAATATCTGTGCATTCATTAAAAATAAATAAATCCCAACCTCCCCCCACAGGGAGACTCAGTGATCTCTGGAGCTCTAATGAGTTTTCTGCTGAGGATTCTCCGACTGAAGAGTAATGTGATTGGAATAAGTTGTTTTAATGAGCATTGTGCTTCTCTGGGCTTGTTTGCTCTCACTTCTGTTCACAAGCTGATACGAGGGAACACGCGAGTCTGTTTCCACACACGGGTTTTTGCCGGCTAATCGGAGTGGAGATTTCAAGCATACAGGGAAACGTGATCTGTGGTTTACTGGTGGTTAAAAATATCTGAGAGACAATAAGCTCCAAGACTGTGACAGACTCTTCCACCCACTCACAGTCTCACTGAGCTCCCTGGCCCGACCCGCTGCTCTCTCTCCCATCGATTCAGTGTCACTCTCTGATGGATGACAAAGTTAATTTCCTCTGGTATGAAGCAAAGTACAAAAGATTACTCAGGTTCATTAGCCTGGCACAGTTTCAAATAAGCTGGGCTCTGCTTCTGAAAGTTTCCGTAAAACAATCTATTGCAAAACCCCGAAAAACTCAGCTAAAAGCTGCTTCAGTCAATATGTTAATATCGAAAAAGGCTTGAAGTTATTGTTATAAACCAAATTGTTCTGTAGATTCTCTCAGCTCCAGCAAGTGCCAGACTCCTTTGCATGATCCTTTGCAGAAAACCTCACATCAGTGAAAGCCTGAACAGTGGATGGACGTGGACACTGTTTGTCTCTTTTTAGATTCTGTTGTTTTAGAATCAAACTCAATGAATAAACAATCTGAAGAATTTCATTAGGGCCACGGCGCTGACGGTCCCTTTGTTGTTGCAGCTTTCAAGCACAGCTGCCACTCAGGCGCCAACATTCATCAGCCTCAGCTTGTGTTCATCAGCTTTTGTGTTTGCCGGGTCCCGTCTAATGAGCCTCACCGCAGGTCACGTGACTCCGACGCCACCCGCCAAAACAAACGCGGCGTTACGCGGGCAAACACTCCGCCGCAGCCCCGCTGAGGTGCACACACACACACACACACCTCCAGAGCATTCTGTCAGAGGCAGCTCAATCAAAAAGTCAAACACAGTTAGTCGCTCAATTATTCAGCCTCTTGTTCTCTCTCCTGCCGCAGCCGTCACTTAGCCACACGCTCTGTTCCCAGGTGGACACCTCACTCTCTCTCTCGTCTTCATGTTGCTCTCAATTTCCATTTCCTGTTCTCTCTGCGGCTCTAACCAGAGAGTCAGCTGTTGGATCCCTGGCTCCTCAAAGAGTCTGGTGAAGAGTCCTTGGGCAAGAAACTGAACCTAGAACTCTTCCTGGGGGCAGTGAAAAAGCAATAACTTGTTCTGGTCATCGAGACTAATAAAGCTCGCTAAAAACCAACGCATCACCTCTCCTCTGTTTCTGTGTTTGTTTATTTACCTGCTGTCATTTTCTTTGTGCCACAGCGACCGCCCGTCTAAAAATACCTGTTTTCATCTACAGGAGCTATAATTTGATGAGAGTGTGATCACAGATGTGGCTGCCCCGACTCTCTGTGTGAGACACAACAATCAGGGAGCTAAAGAACATTTTACCACGGAAATGCATCCTCCTCTGTGCTGCTCTGGAGGCTGAGGGGGTTGATTAGTGAGCCAAGTCCACACAAAAGAAATGTTTCTCTCACCTGAGCTGGGGAGTACAGTCGGCATCGATGGTGGGCGTGTCCCTCATGAGCTCCTCCTCCTCCTCCGTCTCGCAGCGGTGCCATCGGCACGCCGCTCGGCCCCGGAACCGTCCCCACCGCGATCGCACCAGACACGCCCCCGCCCACGCTGGCCCCGCTGGCGGCGCCGCCCGTGGCCCCAGCGATGGCTCCGATGCCTCCCATCATGCAGCACAGGCCTCCCTGAGCCAGCTCCAGCTCGATCTCGGCATCCATCTCGGCGTCCTCCTGCGCCTCCTTGTTGGAATCGTCCAGATGCTTCATGAGCACGGCCACCACCACGTTGATCAGCACGAACTGGGCCGTGAGCACGAAAGACACAAAATACATGGGAGAGATGAACTGCAGCCCGGCGTGGCAGCCGTAGTCGCCGCCCGGGCGGCCTGGAGGGCACTCCCTCAGCGTGTCCTGGAGGGTCAAGGGGCGATGGGAGCGGTCAGGGGTTCCAGGAGAGGAGAAGGAAGGAAGACAGGGGGAGACAGGAATGAAGACGAAAGCAGAGGAAGAGGGGGTGGACAACATGGAAGAACAGTGAACATTTGGGGAGAAGGACGGAAAGGAAATGGAGAGACAGGGCAAAACAGAGGTTGAATAAAAAGACAAGATAATAACACAGTCAGACATGGATCAATACTGAGCACGAGTAGATCCTGCTAAAATGTCCACAGACATTCAATCAAGTAAAAAAAAAAATCTTTAATTCTAGTTTTTGTAAGAAATTTAAATGAAATGTTTTGGTTCAACTGTAGGTGACTTCCTCCCAAATTTCTGGAATTGAACTGAGTAATAAAGTAAATCAGTTAACTGTAAATTGCAAATGTTTAGCTTTCCTCAACCTTAAACTCTTGGAAAGGGTGTGACTGCAGAGCTGATTGAGGTGATGGACGAGAGCGATGATGAGGATGAAATATCAACATGTTTTTGGAAAGTAAATTGAATCTTTCACCCTTGACAGGTTTCTGTTGAGGATGTTTTTCGACGCTGTCCCTTGCTGAAGCACACACTCACGCAGCTCGCTCTCATTTTCCTCGCCTAAACGCCGGCTGGTCCCGGGATGTGAACCCACGACCTACAATTATAATCACGTCCCGGCGTCTGTCTGTCAGGGGACGGGTGTAAAACATAACTGGGAGGTGATTGTAAATTGTAAATATCGCTGCAGCTGCTTTGGCCTGGTCTGCTGCGGTCGACCCCTCGTGTAAGACAATTTGTGCCGGGGATGCGGTGGCAGAGAGGGATGTAACAACCAATCAGCATGGTCGATTACAGGGCGCCGGTCCAGATGACTAATGTGAAAGTGCCAGGAGGGGGAAGGGGGTGAATACATCAAACCGGTACCTTCATGATGCCGTTCCAGTTGTCCCCGGTGGAAACTTGGAAGAGAGTGAGGAAGGCCATGCCGAAGTTTTCAAAAGTGGCGTGGCGGCTCATTCCCTCGCAGGGGTAGTCGGCGTTACACACTGAGGGAGGACCAGGACACAGGAGAGGAAACAGGTTCAGAGAGAAAGTTCTGTGTGCACCGCAATGCACCGTCTTTAATAAAGTTAGAAATGTCTGCGCAGTGGAGGAATAAAAAAACAAACTTCAATTAAGTCCCTGTAACCTTGAATAAGAATAATGGACTTTTTATCACTGTCATTACACACTGATTCTATGGTTGAACGATTATAATTTCACGTCACCTGAGTTCGACCCTCCTTCACCCCCCACAGCAACAGAAATGGATTGGTCTATTTTTAAACACCATCGCTTTATTTACCTGATAGCAGGTCCACTCAGAGGGAGAGAGAGAGAGGGATTAACAATTCGGTCTGCGTAAAATAAAATGACTTGGCTGCAGTGAACTTAATTTAAACAAACTGAACAATCAAACAAAACCAGAAAAAAATGAACTGAAGTAATAAACCTCTAGAGCCGCGGACCCGCTCAAGGTTGTAACTGGGATTGAAATAATTCAAAGGTTGTTTTTATCTTTTGGCGAAGAGGGTGGCAGATCTCACCCAGTTCTCCGAACAGCTCCACTCCCAGAGCAGCGTAGATGAAGAACAGCAGCATGAAGAGCAGACCCAGATTCCCCACCTGCCACACACAAAGAAATCCACATGTTTAATTCAGTTGTTTTCACCGATCTGATCAAAATAACTCCTGATGCTAACGTTTCTCTGAATCACAGGCCAGAGAATCAGGGGACAGATTCAAGTTCTTAAAAATGCATTGATTTGTTTGTTGTGCAAACTCTAAAACATCCGCTGGAGGTTAACGCAGCTCAAAACAAAACCCTCTAGCTGCCTCAAATCAAGCATAATCGCTCTCTTACGGGGTTTTGGGGAAGATTTCACTGACAACAGCTGCGAATCCATCCGTGCAGCGGCTGGCAGCGTTCGCAGATAGTGATACGCAACGCAAATGGGTAGAGGACCCCCTGGGGTGCGATAGCCGGCGCACAGGGTAGGCAATGGGATAGAATATGAGACTGTAAAATTCCATTAGACAGGCGAATAAACAGACAGAGAGTGGATTAGGAAGGACTGAGATGTCAAGTTTTTATTGGAGGAGAGTGGGGGGGTGGGGGGGGCAGCTTGCCTGCCCTGGCTCTCCAGTGAAGCATGTTGATGTGTCCTGCTGGATTTAATAAGCTGCTGCTGCTGCCCTGAAGCAGGTTGCATCACGTAACGGGAGCCCAGCTGACGGTTTCCCTTCCCGCGAGCGAAGAGTGAAAGAAGCTGCGGTGCTGGAACAGTTGCTGCAGCAGGAACACCAAGGACAACTTTAAACTGGGCAAGGAAAGAACTCTGATTTAACTGAAGTGCGGGGGAGCCTTCAATTCTGTCTTCCTCTACATCAGGGTGACAAAACTCTTCTCAGAGAAACAGGGAAGTCACAGCTTCAGCAAAAAACAAAACAAAACAAAAAAAAAAACTGCTGCACACAGAATCCCTCCATTACAAACGTCCTCAGCAAAGAGCTATTTGAAAGAGAGAGCATCCATTAGAGCTTTTTTCCTCTGGTTTTCAGAGAAAAACACAGACAAAAAGATTTAGAGGTTCATTCTGTTAAAAAAAGAGGCAGAACTTCAACGGTTTCTTTTCCTGCAGCAGAAGAAATGTTGAACCTGGAGGAGACGAATAAAGACGAGCCACTTTTATCTCTAAGAGGAAAGAAAGTTGCTCTTAGAACATCTTAGAGCTCAGTGCACTTAGGTTTCATTTTAACTTTGTGCAATACTCCACAATCCTTTTTAAAACTCCTCCCCTCTGCTCATTGGGTGCGAGTGTCGTTGTGAGGCCCTACGTGGATTGAAGATTTAAAGGGGATATGGGAAGAATATGTCTCCTAAAGTCCACTGAAGTTTTTAAACTTTCTCATATCCCCTGTCTGTAACAGCAGCCCTTAACAGTTCCCAGTTGCACACAAATACAAAATACATGGAGCAGATGAAAGGTTAGAGGATTTCTCTCTGAACCAAGGGAGCAGCGTTTTTAGCTCCTCTTGTCTCATTAACAGGAGTGGGAGTAAAAAGTTGAATTCCACGTGAGGAGACGCAGAGAGATTTGAAACCAGACTTCCTGAATGCCACGAGTCTCAGGGAGCTTCCTTCCACTCTGATCGTTTATCATTGCACGAATGTTAATTAACTCCTGTGTGAGCTTGTGATAAGAACTGGGAGGATAATGTGTGTGTGTGTGTGTGTGTCTCTCTGCACGTACCTGAGGAAGAGCCTGGACCACGGTGTCCAGCAGAGCTCTCATCCCTGTCGCCATTTTCAACAACTTCAACACTGGAAAGAGAGAAAGAGATCATCGTCAGAGCTGAAACATCCGCACACACACACACACACACGGGTCTCTGTGTCTGTGCGATACTGAACATGTGTGTGTTGACGTGATGGACAGAGGAAAACACCTAGAGAGTGAGGGAGAGAGAATCCAAGGGCTAAAGACACCGCAGAGACCGAGAGGGCCACGCGAGAGGTAAAGCGAAGGAGGAGGAGAGAGATGACAAATGGACGGCAGATGAAATAGGTTTCCTTGACTCTCCATTAGAGACCCTCCACAATTCCCATCGGTGCAATTTCTCCGGGAGTGAGGCTGACGATGGGGCCGGGAGCCGAGAGGGGGAAAAGGCTGCAGTCGGGTGGGGGGAGGAAAACAGTCGTTCACATAATAAAACCTCCAGGGAGGTGGACTTCTCTCAGGAGGACAGTGTGGACGTGGTGGAGCCTGGTTAGAGCGCCTCTACATCATTATCCATCTCTGTACAGCTGCTCTGAGGAGCCTCTCTCCAAACTCTCTCCAGACCTGGAATTATCTTCCGTCCTGAGAGAGCCAATCAAAAGTGGACATTCATAAACTCGTCGGTTCACATCTCGGATTCCGGAGCATCCTGGATGCGTCTCCTGTGACCAATCAGGAAGAGATGAGAGAGACGGTGGTGTGGAGGAAGATTGTACCTATTTAACCGTGGTTGGTAAAGTTATTACCCTAAAGCCGCTCAACCAGTGTGGCTGGATCTCTTTAATTCAGAGAGGCTTTAAGGACAAGAAGAGGAAGTGGATGGTTTTAAAATATTCTCAGGGTTGATATTCTTCCCCAGACTCACACCAGTTACTTAACATTCAGAGAGAGCGGTCAAGATGTTACGGAGAAAAGAAAAGAGTAAAAGTCCCCGCCACTCGATTAATATTAACCAGCAGCTGCTGGTTAATTGGCATTTTACCCACAGGGCCACTCAGCAGTCCCTGGGCAGGGTTACAGAGGTCAGAGGTCAACGTAAGCAGGGAGTGGACTAAATAAGATTGATGTAATTAGTCTTAATCCTCCTCATGTGAAGGTGAGAGGGGCTGGTCAGGGAAAGTTTAACATTTCCTGTTAATAAGAAGAACAACTGAATAGGAGTGGAACCAGTATTTTCATTCAGGCTGAATTAGACAATGATAGCATGGTAAATGATGATAGGAGGTACATATTAGATAAGACCGGATAACGGATCAAAGCTCTGTGTGTGTGTGTGTGTGTGTGTGTGAGAGAGTCTGCGTACCTCGTGCTATCCTGAGCACCCTCATGATCCTGATGATGGTGGGGTTGATTGGGAGGGAGGCATTGATCTCAATCTCCTCCAGCGTGATGCCCATCACTGAGAGCAGCACAATGGCCAGGTCCAACTGGTTCCACCTACACACGCACACACAAACCTTTCATCTACAATCTGTAAAATCTGGTGAAATTAAATGAATTAAAGTTTGACGTCTTTTCTCACTCGGCCTCTGAGTGTGAGTGTGTGTGTGTGTGTGTGTGTGTCATAGGGCGTCCACCCACATCAGGGTCTGTGTTATGTTAATTTTCAAATTAATATTAATGACCTAAACCAACTTTATGCATGATTGTCCCACAACTGACTTGGCAGGGGGAAACACGTCACAGCCCAACATCACCTGCAGGCCCGTCAAGAATATGCTAATACAATTTATGCTAATACAATTAGTACATTTTCAATAATATGCAAATGTCCAGATGCATCGCTTCCTGTTTGTTTGCTCATCTGTGGCCATTTTTAGTTTAAACCGGCGGCTGCACGTGAATAACATGACAAATTAAGAGCTGGGGTCCCACCATGTGTCTGTGAATGCAAAACAGGGTTGAGGTTCCTCATTGCAAATATCTGCCGCTTAAACTGTAGCGAGCAAGGCTGCCTGACACTTCTGAAAACAAGCCCACAAACACCTACGTGATGATGTTTCCCATAATATGACGGGAAATACTGATGGTTTGACCACATTTAAGGGCACAAACTGACGATGTTCTCTGGACTGAAACGATGTTGCAGTTTTGTTCAAGAAATTCTAGAAAACCTTCGTGTTCAGGGGCGTGTGAAAACAAGCTTCAGTCAAACAGTGAGTGATGGGACCTCTGAGGAGTGCAACCGCTTCACAAACTTTTTGAAAACATATTCCCATTAATTTTTTTTTTCAATCTAGAGAAGATTCTTTCATTTTTAACTGGGGAATGTTCCTCCACTGGAAATGGAACATATCTCAGATCTGGCACAGACCAGGCCGAGGGGTTTCCAAAAAACGTGCAAGAACGATGGGGAGATAAAGACATGAATTAAAAAGGAAGTGAGAAGCTGTAATATGTCCAATAACTGTTCTGTTGATATGAAGACAGTAAGACAATGAGGAGGAGACAGAAACAGTGAGGAAGGGACAGGGGGTTGAAATAGCATCGGGAGATTTGGAGGGTGAAAAATAACCAACAGCAATTTCCTCCGGCAGACCCACAGTCCTTTAAAAATAGATCGCAGGCGGCAATAATAAAATCTACATAGTGTGGAGTCTGAACGGCGGCCCAGCTGCTCCCCGGCCAGAGCACACGGATGAATAGAGACCGTCTGATTGTTAGGTGAAGATATTAAAATCCACCTGCACGGCCTCAGAGGTGACTCTAGATTTGTCCAACACACAGGGAAGCTGGTTACCTCTACAACTGGTGGACATCAGTGGGAGGCAAACGGTTGCAGGGAATTTTGTGATTCTGTCAGAAGACGACGTGAAAACGATTTCAGAGTGTGCGACAGCTGGAGCTCAACAAGCTCTGCGATCACAGAAATGTTCCATTGCAACCCTTCCACACAAAAGGCAGAAACAACTAAACGGGAGTCAGACCGAGGGACACGTGCGCTGTGCAGGAATTGTGGGTATTGATGTTGAGCTCGTGGAGAGGTAAAGCATGAAAGCAGCAGCTTGTGAGTGTGAATGTAGAGAATGTTTCCTCTTTCACTCCCTCAACGTCTGTTTGCCGTGTCTTTAGTGAGTGGGTACGATCTCCTGTGACGAGTGTGGGACTGCTGATTAAAAACCAGAGTTAATCTCCGACATTCAGCGGGAAACCTTGAGGAATAATAGACGGGGTGTTGTGGAATCGTTTCACGTCGGCAGCTTCTGTGGCGGCGCCGCGTCCGTCTCATTACAGCTCGGGGGCGTCACCCTCACCTGTCCTTGAAGAAGCGTCGGAAGCCGAAGGCCACCAGCTTCAGGCTGGCCTCGATCACGAAGGTGGAG
This sequence comes from Pseudorhombus dupliciocellatus, assembly GCA_016785235.1. NCBI lineage: Eukaryota > Metazoa > Chordata > Actinopteri > Pleuronectiformes > Paralichthyidae > Pseudorhombus > Pseudorhombus dupliciocellatus. The sequence goes on from JAFBJW010000392.1 coordinate 282,492, forward strand.
GTGAAGAAGTAGTTGCAGTACTTGAGAGCCGTCTCCAGGGACTGAGAGAGGAACGAGGGTCAAAGGGGGGGGGACAGAGGAGAAGATGCGGCAGCTGTGACACTCAGTTAACAGACAGTTCATTTCCTCCGTCGCTATCTCCAATCATACCTGGAAGGCACTAATGAATGATCCTGTGATCCCAGCAGCAATAACCAGAAGTTTTTAATTAACAGATGTAGTGGAAGAAATCTTAATATAGTGTATATACTATGAGAGAGAGAGAGAGAGAGAGAGAGAGAGAGAGGATGTGGGGATGAATCAGGGCCATAAAAACATTTTGTTTGCTGCTGTGTGAAAACAGCCCGAGATCACAGCGTTAACATTTCACTCGGAGCTGATTCTGTTTCTGCGCGTCTCTGCCTCGGAGAGACATTTACATAACGAACACCCTGATCTGCCAGCGCGCGGATGACTGTTTTGCTCGTTGGCTCTTTTCGCTGCTGATTCAGAACAGCAGGTTGGCATCCTGCCTCTGGGAGTGCCCGCTTAAAAAAAAAAAAAAAAAAAAAAAATCCAGATGGTTCACCACCACCACCTACTCAGACACAAGCCCTTGAACAAGTCTGCCGTGTCTCATTCGGACGCCCACGCCGTGGCGGTGCCTCCCACAGGTGCGCTCACCTGCGGCTGGCTGTAGTGCTCCAGGGACATGGTGATGACATTGATGCAGATGATGAAGGTGATGACCAAGTCCAGGTAGTGGCTGGTGCACAGGGTGTGGATCGCCAGGCGGGTGCGGCCGTAAGAGGCGTAGTACGGCAGCTTCTGGGCCTCTGCGGAAAGTCAGGGAGGAGGGGGATGAAGCCGGAAGAGAATAAGGTTAAGTGGGGATGTGGATCAATGAAGGCCGGAAGTATTGATGGAGGAGCGGAGGAGAGATGTGGAGGAGAAGAGAGCAGGAGGCGATGAATGAGTAAACACAATCACAGAGGGAGTAATGTGGAAAAATGAAGGCATCAGGGAGGAGGATGGAGGACAAGAGGCGAGAGAGTGTGAGGTGCAAATATAATGATCGAGTGGAAAAACAAATGAAGGGAGAGTCAAAGTTGAGTCACGTAAATATTCAATAATAAGCCTTGGATCTGTCCAGAAGCAGCTTAATTGAGAGCTTTGGTTAGATTCTCTGATCCTGAATTTGCATGAAACAGAAATAGATCTAAAAAGTTATTTCTGAAGTCTACACTTTGATTTTGCTCCTCCGCTTTCTGTCTTGATTCATTACTCCCCCCCCCCCCCCCCCCCCCCCCCCCCCCCCCCCCCCCCCCCCGGCCCTCCACTCTGTCCCAGAAGGACTCCATCCATCCTTCATCATGCTGTCCCACGAGGTTCAGGTGTCCCATCTGTCCTCCTCTGTTCCATCCATCCTCATGTCCCTGGACTCTCTCCATCTATCTTCCCTTTCATGTTTAGCTCCTATCTTTCTCTTTCCTCGTTCCTCCCATCTCAATTTTTCTTCCTAATCCTTCGACTTTGCTGTTTTTTTATTCCATCAGCTTCTAAGATCATCCACCTTTATTTCTCCCCCGCTCGCTCTTACTTCTCCTCTTTTTCTCCATGCGGCGCTGGCGTTTCTCCTCGCGGCGCTTGGCCTCCTCCACCTCTTGGTGCTGCCGGCACTTGTGGAAGTTCTCCACCACCACGCCCACGAACATGTTGAGGACAAAGAAGCTGACGATGAGGAGGAAGGAGATGAAGTAGAGCAGCATCCATGGGTTGTTGTTGGTCAGCGGCTGGGAGTCAGAAGAGGAAGACAGGAGGCAAACAAAGATGAGGCTTAACGTTTCGGGATCATCTGAAGTGGATCAGTGGCTCTAAAGCGAAGGCCACCTCTAATGAAGTCCAAATCTCCCAGAGCTGCCCTTAGGGTGCCAGGGCAACAGAGGAAGAGGAAGGACGGCGAGACAACGTGATGAAAAGACGGGGATGACTGGCTGAGTGGGTGGATATCGGAGGGAGTCATTATCAGACAAAAATCAAGCTCAGATGCAATAAAACCGGAGATGAGAGTGAGATTTTCAATTTGGAAGCGTGCGGCGCGTTGAAAGCTCAGCGTCGGATTAGTCATTCAGAGCCATGTTGGACTGCAGCGAGGTTTCTCCCTGAGGAGGGGAAACTGAATCATCCCGAATAATGCCCTCTGCCTAATAGATTCTTTAATAGATTTTCGAATAAAACCGATCCTGAAGGGATTCTGTTCACTCTGCAGCCACTTCAGTGCACTCGTCTGCATCGTGCCATTGGACTCTGACGTCACGCGCGCACGTGTGGGACAGTTTACTGGAATTACAACGGAGTACAAACAGTAGTAGCACTGCTAGCAGTGCTACTATTAGAGATAGATTGGGCATTTTGGGTATTTCTTGTGACTCCGATGTTTGTTTGAGTGTTTTAACGAGTCATGAGATGATTGATCATCGAGGTGAAGCATCTGAGTCTGAGGCCGTTTGAGACACATGGCTCCAAGTCTGGTCACGTTCTGGACTCAAACATTCAAGGTGAAGCGTTTCTACTCTGAGCGGAGCAGCTCTGTCCTGCCAGCACCTGCAACGCTTCTCTCCTAATTCTGTGGGAGTTTTGACGGACCGATAATTGAATATTCTATTTTTGCACTTGTTTTTTCTGCCACTGGGTCCAGCAGCAGCACTTTCCACATGTTTGAGTTGAACACTGAGAACACTGAGCCTGAAGGAGAAAAAGTCATGATTAGATTCATGATCCAAACTTCAGCCACAATCAGAAGTTTCAGCAGCCGACTCCTCTGTAAGATCTCACGAGTACACTTTAGAACAACTCTGCATCCGTGTTCTGGTTTCACATTTAAAGACAAACAGAGATTGGAGGGGCTCTGATTCTCCTTTGGTTCTGCAGCTGATCTTTTTATCAAGGGGCCTCCAGGATGAAGTCATCCGACTGGGAGGACGTCATGGGGCCGAGCCGATCGCGGGATTTCACATCCCATCTGTCCTGAGACTGTGTGGGATTCCCCAGGAGCAACTGGGCGGATGGAGAAACAGGCCTGTGGGCACGGGGCTGTGATGCGTGCAGTGTGAGTCTGTTGGTCACCTGCTGGTCAATCCCCACCGCGTCCAGGCCGTGGTACATGATGTTAACCCAGCCGTCTTTGGAGGCCAGCACAAACAGGGACATCAGAGCCTGGAGAGGAGGCACACACAGATTTATATCAGAGATGAATTTACCGATTATTTGTTGGTTGGTTGGTTGAACTGATTTCCACAAATCCTGGTGGTGGGAAGGCACAGCGGTCAGGGAAGCTCTCATCAAATGATCAAAGTAAGAGCATTTTTATTCCTTTTTGTCAACAGTGCACTTATGACATTTTGACATTTTTTCTTGATGAAAAATAGCGTGTGTTTGAGGAACTGAAATCTTCGTCGTTTATATCATTTACATTTGAATTTGTCAATAAATTGGAAAGTTTAATCGCCCAGCAGTTCAGTTTTGGCCTAATTGTTGCAAACAAATCACTCTAAACCTCAGTGTACTTTACTGTCTGTTGCACAACCACTTCCTGGTGAAGGTCATATTTTCACCTCTGTCAGGTGAAGCTTCATGAATAAAACCAGGCAGGTTCAAGGATTTGGGTGTCTGTCAGTGAGTCGAGTGCTTTCATGATTATGAGCGCACATGTTTGCGGGCACATCCAGAAGGAGCACGCTCCAGAGCATTTGAAAGTGTCAGCAAAGTCTCCTTCTCTTTCCTGTACCTGTCCGAGGTTGTCAAAGTTGTACTTGTGGTGGATCCATCGATAGTTGGCAGCCAGACAGTCGGATTTGTTGGTGATGTTCTTCACATCGAAGCCCAAACAGTAGTAGAACTTCCCTTTGAAGAGCTTGGAAGTGAAAAGCACAGCGAGAGGAAAATGAGAGGCAGAAGCTCACAAAGAGATGGTGTGATGAGGCTGTGACGACGCTCGCGCGTGGCCACCTCTCACGGCGTTTTGAAGTAATTTCATAATTAGCGTCAGTAACTAGTTTGTGAAAACTCAAAAAACACTTGATATCAACAGCTGGAATTCCCTCCTGAGAGAGATGTGTTTTTAATTTTAGACCACATCAAAGACAGGACTGAGTACACTAATTCATGACAGCACACACAGACAGAATAATAATGGGAGGTGATGTGAGGGAGAAGAGGGAGGGATCCACAAGCAGACGCTAAAGAATATGTGCCGCTGCACTAATTAAATACACGAGTGAGAAACCGAGCCAGCTCCACGGGTACAGGCATGTGAAGGATGAAAATATAAAATAGTGGATATAGCTGTGGTTTAATGAGCCGCTCCTGACAACACCAGACAATCAGAGTGAGAACTGAAGGGTTATATATCTGGATGTTACCTTCGTCGAAGAGCTTTTGTTTTTATAGGTGTTTGTTTTCAGGAATAAGCAAAAACTTAATGGAAGTACAGTTTTTGGAGCAGATTCGATTTAATGAGCAGAATCGGGATTTTATTTAATTCACTGAAAAATGTAAGGGGCTGATATTTCTGATTTTATAAAATGTGAGTGAAGTGAATTTAAATACAGTACCATCAGGCTCACTTTACTCGGTGCCAGGAATAGTCTTTCATATTTATATTTTTAATCCACTAGTTTGTTCCTTTTGACTGGATATTTACTTCTCAGTCCATGTAACTACAATACATATTGATTAAGGAGGTTTTCTCTGTAAATAAGCTCCCTTGGTGTCTCAGGTCGACCTCCATCTGTGACCCGTGAGGGAGAAAATGAGCACAGCCATCTTCGTCTGTAAAGGCCTGATGAGGCTGTTTGTGCTTTCACGCGGGTTGTTCTTTGTTTTGGTAGAAAAACGCCAACACCTGTTATGTCTCGGCGTGTTTTTCCTTTGTGCCTCTTCCTGTTGGATCCTGCTCTAATTACCCCGCTCAGCCTCGCTGTGACAGTGTGATTTTATTATGGGTTCAAACCGGGCCACGTGGCCTCATTCCATGCTCACTGTTCCTGATTAGTCACGTCTGATCCTCCGGTTCGTGCGTTTACGTTCTGCTTTAAACTGAAGTTAGAGAAGATTATTTAACCAGTTCACTGGCAGGCAGCGGTGAGCATGGGGGTCAGTGTGTTAGGTCACATCACACCAGCCACCGTTTGACCATCGCAGGCCCAATCAAAGTCTCAGCGAGAGGTCATGAATTGTTAAAGACTTGTGAGATCCTACGATCAATGGGAAAGAGAAACAAAAAGAATGTGGATGTCACACAAATCCATATTTGATGATGTTTATACCTGAACGCCGAGGATGCCGAAGATGATGAAGAAGGCGCAGCAGATGAGGACGATGTTGCCGATGGGTTTGAGGGACGTGATGAGGGTCTCAACCACCAGCTTCAGGCCCGGGGCCCGGCTGATCACCCTGGAGGACAGAGGCGGACTCAAACATTAAAATTTAAAATACTACATTTAGAAATTCAACCTCTGTCGACACATTTAAAGGACAACGATTATTTAACACATTTAAAGGACAACGATTATTTAAGGGGGTCATTATTCTTTGACTGAGGTGGGAGGGGTTTGTCCTGCCGACCTGAGGGGACGCAGTGTCCTGAGCAGCCTGAGGACGCGCAGCACGCCCAGAATCTTGGCACCTCCCGCCATGGACACCACAATGTCAATCAAAGAGACGAAGACCAAGAAACCGTCAAGAATGTTCCAGCTGCTCCTGAGATAGGCCGACTCCCCCAGGTACAGACCCATGGACACCACCTGGAAAGATGAAGGGGGAAGGAGAGAGAGAAAGAGACGCAACAGATGCTCACGCACAACTTTGATATTCAGATTTCTCCTCAAACAGCTATTTCAGGGGGAGAGAGGAGATTTGAAACAACGATGCAAGTTAGAAAATATGGGAGGGGGAGGGAGGGAGTGTGATGAAGGGAGAAATGTGGTAAATCTAAACCCTGCTGCATTTCCAAGAAGATCAAAGTATGGAGGGAGGAGAAGAAAGACAAGCAACCGCTCCTTTAACCTAATATCAGAAAGTGAAAGATTAAAAAGTAGAAGGAAGAGGCGAGGAGAGGGATGAAGGAAGTGATGGGAGGAGGCGATTAAAAGGAAAGCCCTTCAGACGGCTCGGTGGAAATCCATAACCACAGACGAGTCTATGTTCAGACTACGACTCACTCTCAGTCGTTTTATCCTGCTCAGGTTTAAGATGTACTATTACCTTTAAAAATCACTTCTCCTCAAACTGCTGCAGCTCCTCTACTCAGCCTCTGCCTCACAAAAACACCAAAACACTGATCATCTGTATCCTCCTGTAAAACATAAAAACTTCACTCCTGTGATATCGACACTTCTTCGTCTTTGGTCCAAGTGTGCTTTGTTTTCCAGAACAACGCCATCATCTCTCTCCTGCATCCGCGTCAGACTCAAAACATTCCAACGGTCTGTGCAGAACTTTCTGCAGTGAGGAGACTTGATGAATGCTGACATGTTGAAATTTTCATGAGAATTTTCCGGTCTCCACTGGAAACCGTCGACAACAGCTGGGGGATGCTAAAGAGGCGACTTCCAGGAATCACGTCGTGATTATTTCACAGTCAGTGGATTTTCAGTCTGCTTTACTGAGCTGATACCAGCTGATTATCTTTTGAATTTGTGCCACAGGTTTTACTCTGCGATATTAACATGAGTTTATCCTCACAGAGTCGCTCACTCGTATCCACTCTGCCTTGACAACAAACAGCGTGACTGTCGCCACGGTAACTCAAAGTGAACGACGGTAGCAGTAGCAGCGGTATGATAACAGATACAATCACACCAGCTGCCGTCACTCAACTCTGAAAGAAGTTCTGTCCGTCCTGAGTGTGGGTGGATGCGGGGAATGAAGACAAGGAAAAAGGATGAAACAGAGATGAAGTGGGAGAAAGGGGGAATGAAGAAGAAGAGAGAGAGAGAGAGAGAGCGAGGAGGGGCAAGCGAGGTGTTGGGACACTGGAAGCCGTCAGTTTGAGTTCGACACAATCCTTCCACATTGTTTTGACAGGTGACGTGGACAAAAACGCTCGACGAATCATTCGTCCCCGCAGGCAAGATTCCAACAGCTGCGAGTCACCGTGGAATTCTCCCAGATAAAGTCTTTGTCGTGTTTTGACAGGCTCCACTTCTAATGCTTCTGGGGGTTATTAATAGCCCCCAGCCGCACCAAAGCCCATGTGGGGCCGTCTGAATGCTGCGAGGCCTCCATTAGGCAGATCAAATATCACCATGATAAAACATGATGCATGGGAAATCCATAGCGGGTCGATGCCAGCACTGTTATCAGCTCTGCTGCTCTCCCACCAACGGCCGTCCTCCGGCTGACAGGTCGGCCATGTCACATTAAATTCTCATTTAAATTCAACTCTAACGCCATCTGCAATTCCACTGAGCAGACAATGTGGAGATGATTGCGCTTGTCGCTTCAGAGTTGTTTTTCTAATCCGATGCTTGAGACTTTGTGACTGCTGCACGTGTCGCTAAAAACATCCAAAATTCATCTGTTAGCAAGTTATCTAAAATGTGAAATACATTTTTATACATTGGTTCATTTATTGATTGTGTTGTCCATTATACAGTCTATGGACGTGTGTGTGTGTGTGTGTGAGTGTGTGTGTGTGTGTGAGGTAGAGTGGAAAACAACTCAACACTCCTGTTTCTGATTACACTCGTGTTCAAGGTTGAACTCTGATCAATACTGTCCCTGTGTGTGTGTTTCTGTCTTTGGGGACACTCTAGGCACTTACGCCCACTTAAATTGGTCCAACATAGGGACGGAAGCTTTGTCCTAAGTCGAGAATACACAGATTTTTGCGTCAGTAGTGAAGGTTAGAACAAGACGACCAGGATATAAATATTAAACTCCCCATCGTGCCACCAGAGGTGACCTTTGATAACATGTGAGAGGAGAACAGGCCGTCGGTGTGATGGAGCGTTTCTCAGAGGGGAAACTCTGTTTAATTATTGTGGTTGTTTAATTAGTGCTGACCAGCAGCCACAAGAGGAGAGAGGGGAGGGAGGGAGGGAGGGAGGGGGAGATGCAGAATGGCCAAGAATCCAGTGAGAGGAAAATAATGATGTAATGGGGTTTTTTGTACAATGACAATTTGTATTCATGAGAAAATCTAGGAGTTGCAGATAATTAAAACAAAATCCAGAATACCAATTAACAAATGTGCATTCATACAGAGAGCAAACCTCTTTCCTGTGTTTCCCCTCCTAGAAATGTTCCCAACACACAGCTCACACGGGGGTTGGTGAGGCTGCAGTCGTTAAACATTCTGTGATTCCTGATGACTTCATTCAGGTCATCAAACTAAGTCGTGTTTAATATTTTTTGGATGTTGTATGTTTAATTGATAATCCCCCCGGTGGATCATTCCCCCTGTTTCAAACCCTCAGTAGATAAATCTTATGGATCCAATGGAATATGTTGTTGCCTCCTCATGTTATTTGGAGGATCCTCCATTAAGTGAGTAATGAGACGTACGATGCTGACGCACACAATCTGCGGCTCCTTATTGTGTGTGTGTGTGTGTGTGTGGCAGAATGTTTCACGTCTGTGCATGGAAAACTGGCGCAATACCTTAATCTGGCCCAGTAAGTGATACTGGGCAATGCAAACAAACATCGTATGACTCAGTGAATAAAATGAATATCAATGTGTGTGTTTTTCTACACAGAACACTATGCTGGTTAATAAATGATCAACATGAGGTCATTCCAGGGGCTGCAGGGATTTGAATATTCACGTTATGGCTCTCAGAGTAAACAGAGTAGTGAGTATATGAAGACAAATGAGTGTGTAAAGGTTTCACTCCAAGTTCAAATGAATGACTTGTGAAGGCATAAAATGATTTTAATCTGATTCTGCAAATATCTCTTCCCTCAGTGAAACACTGTTTTAGCCAATTAGCAGCAGCGGTTTTGGTTGAAGGGGCAGTGGGAGGGAGATGAAGGTCCCAGAAGCCAGAGGAGAGATTTCCTTTACGATCATAAACTGTATAATGCAATGCAACTCTTCTTATCCCTCTTTCTTGGAGCATCTAATAAATAAAACATGAGGAAACACTGACTGTTGCATCTCAAATAAGATAATGAAAGGACTCCTCTTTCTTCGTGTATCACAGGACGGGAGGACAACCTCAAAAAAGTGTCCTCACATAAAGTTCACCTCCACTAGAGTTTGAGTATGACAAAGTAAGACTGCTGTCTCAGGGGATAGGGACAAGGCACAACATGAGGTTTAAGATCAAGGTTTTGGTCTTGAGTTCAGATATCAACAGAATCAATGACCTCATCTTGAACAACCTGCTAAATAAATGACGAACGCCTCTACTTATCCATCCGTGAGTAACTCTGACAGACAATCACTGGATGGAAGTCAGAGCTGCTGCAACTCGACTGACACACAACATCTGAGATAAGACGATGAGTGGCAGTGGAGTGCTGGGACCACATTTGTGTGTGCAAATGAAGCGCAGCACAGAGAGAGAGATAACAACAGAGCCTGAACAATTACGGTACAAACAGAGTGAACGATAGGAGGCAGATACAGGACTCGGTCTGAAATTACTCAAATGAGAAGCACGGAGACGATAAAGTGTATGAAAATGTGAGCGATTGAAAAGCTGATTGAGGCAAAAGGACGTAAATAAAGATGCTAATAGGAGGAGATGAAGATACAGAAGAGATGGAATAACAAGGGAAGTTCAACCTGGGGCCAGATGCATATACGAGCACATGTGAACTCCGCACCGCCGCAGTGCTGCAATGATCTGCATATCACTGTGTTACACATGTCTCCATTATCCTGCCATAAATAAATCACTACATGGTTTCTACCCAAAGAGGAGAAGGCCTGGGGACGCACAGCCTTTAATAATGGATGATGCCCTGTCTCCTTGACAGCAGATTAGTGGATTAAAACACAGTATGGGAGTGGGAGTGGGAGTGTGTGTGTGTGTGTGTGTGTGTGTGTGTGTGTGTGTGTGTGTGTGTGTGTGTGTGTGTGTGTGTGTGTGTGTGTGTGTGTGTGTGTGTGTGTGTTTATTGATGGGGAGTCTGGGAGTAGCGAAAGAGCGATAGCCTTCTAATTAACTTCATTATCTATCTGGCCATCGCTAATGGGAAATGTGCAACTGATTAAACTACAGAGTTGTTGAGAGCAGGAAGAAGAAATGGATGGAGGGAGGAGGACGTGGAGACACTAACAGAGGGAGATGGAGAGTAGAAGAATTTAGCATGGAGAGGTGAAACAGAGAGTAAATCAGAGAGGGAGTGAAGAGAGGGGAGGAGTGGACATGGAGCAACAAGAGGGGATGGAGGTGAAAGGAAAGAGCAGAGGGAGAGGAGAGGAGAGGAGATGAGATATGGACAAGGAGGTCAGGATGAGAGGGGAAAGAGGAGACGAACAAATGTGAGGCAAGACGTAAGCGGGGTGTGAGGGGAGAACGCAGAGGAAACAGGAGGAAGAGGAGGAGAGGGAAGAACGTTTTACCTTGACAGTCATCTCGGTGACAAAAATGGCCGTGAAGATGTAATTGGAAATGGTGAGAAACAGTCTTTCCTGTAGGAGAAGAAGAGAAGACAAAAACTGAGAGGAAGGAAAAAGAGAAGCATTTAAAGGAGCTTATGTCCTAATATAATTATATAATATATAATACCATTTATTATTATATATAAAAGGTTGTAAGTGAAAAAGCCAGAGAGCCACAGCTGTAGAACTGAAGCATTTGGACTTGTTAGTATTGAAGGTACATGGGACGTACCAGGCTGCCCTGCAGAATCCTCGGCCTCTCCAGAGCCACCGTGATGCAGTTGAGGAAGATGAAGACCAGCACCACGTAGTCGAAGAGCTTATGAGCAATGATGGACTGACAGAGCAGCCTGAACCTGAACGAGGGACAAGCAGAGGAGAAGGAGGGGAGGTGAGAGGAAGCAGCAACTAAACACCAATAAATACAAGAAGATAAAACCTTTAATCATGAGACAAAGGTTCAGCCCCTGTTTCTGCAGAAGTCAACAAGTTCTATTTGAAAAAGTGTTAAAGCTTAACAGACTTTAAAAGTTCTGTGTGGGAGTTAAAGGAATGTTAACATATGGAATGTATGTTTAAGACTTAATATTTTAACCATGTGGGAACCTAGTGGTTAATCAGTTAATCAGTTAATCAGTGTGAATTATGACAAACTACAATGCAAAGCACTGAATTATTGTCATTAAACCAAATCTGAGACGTCACAGAGACACTTATTTAACAGGAAGTGGAAGGAGCTTTAACGTCGTTGACACCAGCAGTGTAGTCGTCGGATGTGAGGTCAGTGAGAGCAGAACGCAGCTCCTGAGTAAAGCCCCTCGCCGACCTCCGCTCACCTCATCTAAAGCGGACAGAACACACCTCCCGCAGCAGCTGCCCTCCGGCTGAAGGAAGGAATCAATGCGCTAATCCGACTCCTTTTCCTCCCGATCTAGCAACTCTGTCCCTTTATCTATCGATTCAAATCTGGCAACCCTGTCGCCTGACATCGATTCTGACCCGCGGCCGCACTGGCATCGGCAATTCCTCCCGCCTGAGACTCTGGGACTGGTGTCTGGTTGTTTCTGCTTTTGTTTGTTTGTCTGTTTTATTATCTGCTCAGATACACTCGTTAGGGCAGACACGCGCATACACACATGCCTCCGTGCGCTCGCACACGCAAACATAAACAGGTTAAAGACGCACATATGCTCACTGACTCCCATGAGCACGGGCAGTATGCAAAGTCATCCACGAGCACACTTAGCGGCAGATAAGGCCCAACGTCAGAGCATTCACTGCCAACACAAACACACACACACACACACACACGCACACCCGGTTTGACAGATGGCACCTGCCAGGATGCCAAGACACAGCCCTGGGGCCTGGCTTCACTTAAGTGGCTATCAGCACACAGGGAATCGGGCCTGTGAACGAGCGGATGACTGAGTGAGTTTTCTTTCTCTTCCAGCGAAGGACTGAGGGCTGGAGGAAAACACTGTGACACTGAAGAACACACACACGCGCATTTGGAGCCCAGAGTCAATGTCTTGGGGAAGAAACATGCTTTAAAAGGACACACAGAGCGACATTACTGTAATGAGAAAAAGAAGAACCGGTGTGGCTATGCAGCTCTATGGTCCGCCACGTTATCAAGACATCATCTTTCCTCTCCACCTCAGAACTGAGGTTCGTGGAAATATTCTAGGATCATATAACCCAAAGATAATGCCAATATTATTATTATAATGACATCCTAGTTTAACCGTGATTCATTCTCCAAATGATGGTGAAGTGAAGATCACGAAAGCTTTAATCTAATTGTGTATTCTACTTGCTTTAGTTAAACCAGCTTCCACTGTCTGCATGGTGTCCGAGCTGCACAGAGGGGAAGGAGATGCTGCTTGAGATAAGAACTGGTTTAGAAAGTTAGAATATTCCTGAAGGAGAGAAAACATTTCTAGCTCTCACTTGTTCTGGGGGGAGAACATGTAGATGGACCACTCCTCTCTGGTTTCACACCAGTCGGGCTTATAGACCTCCATCATCTTCTGGACGCGGAAGCAAAGACTCTGGAGGGAGAGGAGAGGGACGTTAGAGGTGTGTGTTAAAATACGAGATTGGAAAACAAATCGAGAAGTAATCACTTGGATAGCGAGACTATAGTACTTTCTTCAAGAGAGAGTGACTAATTAAAGGATGGGTGCAGATCTTTTGCTGCTCACATAGTCCGTCTCTTCATCCAGATCTGCTCTGTCTTTCCGTGCGTTGACTTGAGGGTAAACCTCAGTAATCAGATGGGTGTGGGGACCTGGAGTCTTGCCGTTACAGTCTAGGTGGTCCGTTCCAAAACCGCTGCCGGCAGCTCCAGACCCTCCTGCGATGGAGCCCCCTGCCCCGGACCCAGCCCTCCTCCCAGGTTCTGCGTGGACAGGGGGCTGTCCGCCCGCCTGAAGGGCATCAGGCAGCTCCAGGGAGAGCGCCCGACGATCCCTCTTTGCAGAGAAGTGTCTGGAGAGGAACAGCGGAGGCGGATGATGCGGCAGTAGAGGATGATGGGAGTGGGGAGGGTGGGAGAGCAGGGACTCCTGCTCTGCGGCATAGGTGTAGGAGTGGGGGGAGCGGGTGCTGTGCAGACGGAGGCTGCCTCCGACCAGAGGAGCTCCACCGAACCTGTAGCTCCTCCGACCCAGACTGTTGGAGCTGGATCTGCAGAGGAGATTAAAAGTATAATTTAGAGGCGTTAAATATTCATGAACGGATCGATGAGGAGAGAATCAACAGTATTTTACATATTAAGCATCAAGTCATGAAGGTAATCACATCATAAACAAACAGCCATCCCTGGATGCTTTCATGTAGCTAATAAAAGCCCTAATGAAGGTGTTAAGAATTCATTAGGCCGGGAGCTGAAATGTGTGGCCGATGGGAAACTTGAATCTCTACCTGCGGCTCCACGCAGACTGTGGAGGGAAAGGGCGCCCCCAGTTGTGGTAGTTGGAACTACGGCCGTGGCGCTGCAAGAGTCACAAAGCAGTTCCGAGTTAGAGGGTTTGAACATGTCAAGGATTTATGGAACATAGCTTTTGTCTTCTGTCAGTGATGGAGGTGGCGAGTGAGCATGTGAATCTTTTTATAGAAGCTCAACTTGTGTGGGAACGAATGCATTTAACTGTCTCGTAACCCGGCCTTTATGATGCTGTTCAACCTGGCGAGTTAACGACTGGTACTTACAAAAACAGTTCGACTCTCAGCTAAATCACAATTTTAACCTTTTATTGGTGGAAATAAAAATGATAACTGGATATTTCATGGACTGTCACATCAGTTGCCGATTTCCAACTTTATTCATCATTTCCACGCCCACTTATTTAAACATAGGGGCTATGTAGTCTTCATACAGGCAGTGAATGCACCATGGGCTGAATCAGACCGCCTGGATGTGTCAATCTGAATAGACGTAGATCTATGCAGAACAGAGGACATATAAAGTGTGCTTTTGAAAATGAGATGGCTGTGCACTCAGTGGGTTGACGTCAAGTTTAACACGCGAACCCCTGAGTGGCAGTTCCACTTAAAGGAACATAACCAGCTCCGTTTGTTTCCACATGTCTGATCCTTGAACACCACGGACCTAATTATGTGTTTTACTCTTGGAAACACACATCACCACTCACAGCCTGAGCCGCTGCCATATATCAGAGAATCTATGGAGCCGTCTCTATAGAAACTGCACTGAAGTGTGCACGCTGGATGTTAAATAACACGTCAGTCCGCACCAACAGGACCGCACTGCAGATCGCTCAAGAGGAGAGAGAGTGTGTTTTTCTTTCCAAACAATTTGTCCCTCAGTTAATGAGATCGAGCGTCCACAGAGACTCAAACAGTGACCTCACCAAACATGCAGAAGGTCCGGCAACTTTCTCTTTTCCAACTACAGAGACTCAGACTATGAATACATGAACAACATAAATCCAGATTTAATGGTAATAAACAACAGGTGGGGTCTCTTGGATTAAAAATATGGTTTTCATTTGGATCCAAATTATTTCATCACTATCTACTCACTGACACACGGCAGAGTGCGTCTTACACTGATGAATTATTGTGCAGCAGCACAACAGACTGATGCTTCGAGTTTCATCTGCGTCCAACGGAGTCTGCCATAATTTATCAGACAGAGTAATAAACACACCACCCAGTGAGCTGAAGCAACTGATCATAGATCAAAGATGGAAAAAAAAAAACGCCGTCAGGGCAGCTGATGTTTAAAAAGGCAGCAAAAAAAAACAAAAAAACATTCTGCCTTCTGAAGAATTTTTGGTCTGAGTGTAACTGACATCTCCACCTCCTGCTGCCTTTAACAAAACACCTCGGAAGTGATCGCTCTTCATCGTCCTATCTGTGCTCCACCTCTCCAATCTCGCTCCTTCACTACACCTCCTCTGCCCCCCCACCCCGACTCCTCTCTGCCCGTTTCTTTCTGCTTCTCTTGCGTTCACTGTGGATAAACAGAGGAAGGGAACAGTCAATTAATAGAAGTTGCCATGGCAACCCTGTAGAAATGGTTCAGCCTCCCTCTCTCCTCAGGTTGTGGTTCAACAGACACAACGCTGGGGTGCATGTGCTGAGGTTCGTGAGTATAGCTGTACGCTATAGTGTTGTGCAGGGTGCAGCGATGCTCACATCAGAACTCGCAGGAACAGAACTCAACACGGTTCCATCCCTGTTTTACAGCTTTCTTTTCCACCACGACAATTAACTATTTGAAAACAAGATCATAAATGATAATTGAAAAAGGAATTCCAAAAGTGGGTGAGGGGCTGGGTCAAGAGTGACGCTGTTCAATGTCTGGGTTGATCTGGATCATGTGGGTGGATCCAGACATTTTTTTTATTTTATTTTACTTTCTTCTTAATTGTGTCCCCCGGGAATAAATCTCAGAACTTGATGAACTGGAACTGATTTCTATGAGCGTGTGCAATTAAGTGCGGCTTGATTTAATTGCAGGAGACTTGACGGAGGTAAAAGTGCGTCTTCCGTGTCTGAACGAGTACCAAGGACAGCGAGCGTCTCTCCAGGCTGCTCTTGCCCAGGCTCATCACGCTGCTCTTCCTGGACTCCGCCGTGAAGCTCCGCCTCTCGGACGAGTAGGATCCTCTGGGAGCCGAGAGAGCGCCCAGCTCCAGGTGGCCGTTGGGGGTCAAGGTGCAGATCCTTGGGTCTGGAGGGAATCGGACAAGAGTCTGTTTTACGTTTGTCGCTGAAACGCCTATCTACATCCTGACGTGACTGATCTGAATTGTGTCTGCAGAAGTACGTCTGTGCACAAACAGTGAACAGCTTGTTTTCTGTCCATATCTAAAGAAAGCAGAGGAGGTTTGATCTTCTGCTGACTCTGCAGAGATCACATGTCCTCTGCATCAGAAGCCCACTCACACTGTCTGGAAGTGATTCCTCCAGACTCTGAACTCATGTTTAATCTTCTCTGTCTTCGGCTGTTTGCTTGGTTTGTTGACGGAGGCTGAATATGTGGAACAGGTTCATTGTGAGCCCTGGATAAAGATAGCTCTCATTCATATTTGAAGACCGCTGGCTGTTCTCCAGATATCTGCGAGTTGTTAAGCCTTTGGCACGCAGTTGCGTCTTACTTTGGGTTTTTGTGGTTTGAGCACATCCAGCCTTTTTTTTTTTTTATTTTGAACGATCCTCGCAGAGAGAGAGAGAGAGAGAGAGAGAGAGAGAGAGAAATGTGAGACGCAAGCAGATTGTTGGGCATCTTTTTCTGTTTTGACATAATCCCTGGTTTGCATTGTGGTGTTAGTCAAACACAGGGAATCTACCAGGGATTTTACCATTTAACGTCAAAGAAAAACAATTAAAGAATCAATATTTACTTTTAGGCAAATTACAATTTTGAAAATCGTGGCTTGAATGTATATGTGTGTCAAATGAAATAAGGGCTTAGCTATTTTTGACCGATGCTGACATTTAAATATTTTAGTTTGAGGTAAAGCATTACCTCTACTTGGTTGCTTGGTTATAAAAACGTCAACAAATACTTGAAACTGATGCAGCTAATCCCAGAGCTTATTACAACTGTGTGTAATAAACTCAGGAAGGAAACATGTGGTCTCACCAGACAACTTTATGGAGTCGTGTCTCTCGCTCTCGTCAAAGTTGGAGGAGGAGCGGTCGTCGTCCGAATAAGACCGATTGGCGTCACCCTGGAGATAAACAGAAACGAAGAGAAGCACAGAAGGTAGAATCCATTACACAAGGCCTGTGTTACTTGTGTGAGTCATGACCTTTAATCTGTGGCATGACACCGGCCCAGGACCCTGCTCCCTCCCACCTACCACCGGCTGATGTCTTTCCCCCGGCACAGATTTGCGTGGTGTCTTTCATGATTCGATCAGAGGAGCCTCAGTGTGACGGCACTCTGCTCTAGCCTGCTCACAGATCTGGTTAAAACTGATGAGATTCCCCCTTCAGCCATCACCATGGGAAAATCGGGAGTAAACTGACTCCATAATCCCTCGTGTGTAGATGACAGTCAGAGGATGAGCGGAGGATGATGAGGGAGATCGACAGAGAGAGAGAGAGAGAGAGAGAGAGAGAGAGGGAGAGATGGCTGATCTTTGTTTTTGCGCTTTCAAAAAGATCAATCAAAAGCTGATTTGTGTCTGTGTTTCTTCTTCAAGACACAAATCACAGCGACATGCGAAGAATATGATAATGCTTTGACCGGAGCATGAAAACTCAATTGGGTTATTTAACCACTCTGCAAGTTCCCACTGATGAGTCTCCCAGCTGACAGGCATATTTTCTATTGGGATGATGACTTCCTGGTTCTATGATTATATTTCAGCAGTTCATTTATTTACCTTACCAAGTATATTTATTTCTTCAATCACGTGATAGTTTGACAGCTTAGAACCTCAGGAGGTCGTCCTCGTTGGATACCAGATGTAATGGACGTGTGTTAATGGACGCCGAGTCAAACTCGCACAAACTGCTGAGGTCAGGTTACATGGCTACTGGTTCACTGGATGAATACGTGACTGATTTAGAGAGAGAGACAGAGACTCTGGCCCATTACCAGCTCAGCAGTGAAGGAGGAATTATCTGCTTCGAGAAACAGTGAAGTCTAGACGAGCATCTGGTGGTCTGGTCTATTAGGATCAGTGACTCTGCTCGTATCAATCTGCTCCGCTCTGACATTATGGAAATGAACTGATTTACACATCACAGGCCTCCATTAAAGGTTAAGATGTGCTCTTTCCACAGACAGACGAACGTCAGCTGTCCACAGAAAAAGACGTTGTGTGCAGAATGATGGGATGGATGGAGACAACAGGACAAACTCAGCTGGGAAAAGTTTGCACATAACAGCTACACCGCAGCAAAGAGCAGTTCAAGGGTCAACAGTGAATGACTGAATGTTCATAATAAAATGCACGGACGTTTGAAGTATAAATCTGGACACTGAGGAAATGAGTTTACGTATTGCACTTTGAAACCCCAGAGGCAACACGTGTCCCCTTACCTCTGCCTGGAAACCCTCAACCAGGATGGCCACCAGCAGGTTGAAGAGGACGTAGTTCCCAAAGGTCATGAGGGCCACAAAGTAAAGCGCTGCGAGCGGCGAAGTAGCTGCCATGCCGTTATACAATACGACGTTCCAGTCCTCCTGGGTCAGAATCTGAGGGAATGCATTGACAAAAAACAAACACGGTGAAATATTAACTAAAAAGACACTGTGTTAGAGAATGTCAGTAAGTCATCTGCATATATTTAGAAGTGTTGGTAGGGAGGGGTAGAAGTGCAGGGATGAGTGTTCGAGTCTGCAGCTTCATTCAAACGCTGATGTGTTGTTTACCTGGAAAACAGTGACAATGGCCCAGAGGAGGGAGTCAAAGTTTTTCCTGTCTGGAACCGTATCACCCGTCTCTGTCTTGAGACTGAACTTACAGCCGAAGATGTGCATCCCAAGGATACTGCAACAACAACAGAGTCTCAGAATTAAATAGAATAATTCAATGTGCATCTATTACAGCAGGACGGACATTTTATAGGCATGCATAAAAATATGATGGATGTGTAATTTATGTCTCGGATTGTATAAATGCCTTGTATTATACATGTCTGTGATAAATGTAAATGTGAGAATGTGAGCGAGCCTCAAAGCCCAGTTACATAAGACGTGCTTCAGTAGCTTTGATATCACGTAAAAGCAATGGAAACAGATCTTTGTGATTTGCAGTTAATTCCCAGCAATTGAAATATGGATAATAATTCTTTGCAGGGCATGAAATCATAATACAGCACCCAAGTGTGAATACTATTAATACAAGTGAGTGTTACCAGCACCTGGAAACAATGTTATCCTGAGCAAAGAGCTCAGACATTTTATCAAAGTGCTCGGTGACTGTTTAATATTGGGTGAACAATCATGGAATAAGTGCTTGAACCTGTCAGCTGACCCTCTGTGTGCCTGAACACTCACATCCAGATTTGTGATTAACTGAAGGTTGTTTCCTCTCATTTTAATCAAAGGGCCTGAGTGGCGAGTGAAAATAAAAGAGACGGAAACAAAGACGCCGAGGCCTGCGGCCACTGATTATGCACTGAGAAACCTTTTATGTTTTCCGAGTGCTGTCCTCGTCGCTCGAGGATCTCTTGTTAAAACCTAACCAGCTTTTCAGGTGTCTGCTCATCGCGTCGCTCCTGGGGTTAAGAGCTGCTGCAGAACACCTGCATTTCACCTGCGAAGACGCGGGCCGGCGCAGACTCACGCCTGGCCTCACCTGAAGATGAAGATGAAGAGCATGAGCAGCATGCAGAAGGTGGCCACGTTGTCCATGGTCTTCATGAGGACCACCAGCTGTCTCCTCAGCGCCGGCATGAACCTCACCAGCTTCAGGACCCTCAGCAGCCTGAAGGTCCGCAGCACGGACAGGCCGCCGTCGGACTGGCCGATGATCTCACACACGCTGGTCAGACAAACACGGAGCACACGGACGACTGTTCATAACACTGTGAAATCACAATACGTCCCGATCTGAACCACTGACTCAGGTGTAAACACAGCAGCTACACGCCAGTGAAGCTCCGTCACCACCCATGGGGAGGAGGGGCAACGGCGAGCATGAAATAGGCCTGAGGATTCTTTCATCATGTCCCACTGACAAAAGACATTTGAAGCTCTTACTTAAACCTAAACCGTTGCTTGTTTGTTCCTGAAGAGCAATCACAGAACAGAGATCAGAGGATTCGCTCCCTCCACGTCTGCGGAACATTTGACATGAGGAACTGCCCTTGAAGAAATCTGTCCTCTAATGGAGGTGGCTCCACTCAGGAAATCAAAAATAGCTTCGGCGGTGCTTTAGCAAATATTGAATAGGGGAAGCTTTACAGAGCAGCTTCCCCTGAATGGCTGAGGTGGAAGAGAGGGGAATTAGTCGTGGAACGACACATGAGAAGACAGACGTAGATATGTTCAATCAGCGGGGATCTTCTGTGACGGCCTGCACATTTGATCTCGTTCAGTTTTACTTGCTTTGATGTGTATTTGATCTCCGGGTTATAATGGGGATCATAGACAACGGAGCTGAGCCAAATGAAACGGGGGAGAAAAAGATAAAAACGCCAGCAGATCAAAAGTGGAGCCACTCACCTGAAGCTCTGGGCGAACACAACAAACCTGGCGTTCACTCACACACACACACAAAGGTGACGCGTTTCCACTCGGCAGGAAGTGAGGACATTTTGACAAAGCATGATTTGAATAATTTAACTGCAGGTTGTTTTTCTATAATTTTCTGGGAGAAAGATAATGTTTTCAAATTACTGCACATCTGTCAGTGTTTGTACTCGTTTGTTTATATTCAGGAGCTTGTAATTATATTCTATGTGCGTGTTTGTACTGCTGTGTTATTAATAAAAGTGGGCCTCGATCAACAGGACAATACCACTGTTTTCCCACATATTACAGCAGTGCCTCCTGCCTGCAGTGTATGCTAGCTTATGGCACAAATGTAAGTGAAATGAAGTGTGTGAAATTATCTACCGGTAGAAATTAAATATAAATCACTCCTAGGGGTGATTTCACCAGCGTGTTTAATCTTGAGTGGAAGAAGGTTTTCTTTATCCTAGAACAAATATATTCATATGCGTGACATTTACATCGGGAGCACCACTTTGGAGGTGAGGAGTATTCAATTGCAACATAACGCTTCACCACTAGATGTCACTACATTCTACAAACTGGACCTTTAAGGATCAGGGTGACTGCAGGGTTCAGCTCAGCTGTACCTTATGATGACGATGATTCCGTCAAAGACATTGTAGGGGTTTCGCAGGTAGCTGAATGAACCGAAGGCCGTGAGCTTGAGGATCATCTCCAGGGAGAACATGCTGGTGAAGACGATGTTGCAGATCTCCAGAACATTGGTGAGCTCCTCTGGCTGACAAACAAAAGGAAGAACGAGAGCAAAGTTAAAGTTAACAAGCAGAAAAATAAAGAATATCTACGGGCACGCAGCTGCTACTGATGTTGCAGGGTTCATTACACACAGGAAATCCAAATAGATTGGCACCACCCGGCTCAACACAGTGTGACGAGGAGGGAGATGGTGAATATGGACGGTTAAATTTAAAAACATTTATTTAAACAAAACAGGAAAGGAAACCCGATAAAATGTGTGTCCACAAAAAAGGAGGACGATGCCGTCTGTCAGAAGACAGAGGGAGACAACCTCAGGGCAAGAGAGGAATGAGGAGAGGCCTTTTAAAGTGCAGTGCACCCCAACGTCGCCTCCACCTACGGCTCAGGGAGGTGGAGGAGGTCGTCCCAAGATGAACAGAGTTTAAAACAGTGAGCATCTGTGGCACCATGCATCTTGAACTGCAGCCTCTAAAGAGTCACTTTATTGGATGCAAGTTTGCTACCAACCATACAATTTGTGCAATTAGCATTTGAACAGGTTAACAGTAACATTTAGCGTGGTACGTTACCATGGTTACCTCTAGCTAGCTCAGAGGAGTGTGTTTGTACACACTCCCCTGAGCAGGTTTGACTTTGTGAGATTGGTCCAAAAGTCCCAGCGATCTAAAGTGTATGCTCAGTTTGATCTGCACCTCTGTTGGTCTGACTCAGTTTTGATCCTTGGACTTGTTTTCATAAAGCACAGCAGCTGCGTGGAGGCACTGAAACAGCTCAGAGTTAGGAAATAATACGGTTCCGAGAAAATGAAGGAAGTGTTTTGAAAGAAGAAATGAGGGAATGGAAGATGATTTAAACAGTGAGAGGCATAATGACATCATGGTCACTTAGGTTACAAATAGCTGCAGTCACTCACAACGCAGTATTCTGTACACATTTAACTGTACTTGAAAGCAAGTAATTGAACACTGTCACATTTCCCTCCATCTGTTAATTGATCCTTTCTGTTTCTTTGTGTGGACATCCGCCATTTGACTCCTCATTGATCACAAAGTCCAAATTGATTAGTGGACGACAAAAGCATTAACACACAGCGACACACACGGGTACTAACGACAAGTGCGCTGACAAGCAATAAAACACCTGGCGTATTATTCAAATATTGTCTGCTCTGCTCGGCCACATCCCTCCTGTTTGCTCCTCTGTAACTCGCACATAACACATTGTGTCATCAATTATGGATGCTGCAGATGCTACCATTAAACAGGTCCAACATTTTAACTCCCTGCCCTTCGGGAGACAAATTGCTCCCATGAATGGTCCGGAAATCTCCGGTGCAATAAATCCAGCCGAAACAGCAATTGCTCATTTGATAGAAATTAGCTCTTCCAGGATTTAATAAGTCCACTCAGTCTTGTTAACACTTCTGCACTGGCAGGAGCAGTTGGATGTATTTATTTTCCCACAGTGTGGCTTTGCAATTCGATTTAATTCATGTTCCTGGTTGTCACTGTCATGTTGTTAATGCGAATCAGTGTCTGTCTTTTCGGCTGCTTTGACATTATTTGAGTTCTTTCCCCCCCTTAAGTCTGTCAGCTTCTGTCTGTCTCTGCTCAATGAGGGAGAACACACACACACGGAGCTAAATTTAGCCCAATCATGATTTCCAGCTCGTTACTATTCCACACGGCCCCTGTGCAACTTCAACAATGACACTTCTGACATTTCACCGCCCCAGAATGAATGAGCACTGTGTGTCGCTGTGCGTTTAAACATTTGTGTGTGTGTTTGTAGCAGCTGCGTGTACACGCGTGTGTTTGTCGGTACTAACGAGTGTTTAGCTGTGTGAAAACACTGGCTAATGATGCGTGGCCACCAGTGTCGCTAACGATGAGACGGCCGACCGCCGCTGTTTGCAGACCAGCCGAACAGCACAGGCGGCCCCTGGAGATCCATTACGGCAGACCTGGGGACAGATCTGAAGACTGGGTTTGTCTGGTTGCCGGATGTGTGTGAGATAATAAGAGCGGCAATTCATGTCACACCGCGGATGTGAACATTCTATATTTTAAAATATGAAAATGGGCTGAATAAAAAGTTTAAAATGGTAAGTTAGAAACAAAAATCAACTTTGTGCGCGCTGTTGAGTATTTTTACTGTGACCACAGCTCACAGTAATCCGGCCATCTGTCTTTCTATCAGTTCTTTATATTTATTCTGGCAGAGAAAGAACAGCGCCTAGCGTCATTGTTTGATCTCCTCCCGTCCCTGTCAAATCTCCAAAGTGCCCGTCACACTGCTGCATTTTTAATTCCCAGCCAGATGTTAAATTCTCTGAAGTGCCTTCTCACCTGAGCAGCCCATCTTTTGTAGCACAGAATGTCAAGAACAATTTATGGTCCCTTCTTAACTGAGGAGTCCTCTGCATGATGGGACTTTGAACGACTGAACTGCATCCGTCTCAATTAAAAAAAGCCGATTTATTGTCTAAGCCTTCAGTCATAAATTGTAATCAGGAGATTAACAGCCATTTGAAGACGTGACTTGTTTTGCTAAAGGGCAAAAAAAAAAAAGCCTTTAGAAAAGTGTTATTCTTAACTTTACTTTCATCAGAAACTCTGTCTTTCTAACATTTCTCATTTCTTTCCAAAAGCATAATTGTCAAAATATGAGTCACTCATGTGGCAAACTAATTTCCAGCTGAGTGAACATTTACACCTCTGATGAGAGAATATAATGTTGTGGCAGTTTAAATTATATATCTCATTACATAAGGCTCATTATTAGAGGTTCTGCCTCTGCAACAGTAAAACCTTCAGTTGGTTGGCAACCCCAAAAACAATCTGAAACCACTGAACAACATGTTTGTTTGTTGTCTTCACTGAGCCGCTGAAATTCAATCACATACGCTGGACTCTCCCATTCTGCCTCTCACACCAACACAGCCATTGTTCCAGCAGACCGAGGCATGACTCTGCTTTGTTAAACAGCTCGCAACTTCCTCCCCATTAAAGAAGCAAAGCCTCTCCCCGCCTCTCTTCTTCTCTCTCTCTCTATTTTTAGCCGCCCCTGAGATGAGAGACGACCCACCACTGCGGCGGTGGCAGGCGAGAGTGGGCGACGGCATAGCGAGAGTGAAAAATATTGATAGAAAGACAAAGATTGCACAAAGCTGAGCGACACAAAGAGACAGGAAATGGGGAGAAAAAGGGGAAGGGAATAAGTAGAAGTTAAGAAGACAGAGAGCAGCGTTTGTTATTGTGAGGAGATCTTTGGGAGTTTGATTTAAGGTTCTAGATGTTCTGCTGGAGGTTCTAGTCGCCTTTTAGGACAAAACGCATGGCTAGAATCACAGTACCCGACAGGAGATATTTCATGGCCAGCCTTTTAAACTTAGCAAGAGAAAACATGAACGAGAGGGGACAGCGTGGCTGTCCTTACCTGCTCGTGGTGTTCGATGCCCATGCTGATAGTGTTGATCAGGATGGCGATCATGATGCCTCGGTTGAAGTACTTGCTCTCCACGATGCCCCACAGCTTCATCCTCATCTCGCACCACAGCTCCTTGCATCGTTTCTTAGGACTACAGCCCCCACAGCCCCTTGTGCCGTCCCCGTCCTTCTTGCCCTTCTCATTGCCACCATCGGATGACCCCTCCCTGTCCGTCTCCTCCACAGCGCCCTCCTCTGACTCCCCACTGGTCGCATCGCGCACCGGTCCGACTCCGTCAGTGAGCGACAGGGCCGCGGCACACTGCTGGCAGCCGTCCGATTCGGAGGTGGCGGCGAGAGACATGGGCGGTCCGGGTGTGGCGTGCTCGGGTTTATTACGGTGGGGACAGGGAGGGCCTGCAAAGGCGAATGGACAATTTTTAATTGTTGAGATAGTTAAACCGTCCACTACTGTCTTTGAATGTCAAATGTACGTACCGTGCTGCAGTGCTGCTTTCCTCTTGCATCCTCCTCGTCCATTGGCCCTCTTCTCCCTCCTTTCTCCTTCCGCCCTACCTCGTCCAACGCCCCTGAAGCCACGAGGTTTCCCCCGCAGGGTGTTGAAAAGGGCGACGGTCTGTCTCCGGGCCTTGCGGATGCAGTGACAGACCAGCTGGAAGAGCGCTTCGTAGCAGTCCCCAGGTTCACTAGCAAGGGTGGAGGTGGACGAACACCGTGCCCTCTGCTCCTGCATCAGCTGGTGCTCCCTCTGCTTGGTCTCTGAGAACTGGGTGGCAATGACGACCAGGCACAGGTTGATCATGAAGAAGGAGCCGACCTTGGAGGAAACAAGAGAATTCATATTCTGCCCACCAAGTATGTGCTTAAATTCCAAGGGTCTAGTCATGTGATTCTGGTCTGAGTTTTGCTCACTAAGCCTTTTTTAAGGTTCATTTTGTGTCCGACTAAGGAAGGGAATGAGTTCCACATGCATCAGCAGCTCAACTCTCTCACTGATGGAAAGGGAAAAACTTCTATAAGTAACCGTGCGTCAGCATTGTCTGACTGCTCGGATCCCCATGGCTTATCACCCGAGGAGGTGGACAAGGACGCTCTGATTCAATCACACCTGTGGTAATTTTATTCACACAATCCTTCGGGTGCGACAGTCACTTTCAAAATCCTATTTGCGATGTGAACATAAAACCCGTTGGTAAAGAGCAAATCTACAAAACCTGGAATGAAATAGATTTGGATTGTCATCTGTTAGAGGTGAATGTCTGTATGACAACAAATAAAAAAAACCTTGAAGTTATAGAAATTGCAGAAGCACAGAAGCTGTAAAGATTTAGCGGTATAATGAAAACACTTGGTGAACATTCAGGTTGTTGAAACATTGAGAAATGTATTAACTCAACTCACAACTCTGTGACCTAAATATTTCTCCTGCTGAAGACGAAAAAGAGAAATCTTATGAAGGAAATGTAGAAATTCCTGCCGAGTATGTTGCTCACATGTTTGTGGGTCTTTAAATGTCATCACTCCCTCATGAGGAGAAGCCCAAACATCCGTAGACTCGGTTGCTGCTTACACTGTGTATTTACTGGCAGAGGAATCTGATTTCCATTTCGCTTCTTTGCAGCTTGTGTGAAAGACTTGTCGTTCCCTTCTTCCTTTTCTTTTGAAGATATTTGAATCTCTGCAGGTGGTTGTGCTCTTTATCTGGTAAACTGTGTCTGTCAATCCTCGTTATCCCCGAAAATAAAAGTTCCAGCACCCTTTCAGAAGTTTGTTTCAAAGCTAACGAGGGCAAATGTGTCTGACGGTTTATTCTAGATCACAAATTTACCCAGATGCAGATGCTCATAATTATTTCAAACGCTCGTGTGTGCAGAAGGTTGTGCGACGGCAGCATGGGCAGCTGAGAGCCGGCCTTGAGGATGGTTATCCTTGGTTAATAATGAAACACCTGTTAGCAAAAGAAACTCTTGGGAGATTTACAGCAGTGTTGAAAGTCTGGGAACAGAAATTAAAAAAAAAAAAAAAAACCCTCACCCTCATTGATCAGCTCTCTCTGCTCCTGTTGAACTTTCTGGATTGTGTTCATTTAAACTGGATCCTGTGCCTAATGAAAAAATAACAACGCCAAGCTTTTCAACTTCTCTTGCAGCAATTGTTCAAACCTTTATTCAGAATTATTTCTCATTGTCAGAAAACTGAGAGCTATTTGCCCCGACTTGCACCGCTGAATTTCTAATTTTCTTACTTCCTGTTCACTTGGTGTTTGAGGCTCTGACACGGACAAAAGCACGACAGCGAGAAAAGAGGGAGGAAGAAAAAAAGGTCACCGAGAGAAGCAGCACTGATGCGGAGACGCAAGAGGAGAGGGGAAGCGGGGGGGCAGAGAGGGGGATGGAGTCTGACGCTCTCCGGGCTGCGATCAATGGCGATTGTGAAGCCTGATAACCCCAATGTGCTCTCCATCTGAACCCCGGTGACAAAGACTGCGGAAAAGCAGGATGAAGAGTGTGCGCGCAGGCAAACACACACCAAGTGAGTGTGTGTGTTTCGTGTGGTCATTGATCCAGTGCTGCGGTCAGACCGGCTGGGTTTCGTGCGAGCTCTCTGGACTCACAGACTGAAAGGAAGGCAGCGAGTCCCAGCACCCCTTCAGCACCCTCACTGATCCCATCAAATATTTATACTCACACTCTGCCGGAGCCCCTGAAATACAATTAGATCAGAGCGTGTGAGTCCGCGAGCGTGTAGTGTTTTTAGCGCCGGCAGCAGAGTGACAAAATGACTGCGTGACCCTCCGCAAAGAGAATGTGGAGATGACAGACGTGCAGAGTTTGAGGCTGAACAGAGACGGGCCCCAAAGTTGGACTAAGAATTTAAATGAATCCTCAGCACCACAGCTCCAATCGTCAATACTTTTAACAAGGGATCCAATAAATGTGTCTCAGGAGGCAGAGCGAGTGGTCCGCTCATTAGCAGGTTCGTGGTTCGATCCTCAAGCCAGAATGTGGAAGTGAAGAATGTGGAGAAAAGAGACGCTGAACCTCGAGTGGCCCCACTGTGCTGCTGTTTGTGAATGGAATTCTCCGGAGAAAAGTATCTGGAAACTGTCCAACTGAGCGGATTGAACAAGAAGAATGGTTTCCTTGGTTCACGACTAACCTCCAGCCAGCGCTCAATGTTGTGTCCTTAAACCTCACCTGCGGTGCCACTAATCGTTTCTGGGGACAAGGCTGATTAACTGGTTCCATCTAGACCTGGTTCCGGGTAGATAAAATACCCAGATTCATTAAGCTCCAAGGCCAACAGATCCCTAATCGAGTCGTAATCCTCTGTTTGGTCAGTCTCTGGCAGAACCGACACACAGACTGTTTATATACACACAGTAAAGCACGGGGACAAACATGGCAGACCAGCTACACATGTCCACAATCAACAAATGCTCGTGGGTTCACGGTGAAGGAGAAATTTCTTTCCTTTATTGGAGAATATTTCAATGATCTGCTCTGTCAGCAACAGCAAGTTCACCTTCAGGTAATGTCCGGTGCATCATACACACACGACATCAGCAGTTTAACCAGAGGATATTCCCCTGATGATATTTCATTATGAAGTAATAAATACTGTGCTGTGTTGATATTGCCTCTGTGTTCTGCAGCCGACAGCACTACAAACATATTGATAAAATTTAAATCCTTCAGATTTTACACACATTTCAAATCTGTTGTGTTGCAGTGCTGAGGTGAATAAAAAACATTCTTAATTGATCTTTTGCTCATTAACATTAATTCACCTTATTAACCACCAAGTGAACCGCTTAGGTGGATTCAATAACTGGATTCAGAATCTTTAAAATAATATTGAACCCTGATGGTAATAGGTTGAATAAAAATGTAGTGGAGGGTATTTCATTGAAGCTTCATTTAAATTTGAAATTAACCTTATATTTGTGCATTATACTCCTTAACGTCATGTAATCAAAGGGTCATTAATCTTCTGTATCAGGCGCCACCCACATTGACTGTACAGTATATAAAGATGGATGACTGTCTCCAAAAAGTGAATCCACAGTGTCAGTAAAGGTCAAAACCCCTGCCTCCTCCATGTTAGAGTATGGGACACAAACCAAACTTTAAAAAGTTACGTTAAGTTAAGTTTTTTTTTATTTGTTATTTGATGATTTAAAAACCAGTTAACTGAGGCCAATACGAGTTTGATTGAGTGTAACCATGAATTCTGGCTCCACCCCTTCTGACCATAGGTTTAATCTCTGGACAGCGGGAGGACGCAGAAACATTCTGTGGAAAGTTGAATGATCAGCGTGTGCAGCTCTGTAACAAAGCAGGTTGGAGCTGGTATTTCTGGATGTTAAAGCTTAATTCCACAGGGCCGAGCTATTTTCCATGCAAAGCCTTTAATTCCACTGAGTCCTTTTGTCTAAACTGCTCTACATGACGTTAATCAGCGCAGAGCAACAGCTTTAACTCTCTCCATCTTTATCACAGTATTTTTCATCTGTCTCACCATCTGTCACTCTCTCTCTCACAGTTTTCATCCAGCTCCCTTTCTCTCTCTCTCTCTGTCTCTCTAATTCAATTTCGCACATCTAATCTGCATGAATGCAACGTGAGTGAAACTGACAAAGCAACTTGAGACAAACCCCTGTCTCCAACCCTTTCCCCGTGTCAGTCTCTGTCGCTCCAGAGGACACGTCTCTGGAGCCCTGGCAGCTGAGGAGAGGAGGGAGCTGACGACACAAACAGAGGATCGCTTCCAGGAGATTTACTCATCTCCAGCAAAGCTCCAGCCATCCTTCCGCTTTAACTGGTGTGACTGGTTCTGACGCTACAGCCCCCAGACTGTGTATAAAGATGGACGCCATGTCCCCAGTTCCTCTGCTTCATACTACTACGTATTACTACTATGAGAGCGACACGCTGTGTGACCCTCTGATGCTGGGATCAGTGTTTCTGTTGCCACTAGAGGAAACTCGGAGGGATTCACTCCAATTAAAAACGTTTCATTCAAGATCAAAGACGGAGACCAACGTGTGGCCGCGCTCTCTCTCCATCCTTCAAATCCACTGCCTGATTTCACGCCGACACCCTTCATCAATCCACTCTTACATCCATCGCCTTCTCATCCCTGCTGCTCTTCCACCCTCTTCATCACTCACTCCGTACCACCTCTCTATTTATGTTGAACACTCTATTCCCTTCACTCTCGTTTCGTCATCTCTTTCTGTTTCCTTCCTCTCTTCCTGCCTTTCCTCCCCCTGACGGTGTCGCAGCAGAAGACAACAGTGAGACTGTGAGGCAGCTCTGCGTCCTTCATGCAGACATGTGGGACAGCTTCCTGTTGTGTGTAAATGTATTTTGCGTGCATTTCCTTGGGAATAATGAGTCGAGTGACAGATATACGAATGATGCTCAGCGAGAAGAGGAGGGGGAGCTCAAACGAAGGCAGGAGGGGAGTGGATGAATGGAGCAAGGAGATAAAAGGAGAGAGAGGAAGAAAGGAGGTTAAGGAAGTGAGTGAAGACAGAGCAAGAGACGAAGAGGAGGAAGGGGCGGAAGGGAAGAAGTGTGTACGCGAAGGTAGATGCCAGGAGGAGAGAGAGAGAGAGAGAGAGGTGCAGAGATTGTCAAAGGAGGAAGAAGGATGCAGAGAGGAAGAAAATGAGGAATAGAGGGAGTGTTGATGAGACGAAGAGAAGAGAGGTGGTTATGTCTGAATCTGGAGGAAGGCAATTAAAAGTGTAATAAAAAAAACAAAACAAGGCAGCCCCTGGGTTAGAGAAGTAACTGGGGCTGGCAGTCATGCTGCACTATGATAACAACTACACACACACACACACACACACACACACACACACACACACAGAGCACGCACCACACTTACACCATCTGTGCATATACACACACAGAGATGCTGCAATTGATGTGTTTTATTTGAACAAATGCAGGCTTCAGGGATTTCAACATGACACTGACATCCCCCTGTGTGTGTGTGTGTGTGTGTGTGTGTGTGTGTGTGTGTGTGTGTGTGCGTGCGTGTGTGTGTGTGTGCGTGCATGTGTGTGTGTGTGTGACTGAGAGAGAGAGGGTGACAGTGATATATTTGCAGTCATCTGTAGCATGGCAACAAAAACAGAAAATGTAAAAATACACAGGTTTGGGAAAATGCATAATCTACTCCATTGGATTCCCTTGTGTGTGCGTGTGTACTGGAGTGTGTATTCACGTGTATTAGAAATATTCATTAGCATCTGAGTGGTATGAGAGTAGACATATTTATCTCTGGGTCATCAAGATTTCATCCCTCTTGCGTTCACAAGTGATGAATGAAGACAGCGTGTATTGGCTGACTTACAATGATGAGTAGGATGAAGTAGATGAAGTTGTAGAAGGAGTGCGCGTCCATCACGTAGTACATTATCTCCACCCAGCCCTCCAGCGTGATCACCTGCAGTCCAGAAAACAGAGCGAGAGTGAGAACACACCCACATCTGAGAGGAGAGATACTGGCATTCATTTATAAAATTTTAGATCGAAACCACTTTCACGCCTCTAAAGCAAAAAAGAAAAGCTGCAGACAGCGAGCCTGCTCTGATAAATTTTCACTTGTTTGTTCAATTTATAAAAAAATATTGGTTTATTTAACAGTGTTGCCTCACGACTGCACTCAGACCTGAAGAGTGACACATACGGCCCAGGACAAGAACTTCAGTTGTGTTAGAGTCAATACAAATGCATGCAAATAAAGCAGTTTGGTCATTAGTCCGACCTGGAAGATGACGATCCAAGCGTAGGCGATGTTGTCAAAGTTGATGGCTCCTTTGTGGGGGTTGCTGTGTCCGGTGTGACACCTGGTGTAGTACTGGTTCCAGTTCACGCACAGCCCTGCTACGCTCATGCTGCCATTGGCCAGAGGCTCGGGGCTCAGGCCCAGCGACTGGCGGTACAGGGCGTCGTCCTTGTCAAGGCAGCACGTCCGGCCTCCCTCGCGGCGAGCCGGGACGTCGGAGCAGGACATGATGCCGTTGTCCACCGGCAGGGAGCAGATGAAGGGCCGCTCGTCATCCTCGTCAGCCATGTAGTAGGGCCGAGGCAGACTGATGCCTGTGGTGCTGGAGGGGAGACAGAGAGAGGTGAAAACACACTCCTACACACAGACACACACACACACACACACACACACACACACACACACTGCACTTGATATCATCTATAGTTTTTACTCCCATCGTAAACTTGGCAAAATTGTATTTCAACATGATTGAACATCATTATTTGAAATGTTCATGCCAATAAAACATCATAGAATTGTGTGTGTCTGAGAGTGTGTGTGAGAAAGAGTGTTTGACTGTCTGTTCTATTCACTGCATCAATAAAGACCAATTCTTTTGCTTGTGATATTTTTTTTCTTTACCTGCAAGCTTTTACATATAAAAAAATCATATTTGAAATAAGGATTAAAACACATAATCAGAAGTGGCCCAGTGGTCGGTTCACTGTGGTTTTTTGAAAGGTGCTGCAGAGCGACCTTTGACAGAAGAAGTGAAGTAGTACGAGTCCGAAGCATTTGATCGCCGTCAGTGTTGGTTTGACTCTGAGTCTCCGGGGCTTCAGCGAGGAGGAAAGGCCACAAGCAGCCTGCGGCGAAACCCAGGACCCAGTGTCACACGCAGGCACTGAAGGAACGGATGTTGTTGTGATGACGACTTGCGAGGATTTAGGGATAAATAAATCTGCTGAGCTGTAAAACGCTGACGATAAATGAATACAAGAGTTAAAGCAGAAGCATCTTTGTTAAATGAGCTCCAGTGGGGGACACCAGTCAAACCTTGGCTTTCAAAGATGCTGGAAGTGAGACAGCCTAACACGAGAGGAGGAACAGCAGGAAGGGATGACAGAGACACGTGTGAGAAAGCAAGCGGAAAGATAGAAGGAAGAAATCAGAGGAGAATGGGCGAGGACAATGAAATACAGAACATCCTAACTTCTCGAAATGCTTGAATTCCTGCCCTGTGGCACTTTGGATTACAAATTTTTTGAGTCTCCCATCAGCTCACTGAGACGTCTGAGCACTGAAGTGGCGTTAGAGGGGATTTGAAGAAGTTCCCTAAAAACAGACGTATAATTCATCTCAGGCATCATCAAGAGGCGCGGAACTCAAGGTAAAATGTTCTCAGCAGACTTAAAAGACAATGAGCCTGAGATAGTTCTTTCCTTACATCACACATGCAGGCAAAGTGTTTTGTTTCAGCATGAAGATGCATCCCATGTCAAGTGACTTCAGTTTGAACACCCATGGACCTGAAACGATGAATAAACCAACCAAAGTTTAAACAGTTTAACTCCACTCATGTTGCCTGATTGTTTATTCCAGGTCCTCTTGTTTTGTTTGTGACAGTTTGGCTTGAAATAAACAGCAGAAGGGAAGAATCCGACTCATTCTGCCCTGAGGTTAACAAACAAACACACAAACAATCCGCCAACCTGCTCCTCTCGGGCTAATTGAGTCCAAACATTGTTAGGAGGCCAGACACACTCAGAATGAAAGTAAATGTCAGCGAGCGCCTCGGCCATAACAAGTTCGAGCAACTTTTAAAAAGCTGTGAACTGGTATCAGTCGATTTAAAGTCAAAGAATGAAGCTTTAAGAAACAACTGTTCAGTTCAAGTGCAACATGTTTTGAAGACCACAAGTGAAACTTCTCTGAGATATTTCACGTCCTTCCACCAACTTCACGCACCCAGAAGTTTGAACCAACAAGCAACAACATAGACTGGAAACAAGAAGAATCCAAACATCCGCCCAGACTCCACCCACTCTCAATGACGCCACATGGAGGCATCAGCTGAGCAGCAAGGGGTTCACACGCCGCAGCATATTGTGTGAGGATGAGCATTACAGCCTGCGTCTACATGAACGAACATCTGATCTCTGGCGTTTGTGTTTTTCTCTCATTGCTAACCAGAGGCCGAGAACAGCGAGCGCACATCAGAACGTTCTTGGCATTGGATTTGACAGGGCCACAAATCCAGCGACAGCAGCTACCGGGGCCGGGCTTGTTATCAGATTAGACAGCGGCCGTGCGGCTCTGAGTGCCGAGGTGATTACGTTACGCATCCGACAGAGTCTGACGGACAGCCGCCATCTCACACCTGAGGAGACGCTGGGCTCCAGCAGCACTCAGTGATTCATGTGATCCTGCACTTACTCATTCACAGGTCTGAGCCCATTCCAGAAAAAAAAAAGAGATGTTTCCCATTCGCTGGACCGCACAGATGAAATTAACTCCGGTGGGTCAGGACGTCCCGCCCCCCCAACAGCTCCGTGCAGCCAACAGTCGACCTCTTCAAACATTCTGCAGATTGTGTCTCCCCTGGCTCTCGCTCACCAGCGCCAGAATCCCGGTTGCTGTCTGAGACCACGTGCTCTCACTCTGGCGTTAGCTGTCCTCCTGATCATGAGATGTTCAGCAAAGATAAATTATGACTCGCTGTTTTTTCTTTGATGTTACTGGGAGACTGAAGGACCGGTTTTTATAATTCAAGGCTGATTAATGAGTGGAGGTGATCAACAGATATTTTGAGGTTCAAGATACAGCCGAACAGATGCATTCTGGGATACATGTGAGCTTGAAACTGGAACAATCTGACGAGCTGGTCCGGATTGCGGGTGAGAGGTGAGACCAAAAAGAGAGAGAAAGATCCAAAGAGGTGATTCCCGCAAAGTACTAATAAAGGGGATAAAAGAAACAAGTGATCAATTACTACTCTCCCAAGTAATGAATTGATGTAAATTGCAGTGCTGCAGTGTAGAGTCGATCAGTCGGGGCACAGCAGATCACAGCGCAGCATGTGAGCACTGAGAACAGAACACGTGATTCATCAGATGTTCCTCTGAAAATGATTTATTATATACATCAAACACAACTAATCATAATCTGAATATTAACCAGTCTCTTGATTCTCCAAACATTTCACCAAAGCCTGAGAATTGTTATTGAACAAATCAAATCATTATCAACACAACTAATTTCCTGCATGAACAGTCTAGGGAGAAAATCAAATTCTAATTGTTTATCTTATTGGTTGACTCTAACGTCATTCTTCATATCAAGTCTGATCATGAGAACATGAATGAGAAAGGTTTTGATAATTCAGATCCCTGGGATTCATTCCGACTATATTATTTAAAACTTATTCATCTCAAAGTTTTCTGGGTAAGTGTTGAAGGATGTTGACATGCAGACACACACACACACACACACACAGAGAGCAGAGGAGATCCCTGCCTTGCTGAACAACAGGAGCAGCGTGTGGAGGCAGCTCTGCCTGAATCAACAGCAGCACTTGGCGTTTGAAGCGACATGACAGAGGAGTAATTGAATTTCTGACACTTCCACCAAAACAAACAGCCCACAGCCACTGAGATGCAGTGCGACACAATGCTATCACTACAACAAAGCTCTCACGCGTGCAGAGAAATGAGACTCCAGGCCAGAGAACGGAGGGGAATGGAGAAGGGTTCCAACAGAAAATTGCATGACACACACACAGAGAGCAGAGGAGATCCCTGCCTTGCTGAACAACAGGAGCAGCGTGTGGAGGCAGCTCTGCCTGAATCAACAGCAGCACTCGGCGTTTGAAGCGACATGACAGAGGAGTAATTGAATTTCTGACACTTCCACCAAAACAAACAGCCCACAGCCACTGAGATGCAGTGCGACACAATGCTATCACTACAACAAAGCTCTCACGCGTGCAGAGAAATGAGACTCCAGGCCAGAGAACGGAGGGGAATGGAGAAGGGTTCCAACAGAAAATTGCATGTGGTTGTCGGCCAGTAAAGGTTAGAGGATATGAAGGTGCAGAACATCGTGGTTTTAACGGTAAATTGACCCTGCAGAGGATGTGCATGGCGAGCATGTGTGTATTTTCTGGGAACAGGGTAAAACAGATCAACAGCTTCATCTCCTTGAATGAGCGATTCGGTGAAACTGAGCGGGAACCTATTTTTATTTTTCCTGCTGCACAGCTTGGGGCCTGGACCCTGCAGAGAAACCCGATAACTCCTGAGTGGAGCGGCAGGGGAGTCGTTCGGAACAAAAGTAACACTGATGGAAAAAAAAAAAAAGTTGGAAAAGTACAATATCACACACATGAATGAGCAGGAGGGCTGTTCTTATTAAAACGGGCTGGAGGTGAATACACAATTATTCTGTGTAATTTAATTTCGTTACCTTTCTTTTCAGACCTGCCCTCGCTTTGCAGCACACTGAGAAACATGCCACCATCTTAGTTAAAGAGAATGCTGCTGCGGTTGTGCTCTTCGTTATTAAATCAACCGCATCGCTGCTTTTGAGATAAACATTTGTGATTTCCCCGACTGGTTTCAGGACGGGTTTTAAATGGACATTGATCTGAGTGTGTGAGTGTGTGTGTGTGTGTGTGTGTGTGTGTGCCTTTATGCCTGACTGGGGACTGACTCTTAGATAATTATGTTTGCTCTTGCAAATTTCGGTTGGCAATCAGCCTCATTATATCAACACTATCAGAGAGAGAGAGACAGTGATGCAGTCTCTCTCTCTGGTTTTAACAGTAAATTGATAAGACAATGTAATTCATCTTCTAGTCACATTGGGGGGTGGCAGAGTGACCCATGAACACAGAATTAAACGAGTGTGTCGCTCTAAACGCTCAATCACTTTTCCATCAGTGTATCATTGGTACTTTAAAACAAAAACTATAAAGACATGGAAATAATGTCATGACGTTACTTTCAGACTCCAAAAGCAGAGGAACCTTCAGCACACCCTGAAACACACACACACACGCACACACACACACACGGTGACTCACAGTGTGAAGTTGTCCTCCAGGTAGCAGCGGTTCCTCAGTAGCCCCGCCCACAGCTGCACACCGATGATGCCGAAGATGAAGAAGACGAAGAAGCAGAGCAGGAGGACGTTTCCCAGCATGGGCAGAGTGTCCAGCAGCAGGTTGACCAGGATCCGCATGCCTACAGACACAGGAAGACGTTTAAACCTCAGCTCTGATCCTGGAGG
This sequence comes from Pseudorhombus dupliciocellatus, assembly GCA_016785235.1. Taxonomy (NCBI): domain Eukaryota; kingdom Metazoa; phylum Chordata; class Actinopteri; order Pleuronectiformes; family Paralichthyidae; genus Pseudorhombus; species Pseudorhombus dupliciocellatus. The sequence goes on from JAFBJW010000392.1 coordinate 319,044, forward strand.
GAAAAGAACCCACAACCTGTAAATCAACAGGTGGATTAAAGGAGGTTTCAACAGTTTTATAATAATATGAATATAAATCATTTGATAAAGCTCAACCTAAACTGGAGGTTTATTTAGAAGTGATCTTTTAACGTTGAAAGAGCTTATTCTGTTGTATTATTCCGACTCTTACGCGATATGTTCTGTTGCACTGTTCTGTAGCTGCTGAAGTACTTCGGCCCTGAGCAGTAAAGTGTTTGTGTCTTTGTACTGACGACAGTATTAAAGTGTTGAATTCTGATGGTAAGCTCGTCACGGGTTTCCCAGATCAGGGTCAGATGTGTTGATTGTTCTGTGACTGCATCGTCCCTCAGTCTCGCTCCTCCTCTGTCTCACTCATGCAGATATTTATCACATTTCATTTCCATATAAGCCCTTGTATTAGCATAATTAGCTAATCAATCCCTAATCTCCAGTCTAATTGTGATCCTACGGCCCATTACATTGGCTCTGATCTCCAGCGGGAAACTAAAGCAGGGGTTAAATTCTGTAACAGCAAACTGGGAATTGATGCAGCGTTTAGCTGACTAATCAGGAGTAAGTGACGGCCCTCTGAACCTCTCCCAGGGGCCTTGGCTAAATAATGACGGGAGTAGTGATGATGGGGAGCAATTCCTGCAGAGGAGGGAGGCTGGGAGACACCTGTGGATTTGAGTGGTGGCCATTTCAAAACACGAAAGGCTGACTATGTTAAGAAATAAGCTGTGCTACATTTTAAATATTTTTGTATGTATTTGTACTTTAGCAGCAGTCTGCAGGTGTCATCTGATCACAAGTGGGTAATTTCCTGTAAGAAGGTAAAGCCAGGGAAAGATCAAATATTCCCCTCACAGCTGTTTAGTGAAAAGCTCGAACGACCTTTGGTGGAAAGTCTACTGTTCCAACAGTGCTTTTCCTGATGTTAATATTTAATGATTTGTCAGACTTTCTAAATAAATTCCAAATCTTAGCCGTCAGCGACAGGAAGGACAACTGATTCACCAAGAGAAACATTCTAATTTTAATCAATATCTGTCAATAATTGTGTTATTGCTGGGAAAATTTGCTTTAATGTCACCTGAGAAAAATGGATGGATCAAAATGGATTTGAAAGCGAAATATATCTATGTCTCCCTCGAACTGGTTCCAGATCTTCTTAACCTCAGGAGCCAATTTCTTTTGAAACATTTAGGGAACAAAAAATTTCCACGATGAGGTCAAATAATGCAAAGATTTCAAATTAAAAGTCTATGAGAACAAAGCTAATCGAAAATGAGATATTTTAAATTCTGGACATGTTTGTTGCACATGTTTGTTGGAATGACCCACCGGAGGCTGTGGCAGCAGCTGCAGGCGGGTGCAGGGCAGAACAGGTGAGTGAGAGCAAACACACCATGAGGGAGAATCTGCTGACAACCATCATCTTGGCTGCTAAAGGCTGGCATCTCCCAGAGGGGGATTGTGGGTAATGTAATAAACAGGGCAAGTCCTTTAAGCTGTGGCCAGCGGGAGTCAGACCTGGATAATTCCCATTAACATCCCATTAACTGACTGCTCTGCTCACAGACACACACACACACACACACACACACACACACACTGCATGTGTGCACAGCAAGTCAGTGGTTGCCGATAACTTGCGTGTGTGAATTGTGGTCATGCAGCTAGTTGTGGTTAACTGCATTGATTGTGTTTGTGTTTCTGAGTGTCTCAGCCGCAGCGCGGAGACTGAATCACCCCTGAGATGAGCTCTGTGGTAATTCGTCTTTAATAAAGCAGAGAATTGCTTCTTTATTTATCCAACAAATGAAGACGAGTGAAATCACGGGCAGCTCGGCAGCGGGTGTCGGCACGGTGCTCGAGTGTGTTTGTTAGAAACTGGCCTTTTTCATTCCAGGAGGGTAATATCGTAGAAAGTGACATTTTTAATCTGAATCAGGTCTATGGTTTCTGTGAAGGCTCTGAAAGTAAAACTAAAAAGACAATTCTGCAGAGAAAGACTCAGACGTAGCTTTAAAGCAATGCAGCGAGATCCTGAGGAACAGCGCCCCCTGCAGCCGCACAAGGTGATTCATTCTGCTGCACTCTTCAACATCCAGAACCAAGTTATTTTAGAGTTAGAGGTTTAAATTTAAAAAGATCATGGATTTTTTTACTTGTTTGTCACAGTGGAATAAAAACCATAGAGCCAACATAGAGTCACCGCTGGTGAATGAGGAGCAGATAGCTTTATTCCAGAGGCTCAGAAACCAACTTTGAATTTGTATGCATTAAGGGTTAGCATATTGAAATGCATGTGTGTGTGTGTGTGTGTGTGTGTGTGTAGAGGAAAAACTCCACATTAGGATTTATGCTCCAACCGGTTCATTATATATGAATATAATTTATTACAGTGGTTTGTGTACATGCACGTGCAGAGCGGCTGCTTCGTCTGCTTCCACCCTAGATCTAATCACTTCCGTTTTTTCATCTGTTCGTCCTCTTTCCTCTGTCCCTTTTGTCTCTCGCCCATTTTATCTCTATTCATCCGACGGCTCCCTCCATTCCTCACACTCGTCTCCCCGGCTCCATCTATCACCGTAATAGCCCTCTCATCTGAGTCTTCCCACATCTCTCCACTCATCATCCCTCTCTTCCTCACGTCCATTTCTGGCTATCCTTCAGAGAGTGGGATTATCCTCTGTTCCCTGACTCATTTGTCTCCTTTTTTTTACTCCTTCTCACCTGTTTTTTTTTTTTTTTTAAATCTTCCTCAGTTGAAATGTTGCTGAATGAACCACAAAGAAAACATCAATATCGAGTGACAAGCTTTTTTTTTTTTCTCTCTTATTACACAGAATGTTCGCTCACTCTTCCCTCTTTTTCTCACTGGTTGTGAAACATTTCTACTGGAGCCTCGGATTCAAAGAACCAATGAAGCATTTGCATTTTTAATGCCAGAGAGAAAAGCACGAGAACAGAAAAGTCACCAGCAGCACACAATTAAAATTAAATCAATCCTCGGGGTTTTGTGTTCACTCCCAGTGCGACATAAAACAGTGATGATTTTATGTCATATAAAGAGCAAAGGTTTTGCACAACAGGGGGAAATCATAGATTATTTTGTGTAGTCAGAATTATTTAATCACTCCGAGGCTGACTCTTCTCCACTCACTTTTTGATTTTCTTCTTTTTAATTCAGCAAAATCCTCCAGTTTTAGATTCCCTGTGGCATCGCATTAAAGTGCTCCCCATACATCTCGTACGTTCTGTATAAACGCTGCGCCCAACAAAGATAAATATTCACACACATTTCCTGACAAAATTAGCTGCAGCTGTTTTCCCAGGAAAAAAACGAGAGAAGAAAACAAATCGCTGCGATAGTTTATGTTGCAGATTTATGAGCAGTGGGAGGTTTGGCAATTATACTTCTGAAGGATGCAGAACAACATTAACTTCAAGCACCGACGTATTCGACTTCGAATCCGCGGCTTCTTGAAGTGATCGCCTGCGAGGCACGATTACGACACACAAAGCACAAAAGCAAGGACTGATTATTCTCATCAAGGAGGAGCGTTACTCTCTGAGCTGATGGGCTGAGCCACTCACAACACTTCGGCTGCATCAGATTGGAACACGGCAGCTTCAAGACCAGAGGGCATTACAGTTTGTAAAATCTAAAAAGCTCCGAGCACTCTGCGTCCCCGAGAATTTATCTCTTCTCACAGGATTAAATGCATAAGAGGCGCTTACAACTTCACGTCACAAATCCACCTCTGTAGCACCAGGCCGCCCCATGAAAACAACAGGTACACAATCAAAATGATATAATTACATCCAACACAATGAGGCCTTCGGGGAGTGCTTGGCAGTCGCGTTTGTTTTGCAAGTTTATTGCCACAGCTACAATGAAGCTGGTGTCGTGGCCCATTTACTGCAGAATGAATAATGGGGCAGAGCAGTGTCACAGCTGAGGCTCTGTGCTCCTCCCCCTACAGCGCCGGCAGGCATCCGAGAGCAAGGCAGACTGAGCGCAACATCCAGATCGAAACAGGGGCCGTTTCTTTACGTTTAATGATAAAGTGAAAATGTACGATGAAAAGAGCAGGTGGCACGACGAGCACAAACTAATGAGTCTCAACTCAAAGAAAGGGGTGATAGATCTGCTTTGACTGAATATACTTTTTAAAGACAACTTCAAATACACAGCAGGTAGCGTTTGGGGGACAACATATGTTAAGTATTTTATTTTATTTTGTCTTTCAACACTGATCTTCTTAACGTCCTCCTAGGCAAAATGTCCCACACTCTTAAATATCTAACTTGCTTTGCAGATTTATTTCAGTTCTGGACATACATGTATGGTATGTAAGGCATTTCTTAATATTATTTTTTAATGTAAAACAAACTCTTGGAGTCTGGACAGGACAGTGGTTAAAATCCTCACGGCCTGTAATCACCTCAACGATGAGTCCCACTCTCTCCGGTTGGTAATAAGCATCTAATCTGAATGTGTTCACACTCTGGGTATTTGTGGCTCGGTGACTCATGTTCAGAACCTCGGACAGAGAACGAGCAACAGTGCTGGCTGCTCCTGCAGGTAGCTGTCCTTGGTGCTGAATGAGACGCCTCACAGTTGTAATGCTTTGAACCGAGTGGAACTACACAGTGTTTATTACGGCCTGAGGTCTGTAGATCATGTTGGGATTTAATATGCAATATCAACAGTTAATCATCATCAAAAATTTTAATCTAATTGACATCAGCTCATTTTAGCCGCCATGCACCACAAGGCCAAACAAACATTAAACAGGCACTGGTCTTATAACACACGTGAACACAGTCGGAGGTGGGGCTGGGACTTACTTGGCACCCTGTTAATTGCTTTGAGAGGTCGTAGTACTCTCACTGTTCTGATAGCGGTGAAGTTGACGTTCTGCAGGTCCAGCGAGTATTCGATCATCCTGGAAACACAAACAGAACATACAGGAAAACTTGTTAGCGACAGAAAGACTCCCACGGGTCTATGAGGGGCATGAAGAGACTTTTATAACGTATGTCACACAAATGTCACACAGAGCAGAATCCATCTGAATTCAAAGTCCTCCCTCCATGTTTGTTCCTATTAAAAGGCCTAAACAGAAGCGCACGTGTTCTGACACTGCCGGGATCTCGCTGAGTCAAGCCTAATGTGAATTAATGAGATGGAATAAGTAAATCTAATAAACCAAGACATCTAGAGAAACAGGGGTCAGGGGAAGACTTTGCTAAAACCATGTTTGCTAAGAAAGTGTCTGACTGAGTAAACATGCTGCGGGATGACACAGACGTCAATTAGTTTGGAGATGAGCTTGAATATTTTTATGCATGTGGGCGTCGTGGCTTCACGTGGCAAAGTTACAGCATGCTGCAAAAAAAAAAAAAGGTACAGGCGTTTCATCGTTTTGACACAGATGGAGGAAGATGTTAAAGTACAAGTGAATAAGCACAGTGGGATGCCTGCATCCCTGAAAACTGGATACACCTTTTGCTGCACGGACTGAAAGCATTAAAGTGTATCCTGTCAGTCTGCGGGCGTACGCTAGGAAGAGAGGCGTGAGATTAAACCGGCAAAACTCTGGGATGAAAGCGGAGCTTTGTGAGGCAGCCGCCACTGGAGGTGGAGAGGGTAAACAAGCTGCGGAAGACAGAGGGAAACCAGTATTTTTCTATTTGACCAAATGTGTTGCAGGGAAAATACGGTTTGCCCGCGGAACGGCTAATGGAGAGAGGGAGTGAAAGTGCAAAGAACAGAGAGGATGATGGGAAAGACAAACAGAGAGGAGGAAACAGGCCAAGGGAACGAAGGAGATGAGGACAAGGGGGTGGGTTCAGAAACCGATGCGAGGAAAGCAGCGAGGGATGATTAAGTGCAATATAACGATGGCAATAAGATGGGATGGAGAGAGGCAGAGAGCCTGAGGGTTTATTAAGTGCTGGAGATAATTACAGTGCTGGGAACAGAGAGACGGAGGCAGAGGCTACTGATGTGCATATACCTGGCTGAACAGGAGAGAGCTGCTCTCAGGCTGAGACGAAGGGTTACAGAGTTGTCAAGATATGAGAAGGTAAGGTTTCAGGTATTTCACACATTCTACTCTGAGATTTTCCATAATACGCCTCTTTTTCAGGGGGAGGTTAAAAGACCCGGCCAATTATCCGCTCGCAACCTCTCGACCCGTGCTTCAGGAATAAGTCTTCGGAATATTATCCGACAGAAAAACTACAGTGAAATAGAAAGAAACAATCAATTCTCCCCTTTCCTGGTGTTCCAGTTGGAGTTTCAGAGCAGGATTCCAAAGTTAAATATGGATGTAATCCAGGAGGCAGGAAACTGGAGACAAGAAAATCAGGAGAAGGACGGTGTCCAACAGAAAATGAGTTTTTAATAGATGAGACAATCCTTTTGATATAAATATATATTCTTTTAAATTATTACTTGGCAAAAGACAAACTGAGTCCAGCTGGTCGGCGACAACAACAACAGGCTTCCTCTAATGCTGCAGCCTGAAATCTGAAATTCTCCAGCACAAAATCCTGAGAAATAAACGTCCCTCTCTCTCAGGCTCAGCGTCAGTGGCGGTGTTACATTGCTGAAGTGGTTTTAGAAAACTTAGAGCGGCCACAGAGACGGAACAATTCTGGCTTCATCAGACCACAGCAGGTCTACGACAGAAACTGTGAGTCTGAGAAAACTCTGAGAAAACAACTTGAAATCATTCTCTGATTAGAACAGCTGCCCCACAACAGAAGCAAATGAAAGCGAGTATTTTTCCCTCTTCGGTTAAAACCATGCTCTCTGCTCCAAGTGTAGAACACCACCTGTCAGATCTGATCATGGAGAACCCACGTCAGGGCCACTAACAGATGCGGCTGTATCCTGGTCACTCTTCGATCTCCGACCTCACTTTTCGCGGTGTTCTACACGCGAGGTTTTATCTGATTTGCGGTGGAGCAGAACCATGGCTCTGTCACATCATGTCATTTCCAAGGTTACAGGGAAACAGCGGCCACGGGAGAGATTCATATTTCATGGCTCAGTGACTAACGTCCACACCTTATGGATGATTTAAAGCATGTGCGGCCGTCTGGCCACTGGACTAATGGCTGGGCACAGTGAAGAATAAAGAAACTGTTTGCCTTCTCAGGAGTTTCACCTTTGACACGACAGAGGAAGCTTCACAGCGAAGCCTCTGGTTTTAACCTTGCCTCGTCTCTCTGGTCATGTTTTTCAAGCCTGAGGTAGAACTCTGGGAACAGCATCATAAACACTATGGCTATATTTGAATAAATCCAGGAGCCAGATCCAGACGATCATACGAGGCTCCACACTCTTCCTAACTGTCCTGTCCTCTTCATAACTGTCCTGGAACAACACTGAGAGACGACACTGTCCGGAAATCAATAAGTTTCTGTTTTATATCTTCAGATGTATCATCAGTAATCACATAGAGGAAGAATATTAAAGCATAATTAGGCAAAACTGAATAAGATAATTTCTCTGTTTCAGTGTCTGTGTTGGGATCTTCGAGCCCTGAAGCAAAAACACACAAACACACAGAGACGCACAGAGATCCTTGTTTATCTTCAGATTAGATGAGACTTCAGATGTTTGCAGGCTGACGCTGTTTCCGCAGCAAACAATACAATGAATGTTTCCCCCCTCGTCTCATTAACATGATATTGTTGCAAATTACAAGAAGTAATTGAGTCCTTTAATAAAGGACTTTCTATTCTATTCGACTGAAATTGGAATTTTGTTCAAAATTATATGATATACAGTCCAATGTGATGCCAACCTACTGAAATAAAAATCTAATTTGTAGTAAATAATAATATAATATGGATATTTATATATATATAAGACACATCTTTAAAAAGAATTACAATTAAATAAGGAAATTAACAATCCAGGATTCATCCTTTTAACCTCAGTGGGGTGCCTTCAGAACACGACACACAAAACACGAAAGGCTGCGTGTGTGTGTGTGTGTGGGATGGTGGTCACAGTGTTGATCTGTCACTTTAGGCAATATTTTTCTAGCACTTTTAGATATGACAGCTCATTTTGTTGAAACAGTTACATAAATCACACACAATGAGCAGATGTGTAGATGGACACCACACACACACACACACACGCTGCTCGGAGCACACTCTGGACTCGCACATATCTGTGTTAAATCAGACGACAGGGGCGACACACATTCACGCTGCAACACACATGTGCCCCGCTGATGGGTGCAGTTACACAAATTGCAAACCCACAACCACGCGTCCTGTCACTCCCTGACACACAAGTCAAACTAAATTTAGCGTGTGTCTGTGTTTGAGTTACGACTTCTCTCCAGCTCAACAGCTTCATGAATATTTCAAAGGAGGCCCTGGGTGGTATTTTTTTCCTGCCAGGTGGAGATAGACGGGCGGGCGGGAGATTCTTCTTTCGAGTGTAGGACAACACACACGAGTGTTCTGTCACCAGCCGCCGCTGTGCAGCCTCAAATAACCATAAACATTTTGCCACTCACTGCAAAACACACGAGTCATCAGAGCAAAGTGAAAATTATGTCTTAATTTATTCCAAAAACACAATTAGACTCATTAGAGACAAAATCTCTGGGCTGCATTCCCCCTTGAAAACTAATTTAAGGTGATGATTTAATAATCAAGAGTCACTGCACGGAGCAGAGCGTCATGCTCGGACAGAGCTTCATGTTAATTGCATGAGCATTCCTCTAAAATATGCATGCTCACATTTGTAATTATGAAGTACAGCTGAAGCTGCCTATTCATTACTGATGCATTTGAATGCCTGACAAGACAAAAATTGGACCTGGTTGAATCAGAGAAACCTGAAAAGACCCAGATAAGCAGGATTAAAACCGGGGACCATCTAGCTGCGAAGCCAATAAAAGTTGTGTTCATCAGCTCAGACGTGCAGCCAGTTTACCACAGTTCATGTTTCCAACACGTCAGCTCCACGCACAAAGCTGTTGGTGGCTCTGGAGATGTATCGTACATTTAAGCTGCAGGAACAAACTAATCTGCCAAATACCAGAAAAGCACTAAATGTCTCATTTCACTCCACCGGCTCCGATGAAACTGCCTCTGCTTGCATCAATTATTAAATCAGATGAATGGACGCATTAACTCCTCTGTCCCAGAGGTGGTTTACAAGTCAGAGAAGAGGATGCACACACACACACACACACATTTACCACAACTCTGATTCACACTCTCCCTCCCACACTCTACCATTTCCCCTCCTCACCAACTTTTCCACCCCACAAACTCTCTCTTTCTTTAGTATCACTTAAAACACAGCTCGACTATTTTGCTTTCATGGTGTCATCCTCTGTTTTGTTGTGTCCTCCGTGTGTGTGTGTGTGTGTGGACTCTCATAGTCCTGTAGTGTGTGGCGTGGTGTTAGAGCTTTAATGAGGCACTGTTACACCTCCAGCTGGGTACAGATGCTCACACACATGTCACCAACTCAGAGTTTACGTGTGTGTGTGTGTCAGAAGTAAACAGTCATGAAATGAAAGCCAGCTGTCGCACTGCTCATCTCTCTTCCAACTTGATCTCACACACACACACGCCGTATTAAAGCCTGCTGTACAGTAACTGAGCTGAGGGAGGCTTAAAGAGCTGAGGAATAATCCCTTTATACACGTCCTATAAGAATTTCATTTTGAATCCTCTTGTGTCATAAAACAACTCACTCCAGCATCTGGTTTTAAACAGCCGACAAAAAAAAACTGAAAAATCAGGTTTTTTGAAAACTGCTTCGTCGCCCGTTTTTCATTATGTAGGTTAAATAAGAATGAGCAGGCGTTTGTTGTCAGTTCCCACTGAGGCAGCAGACTCCTCTGTTTCACTCAGTAACGACTGGATGATGCAGCATCCAGAAGCCGTGGATGAACCAGAAGCCAACCAGAAGCCGTGGATGAACAAGGATGTTCGTCTCCTGCTGAAGGCCCGCAACATTGCCTTCAGGTCTGGAGATGCTCAGGCCTACAGTACAGCCAGGGCTGGGCTGAAGCGGGGCATCAAGAATGCCAAAAACCACTACAGAAGGAAGATAGAGAACCACTTCTCGAACTCCAACCCCCGAAGTATGTGGCAAGGCAGCATCTGATTCAGCACAACTTCTCCTCCGAGCTGACGGGACGCTGCGTTCATGTACTCCGAGAGAACTGAGAGTGATGCAGCAGGTTTTTGGTAATGCTAAACCTGGATGCTAACTCTGGTATCTCCCAAAATAATACACCTGATCCCAGAACTGGAGATTTTTAGTCGCTTTAAATTAGAAAGGACATTGCCAACATAATAAAGCCAGTAGAGAAAACTAGAGAAAACAAAGAGAAACACACCGGCAGCTCCGCTCAGAGAAGATGCTCCTTCAGAATAAAATGCATTTCAATGCGTTAAACAAGGGGACGCGAGGGGTCATTTTCTAACTTTTAAAAACCATAAGAAACAGCATGAAGAGAACATTTAAATATAGTTCTGCCAACGCAGATTGGGATCAATTATGTTCCTCCATCTGCTCTCCTCAATCAGCAGTACAAGGTTTGGCAGCTCTGTGTATGAGGGAAGGGGAGGGGCAGCTGAAATTCATATTAAAAGCATATGTTTGATTTCCTGAAGGTCTGCACGTCCACATACGAACACGTGGATGTAACATGAAATCGGTGCATATAGAAACAGATGGCACAGAAGTAAACAATAAGTGTTCAAATTCTTATAAAGACTGATTGATTTAGGTTTTTATATTAATAATAGATGTAATGCAAAACTTTTTCCATGATGTGGGGGCTATAAAGGCATATTCAAAGAGCTTTCAGCTCGACATTCGCACTGTTAGAATATGGCGTCTGCGTTTGGACTGAAAGGCAAAAATAAAAGCCTCACGAGGTTGAGCTGACACACGAGTGGAGAAGGAATACTTTGCAAAGACAAATATTAAAGAAGTACAAAGGAGAATTTGTCACTGAGCTGGTTCTCTCCACACGAAAACACTGTGTCGCCCATCATGAGCTAATCACGCAACCGGCATCACTGAGTACAATAACAAAGGAGCGCTAGCGAGCAATTAGCCGCGCAGTGAACAGTGCAGAGCAACAAAGAAATAATAGAGTCCCGATGGTCAATCATACCACAGCTTGGATAATGTCAGACGTGTGTGTGTGTGTGTGTGTGTGTGTGTGTAGATTCATGAGCTGTGACATAGCGCAGGTCGTTTGTCATGGTCTCTGAAAGAGGCCGAGAAGGAAGAGAGGAAGAATGAATCCTGGGCGTGTGCATGTGAAGCAAACACACACACATAAAACAAGTCAGGGGTCATAAAGTCAGATGCTCGTCTCAGCGGCACAAACAAGAATACAGACTGAAGGTCGGCTCAAGTGCTTTCTACAAATCTTTAAATATTGACCTGAGTCTGCTCAGCTTCTTTTCCCACTGAGGTTGAACCCGGCTGATATTTTGCTGCTTCCAGTATGTGGAAAAATATTTCCACAAGCAAACCTCCAATCTCCTGGAGCAGGAAGGCACGAAAAGAATACTGAGTAATGGAAGGTGCCAACACAAAACGCAGATCAAGATAAACTCCCATCAGTGAAATGCCTTATTTTGCTTCACGCGCTGTATTTCTCTCTCCCTCTCTCCGTGCTTCCCTGTCCGCTCGCCTGCAGGCAGTGGCGCAGCGCTGCAACCGATTAGGATCAGTGTCACTCATCGGAAGTGTTGTTATTACAACCACACACTAAGAGCAGCTGTACACATAATCACCACACAAAGGAAATCTTGATGTGGATGGACAGATATGCGATGGCCCTGCTTTCACTGTGCATGAGGGAGCTGCCGTCCCAGATAGAGACCTCAGAGGAGAAACAAATCCCCCCGGCTCTGAACGGAACATCAGCATGTGCTCAGACAGACGCATGGTGACTCCAGAGCAGAGCATGTGACGCAGATTCTCGTTCTGTTGACACAGCCAGACCCTGGACTCCAGCCTTGACCTACAAGAGGCTGCGACTCAGGGCCAGAGCGGGTCGTTCACTAATTGGAGGATCGGAGGCTCTGCATGGTGAAGCGTCCTTGGGTAAACGGCAGCGAGTGGGCCCTCACTGTGTGTAAGTGTGAGGGCTAAGAATTAAAAAAAAAATGGTGCTAAATATAGAAGTGTGAATGAGGCTCTTGGTGTAGTGCTGCGAGGGGTCATTAAAACGAGAATCCATTTACCGAGACAATGAAGAGACAAGCAAGTGAGACAACAGAGCAGCGGAGAGGAGACGAGCTCTGGACGCTGCAGTGAATCTGTGTTTTCTCCATCGCCGCATCTCAGGATTCTACCTGCAGGTCTGGAAACAGCAGGTTCCAGTCAGTACTCCAGTAACTCCAAACTGTTGCTGATTTATTTATCTAGAGGGAACACTGAGCTCAGCATCACACTCTGTCCCAATGATTAAAACTTTAAGAAGTAGGAACTAAACTATGGAAATCTGAATTCATTACAATACAGTCATGTTCTGATGTGTGTGTGTGTGTGTGTGTTTTATCACAGCATCAGATGACTAACAGCTTCACAGGGTGTGGGCAGAGATCGGCTGCCCCGTGCTACTCAGCCCACAGGTTTGCTCCAGGCAGCGAGCGACACGGGGGAACAAACACCAAATACAAGTCAACTTCAAATTACAGCACAATTAACTTCCCCCCACTGGGGGCCGTGGCAACTGTCTCATCACAACTCCAAAGCCGAAGAGACGGGGAAAGTCACGAAGCGTCAGGGTAAGACAGTTTCGTTTTGTTTACCAGAAATAAAAATGACACAAAAATAGGAATGCAGCGGCGGGGCGGAGCCTGAGGGAGAATTTGCTCAAAAAGAAAACATTGGGTTTCTGTACTGAGCACCTGCCAGCGCCGCACCAGGGCCCCGCGCACAAGCACACGTAAGATTCACAACGCTGAGCAGAGCCTGGTGTGGAGCTCACGCTGCTTCTAATCCCTCTCCTGCAGCTCGCCTACTGTTTGTTTTTGCAGCACACGAGTTCCCAGGGGTGCAACATTTTATCACGCACCCCCTCTTCCCGCCGCTACGCGCGCCGCATGTGGTGGATGTAAGACCGGGGAGTAATTGGCGGTGGCGTGGCGGCATCTCTCGTGCACGGATTGCATTGAGGTTTGGCGCAGGGCGACGACAGATCTATGCTTAAAGGATGACGACTGAGGGGAAGCTGAGGGAAGGGCAGGGGAAGACAGATGAGCTGAAACTGTACGATCAGAGTGGAAAATTGAACCAAATAAAACAGGCAAGATGATTTCTCTACAGCCTGGGGGCTGAGACTGCTCACTGGTGGCTGTGGAAATTTATGGAAAATCTAAAGAAACCAGGGGATGAAAAATGTTCACAGTCCCCCTGGGGAAAGATAGGAAGGGAGGATGAGGAGCGGTAATGAAAAGGAAGAGGAAGGAGGCCAGGGAATGAATGAAGGGGGGACGACGGGGGCAAAAGTAAAACACATTAGTTATTCATCTAACAGTGGCTATATAAAGTCTGAGCACAAACATTTTCGTTTACTGCAGTATTTATACAATTATTTGAAGCGTGATTAAAAATTAATGCGGTGCTTTTAAGTTCTCCCATCGGGGAGTGCAGTATTACCGCAGCACCACCAACTGAAGGAGCATCACTCAACACTAATGCACCAGAAAGTCCACGTTTGCAGAGACATTAACTAGAAGAAGCGAAGGGGAGCAGAAATCCTGGGAGGGTCTTTCTCTATTGTTTAATGCTGTCTCACTTTACGACAATTGGCGCAATGGTTCGAACTAAATGTGTTTACACACTGCAGACAACCTGAATCATGCTCAGTGTGGTCGGTCCGTTGGTGCCAGACCCATTTAGCACTGGTTATTCTGGTTCAGACTAAACTGAAAAGTGAAGTAATGTTAAGAATAAAAACATTTTGTTTAGTCATTCAACAAACAAAATGTCTTTTAAGGTGATAAATACATTAGAAAATGTATAATTCCTTTTAGTTGGAATAAACAAGCTCATTGGTATATTTACACCACAAGTTCCTAATGAGGCGTGAAACGTGTAAACAGACGCCTGGTCGCGTTGTTTGTGATGAGTCCTCCATGTTCGTCACGTGGACTGAATCTCAAAGTCACCATGGAAAATAAAACAGGAGACACGGAGGAGAGATTAACGCAGCATCAGCAGGTGACGTCATTGTCTGTGAGGGGGAGCTGTGTATTGGTCCTTGGGGGTGGGGGGGGCAGTTTACAGATTCAAATCATTATGTTAATGACTTCAATAGAGCCTGGAGATAGTTTGGTGCCGCAGCTTTGGATATAAGCTTCTTTTCTCCCGTATCTTACTCACTCACTGACCTCATGCGAAGTTCTTTAGTAAAACTGGTAGTCGAACTGAACGCCTCGGAATATTCCTCCAGAACGAACGGGGACGTAAAGATGAACGCTCTCCTGACAGCTGCTCTTGTGTTTGGGGGCAGTAACAATCAATAATCGTGTTAAACGTTTTCACCAATGACTCAAATCTGTCACTTGTCCATCACTCATGCCACTGATGCACTGACAGCAGCCATCACAGGAAATGCACTCGAGGACGCTTTGAGAGGAGGACTCAGAGAATTCAGAGACTGACTCTCAACAGCGTGGAGGTGCTGCAAACAAGGATCGTACGTCATATTAAGAGTCACTGTTTGATTTTGTACCAAACCCTTGACAACACTCTGATGAACAAAAGCGGCCCTCACCCTGCCATGACGATGAAGAAGTCCAGGCGATTCCACGTGTCCCCGAGATAACAGCGGCGGCCAAAGATTCCCAGGGCGACCATCTTCACCACCATCTCCATGGCGAAGAAGATGTAGATGAACGCATCAAAGGCCTGACAGAGAGGGACAGAGAGGAGCTGTCAGAGCGGTGGAGTCATCCCTCATCTCTGAGCAGCACACGCCAGCATCCAGCCACCTCTGAGAGCCCCGGGGTCAGACACTGGTCAGATACACAGGGAGATTTTTTATTTCACTGACACAACGGGAGGTTTTCTGGGTGATATTAACGAGGCTGGGAATAAGATCTACTGGAGGACCTTGACAGAAATCACACAGAGGCTGGATCAAAATTTCATTGGAGGATTTTTTTTTTTTTTTTGCAACTAGACAAATGTTAATTAATATTAATACTCAAGTGATATCTAAGGCTGACGTATTTAGCCTAATTAAATTAAATAAATCAGGTAAACAAAAGGCACAAATGTATGTTATGCTTCCTGCATCCAACCAGCACTTGAACATGGACCTGCGTCTCATACTAGAGGCCTCACTTCATGTCTAGGAAAATAACTAGAAAGCTGAATCAATAGAGCTACAGAATTATTTGCCTCTGACTCGTTTCAAATGTTTGCATGTCGAACCACAACTCCAAGTTGTAACCAGTCGCCCAGCGTCACGCAAGTGGACAAACAGGTTTTTAAGTCCACATTCGTCTGGGCTCACGACGTGGGTTGTGGAGCGGAGGCACCACTGAAGTCGTGGTATTGAACGACGGATTTTCTAAGGGGAGCGTATTGACTGTGGCTCTGTAGCCCACTAAATCCATGCTGATATTGAATAGGCTCTATAGATACTAGGAGGAGAAATTCTATTAAGTCTAACTCACCAGCCACATCCCCCAGGGAGCAGGATCAATCCACTGTGTGTGTTGGCCGTTATATGATGAGTGTGTGTGTGTGTGTTCATGTGAGAATGTGAAAAACAGGACGCTGGGGTGATTCAACAAGCGCCTCGCTCCGACAGACCGAAGACATACGTGCACCCGCTCGCGCACAAATGTTCCACCCACTCATGCCACCTTTGACATGAGTAAAAAGGGATTCTTCGGCTCTCGCCGTCTTGCCAGGTGACGAGGCGAGCTGCCATGGTGCCGTACGTGAGAGAGTCGCTGCACCAGAAAGACCACATGCTAGCAAGTGAGTCACAGCAAGGGGCTGCAGGCCCCAGCGTGAGAGGGAGACTGGGAGAACAGAGTGAGACGAGGAAGGACTGGGAGGACGGAGGGAGGGAGGGCCGGCGGGCGGGCCCGTGTGCGTGTGAATTTGTGGTCGTAGTTTCTGTCTGAATAGGTGCGTCCACCATTCCTGGAAGCGCACTCTTGTTTTTCCATGTGTCGGCATCACTGAGTTTCTGTTGTTTACATCCTTGTCAGCTGTACATCAAATATACATGGCAGAGTGAGTGTGTCCTAGTTTGTTCACGTATGTTTGTTGGTATGTAGGAGCTCTTCCAAAGCACGGACGTGTGTATATAGAGCGTCTGATCAAATATGCATGACCTCTTCGGATAGAGCACTTTTGCAGAGAGGGTCTCAGGGAGGGACACGTCTCCGTGACGCAGTGCCGCTGATTGGAAAGAAAGATAAACGATGAGGTTGAGGTTGCTGCCCCTTTTTAAGACTCTGAATCTGAACGCACTGTTAGGAAAGAGTCCGTAAACCGGTAAACAAATTCACAGTGTGGACAGTGAGCGGACAGAGGTGTCAGTTCAGCTGCAGGTAATTCATTACAGGAATAAAAGGAGTGAACTTGTGAACTCGGACGTGTGTCTGCAGGTGTGTGCTCGTACCTGCAGGATTTGGCACCGGTCTGAAGAGCAGTCGATGTTCTCGCAGGGCTGGTACATTCCCAGGGTCACGCAATTCAACAGGATCACCATCATGCTGACTCGTTCGAACCACGTGCGAACAGGTGGTTAAGGAGCAAAGCTGACAGAGGGACGGATACTTTCACATACGTCAATTCAAAACTGATTCACATTGACAGGATTATATTTTTACCTAAAATACAAATTAACAATGAACTTGAAGTTTGAGAGGGATCTCTACCTGGACTCTTGATCAGGATGATAAAAAAGATAAAATGTGAGTTGAAGTTTTAATTGACATCATATTTGTTGACTTGTAACTAATATTAATAAGAGATCCTAATAATGATTGCTGTGTTATGAGAATGGATGGTGCGCTGCTCAAATGAGACTCTGTTCTTTACCCAAATATTTACACCTCGGTGCTTTCAAAAGTTTATGATGGTGTAAGGTGTGTAAGATGAAACCTGAGGCGTCTCATTCAGTCTCGTGGTTTCAGAGAACTGCGTCCACTTTAAAGAGAAGCGGCTAAATGTCAAGAATGTGTACACGAGTTGGGTTCGAGGGGGAACGAGGCTCTGGCGTGAGGGTTAACGCAGCGACGGAAAACCAGGCTGTACACGCCAGAGAAAACTAAATGACAGAAACAAAGAAGGTGACGGAGCGGTTCAATATGCATTTTTCTGCACGGCTAACAAGCGAGTGAAGGAGGATGTGCTGCAGGTCCAATCTCCTCCTGAGGCTGCGCAGCACAGGATGCTGCAACGTTTCCCACAGAGGCCGACAGCTCGAGACCTGCGAGCAGCCACGGCGAGAAACACCAGGCGAGGACAGAGGAACGTGGGGGAGCCTGTTCTTCTCTGAACTTACGACACCGAATGTTTGAACAGGAAGAATTCCCAGTGAAGATTTAATCCTCGGCGTGTCTCTCCTGGCCCCAGCCTCCCCACTAAGGGATGGACGACTGTACATATCACAGCACGGATAAAGATAGGCTGTGAGTGGGCAAAACACATGCATGCAGATCAACACACACACGCAAGCCAAACGCCCACTCACACGCATGGGCAGCAAAGTACACATACGCAGACTCGCACGAGCAACTGAACCGACGCGCCGCCCCCGCGCGCTCACACACACACGTACGCGTGAGCATCCTCAGTTGTGCACATGAAATCTCTCATTAAATCAAACACTGGATTCCTTGCGTGTCAGCTGACGGGGATTATTTTTAGGAGGAAGATTCAGCGCTGCAGGGAGCCATGTTTAATATCGATGCCCCAACGGGCTAATAGCTGCAAAGTAGAGACGCGAGACAAGGTAAAGAGGCCAGATTTGTCATCTAACAGTTTTTAGTTCGACCTCAGAGGCTGTGCCGCCAAACCGACACCACACACGCCGACTGATCTCGCTGTGTATTGCTGTTAGATCCGTTTTTAATTGGGTTATATCTCCTGCATCTGGGTTTTAAAAGCGTTCAGTGAGATAAATGCACAGCAAGGGCATAAAATATATATATATATACATGTTCTCGCTATATATATAAATATATCATATGCAGAGGAGTACTGCAGGTACAGGATGTTCACAGGCGGTATTTCTACCTGATGTGGGCTAATTCAACCAACTGTTCCTGCAGGCTTAAGAGTTCAACTTTACTTATAATACAGAGTTCTGTCAGAGTTCCAGAATTACTTACATCTCTTAATTCAAGAAAAAGTGGCAGAGAGTGGAACCCTGGAAACACCACGTTCACGCTCAAAACACTATCCACAGAAACCGTAGTGAGATGCTGGCTGAGGTGTTTGAGGACCATCAGACACCAGTTGGCCACGATTCTTTTCATATGACAGCAAGTTACTGAGAACAAAATGGAAGCAGCTTTAAATGAGAGCACCATAATAAAGACCCTACCAATAAAGCGTATTCAAGATGTTGATGTATGTAATATTTTAACATATTTCATTCTTCTTCAGTCTTACATTCTTCACGACAGTGTAGGGACACGTATTCATTTGCAAAGAAAAACGATAAGGGGCGTAAACAAGATGTGATTTAAGTGTATATCGAGAAAATACTGATATAGGCAGTGAAAGAAGAAATCTTGCGGGAGCCCTGTGAATATCCAGATGGATGATGGAGGTGATTAATAGGATGACTTTTTTTTTTTCTCTGTAAAATGATAAAAGACCAATAAAAAGCAAAATGAATAACTTCACAGCTCAGTTCTTGATAAATCCCGACCTGAGACTGGGCCCAGTTTGTTGATGCAATAACATCATCACATTTTCTTCTGTGCAGAATCAAAATACAATATAACTTCATGCATGTAGAAAATTGTAAAAAAAATTGTGCATTAATCTCTCTCTCACACACACACACACAATCTTTGCCACTTCAGCTTATTATTCCATCTAATGAGGCCTGAGATATCATCTGCTGGCGTGCCCCCTCCCCCCCCCTTCGGCGGTGCCTCAGAGCACAGGCCACCTGAAACGTCCCACACACACACACACACGAATGTCATGGCTGGAGAAAACTGCAGGTCGGCGCTTTCTTATTTCCCCGAGTCCGAGTAATGATGACAGCCTTAAGCGCCGTGTGAGGATTATCTCAGGGTTACTCCCACTGCATCCTTTTAAAAACAGCCCCCATGAATTTCCCAGCATTCCCAGCTTCTCATGCTCGCCGGCTGTACACAAGTGTCAGTCGGTCTCGATTCATTTTTTTTTTTTTTTTAAATGAGTCAATTAGTGTCGATGCCTCGCAGAATCTTGTTCCACACACACCAGAGCTGCGACTCGACAGAGACCGAGGTGGAATTCAAAACCTTCATTCCAGACAAGGTCTTCCAATAAAATAGCTTTGAAAGTGTTAAATAAAACAATTTCAAACTGTATTTTAAAAACCACAGAGTTATTACAGAGGCAGGCGGCTGCTGTGTTTCCATCCACTGGCTGTCACTCACTCCTCGAGGTGGCAGGGAACAGAAACACCACGGATTATTAAAATAGTTGGGAGGTGCAGTTTGACGAATAGGGCTGCGTGATTGCTCTCTGGTGATTTTGTGAGGAGACACACGGGTTTTGTTTTCTCTCCGAGAGACAGGAAGAAAGTTTCTAAATGAGCTTTTCAAGGATCCGCTGAAGCTCGGGGTCTAACTCGAGAGGAAGGCCGATACCAGTCGGTGTTTCACTTTGTTGTGATGACAAATATGAGAGGTAGCTCGTTATGACTCATCTGTGAAGTGTGTTTTTCCTTACGGGTCAATAAGGTGGGAGAAACATTGAAATACAGACGAGCTCTGGAACTCCAAGTATTCTGCTTCATACTACACAAACATAAACACCTTGTCTTGTCATAGTACTGATTGGAAATAATGCAACGCTTCAGGAGCAGATTCAGTTACGTCAAAAACCTGTAGGGAAACTTAACTCAGGAGGTGAAATCCAGCGGCTCAGAGGGTCAGGATGTGCCGAAAGAGTCAGAGTGACAGAGCTGGGAACAGCTGGGAGGTTGAAAGTGTGCGGCAGCAGGAGCTAAATGAATTCTTAATACCTCACCACATGGCATCGCTCCTTCCAACCACGTCTTGATGTCTCTCTGCCTTTTCTCTCCCTCACGCGTTTTTATTGTTTCCAAAGAGACGCGCAGGAGGCAAACGACCTCCGGTTGCCAAGGCAACCAACAGAGTGCAAAATTAAGTGAATCATCACAAAGGATGAAGAGAGAGAGAGAGAGAGAGAAGGAGAGAACATGAGGAGACATGGGAAGGTTATTTCAGTGTGTAGTTTGGGTGTCCTGAGGTTTCACTGACGACGCTACAACACCGGAGATCTACGACACGATGAAGATCAAACCACGATAATCACAATTAAAAAGTCCAACAGCTTTTTCAATTGATATATTCTAATCAGTTACATGACTGATTTTAATTACTTTGATTTAATTACCATCACTGCTAAGTGCTTTTATTCAAAGCGATTTACAACCTTAAAAAACACCAGACGTCCAGAGGATAGCTCATTTGGAGTCAATTCACAGAGAGAGACTGCTGGAACGGTTTTACACCTTTAACCAACTCGAGGACTATTTGGACTTAACTGGAGAACTAACTAACTACCTAACCAGCTATCTAGTTATCTATCTATCTGGACCTAACCTAGGATCCACCTGGACCTATCTGAAGGACTATCAGCATAGCCAAACTACTACCTGAAGAGTCATTAGTCAAGGCAAGATACTAAGTCTAACTAAAATAAATGGTAAAAGATTCTGGATCTGCCTGTTGCTTGAGGGAGTGGAATCCAGTGGGCTCTGGCGAACTGTTGATCCCTTTTCAAATTAGGGGAGAAGACATAACTTGACAATGTTTTTGATCCTAATAAAAGTTCTTTGAACGTTGTGTCATTGTGGCTCTCAGCACATTCACTCCAACATTTGCTTTGCTTTGTTTTTTTGGGTTCTATACTTGTTATGCATCTGTCAGATGCCCACGCCAAGTTGTCAGGTTGAGTGCACGTGGACACGCACGCGAACAAGACTGCACGTGTACATGACACATGTGTTTCTTGGATAACCATCAGATCGACAGACGTTCTTACTTGTTTCATGATTCTCTCGTTACTCATCACCCTGCTGCCTTCAAGGCTTTTAGTCATTTCTGACTTTTGTCTTCTCGCTCAGCGGCTCGACTCAAACTGAAGCTCGAGGATGAGATACAAACATTCTGAAACAATCGTCAGCTCCGCTATATCACTCAACGTTACAGCCGCACTTTTTCAGAGACACTGGACAGAACTGAACGATCCGTTCTTATACTGAAGAGTTTTCAGTTCATCAAAAAGGAGACAAATAACAACCACAACTTAAAGACCGCTCCACTGAGTTCCCTCCTGCCTCTGCTCCTCTCCCGTGTTTTTCTGAGTGAGCCAGTCGGACCATTTGTAAGAGTCTGTTGAGGAAAGTGCAACTTCATCTCCTCCTCTAGGAGCAGCAAAAGGTCTCCTGCTGCCCTGTCCTTCAGAAGTGGGACAGGACCTCAACACTCAAATAACCCTGAAGGTCTTCGTCATATAAATAAGAATTTTGAAGAATAACTCAACTTTCCACCTCCTCAAATCTTCAACTTATCTCTCTCTCTCTCTGTGTCTCCCACTCTTCTTTCCCCAGATGGCCGGTTCACATCTGCCAAAGGATTCCTTTAGACAAGCTCTGCCCTGTTGCTGTAGCAACCAGCGCAGAAATCCAAAAAATACCAGGAGCCCTGCGTCATGTTTCTGTGTGTGTGTGTGTGTGTGTGTGCGCGAGTCACACAAATTCGAGTAAATTAAATTCTCAGCTTATGATTTGATCTCTTAATCAAGGATCCAGTCTGCACAAAGTTTGTTAAGTGATAAAGTTGCAGTTTGCTGCCATTCATCAAACGAGGAGAGCAGTTTGCTTTCATGGCGAGTCATTCATCTTTTCTATTTTAGCAGCTGCTGCTTACGATCAAAACCATCCGATGTGACAAAACACACACACACACACACACACACACACACAAATGCAGACCCACATCTTTATTGGGATTATCAGCAAAGAGTTAATTCAGCATCACCTCCTGGAAATGGACTGAGGCTGATAAGGTGCAGGGAGGACTGACGGCAGTGCTACAGGGACAGATAAAGTTCTGCTGGTCTGCTAACAGCTGCCAGCTCAGGTGTGTTGTTACAGCAAAGGTGCGATGCCGGGGAATGGAAGTAGGAGGGAACCGGTTGGCAATTACAGATAGCGGCCTGCGTGCGAGACAGGAGGAGACAAGACGCGCACGCAGGCTCGTCCTTCAGACCATCTGGTGGGATTGTCCCACGGATTGTCTCCATTCCTTTGTTTCTGCCGTCATGTGATGTAGCGTGGTGCTAATATGATGCGGATGTTAAGTGTGTAGGTTTCCTCTCCTGCCCACGGCCACTCGCTATTTCCATCTCCCAGGGTTGCCGAGGTTGTGTAACTAAGAACAAAACAAAACAAAACAAAAAAAAAAAAACACAATCCCAGACTGACCAACAATTACACAATGTAACTATTGATAGAGCTAAGAAAATATATTTATGCCTGCATCTGCCCAGAATGGTACACACTCGTCATAAGATACATAATATACATAAGGGATAGAACTCTATCCAGTCATTTACTGCAATGTGTTTCATTCATTCATTGGCCAATTAATTAATCGATAGAGAAACTTCAAGTCTGATTATTCCTCTGCTATTCTCACTCTGTCCCTCACATGTTCTTTTCAACTTCCTCATCTTGGGATATTTTCTGTCCCCTCTGGCTCTCTTTCTGCTTCCGTCGATCACCAGCACCATGTCCTGAATCCTCACTGCGATTTGTCGGTGACACAACAAGGTGACGTGTTAATATTCAGGATTCTCACAAGAGGAACCAACGTGGGGTATCTGCGGGGGGGCCAGGGAACGAGACACTCCCGAAATTGAGACGCAAATGTCAGTTCTCAGTAAAAAGGTACACAAATGTGCACACACACACGCACACACAGTTCATTAACACATTAACACATGCCAGTCAACAGCTCCCAAGATAGCGCCACTCAGACAGGCGAGTGTTAATGACAGACTAATGACTGTCATTCACCAAAGTTGACAGAATGGCTTCATCTGAGCATTCCTCAGTTTCTGACTTGGTTTATGCCAGTGTCCCACATATTCTCTCTGACTGCATATTGTGTTTTTTTCAAATTAACTGTGTTTGTCTTTAACTTCATCATTACACGCAGTGCAATGCATTGTGCTCAAAAATGAAGGATTCGATTCCCTTTTGTGGAAACTGCCTAAATCCATCAATTTCTACTCCCGTCCATTTAAAACCAGCTGATCTGACAACTGCCTTTTAAAACAACAGGAAATAATAGCCAGAGCTGTAATTAAAAATCAGCTGCACCACCTTAACAAGTATAAAACACATACCTCCAACCCCACGCGCAGGAACCCGCTGTGGTAATTACTGAGTCTGCGGCTCTTTGAAGGCCGCCGCTCACCTTGGCTGACCCCTCACACGCCCACACGCCCCCCTGACCGCCCCTCTCCAGGAGCCGTCGGGTTATTTCAGCAGCCGCGGGCTCAGTCGGTGATGTCAAACTGACAATAACGCGTATTGGCAGCAGCCAGCATGACGGCAGCGCAGCAACGCGTGACATCAACAGCGTGCGGCCGTCTGGAGCAGCGGGGGAAGGAGTCGGGCGGGGTGGAGGTTGCAGCGAGGAAAGGACACACAGGGGGTGAGAAGTAAATCAAATCTACCTGGATCAACATCTGCATACTTGTGAAAACTCTGTTAGTACTCTAGATATACTGTATATATACTGTGTGAGTTTACACGGCCGATAATCTCTACAGCCCAAAGAGAGGCCTCTCTGCAGCTCAGTTCTATCAGGGCAACAGTGAAGAGCTGAGAAACAAAGCTCAACGATCCACATCCATCCCTCCTCGATCGATACCGTCCACCTGAAGGTGCAGCTTCAACTATTGACTCACCATTGAATTATTGATCACTGCTTTCAGACCATTGGCTGAAATACTGAGTATGATGCTGGGCACAATGGGAAGAGCCTGGAGCAAGAGGCAGAGTCGATTCAGTGAATCGTGATGACATTTAAAAAAAAAAAAAAAAAAAATTGTATATGGGCATCAGCAGAATTGTTCTATCAGGGAGAGGTCAAAGGTGACAACCTGCCGGTCACATGGGATTGAAAAAGACTTAAACATTGATTTGGGCAGTAAATAATCCATAAAGGTAGTTAACTCAAAAATATTCTCTTTGCATCCCTTCACTGAGTGTTATCTCATTTATTAAGTAACACAAACAGGACATAGTTTCACTAGAACTAGATCTCTTCTACCAACGGGTAAGAAGAACAGTGACCTTCCATTGTCCGGTGCCATAAAACATATATCATAAAGATTTCCCAACAAACCTGACCCACTGACATGAACCATAAAATGCAGTCTGGAGCACTGCAGTCAAAATGAATATGTAATAACAGAGGCTAGAGGTGGGACCATTACTTTAAAACACCACTCTGGGTGATTTTTATATCTCCACACTGTCTCTGTGACCCTTTCCTGCAAATGTTATCCTCTCATACACCTCGGAGAGTCCGCAAATTAAAATGACAATTCTCTGTTCTCCAGCCCTCAGACGCTTCATTAAACTACCTCATTTGTCCGCTGCTTCTGTGGCCTCTAACTTCTGCCACTGAACAGATGATCTGTGCTGCGGAACAGAAGCTGCACGGAGATGTGATCCAGGAAGATGCTGAGGCTAAAGAAGTGTTTTATGGATTTCATTTCCAAGCTAATCTCCCTCAAGGAAAGCACTCGGCTGCTTGGAAAGCAGATTTGATTTGATCTCATCCTCAAACAGCTGTTTAGCAAATCTTAGAAAAAGACATGAAGTTTCAGTGAATGCAAATCAAGGGCGCAGTGTTTAGTGATTTAGTGGTTAATGTTAGTGGTTCTAACATAAAAACATAAAACACTGTCAATCTCTGACTCGTGTTCGAGCCGCGTTTTGAGTTTTGGCGTCGTCAGGCAGAGCTGGTGCCCGGTCCCGTGTCTGCCGTCACTAGCAATCACTTGAACACACACTCACTATGGAATCTGAGCTGCATATATGTACACAATGACACACATAAACATGATGCATGACAGACGAATGCTCCTATTCTCTCCCCAACACATCAACCAAAAAGATCCCTTCTTTCGGTCCATAATGTGATTCATACATTTTCCTCCACACACACACACACACACACACTGTCAGTGGGAATTCCTCGTGGGCGACTATTCCCCGCCTGCGTCAGAGCGCTCTGTCAACATGTGGCAGCAAGCATTTCAAAAAGAGGAGAGCTGGGACAGGTAGGACGGTGAAACAGGAGGAGCGAACAGAGACAGACCAGAGGACTGCAGCAGTTAACCAGAGCAGAACCGTCTGGAGAAGACGGGAAAATGCCCGCAGGCTTGTTTTTTATATATAGCTTGGGGGTATTTTGTTGTTTTCATCTGTACTTTGAGATCTGTACAGTTCCACGGGTATCAAGGTGAATAATAGCAGTGATTGCCATTGGCAGCGGACAGTCATGTCCAGTGCAAGATGGGAAATGAAACAGTAAAGGCGATTAGGGAAAGTATTTTTCTAAATAAGATACAAAGACTGATTGGATATGAAAATAAAATAGAAGAGAGCAGGTGCTTGTATGAAGTTGTACCCCCAGTCTGACTGGTGGGTACAGGGACATTAGCATAGTGATTAACAGTCACATTATCATAATGATTTATACCAACATTAGCATATGCAGAGTGGCTGGGAGAGAGGTGCGGGACAGAGCTGAAGAAATCCCGTCAAAACGCTGAGAGGAGGAGGACGGAAAAAAGAAAGGACTCATTGGAGTGGAAGAAGAGGAAGGTTTCCAACCCGTCAAGCAAACAAAGACAATTTTCCATCACAGCCTCATCCCTGTCCACCGCAACATGTCTTCATGAATAACTTTCCCCCTCACGCGTGCCGCGTGGCTCGGTCATGAGACAGGAGCGTCTCAAAGAGACAGACGAGCTGTCAGTTCGATTCGCCCAAGCAACGCAACCACGACCCGTGTCCTTCTCTATAGGTGGAAGCACTGACCACTGCATACACAGATATAGGATATATACTGAAAATGCGGATGCATGGTGAAAAGAAAAGAACCTTGCAGTTTGACGTTTTGTGGAACAAGGCTCAGAATGAATCCAACAGATAATGTGTCGTTCCCCTCTGACTGATGCAGTTTTCCTTTCGGTCGATCAATAACAAATGCACCATTTAGTTTGGGGCGACAAATGGGCTTTGGGTCGTTGGAATAAAGTGAAATGTATCATTCCTCAAAATGACAGCGAGATACCAGCGGAACTGTGAGTGTGACTGTGGAGTCATGGCACTGTCATGTGGAAGCATGGAAAATTGGAATCGTGGTTCGTGGCTTGGCAATAACATCGATTTTCTTGAACAGGTCCAGTTTAACTGCATGAATCCAATCATCAGCCAAAGTCACATCCCTCAGGGACCATTTCCCAGAATGCTCCTGTGTTCAGTGGTTAAGCTTAAGCTCCGTTTTCCATGCACAGCACTGGAGGAGGTGAACTGATAGGATACCCATTACCCAACCTGATTTATGACACCCATGTAATTAAAACGTGGTTATCTCAGTGTAATGTATGCAAGCTACACTTGAACTCCACATAATTTCAGCAGCGAAGACATGTCCAAACACACCATTACAGGCATCAGAGAGCATTAAACTGCGTCTAATCGCCAAGCCAATCAGCGGCCAGGCGGCGGCATCACGTGACCAGGGGATGCTCATTACCGGCATGAACAGACGGACGCAGGAGAAATATGAAAGGAGCCTCCTGTGTTATTTTTATGGAGCTATTCATTGAATGTAAACATGCACAAGTGAAAAGCATCAACACACGAGGCGTGACCTTTGACAGAGCTCATTTGCATTTATGTTGTGTGTGTGTGTGTGTGTGTGTGTGTGTGCGTGTGAGATATCGCCAGAAGCGCAGCGGGCCACATGTGCTGGTCCAGAGGAGATTGAAAATGCATTGGTATCTATTAATGAGACCGCTTGCTCTCACATTTGGTCTGGAGCAGAATTTATATTCAGTCTATATGCGCTCTCTTTGTCTCAGCACTCGCTCTTCTCTCCTCCTTTGCATCTCCTCATACTGTGTCTCCCTCCCTTCATCCCAACCCACAGGCTCAGATGTGCAGAGCAGCATTTCACGTTATGAAATTATCTCCATTAATCCCCCTCCGCCCCTTGTGCTCTCCCGATCATCCCTGCGCTGTGTGAACAGACTGGGTTGAGGCTCTGCACCTTGTTAACACGATATTCACAGCTCCACACAGACGGAAGCAGTGACCGTCCTCCCTGTTGGACGCCGACTCGTTGAGGAGTCGGGAGGAGAAACCGCAGGCCGTGGCACGCTTTGTTTCTTATGCAACTAGCAGAAACAAACAGCACAGGGATTATGGACTGCTGGCAGCACCTCAGTCTGAGTAAGTTACTGTACAGAATGGAAACAGAAACACTTTGTCCAGCCTCCTCTGAGAATTGAACAGTTTGATCTCGAACTATTATTTTTAAAAGAAAAAGGAAAAGATTCACTTGGTTGTAATATTGTGGCTATCGTAAAAAATAAATAAATACATTTTTAATTAAAACAACTTTTCAAATACAAAGCAGGGAACTGCCTGGAGTTTCAGTTGCTCTTCTTTCCCGGCAGATGATTTAATTTCCCACAAAGCCGAAGTGAAACAACTGTGAAATAGACATTTTGATGTGCTAATATTAATGACAGAGAAAAAGACTCAGCCTGAAAGGAGCAGCTGAGTAACGCAAACTAAAGAGGGAGAGCAAATGAAAGACAGGATGTAAACCGAAAAATTATCACGACAGCAGTTTGGAATAAGCGCGGAGTGACTAAAGTTTGATGTGTCTGTTACTGCGGATTTCCAGGAGCGTTCTTTCAACATTGAATGCCACTTATTCCTCTCTGCCTCAGTGCCTACCTCTCTACACGGCTTCAAATGATTTAACCGAAGAGGAACTCGGAGAAAGTCGAGGAGAGAAGGGATGAGGACGAAGAGCAGAGAGAGAGGAAGGGGGAGTTGACCCAGACACCTGAAGACAACATGAAACTCCTAAAAGCCTCCTAGAACCTTTTTCATTTTTCTTTTCATTGTCTCCGCAACTCGAACTCTATCATTTACAGTTTACGCTTTTATTCCGATGAAAGTCCCCTCGCTCTCTGAGTTTGTCAGTGCCCTTGAATTTATTTCCAGGTCACTGCGGATCGCTCCGCTCAAATTTTCAATTCCTGCACGCATCACTACACATTAGAGTTAGAGTTAAGCGACCAAGGAGACACAAGGGGGTCGGCAACTTCAGAAAAAAAACACGCTGCGAGATTTATATCACAGAGGACATTCCACTTGTGATACGAGTATCAGTTAGTTACTGCCACGCACCTGAGTGTTTTTCAATCCACATAATCATTCATTAGTTATTTATATTTTGTTTTTGTTTTTTTGCATTACTACGAAAAATGTAGATGACAGGATTTCCTGTATTTTCCTTTTTTATGCCCTCATGCAATTTATTCCAATATTCCTCTGAAATGAACTCATGCAGAGGGATTCAGAATGTTTCTATACACACAAAGAAGATTTCACTTGTGGATCGATCTACTGCACAGTGGACCTGGTCAATACAGGCCTTTTTCATTTTGGAGGGACACACACACACACACACACACACACCTCTACAGTATATTCCTTCCTTGCAGTTCCAGACTTGTAAAAAAATATCCTAAAGGAAAGCAAACACAGCTAAATATCTATTGCTAAAAAACATAACATTGTGGTCACATTAAAAATGTTTCCACCATAGCAAACTAAACTGTTGGATGTGTTTTGATGGAGGAACTTACATTACATTACTGTCCTCAGGGCACAACAAACAGATGAACCAAATAAAGCAGTTCTAGTCCACTCTGCTGCTAGCGTGGATAAACAGGGTATATAATAAGGTTAGGAGGGTCAGAGAGATAATCGCAGCTGAAAAGTCAAACAAATAACACAGCATTAAATATGATACGTGAAAATTGTTCCCAGGGTCTGTTGAGAGGGGAATTATTACTGGCATTCATAAAACTAGATTAATACCTAGATTAACACCTTGAACTTGTCTGAACTTTATTTACACTTAATGTGAATATTTGAAATTAAATTGTCCTTTACTCGTTTTTGCTTTTGTTTACTTAGTTTTTTTTTTTTTTACCTGTATCTCTATGGCACACAAAGCAGTGTGAGCGTCATAGTAAATATTATTACAGTGGTGGCACAGGAATAAACAACCAGATGGAGGAATAGATGGAGAGAGAGTGAATTAAACCCAGGACAGAAACACAGACAATTAAACAGAGTGTTTGTTCTCTCGCTCTGATTGAAGAGATTTCCCCCAGGAAGACATTTCATTCCGATCTGAATGGATGGTTTGCCTATTAAGCAACTCTTACTCCTCCTCCTGTTTCCATTGGCTGGTTTTAAATCAGGCCCAGGCTCAAGCTGATGTGATGGCTGCTTAATGAAATGATAGGAAGGCTAAGAGTCTACAAACACAACATTTCTCTCCAGCTCATTCAGGCTTCCTGTCACAGGAAATCGATCGTGTCAGCTAACCTCAAACACACAAACACTATAATTGTGCCTCCTGCATCAACACAAACGTGCTAATCTGGAAAAGTTGTGTCTCAGACTTGTTTTTTAAGCACAACTTTAAAGGTGTATTTTCACACACCGGGGTCCTACTTGCAAATGGACGACTCCCTGAACATCGTGCAGCGATGACGCAGCATCAGGAGCGGACAGTGATTGACAGGCTCTCTGGAAGATTGAACCAGGAAGTTTCCAATTACCGGATTACCACTCGAGCTCCTCAACCACATCACTCATTTCTACGGCACAGACAGCTCTTCTGGATTCCTTCTCAGGTTTAAGCTAAGAGAGCGGAAGAAATGCAGCTAAATGCAAACTCAGCCTGGAACTGGTGCATCTCTGAATTGGTCCGAAGAGGTGAACCATCCAAAAACCCAGGAAGGATTCACATCTTAATCATCAATCACAGACTAATGGGAAATTCAACTTCTGAGTGAGATTCTAAATGTTCTCCTTATCGTCTAGAATGATGACCAGTGAAGATCAAAGGAGGATAATACCCAAAATGACATTCTCCAGGATTCACAGAGGAAAAGGATATGGGCTGGAGACCATGCGGATGCACAAGCTTCGAGGGCAGGTTGTTTGCTTGAGGCAGAAGAAAACTACAGGTACCAGCTCAGGGTAGGGCACTACTAACACACTGGTGTCACTGCTGGCATCCTCTTCTTCGCACTCCACGACCTCCTCCTCCTCCTCCTCAATCCGCTCTTCGGCTAGTATAATCCCTTCCTCCTCTATTTCCTCCTCTTTCTCTTCCTTTTCCTCGGGACATGGGAGGTGGTACGGGGAAGGGCCGCGGGGGGAGGAGGTCGTGACGGCGTCATCGCTGTCGCCTCCAGCTATGACTGTTGTTACCCTGGAGATTGCTGTCGCCGTGGGTGCCTCTGATGTTGCAACGCTGGGGCCCTCCTCCTCCTCGCTCGTCATGGCAACACGACAGTCTGAGGTGGGAGAGAGAGAGAGAGAGAAACAGAAGAATTAAAAATAAACTAAATCGATTGTAGATTATTATTTTTTTTATTATTCATAGAGCAGGTGCCACACTTCTGCAACGCATCAAATATATCAGGAAGGAAGAATTCAGGAAACGGAAACTAGTTTATTAAGGGTCTGAAAAGATGGAATGGGAAGGGGGCATGTGCGGTATTTCACCTGCACTTTTGTACAACGTGAGGAAGCAGAGATGTGTCATCCATCTTTATTTACAGTCTGTTATTGGCAGGAGTGCAGCATGGTGCTGGTGTCTCACAGACTAACTTATGACTTCATTAAATATCATCGGCTTTACTTCCAAGACTCACAGTATCCATCCATTTTTATGTATGGTACCCTCTGATAGTCAACTATCACTGCTAAAGTGTGCTGCACTTTGGACAACAGAGGTATTGTTAAAACTTGTCCAATCATCAGGAACAGGTTTTTACGTCTAAGATCCAGTGATGCGTGTCGACCCGCACTGAATATTAAGTGAACAAAACAGTCTTTATGCTAAACTATAAGCTCACAGGCTGCTGGCTCATAACTCATCCAACTGACAGCCAGGAAAACAAGTGAGGGAATCTTCCAGGACGAAAAAAGGAAGTCTATATAAACAAGAGAGAGAAAGAGAGGAAACCAGCACAAATGATCGCGGTTGTAAAGCAAAGTGGCTGGCGAGAGAAATAAAGGATCGAGGGAAGAGAGAGTGACAAACAAAAGTCCAGTGGGTTAGTCCGAGGCTTAGTGTTGGGAGGAATCAATACTGTGTAGACTGAAGAGAGAATGGACGGAGCAGGAGTCCTAATATGACTGAGTGGCACCTGCCCATGGATTTCCAATGAGTGAGCCAAGGCACGATTCTCAGTAAATGTCCACTCCACTCGGCAGCCTCCCCCCCCCAGATGAGGGGAATGAGGCGGTTTGAATGAAATCTTGATGTAAATCACGTGTTGTGTTCTTCCTAACAAAAGAAAGTGCAGCACCAGCTCAGGCAGAAGCTCACAGTGACACCGTCACTGCAGAGTGAAGAGGAAAAACCAGCTAATTTGAGCAGAGAACTAGCTTGTGAAGAGGAAAAACATATATTCTAACAATGAGTTTCCTTCTGTGAGTCAGAGCAGGGAGTAAAAAAGGAGTTCTTAATGCAACAAATCTCTGCATCTGACAGAGTAATCATCAGGGCTTTGGCGAGATAACATAAAACTTTATCGAACCCTGTGGGGAAATGAGGTTTTTCGCAGCAGCAGAGTAACAGGATCCCTACGGGGAAAGTAAAAAGATGAATATAAACATGAGCAATAAACTCACAGTGGCGATTTAAGCAAATTAATCCACAGAAAAACACGACGCAGACACTTGTGGATTTATTTTACCATATGTTATTTATTTTGTTGACGAGTGTTAAATAAAAACCAACAACCCCGATAAGTCGCTGGAAATTAAAGCTGTGTTGAGACAACATATTGCATTCAAATATTTCTGAAAGCCTTGAAAAATGTGGAAGTGGTGTCATTAACTATCGTACGTCATTATTGATTAGACAGATGCGGCATGTGAACAGCTCCTAGGCTACTGCATTGAATCACCCCACTCCAGATAAACAACACTGGAGGAAATGAATCTGAAAGACTAACCGAGGTCAGAGTCGAAAGAGTTTAACCTTGATCGTGTTGTTTCTGATGTTTGCTGCCACGGTTTTGTGAACCCCTTCAGGTTTCTCCTGGGATGTTTTTATAAGCTAGCTTGTGCTGAACGTGCCAACGGTCGGGTCTGAATTCTGCAAGTTAGACTCCACATGTGGGTCAATCCAGTGGGATGTGTTATTAAATCTTAGCTGACTTTGCTATTGGTGGAACCACGCATGATTTCTGGGTTCAAAGAAAATTACAGTTTTATCTGGTGCAAAGTCACGTTCTTTACAGATGTGGTGTTGATTCACATACTGCCTGGCCCGGCATTCAGTCTCAGTATTGCACAGATGCATTCAGATTCTAGTTTTATGGTTTGTTCTTCGGTGGTTTTGAGATGGCTGCCCCGGGCGTGATGTTCAATTTCGCAGATTTTCCTCCAACTTTACTCAACAGGCACATTGTTGCTGCATGAAGCAGCACAACAGAGGATGACTAACTTTGGGGTGAAGTGTTATCCTGATAAGCCCGCGGACTTGCCTCTCTGTGGCATTACTCCCAGACACAACAAACGGGCTGGAGGCTGGTGAAAGCAAAAAGATTAAAAGTTCAAGTGGATGTTTCATCCAGGCAATAATAAAGAATTGAAGAACTCAGCGTAAAGGGAGGAAAAAGGACTCCGAGTTCAAGTGGGGTTCGGTTTCACGGACACACTCGGACGCTTTCTGGACAAACATAAAAGCCGTGGTCAGCCACTACAGACGAGAGAAGAGCAGACAGAAAAAAAGGGCATCCAGACGGTTTCTCCCCACTGTCGCGAGTCCTGTCGCCATTAAAAATGCAAAGTGCAGGAGCGGGTGACACACTGCAGCTCATTAGGGCCACTGGGGGGGATGGCTGCTGTTTACAGTCGGCAGCAGAACAACACTACAGCATCACCGCTGTGTTTGCAGCTGATGTGATTTGTCCTTTACAGTGAAGCCAAATAAGGTCCTCTATCGTGAAAGTGTCATTTGAAACTTTTGTTTGGGTTGTTTTGAAACAGAGGGGGACTTTTGCAATACTCGGCACAATATAAACCAGATTGCTCGGTGCATTCTCAGTCTCTGAACCGCTGATGGAATGCACCATTAACCTCAGCACACTGTATTTCTGCCTGTTCTCTGTCTGCAGGCTGCTGCAGTGTGACACACACTTCAATATAATCCAGAGGAATAGAGAACACACACATTCAGCGCCCTCCAGCCCGATGGACCAAAATTATGTTCACATAGAAGAGGATGTTTGCTGTTGCAAAGATCAAAACAGGATTCAGGTTTTATTCAGTGATCACATGTGTGGACCACAGCTGCTGGTAAATTGCTGGTAAGAAAATAAAAAATAAAAAGAATAATACTCTTAAGCTTTCGTCAACCCGAAGAAACTTAATGGTCAAATGTTAATGATCAAATTCCCCAGTTATTAACCCTGAGGTGAGGTCTATTAGATACACAGTGTATGACGAAGGACGTTTCCTATTAATCTACCAGAGGCTCTAATATGATGGGGATGATTTCAGTAGAGGAAACACAATCACGACATGGCAAAAAAAAAAAAAAAAATCTTGGTTTGAAGAACAGGAAAAATGCTCCTGTGCATGTCGTGGCATAAAAAAAAAAAAAAAATTCTTGGTTTGAAGAACAGGAAAAATGCTCCTGTGCATGTCGTGGCATAATCACATCACCGTGTTATTCCATTATCGCAGTACTCTGAGGGAGCGAAAAACAAACATGTCAACATTACTGTCAGTGACCTAAAGGTCTAGTAATTCACTCTGAGCAACATCTTAGTCAACGCGCCTCGTTAAGTATGGACTAATGACTCATGTTCCTGAATCACTCTGTTGAATAATAGCCATGATTTCACTGGGACAGCAGAGAGTGAATGTTAATTAATATCTTCTGTCATGTCTGTAAATTTGACGAACGATACAACTCCTACATTTGCAGCCTCACACAGATTGATGCCAATACTCGTGCCTTGCTAAATAGATGATTTAATGATTAAATAATCTACTCAAGGATGGTTATTAGTCAAATATTGTTTTACCCATTTATCCTGGTTTCTGCTTCATAAAGGTCACTGTGCACTCACAGTCCTCACAGTTCTCTAAATACAAAAACAAGCAAATGATTAGCTGCAAATATAAAACCACACAATTAAAGTAGACAGCGTTTGTCAAGCACATTCCTCCTCCGAGGCCAAAAGCCTCTTGTGTCATCTGGTCATGAAAAGGACCCCGGCCCACTTTAATGAGGACTAATTTGGGTAATCACTCACCACATAAAAGATTCATGTAAATCAATAATCAATCATTTTTATGTAATCTTGATAGTCCATAAATGACATGGAGGACATAACCCCTCTGGACAGAGGCAGCTCTTGCTCGGTTAAGGATATAAATAGATCATCCTCGGCTTGAAGCTCTGCACAATAAAACGAATTCCGTGGCTTCGATGTTGGTACACTCAGCTAAAAGGCAATAAAACCTCACTGCCATCTCCTCGGCCGTGCTGTTAAGTCTGAGTGGCGTGTGCGTGTGAGATTAACGACACCTGTCAGACACGGATCGACCTGTTACTGATCACATGTCAGCAGCCGGCTCGTACATCACAGACTCCCACAAAGCTAAAGGGTCACGATGAATTTAGGAACCTGCCATAGTAGGAGGACGGAGGGATGGAGGGAGGGGCATTTGAAATGTACAGAGAGAAAGAAAGGAGAGAGAGAGTGTGTGAATTATTTATTAAAGAATAAAAAGTGAGATTGAGTTTTTCCTTCAGATATGTTAGATTTATTATATTTTGAGCAGCAAGCAGACTAATGCAGAGCGGGTACAGTAAGCCTGGGTAATATAGACCACACACACACAGAGCTCAGGCCGATTTAATTAATTTGTTTGGTCTGTTAAATATACATGAGGTCTCATGCAGGGCCGCTGAGTTGCCTGTATGAAATGCCTCAGTGTGAGTGTTTGTGTGTTAGGTCCAGAGGGGTGTGGGTCTGTCTGTGTATTCTCACATCTTCCCCACACTGACTCATTCCTCGGCCTGCAGAACAATCGATGTTTCGTCTCAAACTATTTCAGGGGTGCTGCAGCAAATGACTGCTTTGAACGCAGCGATTTTTCATTAGAAGCTCCGTCAGCATCAGATGCCCAATTTGTAAAGACACGATAATTCTTTTCGGTGCTTAACTAACCACTGATCTGTAATAATGCTCCACTGTAGTAACGCGCTCCCATCCAAAGACCAAAGGAGCGATTTTCATCAAGGACTCAACAAATACTGCTGTGTACAAGAGTGAGTGAAAGCTGAATCACGTTACGTGGTACAGTCGGCACTAACAGTACTGTGGGTTATCTCTGAGAAACAATCAACCGCTGAAAACTGAACGAGCAGTTGCACTCAGTTTTCCCAGCGGGACACTGCAGCAGCAGCAGCAGTACTGAGAAGCGATGCTCACCATGAAACACTGGAATTCCACTGTGAACGAATGGCCTAGAGGAGATGAGGCATGACACAGATGGAAAAGTGCTAAATACAAAAGTTGCATTTCGTGTGATATTGGCTGCAGCGAACAGCGTTTGAGGGGAAACCTGCTCATCATTCCTGTACTTGCTCCACTGGTTGCCTGATACATTTTGCATTGCTTCTTTGTAGCTTTGTTTAAAAACAGTGCCATGTAATAAAGAATAAGATGCAGAGGGAAGAGAGCGCTCATTAGAGAATTAGCGGTTCTGAGGGCTCAATGGCCTCACAGGTTAACTAAGAGTTGAGACACACACACACACCACCATACACAAACTCATAAAGACCGCGAGATGAGACCAAACGTGCTAAAACAGCCTCTACGTGCTCATTAGGACTGAAAAGGTGCCTCACACGGACCCAGCCGCCAGCAAACAAACATCTGAGGCTCTTAACGATGTGGGCTAACCCAGACCAAAAGGCTTTGGCTCTGGTGGAGCCCACTGCTGCTCCCGCTCATCCGCATTGACATTTCCTTCAGCTGAGAACACAAGCCGTTTGCTCATCGACGTTCCCACAGAGAAACAAACGCTGGCTACCCAGAGCCCATTCCTCTGTTCATACATGTTCTCACCCAACGAAACAACAGGCTCGGTTCAGCAATGGATTTTTAAAGC
Organism: Pseudorhombus dupliciocellatus; assembly: GCA_016785235.1. Taxonomy (NCBI): domain Eukaryota; kingdom Metazoa; phylum Chordata; class Actinopteri; order Pleuronectiformes; family Paralichthyidae; genus Pseudorhombus; species Pseudorhombus dupliciocellatus. The sequence goes on from JAFBJW010000392.1 coordinate 355,871, forward strand.
AGCAGAGAGGGATCAGCGTAAAGGAGAGGCCCCGACAGTTAAGGATTTAATTTGAGTCGGTTAATATTAGACCAAAGAGACAACAGAGGAGCTACCTGGAGCTCTGACTTCAACATTTTTATTGACTCTACATTTTACAGTTTGGACAAATAGCTTCTAAAGTCAGTGTTGGGACTTGAATTGTTTTTTTTGTTTTTTTTTTTTTTGCAGAAATCGATTTGCTCTCCCGACAGAGTTTATATACGTTGAGGTTTGCTATTTTCCCAGACTGTGAATCATCATCCTTGATGAAATTTGTAACATGAGGCCATTACTTATCCGAACCTTGTGAAGGTTGCAGTGCTATACAAACATTAGCCAGACACATTTTGTTGTGCCCTCAGGAAATCATTAGTTATTTACAAACCACACCAGTGGAGTCCCATTTCAAATCTGAAAGTGATATGGCTATTTTAAATCTAATTACATTCTATTTTCACCGATCAATGAGCCGTTGAGACAGGTTGTTCGATATTTCTTGTTATTGCATTATTTTTTGGGATGTCACTGCATGGCTAAAGTATTCAAAATGTTTATTTCTTTCAGTTTCAAATGAAAAATAACAAGATACTGTAAAAAAAAAAAAAAAAAAATGAATCTGCATGTAACTGCCCATGAATCCCATTCAAGGATGGATGGATGTAGTAGTAATGCTACAGGGCAGACGGATAATTATGTGAACTCAAAGAAAGAAGTCAGAAAAGTCCAATATGGTTTATAAAATGAAGAATTCCAGGAATTCAGCCAGAGCATTTCTTTATGACTGCTGAAAGGAAAAGTGAATGTTTTTATACTGAAGAAATGTGGGTTTATTATTAAACAAAACACACAGATATGATTCAATATACCAACAACAATGGCAACCCAGTAGAACAATGCACTTTAATATTAATTTGTCTCAGCTACAAATTGTTGGTAGTTACTGGTTTTTAGCATCTATTAGTGTAAAGCAGCTGAGAAATCATCTACTCTGAGAAACTACATTTAAAGATCTGGAGTATCTATTGTCGCTGTCAGGTTATCGCTTCTGCAAACACACATCAGTGTGTCTCTGTTCTGGATTTCAGAGGAGAGCCAGCTGGCTTCGGTCCATGAACTGCGATCACCTCACCTCTCCATCCTTGCTCGCACACTCGAGCTGAAGAGACACTGCCGAGCACTACATCGTCGTTTGGCTACAGGAGCTATTGGACAAATCATCCCTAAATAAACACCTCTGTGCTGTCACTGCCGCACATGGGAGACATGTTCAATGGCCTCTGGGCTGGTGATATTTGGGGAGTCTGTTCTGTCTAATTAGGGCTTCCACTATTTTCCCAAAGCAGAATACTTGAGTGTAGTGCTGAATGTGTATGTTGAATTTACATATGCATGTGCCTGCAGGCATGTGTGCAGGGACTCTGTAGGTGTGGATGATTCTGCTTATTGGCAAGACTCAATACACTACATGTGATTAATGTGGGTGGAAACAATGGTCTCCTTCCTCTTATTGACGTCTGAGAATCATCATGGTAATTAACCAGGTGGACCTACCAACTAGATTGTTGCACAGGGCGCCTACAAGGTGGACCTGGATAGTATATACAAATAACACTACACATTCCCTAATTAATAAGTTAGCATGAAGCACTGACCCGCAGAGGACCTGGAATGTTTGGGGCCACTGGCGTCTTCTTCATTTTAGACTAACTTCTTGGACAACTTTACCAAAGTGGTGTCTCAGCCTGTGACTGTATAAGTACTCATATATGACCTTGTGAACATCCCCTACATTATCCTCCCCTTCAGGCTTCCACCATGTGTAGGTCACACTAGAGATCACACCTTGGTAAAGTGAGCTGACATTTTCATAAGCTGAGGAAATTCCCCTATGCTCCACACATGACAGCTAACAGAATTAGCCTTTCAACGATAAACCTGGTGGAGACAACTCTGAAGGCCAACAAGGGTTGAAGGGGAATTAATTTGTGAAGCCGATGTTATTTACTGCCACTGTGCGGAGAGGAGGAAAGAGCGCTGGGGGGGAGGGACATTTTCCTCTTAATAATTCGATTTCACTGGAGAAAACCTCTGGAGGCATGATTATGCCATTTGTGAAATAGCTAACACTGCAGTTTTCACTTTTACAATGTGAAAATAATTTATGGATTCTACCAGGAGCCATAAATTGTGAATTTAAGACACAACGTGTCTTTGAAACCGTGTTGAAAAGCAGCTGATTTGCATTAGTCTCAATTATGCATTAAATATATATCTTGAACTACAAAATGCTAAAGGTTTAAATCTATATGAAATGTTGGAGGATAATTATGTGTACATCAAATGTAGAAGTAGAGATGTTTGAAGACAGGAACTTGGTACCACCTGCACAGAGCAAACACCAAATGGATTTTATCGGATGATGTTTCATCCCAACACTGCACTGTAATGAAACTCCTAATGAACATGGCTGCAAGCTGCAGCAGGCAAATGAACATTCTCTGTTCATTTGTTTCCTTTCTGGAAAATCCACACGTGGGATCCATTTTTTACTGATTACATTTCAGGAACCAAACTCATTTTTGAAAATCTTCCAGTTTCACTTATTTTTCTTCTTCAGTTGTTTACTGCCGTCTCAATTTGCTGCATTTCCAAGGCACTTCCTTTGCTGCTTGTCGCACACGTGATTATGGTTAATATGATATAAAATTTTAACAAGCTCAGAATTTCATCATCAAAAAAGCAAGAAAAAATTAAAACAAGCAAGTTTATTTCTTTGTAGTTTTCTTTCCCATTGATTCAACATCGCCAACCGTCTTTGCCTTTTTGTTTTTTGTGAGCGTTGTTTTCCATTGTTTCCCTCGTTCACCCATGGCAACTGTCACGGTTCATATTAAATACACGATACTGCTTCTGTTTATTCCAAAACAAACTGAAGTTGCTGCTGGAGACATGAAACACATTCCTCCTCGTCTCCCAAACACAGTATCAAACAGACTGGAGGTGTTTTATCCAAGAGTTGCAGCCCTCAGGAAGAAAAACTGAATTCATAACAATGACGTTGGAAATGCTGAGCCTCACATTAGTTCTTAGAGTGGACACAGCCGACTTTGCTGTCGTTATGATTTAAAGGACTCCTCTCGTAAATATTGCATGTCTATCTATGAAGGGAGATGACTTCATTGATGGATAGATAAAAGGGGTGAGGTAAATAAAGATAGTGGTGAGGAAAAAATGAGAAACGGAACGACAGGAGAGGAGGATGGAAGAGACCACAAGGTGGGAGAAAACAGTGTGAAGGGGAGAGAAAAAGATGTCTTGTCAAATCGGAGTGAGGTAACACGGTAAGCCCAGCAGGGAGCTGACATAACCACCAATCTGCTCGCTGTGAAGCAGGGGGCAAACAGTTGGACCTCCACAGTAACTGAGGAGTGTGGCGCGCAGGGTGTCTGGTTGAGAGTCTCATGAATTATTCACCCCCTTGTTCAACTTTCCAGACGCACTCTTTTAGCCGGTCCGTGTCCTCTCTTGGCCCGGACATCAGGACGTGTGTGCGTGTGTGTGGACAGGTGTGTTTTTTATTGAGGAAAAGTTGAATCGTGATGCTTTTTTAATCTATTCCCACAACAACACCTGAGCGGCAACCACAGCTTGCCTCCACTGACCAGAGCAGGTCCAATAGAATACGCAGAGAGTGAGGTCTACGTGTAGGTACAAAACTACATGGTACAACAGTTGGTACTAATCTTAAAACTCTCAGTATACAGACCATCAACTTCTCTCAGAGAATTTACTGATGCCAACTACAGATCCAATCCCTGTGGCTTCTATTTCCCCCTAACTCCTATCTACAGTATCAACCTTACTGGAACAGCAATTATTGTTAAGTGAGGTAACACAAGGCCAGGGATTGAGTCAGGGCCTCACCCTGATTGAATGAGGAATGTGTTGCAGCTGCCAGACGAAACGCTGAAGTTGGTTTCAATTCATTTGATAATGTCTTCTTGACTGATACCCGCTCTGCTCGATAGGGCCAGTACCCAAATGGACGACAAGGCAGCGCCCACAGAGCGAAGGTCAAACCACTGTGATCAGTATATAGGTGTAGGTGTTTGAGTCATAAACCTCACCTCCCTCCATGTTAACCAGTGGGACACGGACCAAAATAAAATTATACAAAATATTTGCCAATGAGAAATGGAAGTCATAATATTTAAGAATTACATTTATGCATTTGAACAAAAACAACCCCTCTCCTAATGTTTATATTATTCTGACCAATTATAGGACAATATAAAAAATGGAGACTCTATCTATGGTAGAATATTGTCCCACCTTTTTACTCTAGAGAGTCACTTTCTACAGACACAGTTCAATTATTTTAATATGCAGATGGAGAACTGTGAAGAAATGTAAGAGATCTTTTGTCATGTAAATAAAATACCAGGATAATGAAGGGTAAGTGAGAAAATGATTCACTTACAAGTCATTAGGATTAACTTTGAATGATCATTCAGGTCAGTCGAGGTTAATGTGAAAATGTTCCCACAGGTAATGTACAGCACCGCTTCACATCTCATTGCTTTTATGCTTCTGAAAAAAGGCTGAAGTGATGCAGGACCATTCAGAACTCAATGTGGCAGGCAGAGTAGCGCTTTGCGAAAGTGGTCGTCATTCACACTCGGTGTTTCCTCAGCCTCAGTGCAGAAAAACCGATGACGCATTCCTCAAAGTGATCTAAGGCGATTACAATCCTATTTTGTATCCCTGTGTGAGAATGCAAACAATCTCGCCCAAATACTTCTGAGTATTTCACTGCATCAGGTGTGTATTTGTTTTGGTTTAATGAGCACATGGTTACAACTTAAAGCAACCAAATGGTAGAATAAGTAATGGTGTGTTTGTTTGGTAAAGAGCATGATTATGCTCAGGGGAGAGAGACTACTAATTTGTTCCTCCAGATGAATCATTTCCTGATGTAATAATTTGTCCCTTCTAATGACTAAATGGTGCCCTAACATTACCATTATGAATTGAAGTTACAGTGTCAGCTGGACATTTCCTGACATGTTTATTTATGCCTCTTTCTTTGTCTGGAACAAAAGTTGCTTTGCAACTGATTTCATCGACCCTCCGCCGTTACTATAGCAACACATTCAGGCCAAACTAAGGCCTAATGCCAGAGTGACACTGTTTGTTTTGCACGTTTATTGGAAATGGACCGAACAAGTGACAATTGACTTTTCTATAGTTTATGAATTTTATAACCTGCTGCAGACGCCAGGCAAACTTCAGGCACTTCAACACTGAGGGTTTGATATTTGTGTGTAGTTAAACAGCGGGAGTGAAGTAACATCTCATCATCTCCACAGTCAAAATGTTATATTTTCAGTAATATTATCATAATCATCAGGGTTTAATCAAAATGCACATTAATCATCGACTCACTGTTTATCACTTTAATGTGATGCTAATATAGGCGATACAGATTTGTTTGTTTTAATCATTTTGCTTTGCGTGGGGGTCATTACACACGTTTAACACAGGACAAACAATTTCTTCTGTTTACAGCAAGAATGAGCATCAATCAACAGACATGAGGCATGTTAATAACATGACACAGTAAATTCACATCTCCCCCGGTGAACAGAAAGAAAAGACTCATCTACCTTGTTATGAATTGTTAAGCTTCTTGTATCTAGTCAATATTTTCAACTGTAGGACTAAAAGTGCAACCACAATGGAAAAACTAATAGACCATGAAAGATTTAGTCTGCTGCACAAAACCAAGGCAGATTATGGGAACGTCAGAGGGCTGAAATACTGACAAATTCACTAACTAACTAAACTAATTGCTGCTCCAGCTTTTGAAATTCCCTCTTTAAATGAATGTCAGGGTAGTTAAAGTACAAATCTTGTAAGAGCTGTAAAAGCTGCTGCTAACAAATCCTACAATAAGACACCTGATAATAATACCACACTTCAGTGAGGTTTTCTTCCTTTGAGCAGATGTTGTTAAATTTTGGTGTCGCCCAAAGAAAACCTACACATGTTCATCAGTGATAGAAATGTGAGTAATGATGTCTTCCTTCTCCATGTAGAAACACCAGCGTATCAGTGTGCGAACACACCATGCAGGTCAGTGTATGCTACAACAACTCGTCACATCGATGAGTCACACACACAAATGGCTTTTGATATTGACAAAGTGCCACTCACACCTCACAGCCACAGCTTTGAGACTATTGAATCAAAAGCAGCTCATTATGAACAGACGGAGGTAAGAGGTCAAAGTAGGAGGCCAGAGAGCATGGTGGGGGTGAGGATGAGAGAGGAGGTGAGATTCGTGCGCATGCAGCGAGAGATAGAAACACACTGAGGAGGACAGAGAGCAAGAGAGGCAGGGGTAAGAGATGATGGATGAGAAGAGAGGGCTGGGTGCGTAGAGGTGCTATGACATATGCCTTGTGCGCTACGAAGGGCCTGGGGCAAAATAACTCATCGCTGGAATTACACAGGGGGGAGGTTGTGACTGTGTGTGTATGACAGAGTATGCATCACAGGAGCAGTAGTAGTACAGTTACAGTAAGAGTATATACAATCTTGTAATTGCAGGGCTCTGGGAGCAAGATGTGTGTCTTTACAAAGAACTGTAGAGCGAGAAAACAGCACTGTGAGATTCACACAGAAACCACCTGTTGGGGTCCGCACCTTTCACACTAGTTTGATTCTGCTGCGTAGAAAGGAAGGACGGGAGGGAGAGAGGGAACTCTACATAGGAAGGATGGAAGAAAGGGAGCGAGGAAGGCAAGCCAGGTAATGGACTGGGAGGACAGTAGGAGGCAGAGAGGAGAGGAGAGGACAGGAGAAGGGAAGGAACAAGGGCAGAGGGATGAGTGAATAAATAAGATGCAGGGAAGGATATAGGGCAGACAACAGGAAGTAAGATCCCAGGAAACAAAGTAGCTGGACGGTGAATTAGAGAGAAAGAGGTCAGCCACACAGGAAACTAGAGCATCGTAAGAGAGGAGGGCAGACTCACTCTCTGCACTGTACATGCATGGGCAGGATGAGTGACTGGTGGGCAGCTCAGAGGGCTGACGTGTGTGCAGCTCTACGGCGTTTAATAAAAACACCCTGTTTGATATGAGGATTAGGACTCGTGCTCTATACAGTTGAATCGGCTGCTATGGAGCGGGCACTGCAGATAAACACACCCTTGAATGGCAGCAGAGGACGACGTGGTAAAAATACACACACAGACATGCGACTACATATCAACACAAACCCACACACACTCACATGCAGCGCTATAATCAGCTGTATCCCTTTATATTAGGCTCTGTCAAGACGTTTAGCCCCACAGCCCACGTGCAGACGACATGTATGAGCACGCACACCAGCACAGAGGATTTAAATTGTGTAACGTGCCGGTTTTATGTAAGCGTGTCACACACCCACTCCCTGGGAGGTGACAGTTTGCAGAGCACCGAGGTAAAAGGACAGAGAGACAGAACGCAGGGAGGAGAGGAAGGGAGAGATGGAACCGTGAAAAATATATTGAGCTCAAACTGACGCACGAGTGTGTTTGACGCAGACTGTTTAAGAAATCACGTAAAAGATCCTTTGGTTGTATAACGTCTTTCACTCACATCCAATATCCCAGAGAGGCCGACCACGGCTGTACTAAAGGTAAAAAAAAAACCTCAAACTTAAACACAAATCAAATGAACTTTTCTCCAAGACAGTTTCTGTATTAATTGCAGCCCTTCAAAATGATTCTGTTCATGTTTCCATTCCAATGAATCTTGTTATGACCCAGTGTTTAGGTCTGTAGTGCAGGTGCCTCTGTTCATACTGATTTCCTTCCATTGACTCTCAATTCCGTCCCATCATTGATGTATCTGTTTTCGTTCGTTTTCCTCCCCGCCGTCCGTCCGAGGCAGCACAGAGAACCCAGTGAACGGGCGCGCTGAGCTCAGAGCGATCCGTCTAACACCAAAAGGAATATTCTAATGCTCTTCTTCAGTTTGATGGAGCAGAAAATGCGAGGCGATTGCATCATCCATTTGCCACCAAGCAGGGTGTTCTGTTTCCTCCCATCTGCTCCCAGTGAAATATGTGGCGTTCCACCATCTATCACCACAGATTTTCATTTTCTGCTCAAGCTGTGCGACAGTGTGCCCAGAAAAGACGTCTAAGGTAGCAAAACATGTAAATAAACACAACACGTGCTCAGCCAGTCTATTCCCTCGGGTGGGAAAACAGAAGGAGCGTCTTACATGCATCCCACAGCGTTTGAGTCTTTCCACATATTCAAGGTCACATGGTTGCTCTTGGCCAAAAAAAACGATCTTAACTTCAAACCCTTCTAGGAACTGAGTTCCTTTTGGAAAGCGTATATTGAACTCTAGCGGCTTGCATCCCAACTCAAACTGTTTCCGTCTTCCGCATCATCTGCTCCACGCCGATTGTCACGCTCAGCCAGCTCCCCAGCCACAATCCCCCCTGGAGACCCAATGGAAAACACTCAGAGCTAAACCAGTAAATCACTTGGAACACTTTGGCCAAATCCCTGGAGCCTGGACAATGGAACTGATTCCCTCCTGTGTCAGCTGACGTGTGGTGCGTTTACGTCCAGTGGTCTTCCAGGTCTGCATGTGGAGCGTCTGCATGAATTTCAGCAGATGCGTACAGCGTGACGTTCTGTTTCCGCAGGCAGCACAGCTTTATTATGTGCAGTCACGGTGGCGGCTGCTGGGCCCTCAGATAGAGAGCACTATTACACACAACACACCCGCTATCTGGCGACGGTTTGTAAATCACCGCTCAGGCGTTTGTCACAGTGTCATTCATGAGAATCCAACACAAAGCTTTTCAATCACAGCTCATACATGATTTGTAAATAGGCACAGATTGTGGACCAGAGGCCGTTGTGCCGACATGATATTGATGGCTCCAGAGAATTCAATGATCAAACAATAAAAAGCACTTAACAGGCGTCTGCACACGTTAGCTCTACATTTAGTTTGTCATTTCACAAATTCCTCTGATCGTACTCAGCGTGAGATGCAAAGATAACAGAGGTAAGCATCTGAACTGAAGCTGAACAGGTGGAAGATTCAGGTCAAGCAAAGAGATGAAATACTGCCTTCGAATAAAAAGCTGTGTTCTCTGCATTCAGATTCAAGAAAACCTTTGCTTTGATTGTCTGGTCCTGTTCACCTGTACTAAGGTCTGAAGCTGCGGAACAGTGGCCGTTCAGTCAACTTTCAATTTTATTTTTCTGCCTATTCAGTCCCATTTTTAAATATTTTCACATAACCTATGTGAAACCTATTTTTATTGTAGTAGAGCTCTCTGTAGTTCTTCATTTCCATTGGCTCAACACATGGGTTCAGGACCTCCACAAAGGGCATCTGAGACGATGACTTATGGCATCAAAATGAGAAAAGTGCATAGTTCTGCTTCAGGAAAAATACTTCTAATGTTTCTCCGATCTCTAATTTCCATCTGCACTGGCAGGTTTATTGCATGTCCACACTGTGCAAAATTGGTGTAATAGTCTCAGCCGCCGTCTGTGTCAGACTGTATCACATCAATTTTGAGACAAGTCGTGATGTGCAATGAATTAGCAATTGGCAGCACCATGATGTGCAGTAGATTTGTTTACCTTTTCTTTTCTGCAGTGGAAAACAACAAACATAAAAAAACAACATTTGCCCTTTGGGGTAGAACTGCTGTATAGATAACTTCAACAATCAAAAATGACATGCATGGTGTATAATATACTGGAATATCTGGGCAAGGTTATATCGAATGAAATTGAATTTGTGAGGGCTGAACACTGGGTACTAATGCACTCCCTCCTGCACTTGGATTGAATGTTGACATTCAACTGCGTTTGTTGCGTTCAAACAGGAAAATGAACCCAGTTACCAGCATTACTGAGCTGATTCTAACTGGGCGGTCTCAGGCTGTGACAGCTATGATCTGTGGACGTGTGTCTTACAGCATAATCCAGGACCAGGGCTGGCCTGATGTGTGGCTGATGATATCACAATTGTTTTCAGACATCAAGTTTGGAAAATATTTAAAGGACTGCCATATATATGTTTGCATTTTAGACATGCAGAGTGAGCATGATCCTGTGTGAGCCGTGTTCTCTCATGGACTCACTTTGCCGCTACACTGGGGGGGCTGGCAGGAACTTTAGTGTGCGGCAGCTTTAATAAACAGTGTCACAGAGTCTTGAGAAAAAGTTCAACTACAGCCATTGTTTTGGGTCTCTACCATTTCCTGCGGGAACTATTTAGCGAGTATTTTTCAGCTAAATGCTTCCCTATGTTCTCCAGTTCGTCTCTGATGAAGACCGCCTGCTGTTTGACACTGAGCAGCCTGTGTACGGTGGGCTTTTGGGGGAGATTTTGTTGCTCTGAAAAGAGCTGCCTGCTCCGAAAAAATGCAAATATGAGAGCGAGCCATGACAGTAAAGTTGGGAACTCCAAAACAAAACGATGACGTGAGGCAGCTGCAGAAATGGGGGGGGGTAATTATTTGCTGTTTTCATTGCGACGAGCGATCACATTGTTTTCATGTTGTCATTTTATTTCAGATCACGCTCACACAAACTGTATGTGAGGCTTTTATCACTCCGCTTTGTGTCAAAGGGGACTTGATGGGAACTTGATTTTCTCGAGCACTTCAGAGGCCCTTCTTCTTTAACAGCAATCCACTTGAAGAGTAATGGCTTCAATATTCCTCTCTCTCACTGTCCTCGGCTGCAGTGGCACATATGCTCAGCTTCTCTGCCTTTCCTCACCTCAATAAAAACTGAAATGTTTTAGATTTACAGCGGCTTTGTGCTAGATCCACTCCAGAGGATGATTTCTATTGAATTCAGTAGCTCGTCTTGGCTTTTGTGCGGTGCCATTTTCAGGTCAAAATATAATCGAATGCCTTGTAACTGCATCGCTGCAGCTCTGCTCACACACAGACTCTGACCCGGTGGCATTTACTGAGAAAGGGAGGATTTAGACTTAAAGCCAACAAGTAGAACAGAAATCGGAGAGAAAACAAACAAATAGGAAATCTACATTTGTGCATCTTCCTGAACTAAAACAAATTTGTGCTGATTATAAGTGGCTGTTTAACACTGTGATGTATTGGACACATTTAGTCATTTTGGAAGAGTCACTGCCAATAAAAAATTGTTGACTTTGCCAGGAAATGACAAGAGCAAGGGAGGAGGTAGATATGAAGAGTCTGAACAGATGGAGATCACACAGTCGGAGCGGGAATTAAAAAAAGACAAAAACAATCAGTAAAAGAAACACCTGATTCAAATGATTACCTTCTGAGCTGCTCATCTGCATAAACCTCGCTCTGACACCAATCACCACACAGCCACTGAAATGAGGTCCACTTGTTGTTGTTGTTGTTGTTGTGTTAAGCGAGTGTTGTTGATCTCAGCAGGTTAATCGGCTGACAATTGTAATGAGCTGTGGGCCTTCAATGCAAAACAAATTATCTTGATTTTAAGACAGTTTTGAGGACTGGGAGATGAGTCACTGACAACCCAGCACAGCAAAGTAGCCACACATGATGCCATCACGTAACATTCAAGCACACTCACAGGATTATGGGAGCGCTTGCTATGAATAGGATTGGGGATGAGTAACTGATTACAAAAAGAAGGTAACTATTTCTACTACAATATTTGAATAATAAAATAAATTTGTATTTTATTGACCAAACAATAAAGTTATCACCAACACCCCAATTGTATCCCCAGTCCAAACAGTCACTACTCAATATTCAGAAGTGTTTCCTCATTCTTTAGGAGGCTCAACAAAAATGTCTCTGTCATGAGTTGACTGTCAAACTTCACTGATACCCATAATGTCTCTGGCAAGAAAAACAATCCCAACAAGAGCTAGAGAAGCAAAGACTTAAGTACATAAGCTAACTGCAGGGAAGAGGAGCAGGCTAGCATAGCTAATTATGATCCTCCACACTGTCCAGCAGGCGACAACGCAAAGACGAACAAGAGACGAAAATCGCCCCTCATCCTCCTTCAGGCCAAAACCATTATGACAGCTGGATCCAATGAGCCATAGCAAACTCTTACATCAGTAGGGACCCGGGTCTCTGTGTGTGTGTGTGTGTGTGTGTGTGTGTGTGTGTCTGGCTAGGCTGCTTTAGTCCCCATGGCCAATTTCCTTGTAATGTTCCCTCTTCAATCTTCTGTCCCCCCCTCTTGGCAGCCATTATAACGGTAAGTGACGTGAAGTTAGAGAACAGAGGCGCGGAGCAAGCAGCAGAATTCAAATCTGGCTTTACTCAAACGTGCGTGTGCGTGTGTTTACAAGATGACATGATGATGCGAGCATGATGGATCACTGTCAAAGAGGTAAAGAGGGCCAACCTCTTCTATCTGCGGTGTGACATCCTCGTTCATATTAAACTTTGCAGCCTCCTTCCATTTATCCTGATCTCACTCTCAACACTGAGCCGATGCTCTCTTTCTTCTTCGCTCTCCAGCTGTTTGCCCGCAGACGGCACCTTGATGAGAGTCTGCCTCGTCTGTGGCGACTTTTCACTTTGTGACTTTGGTTATTTTCTATCTGCCCCACAGTTAAGTTATAATAGGAGTTATTATTCCAGCACCTCCGCAGGTGGCCTTATTAGAGAACTGAAGAAAGACACAAATAAATCGTATTGTCCAGATGTTGTCTTTTGGTCAAAGGGTCAAATGTTTTTTACTTCTTCTACTTTCGTGTCCTGAAGGCAAAACTTTGATCAAAACAACTCAAACTGCAGAGGAAAGATGGTCAAACACACACAATCACATTCTTCAGGTTGCTGTCACAGGCATCCCCATTTTTCTTTAAATTCACTTTTAGACTCAGCTTCATCCAGCCCGATCAATTGAAGCACTCAGAAGTGATAAAGATCTACGCTCAGTGGCTGATGTGGGTTTCATCGCAGAGACACACAGCGGGCTTAAAAGCCAACATGAGAAGTAAGAGCCCTGAGAGGACCAGTGAGACGTGGCGCAGGTGAGGAATGGAAGGGGATATTGTAGAGTCAGGAAAAAGATGGAAGGCATGAAGAGCAGAGACTAGCACGGGGACTGGAGGGATTCACTGTGATGGTAAAGTAATAAATCACTCTATTTTCCAATAAAAAAAATGATTCTCGCAAACTGTAAATGGTTTTTCTTCAGCTGCTCCACTGTCAGCTCCCACCTCTGCAGATAACCTCCTCTGATGAGTGAAGTGATGCTGAGCACCCCGAGCAGGAAAAGAAGAGCAGCACAGAAAGAAAGAGGTAAGGTTGCAGTCATCAAAGACTTTCATGCTGTTAAAACAACAGCAAGAAGTCTGAAGAATTCTGTATTAGGTAAAATGTCCGTGCTTAAAAACTATATTCAAATACATAATAAATAAAGGAAGTGAATAAGCCAAAGAATGAAACAAATTAGCACAATTTAAATGTATTTAAAAATTATGACATTTTAATTTGGTAGTTCCAGATTCAGTAATTTTGAGAAATTTATTTGGGTAACATGTATTGTCACTGACAGGGAGGACGCCAGAAATTACCCATACCATGTAAACCCAGGAGCTGATCCAACACTCCTAATAAATACAGTTCCTATAACTTGTGTTAGAGATGGTGAGGCTGTCGATGGTGCACAGGTGAAGTGATGCAACAGCTCTACAGATGGTTCAGAAGCAGAAGCAGAAAATAACAGGATGCAATGTGCCAGGAGAGGTGGGTGGACTTGCTGGTTTGGTTGCAAAAGCGAAGAGAGACCCAGAGAGAGAGAGAGAAATAAAACAGACAGAAAAAAAAGGTACCAAAGGACACAAATTACATGGTTCCAATATAAACCGCTAAAGAAAATAAAAAGCACGGGCATTTAGGCCGGGTGTCTCTTTTGCTTCACTGCTCCCTTGTTTCCTCTCGTTGCTCATCCCTTTCTCTTGTCTCACCGTCTCCGCTCTGCTTAAATTATCTGCTCACTGGCAGCTACACTGAGTAACCACTCCTGACAACCAGGTGTGGAATGACAGGGCCGCTCACATATTGTTGCACTCAGACACACACGCGTGCTGTGCAACCACATGCTTCTATAAACACAAACAATGAGCTTCTCGCTGTCACACACACAAGAAGAGAACTGGCTGAAGCATCTAGCTGTTTATGAGGGTGGACCAGGGAATAAATGCAGGTACAAAAGAAATGGAGAGAAAAGAAAGAACAAGAGGACAGGGAGAAAATACAAGGAAAGGAGGAGCTGTGTGTGTGAAGTGAGACAGAAGAAAGGAAATGAAAAAAGGAACAGAGGAGGAATATCAAGAGCAGGTTGAAGAGGACAAGCAGAAAGTGGTGCCAAGAAATGAAGAGGAGGTGCTTCGCTTGTCTTACTCCTTCCTTTCGTTCTGGCAGGCAAAGGTAAATGAATCCTTGTGGGTTCATGCTAAGGAACATTAGATCTTAATTTCTTCCACTGTAAAAACAAAATGAAGCCCAAATATCCTGGTCACAGGGGGATGCAGTGGCACTTTTGATGTGATCTGGAGTCAGAGTCGAACCTCAGTATCGTGCTCAACCAATTTCCCATGAAATAACATGGAGGAGGTGGAGTTTGTGATCTATCCTGCATCCACCACCAGGGAGAGATGGGGGTGATTTTTATACTATATTCACTCCAGGCTTCAAACCAATAAAACTGTGGTCTCTTGACACGAGACCCCTTTCAGCTGTGTGAATATTAAGCATCTGTCCATCACAGCACTTAAGAACCTTTGAGGAGGGAGGTAGTGATGGGTGTTGATAAAGCCATTGATGTGGACAGCTCTTTGCGTCATGTCAGCTTACTTCAACCATGACCTTTCTGTAAACTCCATACTCCCTAGAGTCTAAACTGTGGTTCAGACTGACGATTCATTTGTATGTTAGCGTCTTCATCAGCAGAATTAAGCAAACACAACAGAGCTGATTTGCCTGAAACTTGACAAATAAACCCATTCTATTTTGACATGGATTTATTTTTGTTTCGTCCTTTTTTATTTTTTTTATTTCACTTTTAAAATTCAAATTGCCAGACAGGGATCCCGTGTAGATGAAAATTAAACTGAGCATATTAAGAAAACCTATTTCTCCCCATCTGTGTTGCATTGTGTTCTCATTGTGTTGCGTCAGATGGAAGTGCCAAACTTCAAAAGATTGTTGGCGTGTCCTCAGCCATACACCACATTGAAATAATGAGCAGTAAAATTCGGCTCTCTGGAGCAAACAGTATTAAACAATTTGATGCTGTGATGTACCTACAACCTAATATGTTTCATTAGGACAGAAATAATTCAAACTATAGGCTTCACACTTGCTGCCAGTCGTGGGTGTATTGCACATTGTTTCGTCTCAGGTTTTGTTTTACGGTTTGGCATGAGCTACTGTATGTGCATACTGACGAAGAATGAACAGATGCTTTTTTTTACTCCTCTGCTCTACTTTAAAAATAAGAATGAGAGTGAGAGGAAAACAAAACCAGAGAAGCAACACTGACTTGTCAAAGATGGCAGATGGGGGAATAATAGGAGAGAGAAAAAGAGCGAAAATAAAAGTGAAGTGCAGAGAAATAAGAATTGTATTATATTTGGGTAAGGGTAAGGTTAAGTTACCAGGAATTTAATGTAACTGAGCATGTGGGGGATGTGGTTTAATGCTTTCATTGTGGAAATAAATGTCAGACTTTCTGTCTTCAATCACTTTTGTAGAACAGTCACACGCAAAATATGATATTCACTTCTTTGCAAACACACACACTCAGCTGCTTACATCAGTGTGTGAGTGTGTGAGTGATTTCCCACCACAAAGGAACACAGTTGAGCCTGTGCTGCTGCTGCTGCCTCTGTATTGTCATCCGAGGTCTCAAAGCACAATGATCAACCAGCATGGGAGCACTGTTCAAAGGCCCTGGAAAAAAGAGGAATCTCCTTCCTGTTCGTAAATATCTACATAATGACAAAACCACATCATTATCAGATCAAGGGATACAACATCTTAGTCAGCTTCAGTTCAGCTCAAGAGATTCTGCCTTTTGTACTCAGCAACATCTGATGTGATCCTGTTCCCTGATGTAAATCCTGTCTTTTCTGTTCTTAACACAAACTGGTGAAGACGTGGAACCATCTTTTACAATTTAGCCCTTCTGGGAACGATAACTCTCAATACAATTCCTAAAGGAGGGATAGTTCACCACATTGATAAATACATAGTGTACCTAAAATATCCCTAAACTTGGACACTGCCATCTTGTAACCTTGGGGGACACAGTAGCGATTGAAGAATGGAACTGCAGTGTCAACACCCTGCTGATTCATGCACTGACCAATCAGGCTCTTATGGCACAATATTTATAAACTATAGTAGAAAAAGTACCTATACAACACATATATTGGATGTTTGTTTGTTTTCACATTTTTAAACATACTTTTAACTCTGGGCAGAGGCTGCAGTAACTTCCACAAGATAAAATAATCTCTCCCAAGAGGCATTTAAAATGGCAAGTTAAAAATTAAACTACAGCCTCACGCAACCGTTCACTCACACTGTTGATTTAAACAATGTTCTTCTATTGAACCGGTGGAGCAAGAATGTTGTGAGGTGATTACATACGTTGGCAAGTGCCCCAGAAGCTCTAGAACTAGTCATTGTGGAGAAAGAAAAAAAAGCATAATCCTCTGCTGTGTTGACTCTGCATTTGGACTTCAAATGACCAACCGGCACTCAGCCGTCTGAGAGGGGAGGCAGAGGCTTGCTGGTGTCAACTCGTGATAATGACTTGTGTGTCCAAGGAGCATGACCTCTATAAATACTGGAGACGGACGCCTAAATATAGATATGACAGCAAGAGAAGCACAAACACTCCACAGCAAACACTATTAAGGCTGGGTCACAGACAGGACAAGGAGAGAACTGACATACCGAACAAAAACTACTCACACACAAGCTGCTTTCAGACAAGGGTCAACACATATTGATGAAATTTCCCCGGGTGAAATATCCAGAATTACACCAAGAATAGGCAGATGAAAATGTCAGCATGAAAGCATGAAATATAAGAGCTTTGGTGAAAATAGCTGACACCAGTGTTGATGTGTCTGAGCACTGAGCTTTGAACGGGAATTCTACGTGTTTAGAATTTATTTTATATCATGTTTAACCTTTATAACAACCGCTGGCAAAGGAATTGATCCCTTTATTACTTTGTAAATCAAAAGAACATCAATACATTTGGACAGTTAAATCATCATGGAAAAGGTTCAAGCTAAAAATTCCAAATGTTATAGTTTTGTAAATATATATTTGAGATCATTAGTCATAACTCCAGCTCAGTTACAAATGAATTTGTTGGTTGTCAACCTGATATTCCGTCTTATATTATGTGCGATGTTTATGTCTCTTTTATTGTGTTGCTACCCTTTTGTATTTTTGATGAAAAACCCATCACAAGCATATTTAATATGGGCTGTTTATTTTGCTTTGATTAGGCTGGCACGACAGTACTGAAGCGTCCATATAATCCATATAACTCACATTTAAAATGATTGGCTCATAAAGTTATTGCCCGGAAGAATCTGGGATTTATTTCTCGAACGAAACTTTGGAGCTGACACGTTGGCAAAATATTTTACCTATGAAATGCAACGGAGGAAAATACACAAAGAAATTAAACGTAAAAAAGGTGTGCATGAGTGCGTGGCGGCCTTGTCTCCTGAGGGCCATAATGATCTGCGGTCAGGGTCAGGGTTTCTGAGTTATGGGAACATATCGATCCCAGCCGGCCCTGCAGTGATTGAGTGTTGTTTGTGGGGACAGTAGCTCCCCATCACTGAGTCCTGAGTGCTGCTTGTTGGACGAGAAGACGAAAAGAAAAACCCAGGATTTATCTGCCTCTGTTGATGGAGAACACACCCTCCTCCCTAAGTGCATCTCCTGCAGTAGCAGCTGGTGATACATGCTGTATAGTGAGGTAGCCACCAAACAGGCAAGCGTGAACAGACAGTAGGACACTACTCCACTCTCAACATCTTGACAGTCTGCTCCAATAGAAACCATGTTTTAGATGAATTAGCTGTCATGTCCTCGATCCTTGTAAAGGCCACTCAAAGAGTAGTACTGTACACTGTTCCTTCCTTAGCAGTATCTCAGTAAAGTCCTTTAGCCTTTAAGAAGTGGGTGTTTACACTTCTAAAAATTAGATCACCTTCATATGAATTGCCTAGTTTGTCTTCATAAGAAAATATAGAATCAGAGGAGGGACTGGATGAATAAGGCATCAAAAGCCAGGCTATATGCAAATTAAATATTTTTTCATAACATCAGCTGATTAATTGTTCTAAATGTCTTTATGATTTTTTTTTCTTCATATAATGGGATATTTAGAGGATTCTAACCTAAGAAGGCATAATTCCACCAGAACAGCTGAACAGTTACGGGCTCAAGAGTAAGACGGCTGCTACACGTGAGTGAAACACCATCAGGTTGGACAGGATGTCAGCATTTAGGAGGGGCTGAGAATCACCACCTTCCTGCAAAACACCTTCAGGCAAGTGAAGCTCCAAAAAAGCCCAACACTTGGCGCATCAGTCAAAGAGTGCTAAATGGAACGGTAGAAAACAGTCTTCGGCAAAGAGGAAATGGGGGCCATAAGTCAAAGCTCGCTCAAAGGGACAGCTAAAGACTTTACAACAACATTTCTACAAACATGAATTAGAAACTGGGGACTGGGGCTTTCAGCCTAAATCAACAACTCTTTGATACTGAAATTCTACATCAAGGGACTTCTTTCAAAGCTGCTGTCCAAATCGAGGCTGTCACTCACAATCCAGGGCCACTGTAAAATGTGGCCATGAAAAGTAATATCATTCTCTTTATCTATTCCCATCTGCACAGGTTCACATTTAGCAAAAGCCACAAGGTGTCCTCGACCCTCAATGAACTCTGTTAAACAAACTCTATTAAACAAATGCTGTGTTTGTAACCACCTGGCTCTGGGCAATCATTACGTGAGAAGGCCTCAGCAGGGTCATGTATAATTTAAGTCACATTGCGGACGGTCATCAATTCCCTCATCCCATATTTCAAGATAATGCTCCCCCCAGACAGCTCACATCCAATTCAACACAGATTTAATGACCACCGCGATAATGTTACACACCTTCTTTATCACCATCATCTAAATCATTCAGTCTCTATGCAAAGTTTGGCCTAGAAAGCCCATTGGACTTCCATGCTGACGAACTGGAATCATTCCTCCATAAGGAAGGATCATATCTGACAGACGAGCATGACAGCTCTCCGAGGATGATTGACACTGTTCTGAGGAGACTCGTCCTGCTTTTCCCTCTCGCTCGGCACACCAAAATAATGGCATGTTGATTCGATGCATCTGTGTATCTGTGGCAGGGGAAAAATTATCTGAAATATTATCGAGTGGGACTGATTTATACGGTATTAGCATATTTCCTGAAATAGTTGCAGAAGCCTTCATCTGTCTCAAGTGCAGAAGATCTTTGCGTGAGATTTTGTCATTTGGCTGAATCCTGTCCTGTTTCCACATTCTAGAAGTATTACAAGCCCCACAAGGCAAAGTGAGTCAGAATTAATTATTAAAACACACAGATTGATTATATCCTTCAGTTAATTAAGTTAAATAAAAAAATGTGACGCATTTTAAACGAAAGCCACCAGAGTTTGTTCAGTTTTTAATCATTCGACCACCTCCCTGGCTGTTGATACTGAGCTGTTAATTGACTCTGGGTTTTTATGTGAGGAAATACAATAAAGGTTTTGTATTTTCCACTCTTCAGGGTTAATTGCACGAACAACAAGCAAGCTGTCAATAAGACAATGATCGAAAGTCAAAAGGCCATGAATCTCATGAGACACATTGTACAGTGGTTAGCAGAAAAATATTTCTAAGACAAATTTAGATAAGATCAGAAAACTAAATCCTGCGTGATGATTCCAGCAGGCAGATGGTGAGGTCAGAATTTGGCATCAACGGCATGAATCCAGGGATCAAACGTGCCTTGTGTGACAGGTGGTGGAGATGTAATAGTTTGGGATCTGTTCTCTTGGCAAAATTTGGGCATCTTAAAACCAATCATTGCTTGAAAGCCACTGCCTATCTGAGCATCATGGCTGACCATGTGCATATCTTAATGGTCACAACTTTAGCTGAATGGTTTCACAAATATGAGAATTAGTTTAGGATTGTTTAATGGCCTCCCTAGTCACCAGATCTGAATCCAGTGGATGAGGAAGTGTGTGATTTTAATCATGTCACCATGGACCGGAATCTTCTGTGGTTTGTTTCTGGCATCTACATGAATCAAAGCCACAAAGATTTAAGCAAAAGGAAGTCCCAGTTCCCTTCTCTGTCATTGAATGTGCTCCAGCTCTAGTATATTTCCAACACACTGCTCATTTTCTTCTTATATTTCCTTGTGTATATGGGTTTGCATGAACACTTTCTGGATTGCCACCATCTGCATGTGGCAGGATATGTGCTGCTCTCCTCGTGTTTACATGTCTACATTTCACGCTCCAGTCCAAGATATGGATCTGCACGTCATGATGCCATGATTGCTAGGAACCTCCTCTGTGGACCATCAGATACCAGATACTAAGGACACAAACAAACAACCTGCCCACTGCATCAACATGATTTCAACTGTAGGACCAAAGAAGGGACCAATAACATCACAGATAAAAAAGCGAAAACATGTGAACACATACATGCATGGGTGCTCACAGCCTTCTCCCAAGACAATAATGAGTTCTTGAGGTTACACAATCATCTCTAACTGTAATTGCCTCACGGTCATTGGCCGGGGAGCCGCCCACCACCTTGACCGGAGAGAGGGTGTTTAACCAAGTTGATTGAGTGGATAAGGGGATGAGATGGGGGGGGGGGGGGGGGGGCGGGTGCCGGGGGGGGGGGGGGGGGGGGGGGGGGGGCAGCTGACCTTGAGGGAAGGTCAGTTTGTTTTCCGGCGCTCACGTTCTCATTGTTGCTCACTCAAAAGAGCATATGTGTGTTGATATCATAGCAGCCCTACGTACGTATAATTCAGTGAACAACATGGGTTCAATTCTCCCCTAGCAGGTGGGGAGGTCCTGTTGTTTCTGCTGCTAGCAAAGAAGATTGTCAGAACGCAATGTGCTTTCGGGTCTCCATAACAATGCCACCCACAGTTTCCATCGCACGTGGTTCTGCCTTTGCAAGGCGATTCACATTTCCCACAGTCTCTCCAGACATTGCAATCAGATGTAAGATTAATCAAGTGTTTAGCTATGCAAACAATATGCTCAGCAGTCTCCTGTCTCCATGATTAGTCTGTGCATGAGTTGTCTTTGTAATTGTTATTACTCAGAATGTCTCCTAATGTTTAAAACCATCAAAGACCGAGACCACGTCCATAGACTTTTTTTCTCAGACGCAAACAACTTTGCATCTCAAATATGTCTCTGCAGACGTATCTCTGTTTTCCAGGCATCCGCAGAGTCCTCCTCAATGTCCCATGTTGATTTCCGGAACATTTATCCATGTCTTTCACCTGCTGTACTGTAGTATATTGCAGCAAGGGCAGGATAGATTCATGCATGAATAAAATCCAAATAGATTTTTGAGTCTATTTTTACTTCTTCACACCTACAAAACTGCCAACAAAGCCTTGAAGTTGGCATTAGGACAAATTAAATAAGAAACTGGCACCCGCTCACTGGCAGTTTGTTACGTATGCCTTCAAAAATATGAGGTTTGCTTTGGTCTTGGCTCACCACAGAAATTCTTGTTCACCCAACAAATGCTTGCCATACATTTTGTCAGCTCCATCCAGCTGGTTGCATTTTTTCATTCTGCAGCTTCAGTGCATCTCTGTCCTTCCTGTATTGATGAGTGGCAATGTTACAGCCACCTAGTAAGATCATGACTCTATCAAACAAATGAGGAATGTGTAATTGGTGTTTGCCAAGGTTGCATGTGCTCACATCACAGTGATGTCAATTGTTATGACATCACTGGGTGAGATGCGACTGCAAGGCCTGAGAAAGGTGATCAACATCTTTTGAGATTTACAGAATATAAAAGAAGCTTAATGGTCAGTGTCCTTCTTCCTTATGACTTGTGTGGTTAAATAAAGCATTACAAAATTAAAGTCAAGGCCACAGCCTCAAATGCCTGAACTGGAAACAGGTAGCAGATGTACTGACAAAAAATATTATATGACTGACCAAATTCATGTTTATGCTTTTATTCACTAACACTGTGATTAGAAGGACATGGTTAACCATTCTAAAGACTGGAAGACACCCAAGGCAATGTGGTTACAGCAGAGCTGCTCCACTGGGGCAGTGAGGTATTAAGTGCTTTGCTTTAGGCAACCACAGAAGAAGTCCTTCTTAAACCAATAACAAATCTCCCTGGAGGTTTGCGCCAACAGCGTTGTGGTCAGAAGCATACTCCTCTTCCCTGGAGGCCACAAACTCATCTATGTGCATGTGAAGCGAGATGATGTCATCACAGGGAAAGAAATAAAACCAAAACGTATCTTGTGGCTTCACGGTATTGATAACGACGTCATGTTGCTGTCACAAGCATCATCCTCGTCGCTGTTTGATAGGCCAAGCATGCACAGGGGAACGTGTAATGAGCCTATTCCCCCCTCCCTCTGATCATTCCTGATGATAAAATGAAATGTCATCCTCTGGGATTTTAATTGCCTCCCGCTTCTTGCATCTTTACTCTTTAATCACTTTTCTCCAGAGGCGATAACACTAAAACGTTTTGTTTATCAAAGCGCGAATTGCAGTCACAACCTAAATATCAATCAATCTAAGCTCCTCCACATCAACCCTGCCACCGATCACACACATCTGTCACTTCATTCACAACGTCATCAGAACAAGTTCATTTCAATCCAAACCAAAAAAAAATTCAATATATTCAAATCATCAAACCATCCTAAACCAAGGCTGCCAGCTCATTATCACTAATCTATTGTGCACACTTATTCATTATCTGTTAGTTTCACTGAAAATAGCAAGTAGCTAACCTGCGGCTTTAAACCCCACGGATGTACTGTTTTATCAGTACAAAGAGCGCCCCCTGTTGCATCTTTATGTATCTTGCTTCTGAAGATCAATACTGACACGAGTGCCAAGGTTCCCCTCAACAACCTTTCAGAATTGCACAAATCCAAATAAATCTGGATCCGCACTTTAATATCTGCTGCGGGAGAGATGGAGAGAGGGGGTGGAAAGAGAAGCTCCCGGACCTGTTGACCCAGAGCCATACAGAGAAAATAGAAATTCATTATCCACTGTGCGTATGGAGCAACCTGCACGGGCATCACGTAATTGAAAAGCACAATTTATTCAGATGAATTTGCCCTCCTCCTCAACATCCAACAGAGGCTTGGAACCCCCTAATAACCACATGACAAGCACCCTATTCACCAGACACTCTGCATGACGAGTAATTAACAATTTCAATTATACCATCTCAGAATAAACTGGTTGTTTGCGTCGTTCATGTGTCTTTTGGCAATGCAGCACAGTGGAGAATAGAATCTCCTCTTTCTTTCTCCATGTTCTAAACGAAGTCTAGAGTCAGTTATTATTTTATTTGTGTGGTAGGACGGAATGTTTCAAACTGATGTTAAAAAAGTGAAAACAGATTTTTGTAATTAATCACAAATAAACCTAATCCGCACGGACTGAATCAGAACCACTGACTGGTTCTATTATTTCAGGTCTGGCATCATGAGGAGAGCAGATTCTTTCTCTTACCTGTTCATACATTAAAGAAGAGCGCGTCCGCAGTTGTCCAGGAGAAGAAAAAGCCTTGTAATCCTCAAATATAAGGTCTATACTTTCCAGGTTCCTCTCCCCTGCTCTCAGTAACTCCAGAGCCTCCGCTGCGTCTCCGCTGGAGAGGACTGATATCCGAGAGATTCAAACCCAAAGCTAATATCCGACCAGGAGGATTCCGCTGTAAAAAGCACCCCGGCTCATCGTCTTCCTCTCGAACCCTCCGTCAGGTTCACACAGACATCTGTCAAACAGCAGTTGGCGCAGGGAACCGGAGGAGATGGATCGGACACCTGCGCGCATCAGAAACCGATGGTGCGCCTCAGGAATCCACGTGTCTCTTCTCTCCCGTCTTCTTCACTCTTATGTCCACCGCATCAGGGACACTAACAGTGGCGAGAGGTTCAGAAACCATATCCAAGTTGCCCAGGGAAGTGATGTCTCCGTCGGCGCAGGGTGACGCGCAGCGCCCCGGAGTCTGGAGAGGTTACAGGCGGCACCGGAGAATGTCAGGTGTCCTCAGAGAATGGGTGGAGGTGGATGTTGTGCGTTGGGGAGGGGGCGTCGTGGAAGACATGCAGAGGTGTGTCCAGCCTCCACTTTCAATCCATGCCCCGCACGAATACAGTGATCTCCAGCCAAAGCAGACGAACTGGAGGTGATCGCCCACGACACCTTGTTGGAAACTGCGTTCGCCTCGTCTCTCCAAACTCGGGGAATTCCTCAGGTGATGCGCAAACTGCGCGACTTTCTTGGCCCAGACACTGCGCACAGACTCGATACTGCTGGAAACTACAGTCGCCTGTTGCGGTGCAGGTTGCTGAGCCCGGTGGTTCGTCAATAGTTTGCCCACTCACCGCTCGATGGAGCCTAAAGCTGCGCACAAACTATCGACGGAATCCGAGGGTGGATTCATCTCGCCGGTAAAATAAACCGTGAAGTGGATTTGGGAGATTCAGACTGAGCCACAGACTGTTCTCCCGTGATTCCACTGTGGTCGTTGTTGCTGACTGCTCCACTTTAAGACGATTTAATAAGGACATTACTCAATGGGTCCTTTACCCGCATTGATTTCTACAAGCCACAAGCTCAGTGTCTGCCGGGGGATGCAGGTGGGAGGCTAAGGGGCCTTTGGGGTGTAGAAAATGAATATTTGAAGAGCAGGAGGTGTGTGGCAGAGAGAGAGAGAGAGAGAGAAAGAGAATGGACAATGCCTGTGTCTAAAGAAAGTGAGAGAGGAGGAGGGAATCAGAAAGAGGAGAGAGGAGAGGGAGACAGAGACAAATAGACAGTGAGAGAGTGAATGGGCAGTGCCTGTGAGTGTGTGTGTGTGAGTGAAAGAGAGAGAGATCCTCCAACCAGCACTGTGTTCAGCAACCAGCCAGACAAGCAGCTGTGGTGCAGCCGTTAGCATTCAGAAAATGGTTTAAATCACTATAAAAGTAAAGCTTATTAAACTGCAATGGGACAAACCACTGATCGGTCACCTCTTAATGTTTCCACGGTGAATCATTCAAGCACTAATCTGGCTCTAAACTACATTTGAAATGATTAAATGATTGTGTCAGGCACAGATGTTGATGAAGGCACTGCTGAGTTACACTCATTATCACAAGTTAGGACTCTGCAGATGTAATCCAGCAGTGCTCATAATCACAAACCGCACATCTGGAGGGTTGAGGGTTCATCAATGAATTAGCCTTGTGTCTATAAGTAAATGTCAATCATCGTTTTAGAGCACTTGACAACATTGACCTTTCGAAGGACAATCCCCCGTCCACAAACAACAGTTTCACAACACCCCGAGGGGAAAGAAGAATCTAGATACAACACAAAAATAAGAGCTTGAAGAGTGCATGATGTCGCTCTGCAAGGAGTGCGTGATATATCAGTGGAGATCTTTATAAACTTGTTGAACTTTTGTGGTAATGCTGCAGCAGCAAACATGTTGTCTTGATATCACCTCTTCGACTCCCCTTTGTGACCTGGGTAATTTTGTGAATTTGTTCCCTTCTATTTCAAAATACAGCAGAAAATAGGCTGTAATCAACACGCCAAAGGATTTTTTCTTCTTCTAGTCGGCCGTTTGATCCTCTGCCTAATGGTCAGAAATTACTGTCGTTAGCTCTTTTATTTGTCATCATTCACACTGGGGCCTCAGTCCCTCGTTCTAATTTCATTCATCATTGCAGCTATTGTGCACGGCTGCTCTGCACAGGTCAACATGTGCTCACATGAAAAGGTTGTGTTTTCCAGTCTGGGAAAAAAAAAATAAGAAAGAAGCCTGGTTTGCTTTAACTACAGATAATTCAACAGCTAAGTCTCCATCAGCTTTCTGTTCTGCATAACCAATTTTGTAATTTTGTACATACATAATCTGAAAAAAAAAACTTCTTGGCATCTCAACATTGCCTGTATGTATCCCCTGCCCTTCCAAGCAGCTCAACAATGAGAGACTGTGAGCCACAAACTGAGGCAGGCAGTCAAAAACATATCACAATAAAAAGCTAGGAATAAAATGACACATCTGGGGATGGTGCCAAAAATCAGTTTGCCAACAGAAGTCAATGGAAGAGAGATTTCCTATCTGAGCAAATTATTATGGTGATTTTGTCAACACAAAAGTGAATATGGACCTCTGCTCCATATTATGCAATAGCATCACTATCACACATCAGAAAAGGTATTAAGCATGGAGCCCTACCAGTTGCAGCTAGTAGCTCAAAAGCCAGACATTTAAATGTATAACATTAATCTCGCCTCATCAGTCCCAGTTCAAAGGTGCTCTGATTAAACTGTCAAATTAAGACCCGAGATCTCGCACAACCTCTCACAGAAACAGAGAGAAGCACAGCAGTGGGGACAGCATGGTTTATCAAAATCTTATTGGATTTCACCTTGTCCACTGTTACCGTGAACAGAACAAGGAAGGTCAAACGGCTTCCGAGACGCCGGTGACCACTCCCACCACAGAGGCAGAGCGGTCGTTGTGCACCACAGTCACGTTCAGCTGTCCCCCATTGCCCTCTTGTCTCTTTTCACATCAGGTCCTCATACATGCCAGTGATGGATCACAGGGAGTACAAGGAGGGGTGCTGAAATATGGAATGCAACATGATACAGACGAACATGGCCCCATTGATTTGTATACTTGGATTTCTGCTCACGTGCTGGACCAGGACAAACTTACAGGGACAGCATGAGGAGACTGGCATGAAAGCAACCGGTGGCGATGGCTGGGAAAATTTGCATTACAAGACCCTGGGAAAAGAAAGCCCACTACAAGAGGAAGAACAAGGTTTTTTAAGAGGAGTTAAATTTGGGGGTGTTTCATTTAATCAATAAGATCAATAAGATTTGCACAACAGCATGTAGGCCTGTGTTGATCCAATGCAGGTCAACATGTTCCATGCTTCAATCATAACAGCATTTCTGGATAATGGGAAAAAGTAGAGAGACATCATCCTGCCTGATAGACAGCCTATGCTTCTGCTGATGGTGTCTTGTAATAAATTGTTTCTCTAACTAATGTATGAGTCATCAATCATCACAGCCCTTATGGATCCATGAGAAATCTGAGAAATGGCCATCGATTAAGTCAAAGCCAAACATGCAGACCTGCACGTGATCTGACAGATGATGGAACTGCACATATACATATAGACAAACAGATAATAAATCTTAGGGATGGAATCCAAACAAGTTGATAATAGATGTAGAGTTATATCATATTCAGCATCATCATATGAATTTATGTCCATTATTATTTTCTATATCATGCTGACATTTAGTTAATTATCCCTTAAGGGGAACTTCTGTTCCACAACGCTGCACATCCACATTCACTCCCACAAACCAATATCCAATAAAACAAAACAACACAGCAACACCTAGCCAACAACACACATCATTAAACAAGAAGGGCTCGCAGACAAAGCATCCCTCCACCAAGGCTCATGCCAGAACCCTTCACAAAACCTCATGGAAATCGATGGGCCAGTTTCACGATATTCTGCAGCCAGAGAAAAAAGCCAAACCGAAAACAGCAAAGAAAACATTGTAACAAACAAGAATCTCATGGACATGACTCATCACCGACAGTAAAGATGGATATTATACTGGCCACCACCTGCAGAGGACCATTCGTCATCAGAGGATAGTCGATTGGATCCAAGAGTGAGTGTGGGCAGACTTATCATCCTGGCAGCAGTTTGCATCATGAGAGTTACTTTTGTTTGGTTTGTGACAAAGTGCAAGTTGAAGAAATGTGTGGAAAGGAGTCCTTAAGCTCTATCGCTTTTACACTCTAGTGTTTGTAGAGTAGCTCCAACAAAAATGGGCGACATCAAGGAGGATGACATGCTTGGAAGTTCGCTTAATTCAGTCAACCCCCTGACAACCTGCCAGTTAATTTGGAGCAAAAAAAAATATGAAAGCTTCATTAAACAAGCTTAATGTTAAGGGACACATTGATTCAGGCCTACATTACGTTTCCCCAGACTATGATAAAAATACAAATCACAGTCATTTGTGGAGATTTCATGATGTGAAAAATTGGATCTCAGTCAACTTTGAAATCAAAGATGTAAAGGATTCCAGTTACAGAGAGATTAAGTGTTGATTACATAAACGTTCACAAGTCTTAAGATATAAGGACAAAGCACAAAATGCCATGTTGATGCAAATAATTCACCAAATGCAACATTTTCTAAATGAATGAAGCAAACTCATGAACTGAGACAGACTTTAGTCTTATCTGTGGTTCTGGACATTACATGACAACAGATGTTGGCTGTGAGAGGACACCCTCAGTGGGGGACACCTCTGCAGATGAGCCCCTTCTTGCTCCATGTCCCCTCACAGGTCCTTGGCAGAGTGACCTCGATGTAAAAAAAATAATAATAATTTTGTCATATAAACACACAAAATCTATGCAGCAATGAAATCTATGTGAAAGTATGTTTTGGGAAGTTTGGGGAAATGAGAATGACATACATGAAGAATTTCCTTTTACCTTCCAGTTCGTCATTTAATTAGAAAACATTCACTTTGTACAGGTTCCATTTCCAAGAAAGTCAGAAACCCAGAACAAATGGTGCTGAAATAGGTGTCTTAGACATTGGATATCATCACTAATAAGCTCATTTGAAATGCTGATGACCACGTCTCATTTGTGTGTGTGTGCCCTTAGTTGTAATGGAGGTTATTTCTGCTTTACATCATTTTCTCCTTTTTTCATCATCGCTCCACCCTCCATCTAATCCTCTGATCAATATACAGGGAGGGAAAGAAATGTTCTTTTAAAGAGACGTGAGGAGTCAGAGAGAAAAGCAGCAGCACATTGATAAAGGCAGAGGCTACAAACAAAAGCAGCCATTTGTGTAAAGACAGATGAGGTCAGTATATATCAGACATACATCAGTTTAAACTCATAGTTAACTATAGCAGGTTCATGTTATTGTTGTTGCTAGCTCCTTGTGTCAATTAGCCCCAGGGAAAAAACATCATGTCACTCACCTGCCAGACAGAGCCATGGGTAACAGATTAGCTCACAGCTAGCATGCAGCATTCGTTTGTCATGAGGCTCATTCAGCAAATGTGGAAACAACCAGGGGCCAGAGGAGCGGATATGAAACCAAGAGGTGAGGAGGGAAGTTAGTAACAAGGACAGCAACTTCATCAAACAGGAAGAAGAAGGAGGAGCAGGAAGTAGAAGAAGAAGAAGGAGGAGCAGGAAGTAGAAGAAGAAGAAGGAGGAGCAGGAAGTAGAAGAAGAGGGAGGGGGAGGAGGAAGTAGAAGAGCAAGACTAAGGAAGAGGTAGTGGTAGTCAAGTGATACAGAAACAGATGTACATAAAAATAAACACATCTTAATAAACTCAGCCGGTACATTATTTATGTATGTAAATTAAACCCTGAGAAGATATTTTGTTTGGTATCGCAGACTAATCACCTGCAGCCACTCTTTGTTGTGTTGCATTTGCCTGTTATCATTAATTACTTGTCATTTTAGATGTTAACAAGCCTCTTGGTGTGTTTTACACAATCAGCTTTACGACCTACTCACCACCATTATTTCATGTAAAGTATTTTATAAACATAGACAATATGTAAACGCAGAATCACCTGACGCTGCAGGAGAACAGTTAGCTGTGTCTTTACTGCATGCCTTACCTCAGTCATGCTGTTTACTGTCCTAACGAAGAAGATGCTCCAAACCTGCACTTCCTTCTTCCTTCATGATTCTGCCACTTCCTCTGTAATGATGCTAACAGGAAGACCATTAGGTGGATAATTAAATGTGAGACTGGTGCATCTCCCCGGTGCTCTACAGGACCTGATGGTCGCTCTTTGTCCATCTGCCTATCCGTGTTCCTTGGACAGAAATAAGCAATCTCGCAGTTTTGTTTTGACAGGTCAGAGCTTGCTCAATAGTGAGCGTGGTGTGGACCCAAAACATCTAGGTCCAATAAAGAGTCCTCTTAATGCAACAAATAACTACTTGTGTCTCACTCCACAGGCTGTATCCTTCACAAGATGCACTTTACCGGATACCAGCCTGAACTCACCATTTCATTTTAACACCTCTGTCAAATGCCACCAACAAATTCATGCTTTCATACCTGAGACATGGTCCAACCCATCCCAGGAAAAACCAAGGCCGCTAAAACATCCTCCTCATGCCAACTTCAGCTCTGTCGCTAGGCAACGGCAATAAGTATGAGGACAATTATTTCGCAACTTCATTTTATTTGTTTTGTAGAAAACCGAACCGGTATCTGATGTTTGTTGATATTTGTCTGCTAAACATCCTTTAACGGATCTTCAACTTAAAATTTGCTGAGAAAGAGAGAGCCTTGAATGGATGGATGGATAGATGGATGGATAGATAGATAGATAGATAGATAGATAGATAGATAGATAGATAGATAGATAGATAGATAGATAGATAGATAGATAGCCCACGCAGATCCAGACCACATGCAGCTTCACACAGTCCTGCCAACTGTAGACTCATCAACACCTACAGGCTTGGCCTACCTGGACACACGCACACAACGTGCACGCAGACTCTAACAAACACATGCACTCTCAGACACACACACACACGCACAGTTAAATTGTGCTTTGCAGTAACAGGCCGGGCCAAGTGGTGCGGTTGCTCTGCACTCAGCAGCACTGCATTCTTACTGAGTGCCAGCCAATAGATCAGCACCTCTCCAGTGGGTGTGTATGTGTGTGTGTGTGTGTGTGTGCGTGTCGACTTACACATTGTGCATCACGTTTGTGATTTGACTGTCAAACATCTGTGCATTGGCAGCGTGAATTATTCATCAGACCACCATGTACAGGATATTACAACACATGTCTGCGAGTAGCTGCGTTAGTATGAAGACGCGCTGTGTTTCTTTGTCCCGGTTCGCAGCAGCTGGACGTCCTCCAGAGCTGCTCTCTGGCTGCACGGCTCAGATTAGTGGCCTCTGACTGGGCTGTGGTGGCAGCACGAGCAGCCTCATCACCAGAGAGCTCCAGGGAAGCTGCAGGCCCTCTGAAGAATAAAACCCCACAATGCACTGTGAAGTGTCTATCTCTTTATCAGCCAGCAAGGAGACGGGTGCTCTGTTGTGCTTGTGATGATGCTTTAATAGCCAATTATAATGAGCGCACAGGGCTTCGGTCTGATTTGCTGAGACATCTCGACAGCTGACAGTGAGCGCCAAACAAAGCCACCGAGCCTCGTGGTCGCTGGGCTTACACGTCTCCCCGTCAGCTATTATAGAAAGGACGCACGCTGTAAATGGCCACGTGCTGAGGCGACACCGGGATATATGGCACGGTTGAGAGTTATTTTTGAACATGAGCTCCTCAGCTTTGAGATTCAGAACAAAAGGAGCTGGTTTTGATGTCAGCAGAACTATAGGATCCTGGATTCCGTTACCGTGTGGTTGTACTTTACTATGAAGCTAGCATTAGCATTAGCAGCCGTGATTCCATGAACTCGTTCCCTGCTGTTCAGACAATGAACCACAATGGACCAACACTTCCTTAATTTCCCGCAACCCCCCACAATACTAAATATCGCAGGACAGCTGGACAAGACATGAGCATGCTATGGGCAGTTTGCTGGTTCTGAGCACGTCAACAGGAGTGAAGCCGTTTCTTACTGTTGCCATTTGGAACCACATGTCGTTGGAACCAACAACGTGTGGATTTCGCCCAAGCAGCGTTGAAGAGATGTTTCTCATTTTCATACTGAAAAGGCCACAGACAACTTTCCACTCAGAAAAAGTCAGTTTTATCCAAACTTGCCATTTGCATGAAGTCCACATTCTTTCAATAAGTGTCCCCCTGTATCTATTTTAGCTGCACCTTACTATTCATCGCCGCGTCTGGCTGTCTTCCCTCTTATCTACTCTAACCTTTTTCTGTCTTTTAATGTCTTGTCGTCTCATTCGCACATGTCTCTGTACTGTAAATGAGCCGAAGCCTGAAGCGAAGGGACTGAGCTCCATGCACCAACCTGGTCTCTGCTCAAATGTCAACCACACGCTCAGAAACTTATCCCATCTTTACCTTCCATTCTTCTGCTTTCAGTATTTCACCTAATTTTCTCTCATCTTCTCCCGCCAACTCTTCGTCCTTCCTTACCCTTCTCCTGTTCTCTCTCTCTCTCTCTCTCTCTCTCTCTCTCTCTCTCTCTCTGTCTCTCTCTTCCTCTTGACATTTAACAATGTGCTCTCATCGTCTCCTCTGTTATTTCTTGTCATCTCTGGTAATTTAGCTAAAGGGAGGTTAAGAACGGAATTTAGAGCCAAGCGACGGTGACATTTGCCGGCACGTTCAGCCACTGCGGCGCTCATAAATCGAGCCGATACTTTCGATCTGAGCAGTTATCGTATCACAGAGCTTTAAACGAGGCGGCAGTGAGCAGATCACCTCCGTGTGATGCCGTCTCAGTTTCAGGCCTGCCAGTCACAGATAATCACAGTGTAGATGATTTTTACGAGCTTCCAACGCCCGAGAAGACTTTGGCTGACAAACTCCCTGATGAAGCTTTGCTCTGCATCCCAGTGTTGAAGAGGGCTGGCTGGTAAATCTTTTGATAATGTCTGACCCCAATGTGAGATTTTATGTTTATATGATAATCTCTATTGATACTTTCCTGTTCCTTCATTTAACACAAGAAATCAGCCTAACACATATAAAAAGCAACTTGATATCCTCACATAGCTTCAATCTGAATCAGAATCAGAGACAGTTTATTGATCCGGGAATCAAAAATAAGCTTAAACATCCAATACACAATTCAAAGACAGCTTCTCAGTATTCAAGTATCTATAAATATATATATATATATATATATATACGCAGTAAATGTCAGTGTTAATTGGTGGTTTTCTCAATAAACTAAATTACATTACATTACATGTTAATAAAAAAGAATTCACTTTAAAACTGAAATTAATGAAGCCTAATTTCTTCATGTATTCTGAGTTTTTTAAATCTTTTATAAATACATATACATAATCAATATCAATAGATCAATAGATAGACTCATAGAATTTACATATAGAATAGGACATGTAAAGAGAAGTGTACTTTGAAAGGCATATTTACCAACACACATGTAAATGAAATATTACCAGGATAATATTATTCAGTGTCCTGTATGAAATGTGGTCGTGTTGTGGAGCAGGGTGGTACTCAGGACGTCCATCGGTGCTGTATGATTGGGGGGAGGAGGCCCTCTGTGCAGGACAACTCCTGTGGATCAACCATCTGCTGCCTCTGGCAAACAAGGGCAACCGTGTGACCTGCAGTGTGCAGACCAACGCACAAAACATGACCGGCTGAGCAAACAGACACATTAGAATTCTCCACAAGTGAACCTGAACTTCAAATATATTGACGAACATTGATTGATGAGGTTCTGGAAGTGCTCATGTGGCTGATTACAAAGAGGCCGGTCCGTCAAGTATCTGATGCGTCTCCTTGCAGCTCCAGTGAAGACAATTACTGTAACACAAAAGCCAGGATGCTGCTGATCCTCAGAACCTGAGAGCAAACCTCCGAGTAACTGTGAGTGTCATATATTTCAAGATGCTGGTCTCACTCAGCTGAGCAAATAATACACAATACAACGGAGTCCAGTGGAGAGACGTCTCAGTCCACTGCCGACCAGCGAGCAGCTAATAGATTGATAGTGTGGCTCAGTGAGAATCTCGACCTGCTCAACAGAGTGAAGCATCGAGAGAGAGAAAGAGAAAGAGTGTTGGAGATTCAGAGCTGAAACTGAGCCAAAAGAAATCGACTTCTAATTTGATGCTACTGTATTAATGGTTACAATTAATGATAATACTTTATAATGCTGATGTGAAAATGAGTCTCTGATTGTTCTGATCTTCTCTGAGATAATTATCTAGCACAGGTATTAGCATAATAAGATTAAACACCCAATGATGTGCTGTACCTGTGTTAGCTCCAGAAGTTGCTCATACAAACAGTCTGCAGCTCTCTACTGACCCCTGTTGACCAGCATCAGTACAATCCCCCACCCCCTCTGTATTCCTCCTCACATGCACAAAATATCTGATATAAATCTTCCTCCTCACATATTCCGTTCACATCCCAATCATATCACTGTAACATTATCTCTGCCTTCAGCTTCCATTTACCTAAATGTCCAATATGATGATCAGCAGAGATGTGATGAGGGGAATCAGCGTGATGTTTCCACCTGCTCTCACCTCTGAGCTTCAGTTAAGGAGAAAGACAAATTGTGTTCGTGAGTTTAGTTGCAATTTAAAATGAGCTAGAATTCCATGTTTCTAAAATAACCCTCATGTCTGTCTTCATCATGGACTGTCAATGAAAGATGGACGACTTTTCAAAAGTGAACCCGCCTTCAACATACACTGGTCACACTAAACCCCGCCTCCTCCGTGTTAGCAAACGGAACATGGGCGCCTGTGCGCAGGT
This sequence comes from Pseudorhombus dupliciocellatus, assembly GCA_016785235.1. Classification (NCBI taxonomy): domain Eukaryota; kingdom Metazoa; phylum Chordata; class Actinopteri; order Pleuronectiformes; family Paralichthyidae; genus Pseudorhombus; species Pseudorhombus dupliciocellatus. The sequence goes on from JAFBJW010000392.1 coordinate 390,761, forward strand.
GGAGGTTTGTGCTCGGCTGGGTTTCTAGTTTTCTTCTCCGCACAGAAACTGAAGCTTCATGCCACTACAAACATGCCATCACAGTAACTAACTCTAGCGTAGGATGAAAAGAGAGAGATGAAAAATATTTTATGGTGAGACTGACATTCTACACTCATACACACACACACACACACACACACACCACTGTTCTCTGTAACACCTCTGTTCTCTTGAATTATTCAACTGTCAGACTTGGCAGGAGGTCAGATTTGTGCATTTGTGCGTGTGTGTGTGTGTGTGTGTGTGTGTGAGCGTGCGTGTGCAGAATCTTCCTCGCTCCAGCCCACTCTTCTACTCCCCCTCCTCCCACTGCGACCCAGCCTCTGTCCCGTGTGTCATCCAGATGAGATGAATATGCATGTTATTCAAATGAGGGTCGTCTCAGCTCTGTTTACAATAGCAGGACACACATGGGAACTGTTGCCATGGTGAGGAGCACAGTCCGCCGACTGACCCGACATATACATATTTTGCATTTTCAAACAGCAGCGCATTTTGAGTGAAAGCTGGGCTGAGGATTTCAAATGTACAGGACAAAAAGAAACGACACCAGGAAAACAAAAGCGTCTAAGTTTGGTTAATATCAGGTAGTTTGAGCAGAGCGAGTTGAGGTCAGGAAGATAAAGACAATGAGTCAATGCCTCCTCACATATTCCACCATCTTCCTCTAAATCCACTCTGCATGATGCACGAGTCCAGTGGACAGATCAGAGGTAGGGACACTCACTGACAGAGACTGATTGGCTTTTATGTGCGTCGTTATATCCGGATCAAGGCCAGGACACTGAGTGGAAGGGGAGGTCTGCTGATGCACTGTATTTCATTGATTCTCTGGGCAAAATTATCACTTAGACCCCATTTCCCATTTCCTGGGGTCGGCCATCAGCGAAGCAGAACTCAATTCAGTCTGTAATAGAGGGAGCTACAGGGGAGGATGAGTCCTCTGGTTGAAGGCTGAGGTTTGGAAGGAAGGTGAAACACTGGACTACACGCTTGAACCTAAATGGGACATATTGGAGAATTTCCATTACATTTACTCAAAGCTACATGGGCCACTGTCTAGGAATGAGGGAAATCATTATGATTAAATTCATTTATGAGCACCTGACATGAAAAATCCTTTTTCTTAATCTGCTGATTGGTGTATCATTTAGCATTTACTGTATGTTTGGTCTGTATTTATTGTTAGTATTTGTAAAGTATCCTGAAGTGTCACGAAAGGGAGAGCAAGGCGTTATCAATTTATGCGAGCTCACCACTAGATGTCACTAAACTTGACGCACTGGTTCTTTAATTATAAGCCGAGTCCCAACTTACAGAATGAAAACATAACTTACAAGGCTTCACAAAAAATACTCAGGGGAATGATTTTGGTTGTTTTGTGTACGTGGTTGTTAAAACCACTAGTGTCGTCGTCTGCTGGTCATGCAAGAATACAGGTTGCATTACTTTGGCTTCACTTTCTGAACCTGGAGACTTTGTCCTTTTTTAAATGAAGTCTATGATTCAACACAAAAATGTGAATCTTAAATTTACTGGCCCTGATGTTGCCAGGAAATGTTTTTCATTCACTTCAAATCTGTACTCGAATTTTTTAGAGTCTTTCTGAGATGCCGTCGGATCCATGATGCTTGAAGAAATCTTATTGTCATCTTCCTGCATTTCAGTTCCTGGCGGGATTTCTATTTTTTGTCTTTCAAGATTGTTCAAAGCGCTGTTTCAAAACCACTTTCGATCACTCCTCCTCCTCACACTTGGGCAGAGGTTTTTGTGGAAAGGAAGGTAAACAGAATAAAATGTGAAGTCAGCTCACGGAGCATTTCTCACACATCTCCCTCCTCCACTTGAGTTCCATCACTTTCAAGTTTGAAATCCCTCCACACCCTGAAAACACAACTGTCACAGAGTGTTAATGCACATGTCACACACACGCCTCCTGAGTTAACAGGCCCATTAATTCAGGGGTGCAGCTCTGTGCTGAGACACACGCCAGTCGTTTCCATCTGTTCTAAATGTTTTCCTGAGCTATGTCAGGTCATGAAAGCCGCAGGGGTGATTTCATGAGCTCAGGTCATCACACAGTCAAAAGCTTCAGCCATCGTTCACACACACAGACAGCACCTGGTTACACCTGCACCTGTGTTGATCTTCCTGAGGCCCCGAGAAGAGCACAGGATTAATCATCCAAGAGGAAACATGGAAGAAAGCTGCTCTTTGCTCTCAGTTTATTACCGGAGCTTATCTGGGTTTGGAACATGAGCATAAAGGTGAAAATGAAACTGTATGTTTTCACAGAAGCCACCAGACTTCTCTAGGGACCTCTACTGACTCTTGCTGCTAGAGGGGCAGAGGAATGGCAACAAAGTGAAATATGTGATTTACATTTGATTATTGGGCACAGTAATGAATGTTGGGCTAATTTTATTAACTTAATAACAGTGAATTAACTTTGAGCTCTCTCGATTCAAAACATCCGTTTAAAAGCTTTATGTTACAGTGACAGAGCGATGGGCGTGTCTAGACTCCAGCGCTTCATGGCACCGTGCGTAATTACGCACAGAGCCACACCTCTCTCCCTCCCGGCCAGGTGAGGAAACCTCTCCGGGTTTGTGTTACCTGTCCGGAGTCGCACGTCGCACAACAGGGGGTTAAAGCCTCAGAGCCTGGGTCACCGTCTCAGCCATGGCCGCGTCCCAGGTCATGTGCATGGAGGACGGCTGCATCGGAGTCAAAGTCCCGGAGACCAAACCGGAGTTTTACTACAGCGAGGAGCAGCGCGCCGCCATCGAGGAGCTGCTGAGGAACGGAGACGGAGCCTTCAAGACGCGACTGAAGGATGACAACATGAAAGATTTCTTATCCGCCAGAGAGGTGAAGGTGTTGACGAACACGTTCAGAAACTACGAGCAGGGCGAGGAGAGCCGCGGCAGCTCGGGGCAGGCAGCCGCCGGCGGCGACGCGGACTCGGGGGTCCACTCCACCTACTGGCCCCAGATGTCGGACACTGAGGTCCCGCCGCTGGACATCGGCTGGCCCAGCGGGGGGGTGTTCAAAGGTTTGACGCGCGTGACCATGCACACGCACCCGCCCAGGGAGAACGGACCCCACATTAAGGAGGTGGTGCGGCGGCTCATCCAGGAGGCCAGCAAGGTAAGGAGGCCCGGGCACACAGCACCGGGACAGGGGGAGGAAGGGACGACACAAGCTGGGGCACAGAGGACCAGGGAAGACCAGAAAGGACCAGGGCAGTAAGAGAAGACAAGGAGCAGGGCAGGTAGAGAGAGGACCTGGTTGGACGTATCCCAGTCTCCCAGTTTTGGCCTTTTTAAAATGTAAACATCCATTTAAAACTCCACACATCCCAGCTTATTAAAACTAGTTCCCTACATGATGTCATCCTCCTTTTCACATAATGACAAAATACAAAATCATTTAATGTGAATGAAGAAAGAGGTAGTGAAGAGTCTTGCAGGTGTTGCTGTTACACAATTAGGACACAGTGTGACACAAATACAGGAAGTCACAGTGTTATAAATACATTGTGGAATCTTTTAATTATCTCCAGTAGCTTTTACTTTCTTAACACACGTACACGTCTGACCACATGTCTGAAGTGGAAATACAAGGTGAGTGAGGTGAGTGTTGGTAATTCCCAAAGGCCATTTCTCTCTCTGTCTCTCTGGAATACAAGTCAGGAAACTGCCAGCCTGGTCGGTCAAAGTTTATCCAACACCAGAACTAAAGAGGGCGATGAGAGAGATTCATCTGAACTGCAAAACTTAGTGTTGGCGTGGACAGAGGGGAATGTTTTCACTGTCCGTTTTCAGAAACGTTCTCTGGTTTCCCAGGGATGTGTGGATCTTGCTGGTGCATTAAGGGGCCTGGGGAGTCGGACAGAGCTTGGTTGTATTTCACTGCCTCTGGTTTTAATCAAAGCTCAGGGAAGAAGAGAGGAACTGGTTGTTGAGTGGTCTCTGGCTGGTTTGTCCTCTCTTCAGCTGTTGAACACTTAGGTGCAGTGATTAAAACCTCCCCTCACAGTCACGGACATCCTGGAGTGTGTGGAAGTTACTCAGTGAAATGTTGACTGGTAGATTTCAGCTGACTGCGCTGAGTCATCTGTTCCGCTCTCTGACCCCCCACCCCCTTAAAACTGGGTCAGGAAGGATGACACATACAACTTTTCTAATACCTGCTGTTGTCTTAAACACTTTGTGCCTGTGCATACCTTTCCCTTAATGTGTAATGAACTTATGCTCCGTCACTTCTTCAAACTAACTCACACTGCACCTCAGGAGCGGAGCTGACATAAGGTCACACATTCTTTCTCTTATACCTACACAAGAAAGTTATTTTTAGAATTCACACCTGTGTTGACACAATACACACGTTACTTCCTGGTCGCGCTGCCTTTCAGGCTGCTGTCTTGTAAACTTGCCCCATTTGCATACGCTTCTCAAAGTGTTGCTGCCGCTTCAGGAAGAAGTTTGACAAATAATTTAGCAGCAGGCTGCCGTGGTTGGTGTGCATGTGTGGAATGTGACAAACCAACCAGCTCTTACCACAAAGATAAGGAGCTACCCTGGAAATTCTTTAAAAGCACGCTCACACACACACACACACACACACACTCACACTGATAAAACCAGTTATCCCAACACCATCATACTTGTCTTGTTCTGATTGAGTTTGACTCTTTGCTCGTGCGTCTGCGCCGTCCCTCTGAAGCTCCGACTCTTGTGTCCACGTGCCTCAGCTCGAGTCATCGTCCCCTCACTCGCCTGCTCAGCGTTTTTCTCCCTCAGTGGCACAGACTGGAAACAACAGCGGGCCTTTTCCTGCAGAACACAGAGACATTTGTTGCAGATTTAAAGAGACACTTTCTTTTTCCATGACTTTAGTTTTCAAAGAGCAGTGGAACAGTTGAATAATTCACGTTTCCCACGCCCGCTCTGCTCAAAGCGAACATGTCCTCACATGTTTGGAGAGACAAAACCCTTTTTATGGCTGTTCTACACTTTATAAAACCAAGCATTCAACTTGTGCTATTGTCACGAAAGATATATCTGACAGTTCTTCATCCCCAATCTGCAAATTTGCCCAAGCTTCATTCTGGTCTATGTTCATTTTTATGTCCAGTCTGTCTCAAACAGGAGCTGAGTGGACTTTAGTTATTGGAAGTCAGAGGTCAAAAGCCCTCTGGAAAGAGGCAAACTCTTTTGGACAATCGTTTCTTGAATTTTCTTTCCCTGTGATGCAAATCCCTCTTTTCGTTTTTGTCATCACTTCCTGGCGTGTGTGTTCACCTGTATGCAATCCCTGTCTCTCACTGCCACTGGGTGGACGTGGAGGGGTTTAGACTAATCCCACATCTGTGCACTGCAGACGATAACTAGCTCTTTATTTCCACCCTGCAGGTGATCGCCATAGTGATGGACATGCTCACAGACGTCCAGATCCTGCAGGACCTGATGGACGCGGCCTCGCGGCGCTCTGTGCCCGTCTACATCCTGTTGGACAACCAAGGGGTGCCACACTTCCTGGACATGTGCTCCAGGCTGCAGATCGGCCCGCAGCACCTTCGTGTGAGATGATGAATGTGGAGCAGACGTGAAGCGGGAGGGAAAAAACTGAACGGTTTCTGATGGTTTCTGGGGGGGCTTCAATCATTTTTGAAGTTACATGAATCCAGTTAAAACATTTTATATTTTATAATATTAACTCAGCGTAAGGTGTAGCGCATCTGATTACTCAAGTAAAAAATGTTCTTTGCATTTAAAGTCAGCCTCATGACTTCGCTGCCTGTGTTTCCTGTGACAGAACATCAGGACCAGAACGCTGCAGGGAATCGGGTTCTGTCTGTCCTTTGGCAGATTGCCGGGTTCCCTCAGTCACAAGTACATGCTGGTGGACGGAGACAAAGTCATGTTCGGCTCCTACAGGTGAGTGTGTGTGCGTTCAAAGTATTGAAGCAGTCTGTTCAAGACAAAGGCAGGTACGATTTGGTTCAGGAAAAACACAAACTGAGACAAAGTTAAAGTAGAAGGCAAATAACTCATGAAGTTATTTTGTATTTAAACAATAAACATGACATTTTAGGAAAAATCAGCAATATCGTGAGAATGAGCTTGTTTCTAGGCCACAGGTCGTGTCTGAGGGCAATCAGAAGATCTGCTGCCTGCATTGAAATGAGGAATGTGAATCATTTTGTTTTTAATTTAACTACAGCTCCACACCATGACGACTATTTAAAGACATCACGTAAGAAACTGATCTAAACAGAACAAAGAGGAAATGTGTGGTCGTGGTCGGCCTCGTGTCCCACAAGGATATTTGTTCAAGACCTTGTCCTCTGTGGTTCCTGTAATAGAGTCGGTCCCCAGGACCATATCTGTGCCATTATAAAGTGGTATGTAATATGTTTTTAAGCCCGGATGCTTTTACACGCCTAATATTTGTTTAAGGAATGATTTCCACACAGTTTGTTTGTTTAACAGACTGATGTAACAAAGTTGATAACCGGCGTCTCTCTGTCTCAGTTTCTGCTGGTCTGCGTCTCGAATGGACCGAAACATGATCACTGTGATGACGGGACAAGTCGTTGACTTCTTTGACCAGGACTTCCGGGAACTGTACGCCATCTCTGACAAGCTGGACCTTTACAAGGAGTTCCACGTCGCCCCGCCTGCTTCCCACGCCACCGCCACCGTACGATCCAAAGTGGGGCCCAAACGTCCTCCTCTACCTGCCACCACGTCCAGGTTCCAGGTCACGTTAGGGGATTCCAAGAAAGAGAAAATCGAGGTGCCTGCGCACAAATTCTACAACCCCAAGTACTCGCTGGTGTTCGGGGACGCCATGCGTCCAACTGGGTCTCTGCAGGAGCCGGGGACCAAGAGGGGGACAATTCGTTCCAAGTTTCCTGAGGAGCTGGAGCAGGAGCAGCAACGAGTGTCCAACAGTGAGAAGATGGATCGGCTGACTCCGATGTCAGAGGCCCCGAGTGAAATCTTCAAGCGACCCAAGGCAGCGGCGCAGGACAAGAAGCACTGGTGGAAGTCAAAGATTTTCAAGAAATCGTTCAGAAAGCTTCCAGACAACAACCTGGCAAACAGCGCGTGCCCCTCGGTCGCAGAGAGCAACAGGACGGAGGACAACTTCGAGGTGATCGTGAGGACGCCCTCTAAATGGAGAGGAAAGAAGGGTCAGAGGGCAGATGCCCAGCAGACGGTCAACTCCGCACTGGACACTGAGAGTAAGTCAGGAGTGAAGTGGGTTCATCTAAAAGCCGAGCTCATGCTGCTCAGCTAAGTTCCTGAGACACAAATCGCTGTTTTGTGATCTAGAGTCAGGCTGGTCAGAGGTGAAACGCTTCAGTGGACGTAGTTGCACTGAGTCTCCGTCCCCCTGTCCCTCGGACCCATATTTATTGCTCCATTTCCCTGATTACAGCCGTGTGTAGAAAATCAGGGGTCGTCTCTGGTGTAGCTTCATCACATCCTGATTGGCTGGAGTTATTGTCGCCTCTGACTAGTTTTTCCTCAGCGAGCGTCTCACACAGAGCGAGCCGTAGCTGCTGATGGATCCTTGATTGGGGGCCTTTGTTGGGGATTTGAAAAACGAATCCGCGAATGGAAAAATCAAGAGATAAATCAGAGGAGTGACGATTTAATAAAACCATCAAAGTTTTCTTAAATCTTGGAACATGCTGCAGCAAAGTGATGACAAACATTGTATTTTACATAATCACACCATTTCATCAAATATGCTTTTTTTTTTACATATATATATTAAAATCCAATCTCTGGTCTTAATTTTGTCCCTGTTGTGTTTCTCCTCCAGGTGTAAGCAGTCGACTCACAACAAAAAACAAGTGTAAAGTTTCCTGAGGTGAAGCAGGCCACAGCGGCGTCATGGAGCAGAACAGGACTTCGTTAAAACTATCCTCATCTTTCATGTTCAGTATTGATTTTTTTTTTTTTTTTTTGGTCCAGTGCCTACAGATGTCAAATACAGATGAAGACATGCAAAGCATTGTGGGACATCTGTTGCCTGGCCAGGTGCAGAGAGATGAAATCTTTCCTGGTGATCAGCTTCCTCTCGTTTGTTGAAAGTTTTGCCCCAGTTTTCCTCAGTGATTGGAATGTGAAGTTTACAAATTAAACTAAAGTGAGATTCCTTTCACTTATTGATTATTTTTAATCATCAGTGCGTGTTTGTGTTGTTTTTCTGATTTGTCATTTATCTGCTAGTTAAAGTTGTTTTCATTGCATTAAATTCAAATTTTTGCGTTTAAGAGACAGTCAACTCACATTTGAAGTATTAGAATGAAGCGGCTGTTTGATAACTAGTCAAGAGCATCGCTGGGACTGCAGCGCGGCCTGGTGGCGGCAGACAGTATTACAGCTTCCCAACACTGAGGAAGGCAGCGTGGTCATTGCACTGCTGAAACTCACCGCTCGCTGACGCTCTGGTCCGCCGCTCTTCTCTGGGTCTTTGCTCACAGGAGCGAGAGGAACCACGGGCCTGGTGGGGAGTGAGCGTTGAGCTCATCGGAGAGGAGGGGGAGGTGATGTCTGAGGATGTGCAAGTGGGATGTGGTGCAACACAGAAACAGGAAGTCAGGGCTGCAGCAGGAAGTCACATTCTCGCACTAATTTAGTGTTCAACTGAAACACAACAGGCCTGAAAATTACTTGTTTTTCAGTTTGAATCTTAGCTCTCCGTCCGTAAATCAAATATTTTAAATTTAAATCAGCTTTATATGAATTATCTCCGTTCAGGTCACAAACATAAAGGAATTCCAGGTTTGATCTTCTAGAGACGCCCTCTAGCTGTAATATTAAAGAAACTCCAGCCACAATATGATGACAAGATTTGACCAGAATAAATTATGCCCCACAATAAATTTAATTCATTCAAATGGGCTGCATTGTCTTATCTGAAAAATGATTGCAAGTAGCAGTTGTATTACATAAGGCAGTATGCATGTTACGCAAGAAAGGGACAAACAAGCTGAACTCACAGGATCTTTTTTCTTAAATCCTGGTTTGCAGAAGCATAAATGTCCATTTAAACAGCAGCTGAGAAAGTTCAACCCTCTGCAAATGAAGAAAATGCAACAAAATTCAAAAAAATTCAAATGTCATGCAAATACAGAAACATATTGCAAATAGTGAAAACGGGTCAGGGTGATGGGAAGACTTTCCAGGGGACCAGGGAAGTGCTGGACCTGGTGAAGTCCAATGCTTGGTCAAGTTCCATCAGTGCTGACGAGCAGACGACTCCTCTTACTCCACAAAGCCCTGAACTACAGCAGGTTCACCATGCATTTAGGTCACACCGAAACAGTAAATATGAGGAAGTGAGGTGTGGTCTCATGGTTTTGTGGTGCCGGAGTGAAAACAGCTGCAGGTTTTGCTTCAGACACAACATGTAAACACCTGACAGCATTTTATTAAATAACTTTACACAATCAATAATTACAAAAAGGGTTTTGGAGACGTTGCGATGACTGACATCGAGAAGTATGGCTACAATTTGATGTAATTTGTGTTAAACTTATTGCACTAGGAAATATATGAAGAACTGATGCATTGCGAGATAAATTCTGTGCTACGCTATAAAGTATCACAAATGTTTCTGTACAAGTGGAGCTTTTCATACTCGACAACCCGGCGAAACCTCGTAATGAAAATGCAAATGACTCGATGGATGAATAAAGATTTCTTGAAATATCTTTAAATAAAGGTTTTGTTCGTCAATGTACTTTAAAGTTTTCTGAGAACATGACCAACTCCTCTAATGTTCTCAGTGAGCTCAGCATCTTTGTGGCTCGTCTCGTTGAGCCACATGAATGAGTCAGTTCTATGCACTGAAAACCACCGCCATGCGAAAAGAGAAGTGGAAAAAGAAGTCCCTCTTTTAGCCTGAGTGACCGGTGTCTGCGTGCCTCTGTCTCCAAGCGATGTCGCTCAGCTGAGTTCAAACTGTTCAAAACAACTGACTGGAGTCACGAGCCCACTGTGCTGCAGTTCTGTAAGTGTCCACGGGGGGCAGTAGACGGCTCAGTCCTGAGGCGCTTGGTTTATCACCTTCTTCTTACGGACTGAGACCAAGTCGTAGAACGGATCTTTGGTGATACTCGCTCTGTTGGAAGTAAAAATCAAATTTAGTTTTACGCATTATCTGCACAGAAAATAAGCTTTTGTTTATTTGTGTTTAAGTACAAACAGATTCCTTTTTCTTGTGTACAAACATAACAAATCACTGAGGTGCATATGTAGCGTATATGCTTTTGAACATCTAATTTAATCTACTGCCTTTCTTTTATACTTTCTATTCTCTCGATTCGTAATTGAGATGTAAATCCAGAATTTCAATACTTCACTATAGCAATATTACGACTGACGCACAACAGTTCACATCACAGCACTTTAAATTACAACACAAGAAGTCATCAGTAACAAGTGGATGCGGTCACAAGCAGAACATCCACGCCTGACTTCACCCAGCTGTGTTGGGTGTGGACTGATGTTTATCAGGCTTTTCAAACCACAGAGGAAGTAGTTGCCTGATGTAGAGCCAGTCTAATAACTGATCGAACTTCTCAGTAAAGCTCCTCACAATCAGCGATGGCTGCAGGTGTGTGTCGTGATTCATGTTTTCCAATTTGTCTCCTTATGTTTGCATTGACGTGTGTGTGTGTGTGTGTGTGTCGTGTGACCTTATGGCCTCGATCCAGGAGTCTCTCTCCTCGGCGCCGGCGGCACAGATGGTGTACGACTGATGTTTTCCCTCCACCACCCGTCCGTCTGTCTCTGTTTTACAGGCTTTGATCTTCTGCCCTCGGCTGTTGGGGTTGTACAGCTCCAGGCAGTACTAGAAATCAAAATGTTCAATGTTTCCTTCAAGTGTGTTCCATACATACAAATGCCCATATTTGATTTCATTGAATCATCTGTCTTTAACGTGTCTTTGGTGAAATAAAACAGGAGCCATAGACATGTCAATTTGGATGATGCCCTTTCACTTCCTTGAGGCCAATATATCCTGGATATGGATGCTGCCATCTTGTTTTTTGCTTGACCTATACTGCAGCAAGCCACTGGGGGGGCGAGTGCTGATGGTGCACTTTGGGACGTCGTCCATTTTAATTTACGGTCCATGGCAGGAACTCACCGGTTTGCGAGGATATGGAACTTCTCTCACACACAGGTTCTCCAGGGGGATGATGCCTCTGGGCTCTTTATCCTGCAGACAGATAATAAAAGAGAAGGAGTGAGTCAGGAGGCAAAGAAGGAAGAGCTGAGGGTAAAAATATCAGCGTCATCAAGAAAAGAGGAGACGCAGCGGAGCCAGAGGGACTGAGGACAGACTGTTTATCAAGTTTTGACTTGATAACCAGAAAATCAAAATGGCTAGAGAGCATCATGTTGGACTAACACCACAGATGAACACAAAGACGTGACTCTCAAGAAACGGCCTTTGAGCATCATGATCAGCCTCTGCAGTTGAGGTTTGGTTTTCATATCTTCCATCTCGCCACCTGTGGTTGACGTCAGCGTCTCAGACCAAACATCGCTTTCTCTGCAGGTTCTGCAGGACTAAACGGAAAGATGAACCACCTCTGGACTTCCCTTGAACTTTGTCTGAACAAATGAGCAATTGAGTTTTCTTTCATTGAAGTCGTCCCTCTCTTGACTGGTGGAAAATAACTGTGAAAATAGTTTAAAAACTATAAATACCCCTCCAACCAGACTCCAGACATGTGGTGTGGATGAGAAATATCCTAAAAGGAGACCTGACGGATGTTCTAAAGAAATAAATCTATCTTTGAGTACATAAAAAAACCCTACACACACAATCCCCCTTGCAACTTGAGGCCACCATGACCTTCATGAATTCCAAATTCATATCAGTTCATCTATGAAAAGTGAACGTTTTTATCAAATTCGACGAAAGCCCCTCAATTAATTTCTGAAACATCGTGTTCACAAGGCAACACATGAGGTCAAAGTGCAAAGTGAGCTTAATCTTTAAACTTTGATGACCACATTTAAACCCTTTCAACCTCGAGTCCAACTTATAGCAAACTCGACGTTGTTTCCTTGAGTTATTGTGAAGAATCAAGAGAGGATGAAGCTGGATTTAGAGGTGCAGCCTTACAGTGGTGTACTCAAAGTAGTAGAGGCAGTTGTCAGTCAGGATGAACCATCGCCGCTTCCACGTCTTCACTCGGCCTCCTGGGGACACAGTTGAGGACACGTTTTTCATTTCAATAAAACATCTGTATTGACCAACCCCATGACAGGCACAACCATGGGGGTATATTCCACTGTTGGGTCAGTCTCGCAGCACTTCCTCTGTGTATGTTTCCTGTTTTTAAACCTTCGTCTGCAATGCAGCCCAACATCAAGTAGCTCATCTAAACCACTTGTCACGTGGAGCTCGGGGTAAACTACATCTTAGTTTGAATATTGTGCCGTTTGTGGGAGATTTCGGAGGAGGAGCCGCATTACCGAGTTTTAAAAGCCAGCCTTCTCTGTCGGGGTTGAAGAAAGTGTGAGTCAGATCATTGCCATCGTCCTCTGGGATTTTGAAGGGCTCGTTGCGAATGCTCTCGTAAAGTTTCTGAGAAGAAAAGAGTGGAAAAAGGTCAAATAAAAAAACCTTGATACCAATCAGAGGAAAGTTAAAATGCATCAGAACAAGAGGGATTTAGACCGTTGACCACTGTATTTACACTCATGGTTTTACTGTTGATGTGTCCTCACCCTCCATAACTCTAATAACGTCTGGAAGTTCTCACCGACAGCAGGTCGTTGGGTAGATCCTCCCCGTTGTTGATGCCTCTGTTCATGGAGATGAAACGCTCCAGGGTGGTCTTGTCCTTCACGTTGGGGTTGTGGAGGCTGGTGTTGAGCATGATTATGGCAAAGGACAGGATGTAGCACGTGTCTGGGGTTGTCCAAGGTTAACACACACAGTAAGAGAATGTAAAACATATTATCACATATGACGCTCTCCTGTCGTTCACATGGATACAGAGGAAACTGACAAAAGATTCTGTTACGGTGCAGAGAGGAAGTGGACGCGTGCTCTCACCAGTCGACTGGAAGACCTGAGGGTTGCAGTCGCAGTAGCGCGTGGCAAAGGCCTCCATCATGCGGTCGATCTTCTGGGCTTCACCAGGCAAACGGAAGCTCCACAGAAACTGTCTGTCACACAAACCACAACACAACTCCTGTTCATTCAAGGGCTCAACACGAGTGTAGACACTCAACACGTCTAGAGAGCTTGTTTGTGTGTGTGTGTGTGTGGGTGTACTCAATAATAAAAAAATGTCCCCTCTCCGCTTAGTGATCTAATTAGGAGCAGTCTGCTTTATTTCTTCCCCCCTGTCAGTTTACTTGACGTAAGAGTCTCAAGATGTTTGAGATGTTCCCTGCTGAATGAGTTAATGAAAGTTCAGATGAATGACCTGAGGGCCTGGACCAGGTTGAGGTCGGAGAACTCGTGCAGCTCCACGAAGGCCTTCAGCGTCTGCAGGTGGAGCTCCTCCCTGTGGGTCAGAGGAGGAGGAGACTCATGAAACCAAAGGAAAGTGTCACCTTGTTGGAACCTGCCTTTACGATCCTTCCACCTACAACCTTCTCTTCCTCCCTCATCCCCTTGTTCCTCCTTCTTTGAGGATCGTCCTTCCTCTTCCACCTTCCTCGGCTTATTCTTCACCATGTCTCAAATCCAAGTGTTCAGTCTTCTTCCCTCACTTCCTTTTTCACCCACTTCACCCACTAAACCCCCCCCCTCCCCCCCCCTCACCTCTCTCCCAGGAATTCTCCAATCGCTGTCTTGTTGAGCCCCTCCTCCTTGTAGAGGAACTCAGCAATGGGCAGAGCACTTCCTTCCAGCAGCTTGTTCTCCACCAGGTATATGATGCCCTACAAACAGACACACACACGAATTAGACTTGCGTGCAAGCTCCATGGGGAAGTTGCGATCTCACTTTATGATGTAGTGCTTCTGAAATACTCTGCCCTCTGTGCTGCGGTTTCACGCTGATCTCATCTCCGGTTTGTAAAAATGAGCGAAATTGCAGCTTTTTCAATTCCAATTCCCTAAAAGCGACGTCTCTTCCCCTTTCGTCTCTGCCTCTGGAACCTGAGCTAACGACATATGTAACGACATCATGTCTGAAGTTCAGGCACCCTCAAAAGCCAAGCACAGCTCGGACTCCACTTCTGTCTCCAGAAAGAGAAACCAGTTGGGCTTTTTGTTTTGTATTCCATGCTGCAAACACAGCAGTGAGAAAACCACTGAAACTGTGTGAAGGCTCACTTCACAGAACTCCAGTGTGGTCGAGCGAGAGGAAGTCCACACAGACACGACAGTGCGCTCACCTTCTTTGGGTCCATGTTGAATTTCTTCTTTCCGTTTGAGAACTGTTTGCTCTTCTCTATCGTTTTGCTGGAGAAAAAGAAAGAGTGAAGGAGTAAGCATAGCTTAGCAGAAGAAGGGAAACCGCTAGCCTGGCTCTGTCCTGGTAAAGTCTGCTCATTTATCTAATTGATTTATTTTATCTGGATTATTTTTCATTTTTCAGTTCAATGCAGCTTTACTGATCGACTGATCCTATTTCTGTCTTTTATTTTAGCTTATGCTAAACTTCTCTGTGTTTTGTTTTTCTTTAATTTCGCTGAAAGGTGCTTTTTTTTAATAAAATGACCAATAAAATGTTTAATATCTTAGTTGTTTGGAGTGTGACATTTTAAAACCCTGCATAGTCTTTAATATTTTCTACGAAAACACGAACTGAAACTCCCAGGAAAAGGTTTCAGGTACTCAGAAAAGACAAAGAAAGAAATTTCTCCAATTAAAGATACACCCGGAGGCAGAGCTTTGTGGTGGGGACATGACTAACAAATGTCCCAGGTGACAGGACTCGCTGTGGGCTCTAAATATAAATGCAGATGTTCAAAACAGGTGGGGGTGGGGGGGTTCCCATCCAGAACTCACTTTTCCTCCATCGACTCAAAGCTGAGTATTTCCGCCATCACATTATCTATCTCCATCTTCAGCTTCTGGACAGGGAGGAAGACAGACAAGTCTTTGAAACTGGTCGGAAAGGACCTGTCAGGTCCCCATCTTTATTGACAAGCAAGGCCACGAATGAAAGAGCCACTGCGGCCATGTTGGTGCGGACGTGTCTTACCTGGATATCGTCCAAAAGGTCCTTCTTGTACGTCTTGATGCCTTCGATCTCCATCTTCTCATCTTCGGTAAAATCTGAAGAAACTGGTGAACGAGAAAAGTTGGAACAAAACCACTAATCAGATTATCAGGAAGTCAACTTTGTTGCACACATTCCACATTTCACAATAAAGCAATTTTTTTCATATTTCACAATGCGGCCCTGGCAATAATGGTAAAGTACAAGGGCAAACGAAACATTTTCTTCCTACAGAGCATAAAAATGAAATGAAAGAAATGTTCGGAAATTTTAATTTCAAAGTTAAAATGTAGAAATTGAAGAACACAGGAACCCACATAACATGGGTTGTGATCTGGCCCTCATACTACATGGATGCTCCTGTTTGTTAGAACCGGGCCACAAGTGAGCCAATGCAGAGGTGCAGCACCTGCTATTTCTCAAGCAGGACACAGCTCTAAGCTCTATGGCAATCTTGAAGACTTGAAGAAAGTCCATCAGTAAGTGTGTAACCTACTAAGTCTTGTGTGTGCTGAGCTGTCTGCTCTGGTTCAGAGAACATGAACACATCCTGAGTGGGAGAAGCTTCTGTCATAGCACAGTCATAAGAAGAACAGACCCACCATGATAGGAGCGTTGCTGGGATAATATTTACATTATTGTTTCCATGTGGTCACCTTGCTGCAGGCGTGTCCATATACCCTGAGACTGACACCGTCAGAGTCAAATATCGAATCGCAAAGTTCAGACATTTGTGACCAAATCAATACTCTTCTCCTTGAATTTTGACCTCATTACTGTGTGCGAGCGCTGAATTGGTTTTTCGTGTCTAAGAAAACTATGAAAGTGTTGATGCCCGCTCACTGAACTGAGACACAGCTGATATTACTCATGATCTTTTCCTGTTTAGAAAACTTCATATAACCAAACTGAATTCTGAATATTTGATATCAAATTTGGTTTTTAATAACTGCACCGTCTTGTTGGTCTGTTCAGAGCCACGCGTCTCACGTGAGAACAAATCCACTCACCAAAGTTCCACAGAGAACAACAAACATTCACCAATAATCCATCAATTGTATTTTAAAGAAGCCAAAGTGTAAATGTCTACACAGATGAATCTGCACAGCTTTACTTTAAAGCTCAGCGCCTCTGATTGGCTCCGAAGCTCCGAGGCTTGTGGACGCTGTTGTGGGGCGAAATTCAAAGTGAGGAACAATGTTTTGTTTGAATTAAAGTCTGTCTGAAACGGTGTCTGTCAACACTTTGTGCAGAGACAAGTGAGCTGTTGGCTTTTAATGCTGCATTCGACCACAGCTCCTCCACCTCTTCATTTCACCTCTCGCATAATGACACAATGGCACCGGTCATCAAATCTCCTCATTGCAGTCATTAGATTAATAACTGTTGTTTGACAGTTTTTTTTTTTTTTTTATCTCCTGTGTGATCAGCAGCTCTGTGTCTTCCCTGTTTCAGCTGCGTGCGATCTGAGCAGCGTCTAACCAAAACACTGAGTTGTGAGAAGAATAGGACAAAGAGCTGTGCATCAATAAACTAAATGATTTTACAGCAGCTGATCACCTTTTTTTTTTTTTTTTTTTTTTAATTTCAATTGTCTTTTAGCTGGTTCTAAATTATAAAGCAGATGAAAGTTAAGAGGATCATTTTAAATGACTCACTGACAGGAGGGAGAAATATAAAACATGAATTAAATATTGTCATAAAACAACAGTTTCTCATAGCATAAACTCAAGTATAGAAAATGATTATCAGAAGAATTATATTTTAAAAGTGTTTTTAGGGGAATATAATATATGTATGTTATATATGAAATACAATTAAGAGGAAATCAGGCCTTACCCATTTGACAATCAGTCATTTATATCCAGGAAAAAAAAGAAGAAAAATAAAAGTCACAATTCCCAAACAGTGAAATGTGAAGTGAAGGTGAGAGGACGTAGCTCATGCTTTAGTTTGAACACGCATCTGTCAACTCCACCTCTTCCTCTGCCATCACAGCGTGACGCTCACCACAGCACAGAGCCACAATTAATGACAGGGAAATGATCCTTCAAAATAAGATGGTTATTAAATGGATTAAATATTGAAGTAAAGCAAAGCACTAATGGGCTCTTGGATGAGCCCATTAGAGTTTTTCCACTGTGAGCTCAAATTAATAAATATTTGTGTGTATATAGCAACTTGTGAATTTAGGTGGTGTACATCACCAACACCCACAGGGACTGAATCTGCTTCATTGATGGAAGCTTACAACCACAGGACACAGGATCTAGTCCCCTAAATCAAACCCTTAAACTCACAGCAGCATGAGAACACATACGGGAAATTGAACGACTCAGACTTGCGATTTCCTGTTCTGGATTGACCATTGGGTTTTCTTTGAACACGTGGGACTGAAACATGTGTGGAAGTGACCCAGGGTGTTTGGAAATTTGCTCTGCCACTGAAACTCAGTTGCGAAACACAGTGCAGGAAGTGACTGTCGAAACCCTGGCATCACGTCACCTGGTGGGTGAAACATGGAGGACTCAGCCGTCCTGTTAATTGAGACAGAAGTGTCCTAAACGTGAAGTTCAAACAACAATAGATGAACCATGAAGGATTTATCAAGTTACTGTAAATGCGATCATTTTATTTTGAAGGGGAGATCTTTGCCCGTCTTGTCTTTGTGACGTCACGAACAAGCTGACATGATTAAAAGCTTAAAAGCCATAATGATGCTGAAGCGCCCTCTGGTGGCAACACAAGGATAACACAGTTGAGTGCTGCTATTGTTACATATCTATATGAATTTATGAATTGTTTTAAACACACACACCCACACACACTCCATAATGTCAATTGTTAACTTTAATGTAAACACATGTTTCATGGGCATAGATTAAGTTAAGTTGAATTTAGGTTAGGTAAAGCACAGGTACATGTTAGGTTAGGTTAGGGTTATATTCAGTACAGGTTAAGGTTAGGCTCAGGTGAGGTTATGTTGATTTTAGGATTGTTCTTTGGATTTAATTTCAAGTTCTGTTAGCAGGTTTGGGTTTAGATTTAGTTGAATTAGATTAGATTAAGGATATCTATGGGTCAGGTTAAGGAAAGTCTTTGGTTGGATTTAGATTAGATTAAAGACAAAGATTTATGTTGCAAAAGCAGGACGTTTCACATGAAGACTATTTCATCATCTTCCCTCTGTCAAAACCCTTCACGTCCATTGTTCACGCCTTCAGTCGGTTGCAACCTCACCTCACTCATGTCAGCCTTTACACCATCGACACGCTAATGACACAAGTTCTGCAGTTCAGGAGACGCAACACAAACACAACAGAAAACAGGAAGGAGAGATGAGTGCAGAGCTGAAAGAAGAGAGAGAGAGAGAGAGAGAGAGAGAGAGAGAGAGAGAGGAAGAATGAGAGGCAGCAGAGGGAGGGGAGTGAGGGAGGTGTGTAACAGTTTCCTGTCGTCTCTGCACCTTCCCCTCCGAGTGTTTCTGTCAGCACACGCAGACGGAGCTGAGCTAACAGGATGCAGGCGATCAAATGTGTGGTCGTGGGAGATGGGTACGACTTTTCTTTATTCTCACTTTTTGCGCTTTGTCACAACTTAAATCAAGATGCTGTCAGGGGTTGAATTATTGAGGGGCGAGCTGGTGCATGATGGGATGTTCAGAGTCGAGGGCTTTTCTTGACCGATCGATCAACTCTGCTGTTCTTGCTGAAAAAGCCCTCGACTCTTCAGGCTCGCAAAGGAACCGAGTGTGCCCGGGGAGACGTGTCAAGCTGAAGGCAGCGTGTTTGACAGCGCTGATTCAGTGATGGGGGTCTGAAGAGGACAACAGGCCCCAACACGCAGGGAAATGCTGTAGAGCAGCGCACGCTCAGAGCAGAGGCTCTATCTGCTGATGGAGCCCAGAGTAAAAGAGGAGCTCCACAGAAGAAACCTTTAGGTCCAATACGAAACTGATAAAGCTGGATATTGGTTAGAATAGAAGATATTAAATGTTAGAATTAAAAATAGAACCCTCTGCTCAGTCTGACGATCTCAACTCACTATCTGCGCTTTAAGGTGGAGCAACAGCGTCGTTTGTCATGATGGGAAATTGTAAAGCGGAAGTGGTGGAGTTGTTGCCGTGGCGTGATCAATGAATAAAATAAAACATTGACAGGGCGCAGGCGTTGCAGGACTTTGAGTTTCCTGTTGGCACGGACTGTGGCACAGTGATTTAAAACCTTGAAGTGGGTCAGTGGAGCTGCCGCTCATGCCGGTGAACACAGAGAGAAACTGTTTCTGTTCAAGGGACAAATCCCTCCAGTGTCCGTGGAGATTAATGCGTATTTGTTGATGGATATTTTTTTCTTTCCATCTGAATTTCTGATCTATGTGGAGTGACAGTGATAATCTGTTGTGGTTTTTAAACCTTCAGAAACCAGATGTTTTAGTCAACTTTCCATCTTTATCGGTTTTCTGTGAGACAGCCACAGCTGTGCACATGTGGATGACAAAAAGCTAAAAATCAGAATGCTGACTCTTGGAGGAGCTTCACAGAAGCGTCCAGGAGCAACTCCAACCCCTGCAGCTGTTTGAACACGTGTCGATGTCTCTCTGTCTGCTATTAACAGAGCGAGAGGAGGAAGTTATAAAGTCTCCTCACAGCGAGCCGCTCGTGGATCAAACCTCTTGGAGCACGTGCACGTCTGATGGGCTGCACTGCTTCACACGTCACATCTCTGCCACGGAAAGGGTCAAATTCTGATTTGAAAAGTCGGACAAACGCTCTCATGATCTCATTAATCTAATAGCAACAGCAGTTTGAATAACAGTGGGCCCTACTGCATGTTTAATGAGACAATAAATGTTGCTGCTGTCAGAGAAGACTCGAGTCACGTCAACAAACATTTAAAGCACATCGCTACATAACCTGCTGGATATTACCCATGACCCTCTGCTTCCTGTACCAGAGTAGCAGCAGCTGTTTAGAACGATTCAAGTTTCCTAGTGAAAATCACACCTACGCTCTGGTTCTGAGTGTCTGATGCGGAGCTCCACTGAATGTGACAGTCGGCGCTGAGACGCCCACAGGAGATCGAAGCCACTCAGCAGAGTCACAGAGAGTGAAGGAGGAAACGTCCTCAAACATCAAGCTCGGTTTACTCAAGCTGCTGCTGGAAGGTTTAAGATTTAAAATCTGCTTCCATGTAAACAAACACGATCACATCTGTGATTTCACTGCTTCCTGAATCCAGCCAGGAAGATGGGGGTGTCTCAAACAAAGATGCACAAAATGGCGGAAAGTTGATGCGACTCTGACAGGAACAAGCAGGACGAGAAGAAAAGGAGAGAGAATCTGTACAATCTGAAGGGTTTGCAGAGATAAAACCAGATAACGAGCGACGGTGTGAGAGGAAGAGAGGGAAGCCAGATAAAGCACAAACAGAGAGAGATCAGACGTTTTAATCTTCTTCACTTTGGCAGGTTCCTGTTTCAGCTACTGAAACAGATCACTTCCTTTTTCACTCACACACAAACACGCGTGCTGGTTTGTCTTTACTTCCGAGGCCGTTCACTAACCCTAACCCCAGCCCTGAAAATAAACCTTCACATTTCACCTCCCACTGTTGTCATACAAACAAAGTCTTTCGGTCTTTGGTCAAGGTTTAAATATTTATCTGTAAAGCAACAAAAAAAAAAAAAAAACAACAAGTTAAAATTTAAATCTGCTTCCTGTCTGTTTGAATTAGATTGAACTAAGAGCGCCACCTCCAGGTAACAGCAGGCAATAACCCACGACACAAACACTGATATCTTTGTCGTGATGTAACCGTTGCGTGTGGTTCATGTCATGTCGAGATGTAGCGGGCTGGCATTTCCTTTAATGGCTGCTTGTGATCAACTCATCATTGAGCTCAATCAGCTGAATGGACATGACAACAAGCAGCTGCGACACCAGTGCTAGATATTATTACAACATTATAAAAAAAGTCCCTCTTACAGACAAACCACAAAAAAACCACACAACATTTGGAGATTCGGGTTCCAGAGCTGCAGATGAGAGTTTAGAGACTGGCTTCCCCTGCTGGAGATGCATTTTCCTGTGTGTGTGTGTGTGTGTGTGTGTGTGAGCTCTGGCACAAATTAAGAAGAAGACCAGTCTATACTTGTTTGATCAGCTCCTCCTGATCGCTGCTGCTGCTGCTGCGATCAACACGTGATTTTACCTTTAGCGAAAAATGATTTGAAATCCAAACTTTGTTGAGTAAGTCAATATACTGCGACTGAGAATAACCTCAGAGATAGATAACCGTCCCACAATGCAGTGCAGGGGCGAGCTGCTCACAGTTTAGCATCAGTGGTGTTTTAAAGTCATAGTGTGGGTGATGTCGGCCAGTGCATGTCTTGCATCATTTCCTGTCACGACTCACAGTTTCAGAAAGAAGAACAGAGTGAAAATAACCCTCTTCTACACATTGTATACTGCTGTTAATGCATGCATATATGCATGTATATTGGAGCTGAGTACAGATCGTGTCTCGTCCTCTTTTAATTTCTCTCTTGCTTCAGATTTCATGGCCTGAGACTTTTTTTTTTATTATTGTCTTAATCAAAAATGTGTTTGTACTTGTGCGATTCAGGGCTGTCGGAAAAACATGCCTCCTCATCAGCTACACAACCAATGCCTTCCCCGGGGAATACATTCCTACTGTGTGAGTATGACACACACACACACACACACACACACTGTGCAGATGTCTGACAGGTTCGGGCTGGCAGATGCCTGAAAGTCTGAAAAACACACCTCTGTTTAAAAGCCTGATCACACTGAGGCAGCTGAGGACATTGGTGAAGGATGAACACACTCCTTGGTGTCAGGCAAGAGTAATAACAGTCAGAGAAAGAGCAATAATGACTCTGTTATATCACTTGTCCTTTTAAAAAAGAAAAAAAAAAAGAGATTCACCAAGTGCAATCAATAACAATCAAGGAATGTTTAAGTAATAAAAGAAGAGTGAGGTTAATGGGTTTCTTTTCATTTTTTGTTATTTTTTAATAATAATAATAATAATAATAATAATAATAATATTTTTTAATACTAACGCACACACAGATTAGACTGTGGTGTCTCAGTGTGACCGCATGGGGGCAGTGCTGCATTAATATCACAGAGTCATTCCAGGGGTTATTTCCTTCCACCGTGACATTTTTATCACAAATCAAATGACTGATGGTTTGATGGTTTGAATGACTGCCCCGACTCATGAGGCGACTGATCTCGCTCGGCACAGGTTTGACAACTACTCGGCTAATGTGATGGTGGACAGCAAACCAGTCAACCTGGGCCTGTGGGACACAGCTGGACAGGAAGACTACGACAGGCTCCGTCCCCTGTCCTACCCACAGACGGTACACTCACTCACTCACTCACTCACTCACACACAATGACGGATGGATAGACTGAGTGAGGGTTCATTAGACACTATAAGCCACAGTTTGGCTCCTGCTGGTCTCACACAGAGCTCCTGATCAATGAATAATACAGCAGCATGTCACACGTCTCATTAAAGTCACAGAGGAAGCAACTGAACATACAGCAGGGAATAGAAATATCACTGGGAACCTGGTGGGAGATGATTAATGGGAGATGTGACGGCCGTGGAGGAAGAATACAGCATGGAGGAAGCAGAAGTGAAACATTTATCGACAGGTGGAAGTGAAGTGGACGCCTTTATGTGACCGTGGAGGAGTGAGGTGTTTCTACATGAAACCCTAGAGCGAGTTCATTCTGTAATTTCATAAAAAAAAGTACATGGCTACTTTACATATTTTATTCAGAGATTTCCTCCCCAGGCCGAGCTCAACACTCACAACATTCCTCCATGAACCAAGAGGAGAACAGCGTCTGATGTGTGCTGTGTTCAGGCTCTGTTGTCAGAGCTTGTCATGGAGATGCTGTGGTTATTATTTTTTCTGGGGCAGGTCAAGTGATAGAAACAAAAAAGAAGTAAAAGCACATTGTTATAAGGTTTTTGATTAAAAAAAAAAAATCATTTGAAATGAAACAAAAAGATGAAAACGATATGTCTGATCTTTATCTCGTCGTTGTTCTTCTCCAGTTTGCCTTCATCGTCTCTCCTCTCCTCCCCTTGTGTCCTGCAGGACGTTTTCCTCATCTGCTTCTCCCTGGTGAGCCCGGCCTCCTACGAGAACGTGAGAGCTAAGGTGAGTCCACCCCCCCCCGCCAACCCAGGGGGGAAACACACATTTCGATCCATCGATGCGACCAGAAGCCACTGGTCCACGTCTCTAACCTCCTCTCGACCGCTCCTGCTCAATGGAGGAGAACATCTCGATTGTCCCTTGAGCCGTGTTTTGTGTTTATGATGGCAAGGCTTTGGAAGCATTCATGTAATTAAGATGAAACTAATGCAGGTTTCGCTTTATAATGGTCCAGTCATCCATCGTTAAATTAGTGCCTCTGTTAATCAATGGAAACGGGAGCAGGTTGATTTTCTGATCACCTCAGGTCTAGGTTCCAGATTTCTGTCCTCCTCCCTCATATTCCTATTCAGCGACATTGTTGACGCAAAGACACCAGGGCACCGTCGTGAGACGGGCGCTTTCATGTTCGCCGCTCTCTAATGAAGTGCTCTGGTGGTTGAGCCCTTTCATTCACAAGCTCCAACAAACCGAGCGTCAGAACCAGCTCCTCCATCCAAACTGTAGCCGCACTTCTGCACTCAGCCCAGTCGGTCCTATAGGAAGACAAAGACGGCCTTATGAATACTGATCAAACCCGCTTCACTGTCCTTCAGTGCACATCCAAAGTAAGTCTCCATGGTAACAAGGAGCGGGAGTGGGAGGGCAGAAGTGAGTCCTGGTAAATTAAATGGAATAATTTTAAAAGGAGGCGCAGTTTAAAAAAAGAGAACAGTGCTATAGGTGAATCTATCATATAGTTGGGCAGAGGACGAGAGGGGGACATTCGTGAAGGGAGAAACAAACCTTTTCATCATCTTGAGATAGTTGTTTTTTTAAATGTGTGATGAACATTTGTTTGTTTTGTTCCTTTATCTGTCGCTCCATAGCGGTCGGCTGTTTCGTTAAATCAGAAAAACAGGGCAGTCAATTTATAACATAAAGTGTGCTCGCCCTCTAATTCTGAGACATTGTCTGTGTAGGAAAAAAAAAAAAAGAGACAGGTTCACAATCCTCGTTTAATCAGTTTCTCGAAAGCTCATTTGTTTCTCGTGCGTTGAGATTAACGACTATCGACGGCGGCTGGAGCAGCTAAATGTCAAGCAAATCAAAGTGTAATGACACAGTGGCGTATGGATTAGCAGGATCCTGTTCACTCAACGTCCATCCATCAGCAATCAGATTGCATTCAAGCTGTACGGCGTCACGTGAGTGGAGGGAAAGAGCAGACAGATTAGCGCGGCGCTCAACAACAAGCATTTTATGGAATTAAAGGGAAATTGACTGCTGCACCACAGGAAAACACGACAGATGAAAGGCCTGCTGCAAAATTCAAAACCCGAGGTTTGAGAGCAGGATTTTCATTTTTACAGGAAGTTCATTTTAAAAGTAGTGCAAGAGACAGGAGCCGAATCCAAGTGGTGTGGAAAAGTGGCGTCAACCTTTTCGATCAACAAACCACATTGGAATGATCAACCTGACTATGAGCAGAACAGGCTCCCTTTGAACAAATCAGGATAATTCAAGGTCAAGACAAGAAAGAAAGTCTTTAAAATTGAGTCAACAAAGAAAAGTCAGAGTCGGTTCATGAGCGTTATCGAGTCCCAAGATAAAATCTCTTCGGCCGGCTTTGTAAAGACAGACAGCGTCTTTTCAGAGACAAATAGGAAAAGAAAGTAATCCCTCAATCTGATGGTAAAGTTAGTTCTACAAACCTTCAACCAAATATTCTGCATGCATCACTTTAGTGACGCTAGTGTGAGTCCATGAGTCGTAGAGGTTTATAAAAATAAAACAAGAATTTGAGTGTTTAATAAACGTTGCTCTGCGTAGTGACACAGCTTCATCAGGTTATTACCCATAATCCCCCTCAAGTCGCGCGAGACCACTCCATCAAGTAGCGAGGATTTGCCAAATCAAAAACAACTGGCGTGTGAGCACTAAAAAGAATCGACAGCAGCCGATACTGATTTTAAATTGGCCCACCGAAGCAGATGGATGGAGGGAGGATGAAAGGGGCAGAGAGAAGAGTGAGAGTGGAGGAGAGAGGGAGAAACACTGGGAGAGACAGGACTGAAAAGAAACCCTGAGGACATTTGTTCTGGTGACACGTTCAAGTGTTTCGCTTCACTTCCTGACAGAAAAAAAACGTACTCACCTGCCTTTTCATTCTTTCCATTGTTCCTCTTCCTCCTCATCTTCCTCCTCTCTGTCTTCGTCTACGACCGACACCAGTGGTACCCGGAGGTACGCCACCACTGCCCCTCCACGCCCATCATCCTGGTGGGCACCAAGCTGGATCTGCGGGACGAGAAGGAGACCATCGAGAAGCTGAAGGAGAAGAAGCTCTCACCGATCACCTACCCTCACGGCCTGGCTCTGGCCAAGGATATAGGTCAGTCGCACGTGACTTTGCTCGATGTGGAGGATGTGGTCCGCATGTGAGCTTCGCCTCTGATCTTGGTTGGTTAGGGGCCATTATTTTGGCGATATTGATTCTACAGACCGTGTAAGTGCACAAGTGGATGCTCACAGTTCGATAACCCTCCTGTCTTCAAGATGAAAGTCACCGGTGATCAACAAACGTTAGAGAGTGGGAATACACCTTTTGATCTGCTGCACATTAAAGGAAACGTGAGGCAATTCTGCTGCAACAAAAGACCAAACTCACAGGATGATCTTCTTCTTCTTCTGAAGCAATTGGTTTATACATTTTTACTGTTTTCATCGCCACATCTTTTAAAGTACGCATCATCTGTTTCTGTCAGACAATCATAAATATCGAACATGATACGTACGAGGCTGGTGCGGTTCTGATTGAACTGGAACCATTAAGGCTTCGTTGGTAAACCCCTCACACTCCTGGACTGACTGTTTGGGCAGATCATAGATACAGATGATTGGAAGCGGAGAACCCGGATATTGTTTCCTGTGCAGTGAAAGCCTCACAGGTCGCAGGTCACTTATCGAACCACTGGCCACACATGGCAACCTGAATCCACAGCCGTAGGTGCGCTCAGACTTCAGCGCTCCCGTCCTGATCCGCTCATTTATCCCGCCTGTCTCACGTGTGTGGGTTTCTTCCCGTGCACAGACGCGGTGAAATACCTGGAGTGCTCGGCTCTGACCCAGCGAGGCCTGAAGACCGTGTTTGACGAGGCCATCCGCGCCGTGCTCTGCCCCCAGCCCACCAAGGTCAAGAAGAAGCCCTGCACCCTGCTGTAAATGGTGAGAAACGAACACAGAGCGGGAAATGATCGGAGCCGTGGGAGGAGCTATCAGGGTTTTCATTTCCTGTCGAAACACAACTTAGAAGGAATCTTGATCCTTCAATCATCCCTCTGACGGGACACAACACAGTTTCACGTGTCGAGGAATGAGATTAAATGTTCGAGCCGAAGAGAAAGGAAACGTCAGTCAAGCAAACTGACGAGATAAAGACTGAGAGGATGAAGGATGGAAGGCTGATTCTCATCAAGTCATTTCTCCAGTATCTAGCGGTCACAGACCCAGGGTCATTATTCTCCATTTGTCAGATGTTATGCAGAGAGCGGTAAAACGCAGCAATGCTTTGGCAGGCAACAGTCCAGTGAGCCTTTCTCTCCACAGGAGGTGCCTCCACATGAGCAGCCGAATATCAAAGTCCACATTTGAGCTCTTTCATTTGTTTAATTCAAATTACCCCGCTGATTGCAGGCGTCATGCTGATATTTCAATCAACCTGAGTACACAGATAATTTAAAACAATTTCCATAAAACGGCGCACGCGATGATTCATGATCCATCACCTTTGGTCGTCTTTTGTTCTCACAGATTCCACCAGGGGACCAGGGAGACGAGAGGAGGAGATTCAGGCCGCTGAGTCCAGGTCATTAAAAGGGACATTTGAAATGTTTGAAATATTTCTAACAGAAAAATTTCCACTAGTTAAAAAAAAACAAAAAACGATTAAACAAACAATGCTTTCGCAGCGGTAAAAAAGAACGGTACGATACTTTCTGTACAGCATGACTGAATCTCAAGGTGCATTTTATACGCAGCAGCCGCTACGACATCTCTGGAAGACAAACCTGCTCGATCAAAGTGTTAGTGGAGTACGACCCAGCTCACACACTAAATTGCAGGTTAATCAAAACGTCGTGTTTTTCTTACACAGCACTTCTGGGGCCCAGAGTGGATAAAGGTCGTCCGGCTTTATTATTTGTTGAGTGAAAACATGGAGCAGCAGTGAGATGATCTGATGCTGCCCATGTACGAGCGCTTATGATTTAGAATAAGGATGAGGATATAGTTTTATAACAATGTTGTTTTTCCATTACACATTGACAACAAATGTTTTCTTTGTTGAGATGTAAAAATAAAAGATCTTTATCAGTAGCACTGTCTCCACCACGTGTCCTTTCAAGCGTCATGGGACGGGAGGCCAGTGAATCGCAGTCGAACTCACCCTGCTCAGTGAAGAGACTCCGAATCCCTCAGCGGTGTGAACCATCATGCATTGCGCACGTGGCGGGGGGCAGAGAGACGTCACCAACTGACAACCATGCCGAGGTCTGAAACCTTGGAGAGGTGGCAGCCCCCATGTCACACCCTCGTCTGCATGGTGAAACATGCATCATCATCATCATCATCATCATCATCATCATCGTCGTCGTCAGAGGTCTGACTCACAGACATGGCGCTTCTACCATCTGTTACACACAGCATCCGTCTCACTTTGCCTGAGACGCCAGCATCAATCGGACGTCTGTGTTCAGGCCGATAAACAGACCGATTAATGGAATAAATGAAGGTCAACATCGCTCATTATTTGTCGAAGGGTGCGTTTGGGAGAACAAACGATCCGGTGTGGGTTGAATACGCAATCAGATGCAAAGTGACTTCACCACAACATCATGAGGTCGAAACACTGAAGAAAACAGTCGATGGCCGAAAGAATTCCAAAATTATTCTTAACTTTAATGCATCGTAGATTTTAGTTTATAAAGAATCATGGCCGGTGCATGCAGATGAAAACAGAATGTGAATCCAGATTATTTGAAAGAAAGTAAATCTGCTGTGCTCATGAGGAATAGTGATATATGACGTGCCAATATTTAAATATGTACTTAAAAATATACTATAGCAGTACATGTACCACAATGCATCAGGGGTTTATGAGGACACAAGAAGCAGACCACGGTGAATGGTGTGTAATCATAAACTTAAAGTGTCTTTCAAAGACCTGGAAACACAGAATCTGTTTCCCACAGTCATCGAAGAAAATAGTGAACAAAAGAGAAACTTAAACGTTAGCTCTACCACTGTAGAGCAGTGCTTTGATGTAGCATTGTGAAGATAAAGCTGTCCAATCATCGTCATATCAAACACTTGAATGCTCACCGAGCCACCGCAGAAAGAGAAGAGGAGTCACTTGAGCCATTGTTCTCAGTCAAATATTAACTTTCTGTCAGCAGCAGCTGACGGTCAAACCATAAAGTTTTCATTCCTGCCAACAGTTTCAGCTTGTTCGCACTAAAGTGAGGTGAAGGCTGCACACGAGCAGAACATCTTGGAAGTGGAAGGACACATCAGTGTGTATCATGTGGACTACACCTGTACCGGCAAGTTTTCAATTCTCAATGTGAACTTTATTTAAGAACTGTTACTCATTTTATTCAGTTGACAGAATCTTGGAAAGTCAAACTGATCATTTTGTTTTCGGTGACAGACACAATCTGTTGAATTAAGATTAGCATTGTTATTTTACTAATTTAATTTCCCAAACAATTGTGTGAAAATTCTTTCATGATTTAACAAATTATAGTAAAAGATAAGAAGAACAATGACATCAACTGTAAATTTAGAGCAACTCATTTTTCGTAGAGGTGTGAAATGTCTGTTCCATAACTGAACATTTCACAGTTAAACCGAAGCTGCATTAGCTCCTCCTCCGGTGACAATGCCATGGATCCAGTTATAGTATTCGTCATGACAGAGGTCCATAAATACAACTGGTTCAAAACAGGCTTTGATATGACCAAATGAAACGACGCCATAAATCCTTCCCTTGTACACCAGTCCTCCACCAGAGTCACCCTGTGAGAGAGATACGTGTTGATGCTATTGTTTTTGCTCTAAATATTCAAATATATATTTATACCCAGCAAATGTGTTGAAGCAAAAGAATGGAAACAGTGTTAGAAGAAATGCACTCACTGAGCATGTATCCACCGGAGGATTATAGACACAGAGCCAGTGCCAATGCTGAAATTCTTTGTAAAATTCTGGTTCCTCACGCTCCAGAACTTGTCTGTGGGCTTCACGGTCGGCGATTTTCATGTCAGCACATTGGAGAGTTGGTGAATTGCCTTCCACTGATGAGAAGAACAGATTTTAGCTTATATTCTATAATATAGCTAATATTCATATAAAAATAACAATATCAAGACAACTGATTGATTTCAACACGTCTCTAAAAAACGTATAAAATGAATAGCCTTCAATCTCACCTTTTGTCTTATTTGGGTATGTTCTTGTGTCACCGAGCCCTGCAATCTGAACTGTCTCATTTCTGTAATAAAAAAAACAAATATATAAATATATGTGTGTGTGTGTGTTATTTAACAAATGTTTTATTTTATTTTCAAATGTTGACTAGAAAATTAAGAATTCACATTTCGGGACGATCATCACAGTCAGGGCGTTCTACATGCTGGATACTTTGGTCCTCTGCCCTCAGCTTCAGTAACATGAGGTCGTGGTCATGTTGACCGTCGTTGAAAATAAGAGCTGGAAGTTCTATGTCCATCTTTAGTCCTGCACGTGAGTATATTTCCCTACAGGTAAAAGGTTAAACTTGAATCACAGTCAAGGTGTTATAGTTCAATACTGTTGGTCATTAATCACAGTTTTACATCAAACCATTCAGGATCAGTGCGTCAGGACTTTAAAGTAAAAATGTGTCACTTTCTCACATGTCTGGTTTATTGCAGTGAGCTGCAGTCAGAATCCACTTGGGACTGATCAGAGAGCCTCCACAGTATGACTCATCATCACCACGGTGTTTCAGCTGGACATGGTAAGGACGCTCTGTCTCGCTACAATTGCGACCTTCTAGGATTCTCTTGTGCAGATCCACCGCTGCGTCCACCGTCACACCTGAAAGAGAAAATCTCCAACACTGTGAATACAAATCATGTCTGTGAGTGAGGAGACAGAGACCAACACCTGGCTCCAGTATCTGCTGGAAACAGCATCATTAAACATCTGAACAAGCCCTTGGTCTCTGTGACCAGGATGAGGCGTCAGCGGTCTTACTCGGTCAAACCCAGTCATGCCACAAAAGCCTTCAATTGTCCTGCAGCTCCGGGAATGTGACGCTCTGCTCGTCTTAAAACAGCTGGTCGAGTGAACTAGAACACAGAGGGAGCTGCTGCCTACTCACCGAGCCACAAGGCAAAGAGAAGAGTTGTCAGACGAGCCATCGCTGTCTTTCTCCGTCTCACTGTCTGTCGTCCACATGCAACAGCTCCTTTTATATGTGTTCAAGCTATCTGATGCTCCAGTCACATTTTACTGATGACACCCCACTGGCTAAAGTAATTTGCACATTATTGCTAATTGGTGGACAGCAGTTTAGATGAAGGTACAGTGTAATATCTTATACTACTGCTGTCCAGTTCCAGCTTGTACAAGGACTTATTTTAGAACAAAGGACTCAATGTCGATCTGGTTTTGGAAGGCTGGATACTTTGGTCCTCTGCCCTCAGCTTCAGTAACATGAGGTCGTGGTCATGTTGACCGTCGTTGAAAATAAGAGCTGGAAGTTCTATGTCCATCTTTAGTCCTGCACGTGAGTATATTTCCCTACAGGTAAAAGGTTAAACTTGAATCACAGTCAAGGTGTTATAGTTCAATACTGTTGGTCATTAATCACAGTTTTACATCAAACCATTCAGGATCAGTGCGTCAGGACTTTACAGTAAAAATGTGTCACTTTCTCACATGTCTGGTTTATTGCAGTGAGCTGCAGTCAGAATCCACTTGGGACTGATCAGAGAGCCTCCACAGTATGAAAAATATTGACCAGGGCGTTTCAGCTGGACATGGTAAGGACGCTCTGTCTCGCTACAATCGCGACCTCTTAGGATTCTCTTGTGCAGATCCACCGCTGCGTCCACCGTCACACCTGAAAGAGAAAATCTCCAACACTGTGAATACAAATCATGTCTGTGAGTGAGGAGACAGAGACCAACACCTGGCTCCAGTATCTGCTGGAAACAGCATCATTAAACATCTGAACAAGCTCTTGGTCTCTGTGACCAGGATGAGGCGTCAGCGGTCTTACTCGGTCAAACCCAGTCATGCCACAAAAGCCTTCAATTGTCCTGCAGCTCCGGGAATGTGACGCTCTGCTCGTCTTAAAACAGCTGGTCGAGTGAACTAGAACACAGAGGGAGCTGCTGCCTACTCACCGAGCCACAAGGCAAAGAGAAGAGTTGTCAGACGAGCCATCGCTGTCTTTCTCCGTCTCACTGTCTGTCGTCCACATGCAACAGCTCCTTTTATATGTGTTCAAGCTATCTGATGCTCCAGTCACATTTTACTGATGACACCCCACTGGCTAAAGTAATTTGCACGTTATTGCTAATTTGTGGACAGCAGTTTAGATGAAGGTACAGTGTAATATCTTATACTACTGCTGTCCAGTTCCAGCTTGTACAAGGACTTATTTTAGAACAAAGGACTCAATGTCGATCTGGTTTTGGAAGGTTTTTTTTTTTTTTTTTAAGGACTCAATGTCGATCTGTTTTGGAAGGGTTTTTTTTTTTTTTTTTTCAATTTATGTTTCACAGCAGCAGCGGTAGTTGTTAGCAGGTGTTAGCAGATGTAACTTCAGTTGTGCACCTTAGCTTCATCAAGGGACGGTGGAGGTTTCAAGGAAGCCCTGCAGCCAACGTCCACAGGGCAAACTTCTGCTTAGCAGCCTCAAAGCTCTGCCTCAACTCTACAGAGCAGACGATGTACAGGGTGTAGGACATCATCAGGTCAGGCCTTAGGGTAGTAGTGACCATTTGTGACTGGAATGGAAGCCACTGTCAATGTCCACTAACATCTCCGTGTCTCCGAACCTCTCTGACCCTGTTCAGGGTTTATTTTACAACAATTGAGGATGTGCCTGAGGGAAGCCAGAGTTATACATAAACAGCACGATGGATCTTTGCTCAGCCACTGTTGAAGGAGTTTGGGCTAAGGAAGGTTTTCATGGGTAGCTATGAGCAGGCAGTTTTAATATGTCATTTTGGGCTATGCTGTTTTGAACTGAATTGTAAAGATGTGTTTTTTTTCAGGGAACCATTGAAAAGGAGTTGAATTCAGTCAGCCTGAGTTAAAAATAAAGAGTATGCTGATATGAGTATGCTTTGTTCTCACATGAAATAAATATGAAATTATTCATTGCATCGGACAGGATGCCAGCTGCCAATCAAACCAACATCTCTTCCTTTACATCTGTTTCACACATCATCCGTCTGATGCCGATAATTGATCATTGATATTTGTTCTAATATGCGTTGGCGAGAGCAAATGATCCGGTGTGGGTTGAATAGGCAATCAGACTTCACCACAACATCATGAGTTTGAAACACCTAAGATCAGTTGATGGCCGAAAGAATTCCAAAATTATTCTTAACTTTAATGCATCGTAGATTTTAGTTTATAAAGAATCATGGCCGGTGCATGCAGATGAAAACAGAATGTGAATCCAGATTATTTGAAAGAAAGTAAATCTGCTGTGCTCATGAGGAATAGTGGTATATGACGTGCCAATATTTAAATATGTACTTAAAAATATACTATAGCAGCACATGTACCACAATGCATCAGGGGTTTATGAGGACACAAGAAGCAGACCACGGTGAATGGTGTGTAATCATAAACTTAAAAATCCAAAATCCAATCATCGTCATATCAAACATTTGAATGCTCACCGAGCCACCGCAGAAAGAAAAGAGGAGTCACTTGAGCCATTGTTCTCAGTCAAATATTAACTTTCTGTCAGCAGCAGCTGACGGTCAAACCATAAAGTTTTCATTCCTGCCAACAGTTTCAGCTCGTTCGCACTAAAGTGAGGTGAAGGCTGCACACGAGCAGAACATCTTGGAAGTGGAAGGACACATCAGTGTGTATTATGTGGACTACACCTGTACCGGCAAGTTTTCAATTCTCAATGTGAACTTTATTTCCCAAATACGGAAATCTGAAAAACAACAGGCCACAAAAGAACTGTTACTCATTTTATTCAGTTGACAGAATCTTGGAAAGTCAATTTGATAATTTTCTGTTCAATGCTGGTAAAAGAGCAGATCATTGTCATGCATCCATCTGTAGGTCTTGTTTCAATGCAACCACTGATAAGAGTCTGTTGAAATAATATAAACATTGTTTTATACTAATTTAATTTCCCATACAATTGTGTGAAAATTCTTTCATGATTTAACAAATTATAGTAAAAGATGAGAAGAACAATGACATCAACTGTAAATTTAGAGCAACTAATTTTTCATAGAGGTGTGAAATGTCTGTTCCATAACTGAACATTTCACAGTTAAACCGAAGCTGCATTAGCTCCTCCTCCGGTGACAATGCCATGGATCCAGTTATAGTATTCGTCATGACAGAGGTCCATAAATACAGCTGGTTCAAAACAGGCTTCGTGATGACCAAATGAAAGGACACCATAAATCCTTCCCTTGTACACCAGTCCTCCACCAGAGTCACCCTGTGAGAGAGATACGTGTTGATGCTATTGTTTTTGCTCTAAATATTCAAATATATATTTATACCCAGCAAATGTGTTGAAGCAAAAGAATGGAAACAGTGTTAGAAGAAATGTACTCACTTTACATACATCCACCGGAGGGTTATAGACACAGAGCCAGTTCCAATGCTGACGTTCCTGGTAAAATGTCGGATCATCAAGCTCCAGAACTTGTCTGTGGGCTTCACAGTCGGCGATTTTCATGTCAGCACATTGCAGAGTTGGGGAATAACCTACCACTGATGAGAAGAACAGATTTTAGCTTATATTCTATAATATAGCTAATATTCATATAAAAATAACAATATCAAGACAACTGATTGATTTCAACACGTCTCTAAAAAACGTATAAAATGAATAGCCTTCAATCTCACCTTTTGTATTATTTGGGTATGTTGTTGTGCCACCGTGCCCTGAAATCTGAACTGTCTCATTTCTGTAACAAAAAACAAATATATATGTGTGTGTTATTTAACAAATGTTTTATTTTATTTTCAAATGTTGACTAGAAAATTAAGAACTCACATTTCGGGACGATCATCACAGTCAGGGTGTTCTACATGCTGGATACTTTGGTCCTCTGCCCTCAGCTTCAGTAACATGAGGTCGTGGTCATGTTGACCGTCGTTGAAAATAAGAGCTGGAAGTTCTATGTCCATCTTTAGTCCTGCACGTGAGTATATTTCCCTACAGGTAAAAGGTTAAACTTGAATCACAGTCAAGGTGTTATAGTTCAATACTGTTGGTCATTAATCACAGTTTTACATCAAACCATTCAGGATCAGTGCGTCAGGACTTTAAAGTAAAAATGTGTCACTTTCTCACATTCCCTCCATGCACTCAGAAGCCAAACTGGTGAGTATATACATGCGTTCACATGGAAATACACCTTTATGCACTAACACACACTCATACAAGCTCAAAGTGTTGCAACTCTCTTTTCCACTGCTCTGTGCCAGCAAAGCTGTGCTCTTGGGTCTGTGTGGATTTCATCATTTGGTGTGTAATCAAAGCTGTGTCTCAACCTGCCAGTGCTGCACTGTAATCATAAACTTAAAGTGTCTTTCAAAGACCTGGAAACACAGAATCTGTTTCCCACAGTCATCGAAGAAAATAGTGAACAAAAGAGAAACTTAAACGTTCGCTCTACCACTGTAGAGCAGTGCTTTGATGTAGCATTGTGAAGATAAAGCTGTCCAATCATCGTCATATCAAACACTTGAATGCTCACCGAGCCACCGCAGAAAGAGAAGAGGAGTCACTTGAGCCATTGTTCTCAGTCAAATATTAACTTTCTGTCAGCAGCAGCTGACGGTCAAACCATAAAGTTTTCATTCCTGCCAACAGTTTCAGCTCGTTCGCACTGAAGGGAGGTGAAGGCTTCAGGACACATGAGTGTGTATTATGTGGACTACACTTGTACCGGCAAGTTTTCAATTCTCAATGTTTATTTCTCAAATATGGAAACAGCATTTTTGTTTTTGGGATTATTTCAAATTCACCCAAATCTTACACGCTGGGCCTTTAAAATGGAACAATTGGCACCATTTGTGTTCGCTTCCAGTGAGTCTGCTTCTGTTTCATTGTTATCACGTCTCACAGAGCCTTGACTCGCCTCTTGTTGCTCTCTTAGCTTTTGAAGAGGAATAAATAAACTCTTACAATCTGGATTTTGAAGTTCCTTTTTTTTTGCAGTTTCAAATTTAAGAAGTTCTCAGTTCTTTGTCATCTTAGTTGATTAACCTCTCATAGGTCGCCCACACGGAGCTGGTCTTACATGCATAAATAAAGAAGTTTCTTTCCTCAGTGATGTTTTCTCAAAGCTGATTAGGTTAACATCATTATATTTATGACTATGAGACTGAAACCTTTAAAACAACAGGCCACAAAAGAACTGTTACTCATTTTATTCAGTTGACAGAATCTTGGAAAGTCAATTTGATAATTTTCTGTTCAATGCTGGTAAAAGAGCAGATCATTGTCATGCATCCATCTGTAGGTCTTGTTTCAATGCAACCACTGATAAGAGTCTGTTGAAATAATATAAACATTGTTTTATACTAATTTAATTTCCCATACAATTGTGTGGAAATTCTTTCATGATTTAATATAGTAAGAATTATAGTAAAAGATGAGAAGAACAATGACATCAACTGTAAATTTAGAGCAACTCATTTTTCGTAGAGGTGTGAAATGTCTGTTCCATAACTGAACATTTCACAGTTAAACCGAAGCTGCATTAGCTCCTCCTCCGGTGACAATGCCATGGATCCAGTTATAGTATTCGTCATGACAGAGGTCCATAAATACAGCTGATTTAGCACAGGCTTGCATATTACCAAATGAAAGGACACCATAAATCCTTTCCTTGTACACCAGTCCTCCACCAGAGTCACCCTGTGAGAGAGACACACTTGTTGATGTTCTTTATTGCTCTAAATATTGCAGAAAAATGGAAAAAAAGAAGAGATGTACTCACTGGGCATACATCCACTGGAGGATTATAGGCACAGAGCCAGTGCCAGTGTTCACGTTCTCGGTAAAATTCTGGATTATACTGCTCCATTTCCGTTCTGCGGTTTATGCAGTCGACGATTTTCATGTCAGCACATTGCAGAGTTGGGGAATAACCTTCCACTGATGAGAAGAACAGATTTTAGCTTGGAACTCTCCACTGGAAGATGATTATTATCCTCAGCGATACTTTTATAATCTACATTCAAGCTATGTGACTAATATTCATATAAAAATATCAATATCAAGACAACTGATTCATTTCAACACGTCTCTAAAAACGTATAAAATTAATAGACTTCAATCTCACCTTTTGTCAAATTTGGGTATGTTGTTGTGCCACCGTGCCCTGAAATCTGAACTGTCTCATTTCTGTAACAAAAAACAAATATATATGTGTGTGTTATTTAACAAATGTTTTATTTTATTTTCAAATGTTGACTAGAAAATTAAAAACTCACTCTTTAGGACGATCATTACAGTCAGAAAGATTTACATGTTGGATATCTGTTGTAAATTTCAGCTTCAGTAACATGAGGTCGTGTGTTCCATTGCTGTTGTTGAAAATAACAGGTGGAAGTTCTATGTCCATCCTTAGTCCTGCACGTGAGTAAATTTCCCTAGAAGTAAAATATAAACTTGACAGTCAACTCACAGTCAAGGTGTTATAGTTCAATACTGTTGGTCATTAATCACAGTTTTACATCAAACCATTCAGGATCAGTGCGTCAGGACTTTAAAGTAAAAATGTGTCACTTTCTCACATGTCTGGTTTATTGCAGTGAGCTGCAGTCAGAATCCACTTGGGACTGATCAGAGAGCCTCCACAGTATGATAGGACGATCATTACAGTCAGAAAGATTTACATGTTGGATATCTGTTGTAAATTTCAGCTTCAGTAACATGAGGTCGTGTGTTCCATTGCTGTTGTTGAAAATAACAGGTGGAAGTTCTATGTCCATCCTTAGTCCTGCACGTGAGTAAATTTCCCTAGAAGTAAAATATAAACTTGACAGTCAACTCACAGTCAAGGTGTTATAGTTCAATACTGTTGGTCATTAATCACAGTTTTACATCAAACCATTCAGGATCAGTGCGTCAGGACTTTAAAGTAAAAATGTGTCACTTTCTCACATGTCTGGTTTGTTGCAGTGAGCTGCAGTCAGAATCCACTTGGGACTGATCAGAGAGCCTCCACAGTATGAAAAATATTGACCAGGGCGTTTCAGCTGGACATGGTAAGGACGCTCTGTCGCGTTACAATCGCGACCTCTTAGGATTCTCTTGTGCAGATCCACCGCTGCGTCCACCGTCACACCTGAAAGAGAAAATCTCCAACACTGTGAATACAAATCATGTCTGTGAGTGAGGAGACAGAGACCAACACCTGGCTCCAGTATCTGCTGGAAACAGCATCATTAAACATCTGAACAAGCCCTTGGTCTCTGTGACCAGGATGAGGCGTCAGCGGTCTTACTCGGTCAAACCCAGTCATGCCACAAAAGCCTTCAATTGTCCTGCAGCTCCGGGAATGTGACGCTCTGCTCGTCTTAAAACAGCTGGTCGAGTGAACTAGAACACAGAGGGAGCTGCTGCCTACTCACCGAGCCACAAGGCAAAGAGAAGAGTTGTCAGACGAGCCATCGCTGTCTTTCTCCGTCTCACTGTCTGTCGTCCACATGCAACAGCTCCTTTTATATGTGTTCAAGCTATCTGATGCTCCAGTCACATTTTACTGATGACACCCCACTGGCTAAAGTAATTTGCACATTATTGCTAATTGGTGGACAGCAGTTTAGATGAAGGTACAGTGTAATATCTTGTACTACTGCTGTCCAGTTCCAGCTGGGGATTGAGCTTAAAAGGCACAATGGATCTTTGTTCGGTCACTGTTGTAGGATTTGGGGCAAGAGAAAGTTTTCATAGGTAGCTAGAAGCAGGCAGTTTTAATTCATCTTTTTGGGGGGTACACTGTATAAATAGAATTGTAAAGATGTGTTTTTTTCAGGGAACCATTGAAAAGGAGCAGGTGTGTGTGTGTGTGTGTGTGTGAATGTGTGAAATGAGGATAAGACATTGAGCACAAGGACATTTGTTAAGGTAATTAACCATCACATCACATTGCCAAATGTCTTGTCTTTCTCGGTTGATAAGTTCAATAGCATGAGGAAATATTTTACTAGGTATCTGATCTGGATAGGATGAGCCATTACAATGACACCATTCACCCTGTCCCGTACGCCACTCGTCCAGCAGAGTAAAAAGTTTTATTCATAACCAACAATTGAAACTTGTTGTAGCGGAAGAAAAGTGACAAAGTGAGAAGACATGTACAAGACGTGTATATTTAGAAACTGTGATAGGTCCATAACATAGTTCTTGTTTTAACATTCAAATGTTCATGAGAAAGATGAGAACTGTTGGGACGGTCAGCACATTGTACAGGTTTGATACTTACAGCTTTGTCCTGCTTCCTCCTGCTCCACCCTCAAGTTCCTGTGGTCAGCATGTCCGCCCCATCGTGTCCTACGTGTCGTACATGAAAGGCAAAGCCATGTTCTGGAATGCATCAAATAGAAAACAAATTTCAGGGACATGATTTCAACTTTAAACATGACTAGAATGAAAAGCTACAAAACGCATTCAGTATATTTCCTCCTTCTTTCATGTGGACAAGTGCACAAGTGTGGATTGTCCTTAGGGACAGGACCGTCGGCTTCTGGTTAAACTGTGGAGGGCCAGGAGCTGCAGAATTGTTTTAAACTTACACTCAAATAAACATCACACAATCTGTAGAGGATGCAGTCACTGTCGGGAGATGTTATCTGAAACAAAGCGGCTCCTACGATCTTATTAGATCGATGTCTGGCAAGCAAGAAGAAGTATAGACCATCACATGAGCATCGAATATTTAATAGCCAGGATGGAAGCAGCCATGTGAGAGGACATGGGGGAGCAGGAGAAGACGGAGAGCGTCTCTGAATCTTAGACGATTTGGATGTTTAGTCTCAGCAGCTGTGTAGATTCACTCTCACTGGTGGTCACTGGGCTGCCCACCTCTGATCAGAGGCTGTGAGCTTTTCCATATAGACAGTGTCTCTTAAAGGCTCAGGTTAGGCAGGGTTATGGTTCTAGTGAGGCTGTCCAAAATGAATGGAAGTCAATGCAGGGTCCTAATAGGAGGGTGTATGTGTGTGTGTGTGTAGTGCTGTGGGGGTTGGAGGCTGCAGTTCTCTGCGCTCACACATTGACGACACATTGCACTGAAACGCAACAAGTCTGGTGTCGTTCTCCTCCAGATGTGATGCAGCGATGCTGTGATGCAGGACACCGCAGACCAGGACCATAGAGGTAAGTTTCTCTTTTTCATTCCTCTCCCACGCTCGCACGCACGCTCTTTTTTTTTTTTTTTTTTTTTTTTATAATTCAATCTTCCTACTAATGGCTCTGAGACACTCAGGGGATTTTCAGTTCTGCTGTGGACTAAGGATGAAGCACAAGGGTTTTGAAAGTTGTTCCAAATTTTGAAAAAAAAAACAAAAAAAACAGTAAAACATCAGTTTTTTGTTGCATAAGACAAACAGCTTAACAGATTAGATACGTATGCAAAGAATTAATTTGTATCTTCAAATCAAATGTTCAGATTAATCTAAATATATGAATTTGAATAAAATATGTTCTTGATGGTGTTTGCGTCACAAGTAGACAGTGATTTGTTTTGTGGTGGGGGGCTTTCTGAGAACCGATGGAATGGAAAACCGGGGGTGGGGTGTTAGGAAATTGGAGGAGAAAAGTGCAAATGAAAGAGGAGGGCAGAGGAAAGATGCAGATGGAAATAAACTAGAGCAGATAAGGGAGACACAAGCAGAAGAAAAGGAAATAATTTCACTTCCACCTGACAGGAAACAAACTGCAGAGCACAAACACTTTCTACCTGTGTTCTGTTGTTTAAATCTTTAATTCCTGCTGCTTAAACGCATCGACGTCAAATAGAATCAACAACCTCCCATAACCCTTCTCTCCCTCTCCTTCTGAATCTGTGCGGGGGAAACGCAGGAGCTTTCTATTTAATTGATTAATGCAGCTTTTAAGAGCTTTTATTCTATTCTGCTCATCTGCCCAATTTGGCCTGTAATTACGTGCATTTGTATGGACCACGCTCGTGTGTGTGGGAAGTTAATTGAAGCTAATGATGAGTTTGAATTGTCGCACTGCAACTGTCAACACAAGAAGGACACGCAAGTGTTTATCAACTCCCACCACCTTGATTTTTGGAAAATGCGTAGATATGAGCTCTGGAAGATTGGGTGTGGACGTTTTTGGAGTTGCACGTATGAGGGATGCCGCAGGAGGTCGTGCAGAACATTCACCCGAAGGGTCTCTCGAGCTCTAAAATGGTTCCATCTTTCCAAGTTGGCATCTACACATAATCCTTCCAGAGAACTTCAGAGCTCGTGAGCACGCTCGCATGTTCGTCCTTGCGTGGCACACGTGAACCTACATTCAGGGGCATCCTGTGAGCGTGTTTGGACGTCAGCAGGACGGGGCGTATTGATCCAAGCCATAAATCGGGCTCCTTGTCAGTCTTGGTAATGAAAAGTGAGGAGGCAGGTTGGCAGCCTGAGGGGCGGCGGACTGGGTCCAACCCTGCAGATCTGTTAAATGACCAGGAGGAGGTCCACTGCCCCAGGGGAGGAGCACTGATGGATCACCAATTATCTGATGGTGCATCCGTCTCAGGGTGAGAAAGAGAGAGGAGCAGGGGGGCGCAGTGCGATTTGTGATTTTTTAAAATAATCCTGACGATAATCCACTTTACCCACACGTCGATTTTTATATACTGTGGACTGCAACCTGGTCTGCTGTCTCTTCTGGTTCTAAAGTGCTGTGGCTTCCATGTATTTATATTTTTACTGAGATGAAGCTAGGATGGATTAAACCTTCGTCAGGTTCCATTACAAAGATGTCCCAGACAAGTCAGTCTCACACACACACACACACACACACACGTTGTCTTTGTGTCTGAATGTAGAGAGCTCTTGCTCTTCGATCAGAAATCATCAGGACTATGTTCTTTATCTATTTCACGTCTCCATGCAGAGCCTTTTAGGCCTTGTTTGGATCAACCTCCATCACCATAGTAACCTCTCACTGGAATGTTTTTTCCCCTTTCTCTGAACCTGGCCAGAGAACGGCAGACAAAAGAGGTGATGCATTTTAGGAACAGAGATGGTTACGTTACTCTTATTGTGCACTGCAGAGATTAGGATGGGAGGGGGATGTCTGTGTGAGCATCTGTGTGTGTGTGTGTTTGTCTTCACTGGCAAATTTGTAAAAAATTTTGACAATTGTATATATATTTTTTTTAAGCTCCCCTCACACATGATTAAAAAGGTGTTCATGTGTTGTGTTGTTGTTGTCTTAGATAATAATTTAACAATAATGAATTACTTATAAACCA
The DNA here is from genome assembly GCA_016785235.1 of Pseudorhombus dupliciocellatus. Taxonomy (NCBI): domain Eukaryota; kingdom Metazoa; phylum Chordata; class Actinopteri; order Pleuronectiformes; family Paralichthyidae; genus Pseudorhombus; species Pseudorhombus dupliciocellatus. The sequence goes on from JAFBJW010000392.1 coordinate 432,995, forward strand.
TGGATGTGGTCCATCATAAGGTCTGTATGTTTTAAATGAGGCATTGGCCTCTAACTATAATACGTCTGTGGAGATTCTCATTCATCCAGGTCATAGTATCAGGTGATCGTTTAGTCAAGGCAACTGGATTTCTTTCTTTATTGAAGACGTTTCGTCCTTCATCCGAAGGGCTTCTTCAGTTCTGGCCTTGAGATCTCATCCCAGGAAGTTTAGTTGCTCATCTACACCAGAGCAGCCAACATCCTCTGGACAGTGTGAGCATGAGGATCCATTCACCCCCAGTCTGTCTCACATTGACACAGGTGAGTGAGTCATGTGACATTTTGTCACATGATGAGACACGTGTTAATAGCCCACTCATGTGACTTATAGTTGCATAACGAGGGGAATGACCGATACTCTCAGCTCACAGGGTAGACCGATACTCACAGCTCCACCCACATCCAGAGATATATCTCCTGGTTTTTCCCAGTCTAAACCAGAACTGAAGAAGCCCTTCGGATGAAGGACGAAACGTCTTCAATAAAGAAAGAAATCCAGTTGCCTTGACTAAACGATCACCTGACTCTAACTATAAGGTTATATAAGGTAATACTTTCAGTATAGCCAAGGGCAACACGTTTGAACAGGAAAGTGGAGGTGATGGAGTTTCTTTGATTTAACATGATCAAATTCCATGTTTGTTGCATGATGAAACTAAAAACATAAAAGACAAAAGAAAAGGTATTTCTAAACCATGTCTCTCTTAGTTTGCTGATGTTATCGCAGCCTTTTTCTTTTATTCATCCCTCACAATTTTCTCCTGCGTCACCGAAAATTATTCGTCCTTACCACCGTCCTCATTAATGCTGTTGAGTCCAGGTTGAGGAGAACACGTCTCCATTATTTCTCCTCCATAGGTCAGTTCATTTTGTTCCAAACAGGGCACCAATTATCAGCCATGGCCGTGGTGGATGAGGGCGTGCCTTTGTGCGACGTGGTGGTTATTAAGAGGCCAGTATGGCTTCATAAACAAGTCTGGTACTAATAGAGCAAAGTGTGTTATGATTTTGTTCTGATGCCACCTTGTTTTTGTTGTGACGGAAGGGGAGTTGATTAGTAGATTAGTATTCTACAAGCCACTGGGTGAAGTTAGACCAAGACAATTTTGTTTCTTTTTAGTATGCATGTACATTTTCATTTGTTTGTCCGCTCTCTATTTCTGTCTTTAAAATGGTCACAATCGCGAATTATCTATCTAAAGATGGCACCCATTAAATAAATAAAATAATTAAATGTATGGGAAATTTAATAAACGTGTGAGAAATACAATAAACGTATGAGAAACGTCAACATTAATTATTCAATACAAGTGTATGTGTACATCATATACATACTGTACAACTGACGTTGGTCCCATTGTTTATGTTCCTGATAAACTGAATTACTTATTTTAATGGACACTGACTCACGATTGTCTCAAAGTAAAAAAAAACAAAACCTAAAAAAAAACACAAAGACTTAGACGTGGACACGACTATGCGCCGCATCGACGAGATGGAACCAAGGTGAATTAGCCTAGCTTAGCATGAAGACTGGTGAGAGGGGAAGCCGCGAGCCAAATGAAGTTGTCATTGCCACAAGACAAACGTGATCTCGATCGATTTTACCTTAGTAAATGAAACTCACCTGCCTTTGTCTTTCAGGGACGCCGACCTGTCGCTGATGGGATCTTATCGACTTCTGCTGCCTCTCAGCCCTTAACGCCGACATGGAGGTGATCCGAGCTTCCTTGCTGCCTCAAGAAGCTCCGACCTCGACCTGGAGCAACAACTCTGTCGCCTCCATCTCCTCCCACTCCCTGCTCCTCTCTTCTCCCTCTGAACCTTTGCTGAGCTTCACACCACCCGACGGCGCTCTCTTCTTTAACTCCAGTCAGAACGGCACCAGCCCTGGATCGCTCCCTGGTCTGGCGGGAATCTTCATTCCGCTTATCTATGGGATAGTGTGCGTTGTTGGCCTGGTGGGAAACACTCTGGTCATACACGTTATCGTCAACTACACCAAGAATGAATCGGTCACCAACATATACATTCTCAATTTAGCCATCGCGGACGAGCTGTTCATGCTCGGTCTGCCCTTCTTGGCGGTGCAGAACGCGCTGCTGTCCTGGCCCTTCGGCTCTCTGATGTGCCGCGTGGTCATGACGGTGGACGCCATCAACCAGTTCACCAGCATCTTCTGCCTGACGGTGATGTCCGTGGACCGCTACCTGGCCGTGGTGCACCCCATCCGCTCCTCCTGGTGGCGGCGGCCTCACATAGCCAAGGCCATCAGCGCCACGGTTTGGGCAGGGTCATTTGTGGTGGTGCTGCCGGTGGTGGTGTTTGCCGATGTGCTGAAGGACGACGGGAACTGCAGCATCGTGTGGCCGGAGCCGGCAGAGGTGTGGAAGACATCTTTCATCGTGTACACGTGCACCGTTGGGTTTTCCTGCCCCCTGCTGGTCATCTGCTTGTGCTACCTGCTGATTGTCATCAAGGTAACGAACTAACACACGTTTAGATGTGATGAGAATGAGTGAAGTAGGAGAAGAAGCTGGTTCTAAAAGTGGCTGCTATTCCATACATTTCATATTTGTCATGAACATGGCTTTACTTTTTTTTTTGTTTTAATTCTGATTTGTCCTCTTGTCCCCTCCAGGACGTGACATTTTACAGCTAAAATATCTTTTGCTTCTCTATCGAAGGTGCGAAGTGTGGGAAAGCGCGTGCAAGCCTCGTCCTCCCGAAGCAGGAAGTCGGAGCGTAAAATCACCCAGATGGTAGTTGTTGTGGTGGCGGTGTTCGTCCTCTGCTGGCTGCCGTTCTATGCTCTGAACATCGTCAACCTCCTCGTGGTCCTGCCAGGAGACTTCAGGGGGCTTTACTTCTTCGTTGTCGTGCTTTCGTATGCAAACAGTTGCGCCAACCCCATACTGTACGGATTTCTGTCTGACAACTTCAAGAGAGGCTTCAGGAAGGCCCTGTGCCGCACTTCCCGCAGGGTGAAGAACAACCGCGGCTGCAGCGAGGTGCTGCAGCCCACAGAGGAGTGGGGGGGCATCGTACTTCAAACGCTCAAGAATGACGGAGCCAGCAATGGTCAAAGGAGAGAGTGTGGTGACAACGGAGGGGAGGCGGATAACCGTGCAGCAGAAGCGGCCATGCAGATGACGGAGATATGCAAAATGTCAGAGGATGGCGTAACAGACGGCTCAAGGACAAAGGTCGCGCAGAGGGTCGAGCCTGAGCCGGAGAACTGTGGCCAGGGTGCGGACCTGACGGGAAAGGGTCAAGGCTCGGATCCTCCTGAGACAGTGTCGGCCGGTAAAAAGAAAAACAACCGGTCACAGCCTGAGGACAAAAACTCTGTGCTGGAAATCAGTTATCTGTGACAAACTATGGCACATTGGGTTTAAACTGCAGCTCAGAGACGAGAGCTGCATGTGAAAATATTATAAGTAGATTGCGACCAAGAGTCTTTTTGGACACATAAGACAAAGAGTAAGAACACTTTTATATATCTAAAATGAACACAAAATTATTATGAAGTACAGTGTGTAGTTATTTAAAAAAAAAAAAAAATATATATATATATATATATATAATATATAGTAGAATATAGTGGGAACCACTGACGCAGGCTGCTGGAACCAGGTGCGCTCCTCGTCCTGGAGGAACAGAGCAGCACCGCACTGGTAATGAAGTGTGATGTCATGCAACACAGGGCCGTGCTCATCAACACATCCACTCACGCAAATTTGACCGACTCCCACACGAGCTCACTCACTCCGGAAAGATTCAGGAACACTTCAGGAGCGACTGACTTGGACATTTCCATTTTCACATGAAACCAACTTAAATACTTCAACGTTTTCAACTGCACATTAAAATGAAGAAGAAAATGAAACCTTTTACACAATCCTCTGAAGAACCGAACCAACATCATGTCATTTCTGCAAAGATATTTATATAAATATATTGACGTTAGCTTTGTTTCTATGGTTGTATTTTGGAATGTCTAGTGAAATCTGTGTATAGATTCAGTGTTTGCATTGAGATGTATCTTCAGTCATGTTGTGAGAACTTTGGTGAAAAACCAAAGCGACTGTGCTGAATAAATGTTTACAGTTTTTATTGCACGTATAAACTTGATGTTGTGAACTCAGGTGTTCCTTCAAACACTGCACGTATAACGTGCCTGTATGTAGTATGTGACACGTATGTAACTGCAACATTTCTAATTGTGATCTCTCAGCTGTGTGTTGTTGAAAGAAAAATCTGGAATCCAAAATGAATCCTCTGCTTTATTTTCACATGCTAACAAATGTCTTCACTTAAAGCGCTTTCACGTTAAACCTGGAGAAGCTGTTTGTTGAAGAACGGTTTAAACAAGGGATCACGGCTGCCCTCTGGAGGTAAACACACCAAGTCATTCATTTTGATTTCAGAAAATATCAGTTCAATTCATTTCTGAACACCATTTCTTTAAAGAGGATAGCCTGAAGGCAACATCGCAGGTATGTTGTGGTCAGTGTGTCTAACCTGTTGAAGCACTGGATGTGTGTTTCACATGGTCTCAGATTCAATTTTACAATCCATCAATTCTTCCCTTGCACCATCAGCCGGCGCTCACTCAGGAACGACCTCTCCAATCCACTTGAGGTAAGGTGGGTTGCCCTGGTCGATCGGCAGGCTGATGACTTCGGCCACTTCATAGGGATGGTTGGAGCTGAACAACAGGCAACAAGAAGAAATGAGACGCAATCTGTGGCCAAAGTACACGTGACAAGCGCCAATTAAATTCATACTCTTGGGTTCTGTAAGTCCTGTGTGCTCTATGTTGATCCCCCAGAACCAGAAATTTGTTGTTTGTTTTGTTTTTTTTAATTTGTGGTTCTAAAAGATGACTTACCGGACGTACTCAGCCAGAGCAGCCACCTTGGAACTTCTCGTCTTTATCATCTAAAACGAGGAGAGAAACGCACTCCTATTTATTCACACCAGACACGTTTCTGCTTTTCACATCAATGAATTCTCTTTCAGAGGTTTTTCTTTCCTTCAGCACAATGATTTATAGCGGAGCACTAAGCTATCATTGTGACTACGTTGCGCCTCACAGACATCTCGTCTGTCAGATTACAAACTTTGTCTCCACCTAGTGCACAAACCAAGAGATGAACAAAAACAGAAGGTCTCAGTCGACACTCACCAGCAACACCTCACTGTCTTCCTCTATCTTCCCCTGCCACTCGTATCTGGAGAAATTAGACAAAGTAAATAATGTGAGTGGGCTCTAACGTTACAGGACATAAATCAATATCCTCTCATCACAAACAGCCATCTCATAACTTACATTGATTTGATTGCCGGGACAATGTTGACACAAGCAGCAAGTTTCCTTTCCACAATCCCCCTGCGAGATGGAGGCAAAGATCGAATCAGCGACAAATGAAAATGCTTTACAGAACTGGCAAGAACGAAGAAAGCTGTCGACTGAAGATGAGATGAAAATCCATTTTCATTTCATCCAGTCAGTCACCTCAAGAAGAGATTCCTAGGAATCCTTTTATTCTTTAGTAAGCAAGACACAGCATCTTAAAGAAATGTCAAATGATGCATTACCTAGCCAAGTCTTTAGCTACGTTGTCATTAGGACAGGTGACAAAAGCTGCAGAGTGCGTGCCTGACATGTACGTCTCAGAAGCCATGGAGAACGCCCTCAGTCCAACTGTCCTCAGCAGCTGGAACATAAACACACTCAGGAGCGACGTCTGTAGGAGGACGACACAGAGGAGGAAGTCCAACAATGTCAAACACGTGTCTCTGAGACAAAACGTAAAAACATCCCGAGCGTCCGTCAGGGTAGAAACAAAGTCAGCACGATCACTCACTCACTGAGACGTTTTCCTGCTGTATTTGAGCACATGGGCTCAGTGGGACATTCTCTGAACATAATGCCAGAGGGCTGAGTCACTCTTATATCTACATAAAGACCCTCTAGATCTAACTGGGGAATAGTTGAGCATGTGTGATCGAGGAACCCAGCTCTGCTCACTCACCAAGGCTAAAGCTTTAAAGGATCCACCTCGCAGTGACTCTGCACTGGGCAGCCCAATACGCATTTCCTGAGCAGGTCAAACACAGAATGACGGTTAGTGTGCGAATAGAAAGTCAATGATGGACTCCCAGTGTTGTGACTTTGTGTCAGTTTCAGTGGTTTTATTTTTCTTTAATGGGGAAAACAACAGATCATGTGTGAAATACTTTGAATCAGGGGTTACAGACTTTTAGTACCTTTTAAAAAAGCCTTCTTGAATGATTTACGAGAACTATGGAAATATGTTTGCTTTGAATGATATGCAGTTTTATCGTGTGTAATCAGTCCAGACGTTTTCTGGTAACTTTATTAAAAATCTTCGTAATTGGTTAGGACCTAGTAGGACAGATTGAGGAAACAAAAGAATGCAATACATAATATTGATCTTTATTTATCTCGCTCCTTTCACAACACAGTTACAAGGTGCCTTAGTTTAAAGCAAATGGAAGAGCCCGCGACAATCGAGTAGAGACACAGAAACAAAGAATAAAAACGAGATTAGATTAAAACGTCATGTTTTGCACAGGGCTCTCTCTCTCTCTCTCTCTCTCTTCGTCACCTCTCCCGTTCAAGGCGTTTCGTGAATATTCGTGAGCTGTTTCCACGATCCGCTCTAAAGTCTTTCATCCATTTCCCTCACAGGTCACAGTCTCAGGCTTTTAGCAGCTGTGGTGTGTTCAGATAACACTGTTAGCCGGGAAGTTAACCGCAGCGAACGGGGGAATCGCATTTGGCTAGCAGTGGCGTTAGCTGGGAAGCTAACAACAGCTAACGTTAGCAGCGGTGGAGAAAGAACAAACTATAATGAAAGGAAATAAATGACATATCAGGTGATCGAGTTTGTGTCGGGTGTGTGAAACAAGACAATCAAGTTAATATGTGTAGTAGTCTGAGTTATTTTAACTCACCTCCTGACGCTGCTGAACGCTATCGCGCTGCCGTAAAGCGTATCGGCGGTATGTTTGTGGAACTGTCGTAAATAAGCACGAGGCGTTCATAAAACGCTTCATAGCGATGCAGCTTAAAAACATTGAATTAATAATAATAAAAATAATAATTAACAATAACTGATACTGAAAATAAATGTAATATGTATGTATGTAATTATGTAGGAGAATTTAAAATAACATGCATTTCTTGGCAAACTATTAACACTGATCGTTATTCATACTGTATAATAATAATTAAATAATTATTAAATATTTATAAACAATAATAATCATCAGCAAAGTGCAGCTTATTGTCATGCACGGATATATTTCATGCGTTTCTGAATTACACCAGTAGAGGGCCCTGCAGACCTCTCTGAACATTCACACACACACACACTATGATGCTTAAGTTGTTAATCACCCAGGAAATCATTTTGAAATTGTCTTCAGGATTTTGAATGCTCACGCAGGACAGTGCACATGTACTGCATGTCACACACACACATGCAGATTTTAAATGAGCAGTGACTATGATGGCAGCTTTTGTACAGGAGACCCAACAAGAAGATGCTTTTTGATGAGCTCATGTAGTTATAGCACACACACACACACACAGTAAATCAGTTCCTGTCAACAGGGTACCAGCAATGTCTGTCTGCCCAGTAAGAATGCTGTGTGTATGTGTTATTCCTGTGCACAAGACAGAAAGCCACTCTGTTTGATAAAGTCCACCTCCTCCCTCACACTCTCCTTTCCTTGCCCTCACCCTTGATTAAAGAATGAGACAACCGTGTCACACATACTAATCTGCATAACACACACACACACTTACACAGACCTGGCACGTGCACTCAAAGCAAGATAGATTGAGTTGTGGCTGATGTGAGAGCTCGGCCAGGGATGCACGGGCACACATAAAGACGCAGTGAGACATATTAGCGGAGCTTGTCAAGCTTTTGCAAGAGCAATGAGGAGCGATGGAGGGAAGAGTGATGTGTTGGGTGATGTGGTGGTGGTGCTGATGGGAGGGGGGAGGTGGTGGAGGGGCCTGTTCCCATGGAAACTGTGCAGTCAGCACATCTGTACGTGTTATGCGCTGTCCTCTCTCATCGGCATCCCGCGGCCTCTCCCCACCACGGCTGGACACGACAGCGTGCGTTCACATGTAGAAGATGCACTCGCACGCAAATGCGCAGGGCCGCCTGTCCTGACCCCGTTGCCATGGTGACCATGGACCTCAACCCATGGGATGTTGTCTTCGTATGTGGACGAAATGCATGTGGTTGAAACACACACATTGGCACAGGACAACTGTGTTGTTGCCCTGACTGTTTCCTCACCAGAAATTATCCTCCTTCGTTTCTCTCCCTCCTCCTTGCCCCCCCCTTCTCTCTTTCCATCTCTCTCTCTCTCTCTCCCTCTCCCTCTTGTCTTTCTCCATCTTTCCCTCTGTCTCTCGCCCCCTCTCCCACCGAGCATGAGGAGAATCAATATGTTTTCAATTTGCAGCAGAGCCATCCTCCTCTGCATTCTAATCAGACTCCGCTGGCCCTTTAACTTCCAGAGAGAGAGAGAGAGAGAGAGAGAGAGAGAGAGAGAGAAAGGGGTGGGGAGGTAAAGATGGACCTCAACCAAAGCACCTTCAAAATGCTGCTAAATTGTCAACTTCAGGATCAGCGGAGAATGCCCTGAAGATGCAGTTTCACCATCGGCTGCATGATGGTGGAGAGCAGAGGTCCTGACGTCACATCTGGAGCAGCTGTGGCTCCATGACATCAGTTTCTCATCTCTGACTGGTGGTGGTGGTTTCCCTCAGTATTTCTGAAACAGAGAAATGTTGCATCTTTTTTCTTCTCCCTGCGCTCGGTGTGAGATGTCTGAAGAAATCAGTGTCATCCGGATTCATCAAGACACCTAATGTCTAAAACACCTCTAACATTTCCATAATACAACCCGACCGGGGGAGAGGTCAAAGGTCAAGTTCAGCTGCAGCTCAGTGAACCAGGAGCACGTCGACCCAAAAGACCCCAACGACCAAACGCAAAACTCCTAAGAGTCCTAAGAGTGAAACAGAAGAGTCTGGCCACTTGGTCCGATCACGGTGAAGTTGATCTTTGACTTGATAGAAATTATTCACACGTTATTAACGAATGGAATCTTGAATGGCCAAAAACCTCCTGGGTAATGAGACGGTGACATTGACCTTTGACCACAAAATTCCAATCACTTGTTCCTTGAGATCTACTGAACACGTGTGCCAAGTTCAAAGAATAAAGGTCGGACGGAGCAGACGAACACGTACTAAACACAGGAAAGAGAGAAAATAGGCAAAAAACTAAGATTGAAAAAAAAGGAGCTTGAACTCCTGTCTTCCTATCGCCCTCCGTTCTCCTCTGACCCCATTAACTCTGACTTCTAAAGAGGGAGGAACACCCTGGGACCTCCCTGTTCACCCAGGGGACGGGCGGAGAGAGAAGTTCACCTCTGTAACAGCAGGGTATGGGAGACAATACCTCGGAGGACAGAAAATCCACAGCAATTAGCCCGTCTCGCCCTCTTTCCCTTCATTGCACTCATCCCTACACTTATCTGCTTATTCAAAGTGTGTCCACGGCTTAAGGATGGAGGAGAACATACCGTCCCATGTTTGACCTTCAGCCTTCACCTTGAGCATGGAGCTTTTTATCTGTGACTTCACACCCGTCCTGCAGAACAATGCTGATCACAGGGATGTAGTAAAACCTAATATAATTATCTTATTCATTTGTTTGCATCCCAAAAGTTGACGTTATGGTCATAGTTACAGTGACCTCGACCCAGAAGCCTCCCACTGGCTGCCGACAGGTGAAAGAAATAATTATGTTTCTATCCGTAGAAACAATATAAGCTCAGTTATTCTCTTTTCTGCAGAGGGCTGAATAACAGGACGCCACAAACACACGAGGTGAATGAATTCCAGCCTTTGGTTTTCATGTAAAACCAGCAACCCAATTAAACGCTCTGTTCAAACATGGGCGTCATGAATCCATGTGCTGTACTTTTCCCGCTGCGATAACAGCAGCTGCTCCTGATCGTCCCTGTTTGTTCTGTCTTCTCTTTCTCTTTTTGAGGATTCGGAGAGTGTTGATTTATTATTTATTCAATGCAAATCATTCCTGGAAGGAGGTCAGGTCAATACGTCCCTTCAGTTAAAAAACAATAGAAACCACTGAGGGTACACAATAAAAGACTTGGGGCGTTTCACACACTCGGTCTGAACCAGGCTCCATGTCTTTGTTCCGCCGGTTCCTTTTGATCTGGTTAATTTGCTTTCACAATTGCAATTGAGGGACTTGAGAATCTTGTCTGATGTCATCATCCACGTCTACCTGCCCTGGACGCTGGTTTGTTGACGTTTCAGCTACCATGTTTGTTAACATTTTCATCATCAAAAAATGTGTCATTTTGGTTCAACCGGAGAAAATGAATGACCCGTTTCAGGCAAAATATTGTCTCACTTCGTCATAGGCGAAGATAACGAGCAGTCCTGCACACTGCCTCCTCTTCTTCACCTTCTTCTATTGTTTAATGCTGTTTCAGCTCGCTGCCGTTGGATCAGGTGTCCAAACTCTTTAGGACAAGCTGCAGATTTCTGTGAAATTACTGATTTAATTAATGATCCCACTTGAAGTCGTATTAATAGTTTAAGTCCACAAACAGACGTGGCCTCATTCTAAAAGAAGTTTCAATGTCAGCCTCGATCAGGAATCCAGAAGCAAAGGCATGAAGCCGCGAATATTGTTCTCCCACTGAAAACGCTGTCCTGTGTGAAGCGCCGCCACGACACGAGCGCTGGATTGAAGGGCTCTCTCTTTCTCCTCTCTATCCCTAATTCGCCAGCCCACCACCTCATTCTGTCTGGCTGTGACTTTGCTGGTGGCACTGGAGCGGAGCAGGGGTGGAAACTTTCGAAGTAGGCCAGGTTGCAGCAGGTAACGCAGAGTCATCCATGCAGACGGGAAGCTCGCGATGGGAGCGAGAGGAACAGGACAACCCGGCTCGGCCCCAGGCGAAAAGGGGGAGAGCGAGAAGACAGAGGGGAGACAGAGGAGGACAGAGAAAGGCTTGGGAAGAAAGAGGGGGAGAAATGAGTTGGCCAGCAGAGGATAGGAGGTGAAAAGAGGAGGAGAGGAAAACGACGCACAATTCAGACAGGACACTCTCAATAAGAGAAGAAAGAGGTGTCAATGAAAGTCCATTCTGCAGAGACAGGAAGTGATAACTCCGCTGCCGAGGTGACGTGACCGACGACACACACGCGTTCCTTCTTCCGCTCTCATCAACACAAACTTCTTCTTCTGGGTCTTCTCCGTCTACAGACCTAAAAGGAGGACAGGGTGCTCATGTCCCCACGCTCTCACATTTGCGCTCACACACGCGCCTCCTCCTTGGAAAACACAGTTTGAGGAGCTCTCTCGGTGGATTTGGATGCTGTTATTCTTATAACTTGTTCTCTGCTACTTTACTCTTCAGTCCTGACATTTGCTGCTGCATCGCATGTTCCTGCAGGACCTGCGTCGATCGGGCGATAAGGCCCCGGCCGCGCAGACAAACTGCGCTCAGGTCACACGCCGGCACTCGTGCGGGACGGGAACATGTGCAGCAGCGGCGACAATGCGGTAACAAAGGCGTGCTGGTCGTGATTAAGGGATTTTCTGTGCCTCGGCTCTCGTCTCTGGCCATCAGTAACCAGAGTGCAGCAGGGACTTGAGGCTGTGGCTGGATGAGAGGAGAGGAGGAGGAGCAGAGTGGAATGTTAAACATGTCCTCTAGACCCCAGAGGAGGAGGAGGGAGGGCGGCCAACATGGCAGACTCTCTCTCTCTCTCTCTCTATTCTTTTCTGTGGACACGTCTCTAGTTTTTCTTTTCCTCTCCACTTTTCTTCCTCCCACTCTTGTCCGCAGCGTCATCCTGTCTTTGCCGATCTCTCTTGCTTTCCATTTGGAAACACCTTCGACATTCCGCGCGTCCGTCTCAGATCAGTCCGTCGCTGTGATTGTAATTCACTCAGTGTATGAAATGTTATTAGGCGAACGGATCTGCGTCACTAAATCAGAAAGATGTAAAATCTGCTCTTTCACAATGATTGATGGGTTCGTATCATAATACCTTGCTGTGCTGTCAGAGGAGTTCAGGGGACCGGGGGCCCCCTCCCTTTGCAGATCAGAACATGGCGGATCATTTCAGGATCATTTTTTTTCAACAATTTCCTTTGTGTCTTTGCCTTTTAAAACGACCCATTTTGCCCAGATCAGCGATCATAACCGTAATAACTCCACTGAACTTGGCTTGAATGTCGTTGACATCTTCGTCTGCTGTGTTTTCGAGAAAAAAAAAAACACCATTAACTGAAGTCACAAACAGGAATATGAGCAGAGTGGTGTTATTTTAACAAACCCGACACTATGTGTATCATCGCCCACATACAGTTGTGGGCCAAAGATGAGTCTCCCTCATTATATCCAGATCAAACTTGTGCTGCAGCAGTGTCCTTCCAAAGCGGGACTGTTTTGACATTTAATTATAGCATCCCCAGCAGGCAACTTAGCGTAATTTCAAAATGTTATAACGATGCCAGAATCTCATTCCAAGTTTCTTTAACAGGGGACCAGTAATGTCTCTGGAACGAGTTGGATGGATGTGTGGAGGAAGTGACAGGCGGAGGAGCCCCTGCACTCGGCTGCCGCTGCTCACTGACAGCAGCTGAGGCCGGAGCTGCAGTGACTAAACTTTCCATATCAATGTGAGGAATCTCAAAACGTTGTGTAACATCAGCTCCTCCTCTGTGATGTAGCCTTTAGACTGTGTAGCCCACAGCTGCATCACCGCTCTGTGTGTGTGTGTGTGTGTGGGATGTGAGCTCCACACATCTGGAACGCCAGATCTCATCTTATCGACGCAGACCTATGCTGATGTCAGGAAGAAATCATTCCAGGAAGATTAGATTATTTTATCAGACAGATCCGCTCCTTCTAGCGTTCCTGATGACTAATACCCAATTTGCATGAAAATATTAATAAATGCTACAATTAAAGCTAAAATTTAAATGAAAACACAATTAAAATGTCCATTTGATTTGAGTTTTTGTTTCATTTCATTGTTTAGCTTTAGCTTTATTTTATTAAACTGGAATAATAATCCAGTCAACATCTGAAGCTGGTGTGCTCATATCACATGCCGAATAACATGAACATGTTATATGCTGCATTAAATTGCAGCTTTACTTCATTATTTAAAGAGCTTGGCTTTAGGTAAAATATTTTCATATTTTCAATGATGTCAGCAGAGATGTTAACATGACGACATTCAAGCTTTCAGTTGGTACGGGGTCGACCTGGATGTGTTGGCCCAGGCCCCGCCCCTCGACTGATAACACAGCACGCTCTCCTGCGGTGGAGATTGTGTCTGACCGGGACATTCCCCTTGCCGCTCCTTCCCATGTGAAAGTTGAACTCTGGGTCCAAGCACTTTTCCAAAAGGCCACAAAGAGAAACGATGAGCAACTGAAAACAAACCATCAACAGGAAGACGTCCAGTAAATCTGTGTCCTGCTATGCTGTGTATATCCTGTGTCTGTGTGTGTCTCTCCACATGGAAACACCATGTGTCTGCAGAGCTGCAAATCACAAGGGGGAGACAGTTGCCGTGCGTGTGGGTCCAGTGAGGGAGCTGCTGTCCGTCTCAGGCGTGAGGAGGCAGCAGTAACCATGGTGCACCGCCACCAGGAGCAGGATGTGACTAATAAAAACAAAACAAGATCATTTGTATTCAAAGTTCTGAATACACTTGAAGGTATAATTAAATAAGATCCAGCCACGCCACCCAGATCACATTCATTCAGGCAGAACCATGACTGGGCATGAAGTCTGCAGCATCCTCGATGTGTCTCAATACAAACGGGAGGTGCGTTCCAGCGTGTGTTGACAGTGTGAGAATCATTGCCGTCCCTGCGAGTCGCGGGGTGGATGTGAAACATACGACCGAGTCAAACATACACAGCACGGATCACAGAGCTTTACAACCTCACCCATCCATCCCTGCTGAGGCCTGAGCCGCTCGGTCAGGTGTTTCACACTCGGCCCCTTTCATCGGTTCACTCTCGTATCTTCAGGAAATTAAAGCACACGAAATAAAAACCCACTGATGATAATAATGTGACACCTTATTGATCCCCGCCCCCCCTCCACCCCCCCCCCACCTACCAGCTCAGAGCAGTTTGTAGAGGCAGAAGCAGTTTTTCAACAGACAATTGATCATTTTAAATGCAAACAATACAAACAAATAAATAAATAAAATGTGAAAGATATAATAATAATAATAAGAAATAAGAATTTGAATATTGTAGAGGCTATATTTTGATTGTATTCTCTGGCCTCTTCTTGAAACTTATTTTTGGACAGTTTATTTTGTGACGTCCTAAACGATCGACTCTATCTAGGTAGTGGTTCTGCGAGGTCTGAGATGGACACACCAGGTGACCCTCTATGTGCAAACTTTTGTCTTTTTGTATTAATCTGTTTCATGACGTGTCTTCATATGGTGTGAAGCAGCCTGAGACTTGGATGTATTTACCTTTAATAAACTGTGAGAGGGTCCAGCTCTGGAGAAGGAAACCAGAGGATGGAACACGTGGAATGTATTTCCCCATCCAGTGACACCTTGGTCTCAAGATCAGAGACACGAGACACAGACTTGTTGAAAAGGACAGGCTCCTTTTTTATTCTATTTAATGTTTTGCAGTGCGCTTGTTTTTGCGTAAAGTGCTGCTGCGCAAGGAACATCTCTCTCTCTCCCTCTCTCTCTCTCCCTCTCTGCTTGTGTGGATTTTTTTTCATCCTCTGCTTCCAACCATCATCCACCCCCTCCTCCTCCTCCTCCTCCTCTCCTCTCTCCACTTCTATCTCAGCCCTGCGAGGAGGAAAAACGAGGGAACCGAGGATCGATGTGTTGCTCGACTTGAATTTTTTTTGTGCAGATTTTTCCGCGCACAGAATCCTCCTCCACAGCCAGAAACAGAAAAACCAAAAGACATAACAGTGCAGATTCCTTTGATTTCTATTCTTTGATTCATTTTTTATTTATTTATCTTTTTTTGCGCGTGTGTGTGATGACAGTGAACGGCTGTGCGCCCTCGCTGTGGCCGTGACAGAGGAACCGCGTAGGACTGCGTGGCTGCTGGAGGAAGAAGAGGAGAGGCTCTGACGCTCCGGGAAGCTTCGTCCATCCCTCCGCGTCCTCCTCGTCCCCGCGCACGGCTGCATGACCGGTGATGCTCGGCCTCTCCGCCCGGATGCACCCCTCTCTCCGCGGTCTGCCGACGGTGCCGCTGCCTCCATCCCCCCGTAGCAGATTTCCTCTGTCGCCGGAGAAAGGTCTAGGGACCACATATGGAAACTGGGGACCAGAATTTTAGGAAAAAGGAAAACTAAGCAGGCTGCCGTTTGATTTCCATTACTTAATATTCTTCCTCCTCTCTTTGGCTTTATTTCCTTTTTGATTTGGAGAGGGGGTTTATCGTCCCTGGTTGGTTTGTTTCCCTTCATCTCTGAGGGAATGGCTGGTGTTCATGGCAGTCATGGTACCGGCTGATTATTTGGCATTATTTATCATTCTGTCCTTGATTTCTGGGGAGCGCTTGGTTCTGCTGGTTTGAATCATTTCTTTCAGCACATCCAGTCCTTATTTTTCTCCTCCTCACATAGCCTGGGCCCTGCCTGTCTGTCTTGCCTGTCTCCCCTCTGAATCCATGTGATAGCTGCGATTCTTCAGAATCGCCCGAGAGGAGCCTCCATCATTCACAGATTCACCCAGTTTCATCAAGGTAGTCGGACCTCATTCTGAACGGTGTCATCATCTGTCGAGGGGGGTCTCTTTCTCTCTCTCTCTCTCTCTCGCTTTCCGCCTTCTATTTTGGGGCCATTTTAAAGAAATCAGGCCGCCAACTGTGTGTCTTAACCACCCCCACGTGTTTCCATCCCTTTTCAGTATGAATTAATTCACGCCGCGTGCATGCGTGTGCTTGTCCGTGTACAGGTGTGTGCGGGTGAAAGTTTGGCTCCGTGAGCGCGTGTGTGCGTCCGCATGTGCGACTGAGCGGGAGCATGACAGTGTAGGCTGCATGCGACGGCCTGCGTGGGGAAGAAAACCAAGCGCTATGTGCACATCACTCCATACATCACCGTCGAAGCTGTGAGGATTGTATCATAAAACCAAACCCGGGCCTGAGACGACCACAGAGACGGAGCCACGTCCTCCATCTTCTCGTTATCTCGGCCTTTTTCAGAGTTTGACGTTTGGAGGCCTTCCAACTCAACAAAGTCGGCCTAGATCCCAGACCAGGTCTCCTGAGGGATCTGCCAGAAGCCTGTGTTTTTAGGTCAGTGTTTTTTCCAGAGCAAGGCGACTTAGCGCCACCCGAGGACTTTAGACTTCTGAAACCTTTGTAGCCGAGGGTTCGCGATCCTCGACAAAGTCTGTTCCAACAGCTGCCCTTCCACCCCCGAACCGCCCCCCTTTTCATTTTCACTCGCTTGCTGCCCCCCCGCCCAAAACCAACCATACGATTTCCCCCGAGCTCCCCTAATTCCCCCGCCCCCCCAGCGGCCCCCCGCTACCGTCGTCCGCCCGACGTCGCCCACCCCCCGTTTTCCGAGCTGGCGTGGCGACGCAAACTCACAAATATTTACTTCCTGTACATCAAGAGGAAAGGGGGCCCCCCTTTCGTGGAATGCGGCAACATGGGCGTGTTTGACCGCGGAGTTCAGATGCTGCTGACCACGGTGGGGGCCTTCGCCGCCTTCAGCCTGATGACCATCGCCGTGGGGACAGACTACTGGCTGTACTCGCGTGGCGTGTGCAAGATTAAGAGCACCAATGAGAACGAGACCAGCAAGAAGAACGAGGAGGTGATGACGCACTCGGGCCTCTGGAGGACCTGCTGCCTGGAAGGTGAGCTGGCGACGTACCGAGCCATAAGCCATATATATACATGCAGGGATGCACCAGCAGTGCCCCGCTCCGGCAGATCGATTCCTGCGTGCCCACACACACACACACAATCCTGCAGTTGCACTCACATGCCTCCACATATGCTCGCATGCCCACACTGTTCTCTATATACTCAGCATCTATCTCACACTCTCATCTCTCTCTCTCTATCTGTCTACACACGGCCTCGTTCTTACCTGTAGCCTCTTTTGCGAGTGATTTTGGTCTTCAATTCCAAAATGGTTCCCCTCATTTATGAATCGCAGCCTCCTCCTTTTCTTTCCATTAACCGAGAGTGTTGGAAATGTAGAAACGTTGCTCGCGGCTTCCTCCAAAGAGCCGATCTGGATGAAGCTTTCACCTCCTAGTTGCTCTCCTCGTTCAGGGCCTCGGTCTTCACGGTTGGTCAGTTTCAGGCCGGCGTGGAGGGGCTGGGTCGGGTCAGTTTGTAAACTGCTACATCAGAAGCCACAGGAAGCACACGAGGCAGTGTGATATTTTTCAAAGTTTTGGTTCAACACACACACACAGGGACAGTAACCACATCAGCTCTGTGTGATCCATCCTCAGCCTGAATCAAACAGCAGGCTGCCCCAGATCCCCCTGATTGTCATGTGCTAATGACACAGATTCCTTGCGTGTGCAGGATTGCTCTGATCGTTCACTTCCTCTTCATCACTGACTGTGCGTCACCGTGTTACAAAATGTCCAGCTCCTAACTGTGTTGATAAGTAAACCTGTGGCTGCGTGCACCTTTCACGGACGCCTCCAATCCCCATTGTGGGACCGACTGGTTGTTAAGTCTCGATGGCAAACCCCTCCACTCCTCCTGTTGGTGTGACTGTGTGCAGACGTGCATGTCCGATAACGATGCTGGACGCTGTGACGCGGAATCTCTCGTGGCGATGGAGCCAAACGGCCGGTGCTGTCACACACCTGGTAATTCAGACAGACGGACTGATTCCTTCGGAGTGTGTGTTGTGTTGACTTGTGTCCTTAAACGAAACATGACAACTGAGACACGTGATCCCTCATCTATTTATTCGTCGTTTCTGGCTCCAAATGTGCAACACGGCAGCATTTGGGTATTTTTAGCCCTGCTCTGGATGTGAGTGTGATGAACCGGGGACGCTTCGTCCATCTCTTGTTGTTATTGTTATGACGACTGCGCCACGGATGGTCAGGTCATAACAGCCCGGCATGATCCGCCCGTGCTGTATGTGCTCATCGTGAAGCCTGGGAGGCCGGTCCAGCAGCAGTCGGCAGGCATTAAACTCTGACCTCACACCCCAAATTGAATCATCTCTGTGGGGCTGCGCACGTTGACCCGAGCGGCTTCACACCGTCACGCTCCAGTTTCACCTCAGACCTGTTTCCTCATGTTGGGTTCACGTCAGGTTAAACTGTTCCTCGACGTGGAGTCTTCTCGGGCTGGGCGATACCATGTGCAAGGTGGAGCCGACGCTACGGCAGACAGGCGGCTGTAAATCCCAGGTGACATCGGTGCGTTCACAAACCCTTCGCTGCCCCAGAAGGAAATACATTTTCCCAGCTTCTTCTCCGGGCCCTAAATCTTGGCCTCCTTCCTTTTGCCACATTACTTATTCTGCTACAGAGGCGAACTCGGGATTTAATATACGGCCTCCACCGCTGAACAGATTGAAAAATGCGGGATGTGTTGTGTCTCTTCTCTGCCAGATCTGCATGAAACCGTCCAAAGCGTTTCATCACTCAGTTATTTCAACACATTTGCAAGTCATTTTTTACTATCAATTCATTTTCCCAGAGAACAGTTCACGTTTGATCTGTGCAGGGACTTAAGTGGCTGAGCGAAACTACAATAGCTTCGTCAAAACAGCGCGGCTCGGTTCCACATGCTGCAGGTCGCTGTTCCATTTGAGCGAACCTGCATACGTTTGTGTCCATCGCTTTGACAAATTGATTTAACATCTTTGTTGCTGCTTCTCTGGCTCCGTCATGGTCCTGCCCCTGGCTACATCCAGAGCCTTTTGACCTTTTATGGGGTGAAAAGGTCAGAGCCCGGGCTGGGGATGTTCCTTTCCCAGAGTTAAAGAACAGAAGAAGGGTTGTGTGTTTTTTTTTCAGGGAGGTGGAGGTTTCAAACTGCTCTGAATGATGAAAAAAAAAAAAATTTGAGATCAAGTGCGCGTGGTAAATGTTTTTGTTGGATTGCAATTGATTCAATTTAAAGTGCAATAATTAATATTATGATTAATTATCTGTGAGCGGCTCTAAATCCCCAAAGCCTGATACGCCTGCAGATGATTGATAAGTCAGGCACGTTAGTTTATTATTAAACAACAACAACCAAAGCAAAAGGAGTAAAAGGAGAATCATGAATGTAAGTATGGTTCTATAAATTTTGGATGAGCCTCTGAGATGCTGGAGGAACAGTTTAGTTGCTCTGGAGCGAGAAAACACTCTCAGCTACATGCCGTCACAACCGTCCTACGTGGTGGCGCTCACCTCCGCGACGCCTCGAAAAGAAGCCGGGACAAGAGAAATATGATCATGCTTCATAGTTCTAAAGCCTCAGTACCAGAGCAATCAAGTCTCTTCCATCACAGTGCGCGAAGTTAAACTCAAGATGGGGATTTCATTTGAGCAAATAAAAACAAACAACCACAGAAGATGTTCTGTTTGGTTCGGAGAACAGCGAACATCTGGTTTCATATCACTGCTTCTCCGAGCTCTGCTGAGAAACGGGCAGATTCAGTGCAGGTGCGATAAAAGCGCCTGTACCTGTGATCAGACCATGTGACCACCATATTTAAAAAGGAGGTCGTGGGAAACGTTCAACTGCTCCGACTCTGGTTGGTTTGATGGTTTGAGTATGAAAATCTTGGCAGCGGGTTGCAAAATGATGTCAAATCACCAACACGTTTGCCGACGTGAAGGCAGCCACGCCAACTCGCTCCGTGTGATGTGCTTGTTTTCCCCCCGCTAAGTGGCTTTACTTTTCACACTCTGAGCTCGCTCTGCGTCCCTGGCACCGGAGATTTGAAACGGTGAAGAGCAGGGGAGAGGAATCTGAGAGAGATCCAGCTCGTTCCGCGTGCTTCGCCCTCAGAGCTACAGTTGCTTTATAGCTGCGTGGTGCAGAGAACAGAGGGGGGGAGAGAGAGAGAGAGAGAGCAAGAGAGGAAGAGAGGAGTTGGGAGGTGTTGAGAAGGAGAAACAGAGGGAGGAAAAAAAAAAAGAACAAGAGAGAGAGAGAAAGAGCAGGCAGGCCTGGTTTGCTGTCACACCCCCTCAGGCTTCCTGTGCTATCTTTAACACACAGACCTACGTTCTATCTAACCTATCTCGCCCCGGCTTTTAACATAACACGTCACAGTGCGTGCTCTTATTTTAAAGCCCGGGACGTTACACAGGTCCGTCAGCGCGGTGACACGCGAGCGTCATGGCGTTCCCATGTTCACTTCTAGATTTGATTATGTTTCTGCTTCATGGCGAGGCCTGTATACAAATATAAGCGTGCGCGTGAATTAGAGTGCATTACGGCGATGACATTAATTATGCTAATAGCCATCAGCTCCGTTAGCTTCGGCGGGCTGATCGCCGCCTCTTTATCTAAAGCCGGAGCCAGCGATAGGCCAGGAGAGAGAGTAACTAATTACAATCAGATTACAAAAATAATCCGCTTGCACAAAGAAGTAAAAAAAAAAAGGACCATCTCTTTATCTAAAAACTCCAGTGAGGACTGGATGGGGAGTAGTCTGATTCCTCAAAATACTGCAGGTGGGGATGGAGGATACAGACGAATGAAACTCACTGAGGCTTCATTACGTCGTGTGATGTGATCACTATAGGCACGTTCGTTCAGCATGGGCCTCATTTTGTATGATCTGGGATCAGTAGGCTAGCAGACGGGTGGGGGGGGGGGATCATTAGATTGATGATTTCAGGTTGCAGTCGTTTCATTAAAGCACACACTTGTCCATATTTGTAATTCTATCAAGTCTTGGTCAGAGATTGAGTCTTTTAGGAATTCATTT
The DNA here is from genome assembly GCA_016785235.1 of Pseudorhombus dupliciocellatus. Lineage (NCBI taxonomy): Eukaryota > Metazoa > Chordata > Actinopteri > Pleuronectiformes > Paralichthyidae > Pseudorhombus > Pseudorhombus dupliciocellatus. The sequence continues at coordinate 454,093 of JAFBJW010000392.1, forward strand.
TTGTTTGGCTTTTCTTTAAATTGTCCCATGTTTTACTTTTTCTAACTTCCTTTACTTCACGCATGTGTGACTGAGCAGTTTCAATGACAGCTAAGATTAAAGCCACAGTCCCTCAATAAAGGCGTTAAAAGAAGCCCGGTGGAGGAGTGGTGGATCAGGAAATAAGAGCCATTGTTCTGCCTCTGCACTGAGGCTGGCAAACAGTCAGCATCCAGCAGCGCTCTGTGGGCGTGCTGTTGTTGATACTGTAATAGAAGTGACTGACAGGTCACGGCAGCTGTCAAACCTCAGCCGTCACTGCGCCGCCACCACCCGGCTCCTGAAGACTGCTCTCCACAAAGCGGCAGAAACCGATCCGGAATTATTTTTAGCATCAGAACTTCATTAAATGGGAACTTCAGCCTTGTTTTCCTGTCGCATGGAAAGATTGCAGGTGGTTGTTCTTCAACTGAAAATCCCACACTCAGTCACATTAGAGTGATGATAGCTGGTATTTATAATGTACAGTGACTGACAAGGGCAGAAAATGTTTTCTAATAAAACCCATAATGTTTTCATGTATACAGAATAAATGGAATTTAAGGCAGGGTATTTAAACACGTGAGTATATGGACTAACATTACACATGATTCTGGTTCTGGGACGTCCAGCGTCAGAATTTGTGGCGTTTGCATCATACCCGGAAAATAGTAATTATTCCGAATTCAACTGTAACATCTCTACATGCCTGATGAATCTCAGGGAGAACAGAGGGAGTTCAAGCTGTGGCTGAGGGCAACAGAAACATCGTTCCTTAAGCTCCTGGTTGAAATGTTAATTCATGATCACACATTAACCTCCGAACACACAGCTCAGCGGCTTCAGGGTTCAAATCCTATTCCATAAACTGTCTGACGACTATTCTGAACCGCTCGCTGAAGCAGTGTGATGTTTACACCGAGTGAAATAGCCATGATCTGCTATTGCATCAGATACATGAATGCACAATACTGCATGAATAAATGAATTAACTTATATAGAAGGACTATTGTTTACACACTATGAAGCTCAAGATGTACAGAAAAAAAATATTGTTTTGCCCTTTATATTTAAATACTTTATATCTGGAGCAGGTCCTAACCTAACACTTCACCACTAGATGTCACTACATTCTTCGCAGTGTCGGAGCAATTCAGAGATTTGCGTACTTGCCTATTGTCCGTACAGAACATTCTCTTTTGTTAACCTTTTTATGTAAAAAGAAGAGCAGAAGGTGTGAGAGTGTGATGACAGACGCTGGTCGACCTGTTACGACCCGTCCTCGACACTGTCGGTCTTGCTCTGGCGGGAGGAGACGGTTGAAAATTGCTCTGACACCTGGCGCGTCACAGACATAACGGATAGTGGTCAACATAAACCGAAGAGGCAGTTTAAAGTCTGCGTGGAGCGGCAACGTGTACGCAGAAACGTACCGAAACCTAGAGATGGTACACATGCACTACTGAGAGAAGTTTACGCTCATAACTGGACACTCATCTCTGTCCCCTGACATCCACGCAGCCATCCCACATCCCTCCATCCAGCAGCTATGGAGCCTGCTCCAGTTGGATTCACTCAGCGGGCCTGTCATCCAGGACGGATGGCCCCGTGTCGGTGGTCCAGCTGTGGAGGCTGGCTCCAGAGATCCAGCCTGTCGCGGACATCCATGATGGATCTTGCCCCGGGACGGTCTCTCGTTCCGCGGCACAGACCGGAGATGCCCCGGGGTCCGCAGCCTTGACAGGTGGAGCTCAGCAGGCTTTAAATGCTGCTATTAATCTCCATCACGGCGGGTTTGAAAGCAAGCGAGGTGTGTGTGACAGGAGATGTGTTTCTGGCAATGAGGCACAAGTGAGAGCGTGCGCCGTGTCTATGTGTTTTATCAGCATTTGATTTCAAGTAGACGTCTGAACTCTCTGGAACCGGCTTTAATAACTTCGACCTAACAAACTGTGACAGAACACAGGGCTCTATACTTTGTAAAATCAACCATTGCACTGAGGAAGAGTTTCAAACCGTCAGTTTATGAGCACATAACGCAAGGTGTGTAAGGGAACAATCCCATCAGATGGTGGATGCCAGTTTAAAGCTTGAACGTGTGATCTCACACGTTTACAGGGATGTGTTTATCACTGCTGATGACCGATTACGTTTTTGTTACTGCGCTCTATCGCCCAGCTGTGGTTAAATCCCTCCTGATCTTCTCCTCATTAACTCATTAATGCAGTCGTCTCCTCTTCTATTCGCAGCCGCGTTGTTTTCATGACAGCGCGACCACATGACGCTACGTAACTATGGCAATTCAGCAGCACAAGGCCGCCTGTCAGGCATCAGGGCCTCTCAATCACAGGGACTGTTTACACTCACACACGCACACACCACCTGGGACTGACACACACACCGAGGGAGGGACATCAATCACACACACACACACATTTACATGCAGGACAGGTTGAGACACAAGGACAAAGTGAGTTAACACACATCAGGCGTTTGACACTGTGTGTTTAATGATCCAGAACCAAGTTCGGGTTAAAAATGTATAAGTGCATTCAATTATTGAACAATTGTGTTTTCTAGTCGTCAGCCTCAATCTTGACTAGAAAGCTAAGTGTGTACGTTGCGCTGCAGTGTGGATGTTGTGTCATACACTGTGTGTGTGTGTGTGTGTGTGTGTGTTCGATGCTAAAGTGTCTCGCTAGCAGTGTTATGCATCGGGACAGAGCTGTTAGCTGCTAGCGGTCCATGGTGTGACAGCAGCCAAGTGGACCAGAGCAGTGCAGTGTGAACGTTTGTGGCCACCGTTTGGAACCAAGAGCTACAATGTCAACAAGTAAGCTAAACTAGCCGCCCCCCCAACCCTCAACATCCACTGACTCTCTGCACGGTGGCAGAGAGTCTGCTATACTCTGACTTGTTTGTTTAGTGGAATGTAGAAATACAAATGAACCAGATGACAACCAGACAGACACAACAGACAAAACGTCTAAGTTGCACTGTACTATTGCACACTATTCTGAAAAAAACCAAAGTGTTTAGCCAATGCCCTCGATGAAAAGCAAACAACAATTGACACATAACCCGTAGATTTTGTGCAGGAGGCTCAGACCTTGGCTCAGAAAGTAACAGAAGCATTGGAGGTTTGTGCGACGCGTGTTCAAACGGACACGCAAAGGATGAAATGGTCCTCGACGCGATCGAGTTTCCCCACCTCTGATACGACAACAACACCGTGTGTTGTGTTACACAGCAGAGTCCAGTGTCTTTATTGTAGTAACAGCATGCCACATTCTTCCTTTTACAGTACGGTATGGTGTGTGTGTGTGTGGCAGAGCTGTTGGCACCTCCACACAGTCTGTTTAACGCCTGGTGGGTGAGGTGCTGACAGGCCGACTGCTCCCTAATCTTACAGACACAGGGAATGACCATGGAACACACACACACTCTCGTGACCTTAACTCCCTTTTCTTTTACACAGACAGTGAGATACAGATGTACATGTGATGTCCATCTGTCAGATAGATGTCATCAGAGCCTTTGACCCCGCCCACCGCCACACAGACACGGCGTGAAGCCGCTGCCGACTTTGTGTCCGTGGCGACATATGGTTAAACTGATGGAGTAACAATGTTGTCATCAGTTAACTGCATGAGTCAGAAATAGCATGTGTGTGCGTGTGTGTGTGTGTGATCTGGTTGGTGGCCATGTGTGAGGTATCCAGATGTCCCCCTGACACAAAGTCAGAGCCAGTGAGGTGGCAGGTTATGATTCATCAGATTTTTATGGCCAGTGGAATGAGTTTACGGCGACGCGCCAGATGTGGCTAACTCACGTTAACGGTAATGGCGCAGCATTAAGCAGGCTATGATGAACTCTGGTGTCTGCGCTTCATGACAGGTGGTCTGCAGTAAATTCTCAGTGTGTTTATAGACCGGGTAGTGTCTGTCTGTGAGTGTGTGTGTGTGTGTGTGTGTGTGTGTGTGCACATGTCTGTAGATATGAGGCCAATTTTGGTTCAATAGCATCACTGTGAGGACATTTTGGCTGTTCCCCACTTATTCATTGGATAGTTTGAGGGTTAAGACTTGGTTCCAGGGTTAGGATTCAACATCAACCAGAACCTGAAGGTTAGGTTAAGTTAAGGTTAAAGTAGTTATTGGGTTAGGTTGATGTAAGTTTAAATGAAGGTTCTGTCACTTTTCTTATTAAACTGTTTCAGAAGTCGCTTGGGTGTTTACAAAGTCTGCGTCAGATTGCGAACGTATAACTTCGGTAAAGGCCGTCAAGGGTGGAGGCGTCTGTAATGCGTAGCTGTGACTCAATCAGTGACTGGAATGATTCCCAGCACAGCTGTGTGCTTCTACCAGGAACTTCTCGTGAGCACAATCAAAGAGAGAGCGGGCCTGTCGTGAGTGTTAGACCTGGAAATGTTGTTCTCCGTTCTTCACACGCTCATGTGAAACTTGAAAATCTCTGTTTCGCGTCTGAGCACAAGTGAAGCTGTGAGCCTGTGTGATTCAGAATGGGGATGGTGTCTCTCGCTCTTGTGAGTCCCACAGTGTTTCACCAGTGCAAAGCCAAATTGGTGCAATACCCGTGTAATGTTGTAGAGAAATATTAAATATTTAAAAGCCAACTTTTCTGAGGCTTTGATATTACAATCGTAGTTATATTTAGGATGAGGATTGAGGTCATCGTGGGCGACCACCAGGGGGCCTCAACAGGAAAATATGAGGGGTAGGAAAGCTAAACTGAAACTGAAACTAACTTTCAGATGAAGGAGGAAGTGATGTCAATGTGTTTCCTGCACATGTACACCAGGGTCAGTCCTTATCTCTAAACCTCATCCCTGTTGTCTCTTTCAGTTTGTCATGGCCGATACATTTCAACTCCTCTATTTCATCCTGAGATGTTATTTATTTCACTATCCTCTGTCACGCATCAGAAACCTCATCAACACATCTGAGACCCAGTGGTTACACATGATGGAGAAGCTTATCTCATTTAAGTTCTGCTTGTGTTTCGAACATAAAACACTTTAAATCGAGCAGAAACAGGCCCATGACCTTTTGCCCTCCCACTGTCAGAGCCATTGTTTCATCAGAACGCCTTCGCTCTCTCTCTCTCGTCTGCTGTTGCCTTTTCACACCGCTGCTTATTCTTTGCCGTCGCCCTCTCAGCAGGGGGAATCCATCAGTGTTGGCACTTTAACTGCAGAGAGGGCAAGCAGGTAGCAATCACTGTAATTAGCAGGTGAGTGTTTTCCTTGAATTAATCCTTCGTACCCTCCAGCTGCTCGGAAGCTGGTGCATGAGGAGGAAGCCGTGTATGGGATGTTCGAAGATAAGGTAGCTGCACATGGAATCAGTTAATGAGACTTTTAACCAGCTATTGATCAAGTGCTGCAGCTGAACGACCCGGTGAAACACTGGTTGTAACTGGTTGTACTGGGCTGTGCGGTGGGATGTAGTGCTGCAGTCTCGATATCTGATATTGATCTATTCTCAATATTCTATTTTTAACGGAAAAGGAGGTTTTCCTCGTTTACTGTCACGCCGACTTCACCTTTCACCTGTTGCATATTTTGAGCGAGGTCTGACTGACAGTTTTTATTTTGAGCAAACTAAAAATACCATAATTCTGTCCAATCCTGGAAATGTGAAAAGAAGTGAGGTTTTGTGGCTCTGATGGGACGCAATGAAAGACAGAAACCACTGAGATATTCACTGCAGGGATCTATCTATTCTAAAAGCTTATCTCGATAAAACACAGTAGAAGAATGGACCAAGAAATAAATGATTACATCATAATAGGAAATCCTGGTCCATAGAGAGAGGATCCAGAAAACCTAAGTTTGAGATCTGCGAGGCTGTGAAATTTTCTGCAGATCCAAAAAATGCTTTTTGTCTGAACATTTGTCAGATCTCTGTTTGCAAAGATGTGTCTTTAGATATCAAATGATGATTATTTTTGTTAAGTTTCCACTGGCGGTGAATTAGAAGTTGTTTGTTGTTAGAAGTTGTTTTGAAGTCGTTCATGAAAAGACAGCTACAGGCCGAGCGTCTCGGTTTCAAGATGTTTATGGATCTGAATAGTTTATGAACTTCAGGAGGGGCAAATGTTTTTGTTTTCTAAGCACTTCTCTGCCCTCCGTTCCTTCCTGCTCCACGTGAAGCGCCCGGGCATTTGTTGAATATTCAGAGATGATGCTCAGAGAACGAGAGGAGGGAAGGAGATGGAGGAGAAAAAAGGCGGAGGGAGGAACAAAGAAGGAAGGGATGAGAAGAGGAGGTGGGGGAAGATGAAGGGAAGGAGAAAGGGATGATAGAGGTGATTCCAAACTCTGCACCCATTGGCTTTTTCTTTTTTTTTTTTCCTTAAACGAGGGACCGGAGGCGAGAGAGCTGCAGCGAGGCGCTACTCAGAATACTGGATGCTCCTTCCTCCCCTCTGCCCCTCCCCCCTCTCCCTCTTTCAATCCCTCCCACATTCTCAAGGAATCAATAGTCACAAATTAATCATTCTGCCCAAAGCACAGAGAGAGAGAGAGAGAGAGAGAGAGAGAGAGGGATGGTTTACATAAAGATAGCGGCGCAGCAGCAGCACTTTGCATAATCACACCTTCAGAGCTTTGAGCCTGATTAGATGTTATTCTTTGTTGTTTCACTTGTTTGGAGGATGAGTAATCATTGTTGTCATGGTGATTGTTGTGGCGCCCCCGTTAGATGCTCTCTGTGTCATTTCAGAGAGGAAATATCTCTCGCCTGCTCCGGAAATCCACCAGACACAGAATTAAGAACTCACACTTTTTAGATCCAGATAAAATAAAAAAAAAAAAAAAACTTAGCCTGTGCCTCAACTAGTTCACAAAATCTAAGGATTTATTTATTTATTTATGATCAGTATGTCATACCTGATTCTCTGACTTGACTTTAGCCAGTAAACTTTTGAGAACAGTTTTTGCAAACAAACATCAGTGGGAGAAGAACTAATAGAAACCATCTTGAAGAAAAAAACTGATTTAACGTGTGCTTTAAATGTTTTGATCTCCTCCACTAGCACAGAGTGGGTGGGGTTCATGACCTATACTGCACCATGTCATGTCATCCATCCTTATACACGGCCATCTTTGAGCATGCCACAAGAAAACTGACGTCACCTTATTAGCATAGCATAGTGCACATACTCTAACGGCCTCGGGCCCTGAAACGGTCCAGAGCACAACCACTAATGAAACAAACTAAACAAATAAAACACCTTCAATTAAGATATGCTTTAGGGCCCGGGTCACACACGTGTGCAAATGTGTGAGACCAGGCCCTCTACATTTTAGTATCTGGTGGTAGAATCCAAAATCTCCAAGATCCAATCGCGATCCAAACTCTACAAGGAAACCGAACAGGGTTATTCCCCAGAATGGAAATCAGTGGCTTTAAGGCACAGGGGGAAAAAACGTGGGATCCACAAAAAGCTGTTTGTATTTATCGATCATCCAATTTAAAAACTTCTCCATGGAGAGCAGGTCCTCTCATCATCATCCTCTCACTCGCTCTGCTTTCCAATACAAGCTGGATCAACGTGTGTGTTTTGTTTATGTGCATATTTGTGCTGACGCTCAGCAGCCATTTCAAGGCTGATTATTCTATTGATTATTCAATCAATCTTTTAGTCTATAAAATGTCAAAAGTAATGACAAACGCCTATCACATGCTGGAGAAGCCCAGGGTGATGTCTTGCTTACTTTATTTTCACCAGCGCATCAAAGGAACACAACTTCAAACGTCTTTTAAAGTATTTATACTGCAAATGTCTGCTTGCAATAAATGACTGAATCTACTTCGTTTGAATGACACTTTCTGACTTTTCATAAGTACAGGAGAGAACGCTGCAGTGTGTGAGGAAAGCGACAGAGGAGAGAGGAGCGGAGGAAGGTAACAGATGGAGAGAGAGAAACAGAGGAGAAGGTGTAATGAAGAGAGAAGGGTGGAGAGGCAGGAAGAGGAGAGGAAGCAAAAGGAAGACAGGGACGCGCAGACATGTGCCAAACAACATCTGTGAAGGAGCGAGGGAGAGGAGGCGCGGCTGTGGCTGTGTGTGGGGAGGAAGCTTTCCAAACAACATCTGCAATCGCAGCAACATCTGTAACGAGCGGCAGGGAGGAGAGGAGAGGCGAGGAAGAGAGGACCTTAAAGTGAGAGTGTGCTGAGGTGACGCTGCTGTGAGTGACTCTTAGTCAGAGCTGATGCTGTCGACACAGCGAGCCGGTTCAAAAACCCTGACACCAGACTGAACAGAAACATCAGCTGGTACCGACCAACACTTTCATCTCGTTTACTCCCGCACTTGTCTGGGGGGGAAAATGGGCTTTTTGGGGGGGAACATCATCCATCACCAGCTGGGAGCACTGGTTTAACTGTTTGCCCCATCGATCACTATCAATGAGGTGGGTGCTAGCTGCCATCGGACACTGGGGCTGTGATGCTCTTTGTATGAGAGCCCATAAAAGCTGAAGTGTGTTGGAGTGAGGGAGAAGGTCGAGAGACAGAGAGAGAGAGAGAGAGAGAGAGAGAGAGAGCATTGTTGCTGCAGGTCTGACTGTCTGCATGGACGGTCGACACTTTACGGCAGGAAGTGGATTTCTCTGTGGTTTCTCTGTGTTGAGGGTTAAAGGAAGGTGATTTGTGGAAGCGAGTGTAATTACTAAAATCTTGCATGCTCATGTCACAGTTTAAAGTCGAGTGCTTGGTCTCATAGTAAATTTGTTCGACCTGTTACACTCACCAGCAATTTGATCTGAGTTCAGTGATTTCTTTTTTTAAAGAAGTCACACGTTGTCTGACAAGCTCGTGCACATGAATTGGTGTGTGTGTGTGATTTCCTAGTTCCCTTTGACCTGTTAATGGAGAGTTTATAGGCCGCTCCACCACCACTGCTGGTTGCTATGGACCTATATGAGCTTCTGCACAGTCGTTGCTATGCAGAGGGAGCGAGCGAGAGAGAGAGAGAGAGAGAGAGAGAGCCAGAGGCCCATGCAGTAGATGAGTCATAGCCCCCCCCCACCCCACCTCCAGCCCTCCCTCCCCTCACACTCATCCCCTCCTTCCTTCCACTGACTCGATAGGACCTCACATGTATACACACACACACACACACACACAGAGCTCCTGGTAGTTTCTCTCCAGTCGAAGCTGGACCTGTTAACATGTCTTCTCTGTGGATCACAGTTAATGGCTGATATTCATCTGCACACACACACACACACACACTCGTGTACATGCACGTATACAATCAAGTTGGTGGATAAAAAACTGCATGCACACACTCCTCATCTACATACACGCCCCTCCCCTCACGCTGCTCTGGCCTGAGCCGCCACAGCTGAGGTGTTATTTGAGGGAAGCACTTAACCTCGTGGCTGCTGATTGAAGGTCTGTGGCTGAACTCTGCCGCTCTGAGGTGTGAATGCATGAAGCTGAATGAACAGACACATGAGGACTCGTAATTGCTCAGTCGGGTCTGTGTTTTCTGAGCCGCAGATTTGCGACCGCGGAGCATCGTCTGTTGTTTGGAGATCTCTGTTCGGGTCAACAGCTAACTATCTCGCCATGTTAATACAAGTAAAAGGAAGTAATTCTGAATGTCTGAGGGACATCAGACATGCATCCTCTGTCCTGGCCTGCAACTCACAACGATGTCAGGGCCCGGGAAGACGCGCTCGTCCCAACTGTCCCGAGTGTAACAGAGGTGGAATAGTTTAGATCAGTTCAGTTCATTTACACCAGCCCGTAACCCCTAAAACACAATTTGTACACAATTCAATTAATCTTATTAAGAAACAACAAGGAGACGCATTTACATCAATGACTCAGATTCCAAATAATGAATATTCAGGATTCCATAAACGATGAGAAGAGAAGATAAACAAACATAAACACATGTGAGGGTGATTCGCTTTGAAATTAAAAAATCAGAAGAAAAAACAGATTTGGTACAAAAACTAGGGGAGCGTTGTTCGATGCGGTGAAGATTCACATCAACTGAATCTATAAGAGAAAAGCTGATTCAAATGAGAGAGGAGGAGGAGGCGTTTGAACGTGGGGAGGAAAAAGGGGGATGCAGTAAAGATGTAGGGAAGGATGGAGTGAGAGAAAGAGAGGAGGAGAAGACCAGCGTTGCTGCTAGTATCTTGGTTATTTATAGTTTAAATGTCCTGACTCTTTTTGCCTGAATTCATTGTCTGTCTCTCTCCTCCTCTCCCCTCTAGCCTCTCTCCCTCTCCAACTCTCCTCCCCCCGTATCCCCCCCCACCCCCAGTCTCCATTCTTTCGTCTCCCATCCGACTGCACCTCTGCCCCCTCTCCCTCCTCTCCATCACCGACGCTCTTTATATCCCCTCCCTCCTCTTCCCCTTCATCTCTCTGCTCTTCCATTAGATATTGGGTCAGTGCTCCCTGCTCAACTGCCCCCTCCTCACCAACCCCCCCCTCACTGACGCTGCTCACTGGTGTGGGTGCAGCTTCTTTAGTAACGTTATGCAACGGCCATCGCAGACACACTGGGGGGCACGGGAGGGTGTTGGGGTGAGGGAGGGATGGATGGAGAGGAAAGAGAGGATGAGCGACATTAAGGCAGGGTGTATCTGAAAGAGAGAGAGAGAGAGCTTGCTATTCATTGCTCATTGACCCACTGTCTTTTCTGGTATCACATCAGTCAAATCTCAACCTTAGTGACCTAATGGAGGATTCTGACCCATTTCGCTGTCTCACTGCAGCGTGACTATGTTTTAATGTGAGACATTATGACCACCAGCAGCTTCTCACTGAGATTAATGCACAGATGATGCTCTCTTAACATTTGATATCCTCAGAGATGATTATGCAAGATGTCACAACAAAACAATATATAGCAATATATAGAATTTCATTTTTAATGATCACATCACTCTGGTAGTCATGGCACGCTCACAATTATATTTGATTGCTGAATTTTATACTCTTTCTAATTTATGTATGAAACAATTTTTACATATTAAACATTTTTGTAGGCATATTGTGGAAGTTTGCAAGATTTGTTTACAAACATATAACTGTTCCATGAGGTGCAACAAGTATAAAAATTAGTGATATGAATAGATAATCAGGGATTTTAGCTCATCACACACGACATGTGTGCATGTGTTTTATATATAAATGAGTATTGGGAACAGTGCAGGGTCAAACAATTAAACAAACAACCACAGTGTCCCCCTTTCAGAGAATTCCCTCAGTGATCTATCCTAGTTTTTTTTTTTTTCTTTCAGTAAAATATTTTGCAACGTTACTCTGATAAACTCCTCTGAGAGAGAGAGAGAGAGAGAGAACGAGTTAATGTTGGTGAATGAAGAAGAATAAAGGAGAGCGACAGAAGAGATGTGGGAGACGGAGTGAGCTGATAGCGTCCCAGTAAACCTCATTGATAAATGAGGCGACAGATGTTTGGTTCTGTATAAAATGACACCCGGCTGTTACAGAGAATGTGGAGCAGCTACCTGCCCTCGTTCTGCTCATCTCCCAGAATCCCCTCTACTACAACACGCCGAGCGACACAGCCCCGGTTTGACGAGCGCTCAGGGTATGATTTATGTCATTTTCCTTTTTTGGTTTTCAATTATAGATCGAAGTCAAGTCAATTCTTTCAGCCTTAAGGTCTTTTCAGAATAATTCAAACCTGAGACGTCATTTCTGAACTGCAGGATTCCATCGAATGAAATACTTTGGACATGTTTTGCATCATGTACACACACACACACACACACAAAAAACCTAATCTGTTAGTGGACCTGCTCATTCTATATGTTCAGGAATCCAAACTGAAAACATGAGGTGCTGCAGTTAAATCAAATTGAAATTTATATATAAAAATATTTATTAATTCACTTTGCTCAGTCATTTCACCACTGAGGGGAATGTGAGCAGAGATGAACTGATTTGGACAGAAAGTGTGAACACCTGGTTGGGGGACGCTCCTGTCCTCCACCGCTCCGCTCGTGTCCTGCCAAATTACAATTAACCCGCCATTAGTGTCTTTCTGTTTCAACAAACAGCTCCATGTCTCTGTCTCTCACTAACGCACAGCACAGGACAGGATGGAGGCGTCTGTCGGTGGCAAACCACAGCAGTTTTCGTTCTGTCAACTAGTGTGTGTGTGTATGCGTGTGCGTGTGCCTGCTGATAGGAAAACTAATTGCTTACTCCAAATTGGTGAGAGCAAATAAGCTGAGAATTTAATTCTGCATTTATTACAATTATCATTAATAGGTCCCTCCATCGTTGAATGTTTTCTGAAATTGTGAGAAAATGAATTGGGCTGCTGGGGTTCGTAGATTAAAATGAAATACAGCTCGCAATGAAGTCCAATAATTAAGTGAGCGCTTTTGTGACTTTTCTCAAAGTACAACACATCCTCTGTGCCCGTCTTTTTTCCAGAAACACATGAACGTGTCCCCCGTGGCAAACTTACGGAGGACTTTGTGTTGTTGTTGTTGTTGTTGTTTGTGTTGTCGCCATCGTGTGTTTCTAACACCAACAAGAAGCAGCAATGATGTGCACAATCTAATTCAAACAGCAAATGAAAGGTTCAAAAACAAAGGAGCAAGAAACACAGGTAAAAAGGGAAAGATGAGTTAAAAACACAAGGGGCGTGAACAAACTACAGATGTTCAGAGACGAGCTGAACAGAGTGAGGAGGAGGAGATGTGAGGATCACTGAACTCAGGTGTGGTGCGTCAGTGCAGGGGCAGACAGTCGGAGAGCAGAGACACCAGAGGAAGACGGGAATTCAAATAAGAGCTTTAAAGTAAAACTTCAATCAACTGTGCAAACAGATATTAAAATGCAATCATTCAAATGTGCAAAGTCAAAAGAAAAACACAAGGAAAAAAAGTGGAAGGAGTAAAATCTAAGTGCACAACAGCAACTCCTCAGAGGGAGCAACACTTGTGGGAAAACCTCCACCTGGATGAATGAACGGAAGAGAGAGAAGAAAGAGGCCGAGCATCACATCTTGAGATCGACTGAACGGAGCCTGTGGACGTCTTCAGTCACACGTCACACACCTTTTAGCTCTCTGATGTTCTTCCCTCTGCAGCTGAGGGATCAGTTTAATGGCGTTTTAGCAAACAGATCCACAATTAGCATAAAGAATAAAGACGCAACGGCAAATATTTGCATAACACACAGCACTGGTTCACAGGAGGGTGTTTGTACTTTACATTATACACACACACACACACACACACACAGTGACAGAAAGAGACTTTCTGCAGCATCTCAGTGGGTCAGGATGTTAATGCCTGCTAATGTCCCATTGCGCTAAGTTCAGTCGACACGCTGGCTTCTGATTGGTCTGTGACAGGGGAGGGGTCAGCGGCGTCGCTTCTTATTTGTATAAGTCATGTGCGGGGGGTCAGCGCAGCTCCTCTCGCTGTGAGGATAAGTGGATGATGGAGCCATCCTGACCCCTGAGGTGCAGGTCGGGCTCAGAATAATAGTATGTGTTCCATGTTTAAGCATGATGTATAATTTAATAGGGCCAATTTAGAAGAGTGACACGCCATTATTACAACAGTGGAGAGAGGACGGGGCAGCGCGGGGAGGTGAGGGAGGAGGTGTCTGCAGGTAGCTCCTGAATTGTGAATAATGGCAATATTTCCACATCTGTTTATCAGTAGTTGATATTTTTGGACCAGTTTCGCTGTGAGGAGTCCAGACGGACAGGAACAGAGATGTTTGGAGACAACTACACGGTCAGCGGCTGCAGGTCATGTGCATCCTGACACTGAGCGAGCGGTGGATACACAGTTTTGATTTCTGGCCGTCTGTTAAATGATCCGTTTGGTCTGAATAAATTCTGCTCTCTGGTGGTTTTGGTTCAGATTAAACAGAAAAATCAGATGGTTCGGACAAAACAAGGTGGACTTGACAGCGTCCTTTGAAGACATTTACATCGAATGCTTCCCTGTCCTGACAAATTGGACTCTAAATTTGAATCCCAGATAGGACAAAAGAGAGAGAGAGAGAGGAGTGAGGAGCAGCAGGAGGAGGAGGAGGTGCTGCTCCAGTTCAAGTGGGAACCTGGTCCTGGGGGTTCACATGTAGCCGAGGTGATGAGACAGCGGGAGATGGAGGGAGGATTGTGTGTGAAACAGATAGTAGAGAGAAGGACGGGGCAACGCAATTCCAGATTACATGTGCTTGTGCTGCAGCGTGGGTGGGCATGTGTTGGAGGGAGCGAGGGAGAGCGTGAAAGTGATGGAGGAGGAGGACAGTGAGGAGGATTTCTAAGTGTGTGAATGGACGTGTTTGAAACAATGTGGGAGATTCACATGGAGACGGCCACACTCAAAACAATAAATTCAAATGGATACTAACAGAGAAAAGACAAAGACGTTGTTATTAAAGTTGATGGAGTCGTGGATCCACAATGGAGCTTCATCGCCTAGCAACCACGGCAGACACCATCTTGAATGTTTTATAACACTGTAGCTGCACGTATGTTGAGGAGGTAACAGGAGGGCTGTTTTACGCAGGATTGTTCAAAAAGAATAATCTGAGCGTGTACGTTGATTTCGGAGTCTTTGGGTATTAGCTTCAGATGCATCACAGACTCTTCCTCAAGTGCACGGACTGAGCCTTTATATTCTGCAACATATCAGTATGGAAACCCCTCGAAAAGTTTGTAAAAGAATGGAGCTGTGGTTCTGCTTGGGGACCGGGATGAATTGGATCATTAATGCTGCACAGCGCTTCTTTTTATGATGTGTTTCTTTATCTATAATTTCTCCTGCTCGTGGTGCGACATCAGAGACTCTTTTTCAGTGATAAAATGCCTAAAAATGATCATAATAAGGACATCAGGGAATGACTGTAATGGGATAATAGAGATTTTTTACAACCCTGAGAGAAAGCGCTAGAATATTTGCTCTAAAATCCAAAATGGATGAAATTCAGGAGCAAAACCAGAGTGACACATAAGGCCTGAAATGATCGATGCGCAGTACGATGTCAGATCTCCCATTCACTGATTCACACACACGTTCCTACAGTGCATACGCGCAGCACTTTCTCCATCACACATCAGTCACACGCGGCTGGCCCGAGGGCATGTTTGCAAATAGACAGAGCACTGCCAGCGAGATCCCCGCTATAAACCTACACAATCAATGCTGTTGCCTCACAAGAGGTTGCATTAATAAGACTCAGAGTCAGCTTCATGCTCCGTCCACTGCTTCAACATGCTGCATATCCAATATTTGTATGTCTATGTAGTCAAAGGCACGTATGCATATCAAAGCTGCCCACAACAAATGTAAGTCTTCCCTTCGAAAAGAGTTTTGAGTACGCACAACATGATTCAGGTTTGTAGCATCATTTGCACAACAAATGCTTGTGAACGGTAACGGAGAGAAGAGGCCATGTGAAACAACATCCAGCGCTGTTGTTCATCACAACCTCCTCCCAGAACCGAACAGAGATCCGACTCACAGCTCTGCACACAGTTCACGCTGGAATAATGAAATGATGAAAGCGTTCTGCAGCTTTGCTTCTCGGCAAAATATCTTTTAATGTATCTATCAAAGTGTACCTGATGAAAGACTCTTTTTTTTTTTTTTTTCACCGAGTGTTTGCCGAGTTGTATGAAAGATATGTAAATATGAGGCAAAGTGAAGTCCTGTCATAGTTTTTTTATTATTATTATTTCACTGGCTTTGGTGAAAAATTGTTCTCTGTGATGAAAATGCAAAATATTGGAAAACTTTGCTGTGGACTCTTTTTTTTTTTTTTTTCACCGAGTGTTTGCCGAGTTGTATGAAAAATATGTAAATATGAGGCAAAGTGAAGTCCTGTCATAGTTTTTTTATTATTATTATTTCACTGGCTTTGGTGAAAAATTGTTCTCTGTGATGAAAATGCAAAATATTGGAAAACTTTGCTGTGAGAGCTCTTGCCATGATGAGCGACAAGGACAGCCAGCACGGATCTGGCTGTTGCGTGCTGAGTGTGTGTGTATGTGTGTGTGCATAACCGATGCCCATCTGAGATCCGGGAACTAGTCTTTCGTCCTTCAAACACCAATTAACAAGGGCCCATTTAATTACAGTGGTTTGGGAGGGCAGACAATTACCACTGGAGCTGAACTAAGCTAAACACACACACACACATTCCTATCAACAGAGGACTGTCAGATGATGGTAATCACACTGTTTAGAAAGATGAATGACAGCTTGATTGACACCTGGTGGCCAATTATGGTATATTTAAAAAAAAAAAAAAAAAGCCTGCCTCATCCATGTCAGCAGACATGGACTTCCGAATCCAAGCACACATCAAAAATACATTTGTCATTTGAATGTTATATTTGTTGGAATAAAAACAGGCTGAAACATAAGTGTGCAAAATGTAAATGATGTCTTTCTTTCTTTCTCCCACAGGTTCTTTTAAAGGAATGTGCAAGCAGATAGATCACTTCCCAGAGGATGCTGACTATGAGGCGGATGCTTCCGAGTACTTCCTACGTGAGTCTTTCTGCCCTCCATCCACCCATCCATCCATTTGACACTGAAGCTGAAGAAGGTAAAGCGTTGAAGAGGAGCACAGGGCTGAAGAGAAACTGCGAGGAAGGCGTTAAAAGTTAGAGCAGAAAAACTCAGAGGGTGGAGCGGGGCTGGAAGTTGCAGAATGAGGAGGTGGTCATGGAAGAGGAGGGGCGGAGGAGAAAGGTACGAGGCAAGGAGAAGGGAAGGTTGAGGAGGTGAAGGACAAGGAGTAGGGTACCAGTGCGGTGCTGTTGCTTTCCCAGCGGCTTGCCAATTAGGACACTTTCCTCTATAAATACTCCAGGCTCTGCTATGTGGGTCACACCTCTCCCTCTCCTCCTTCCACCCACCTATCCCTTGCCTCCTCCCTCTTGATTTCCACCCATCTGTCTGTCCATCTCCACCGAGGCCTGCACGCCTGTCCGACAGCTGGTGGACGGAGGCTGTGGGATGGAGTGTGGGGATGACGGGGAAGGGGAGAGAGAGGGCGCTGATCTCAGTGTAATGGACTTTAATTTAAATTTTAAACTTGTTTTGCGAGAAGACGTTCAAGTTTTCTGTTAAGTTGCTAAACTCCAGGATTTTTTTTTTTTTTTTCAAAATAGAGTTGCATGCCGAACATTTCCCAGAACTTTCCCTGGTTAGGCCCCTTATCCAGAAACACAGAGCTGTGTTGCAACATAGAGTCTCCTCTTTGTTTTGGACTCACTGTATTTCAAGTTGGAAGAGAGTATCATAGGCTACATAAAAGTTATTTGTATTCAACAAGAATTCATTGCCTGGAATGTCTGGAGAATCGAATTGTTCCTGCGCTGCACATGCTTGGGGTGATGCTATTTGACCTCCCTGTCATTCTCTATTTAGCAATAGCCTGTTTCAGCTTGTGCTGTATCTCTGCACTCAGTATGCGTTTGATGTCTGAAGCTGTTGAACGTTGCTGTGTCAGGTCCTTAATTGTATGTGACTGTGTGGATTTGCACAAATTGCCCCTCTGTTCCTTTTCTGTTTGTTTTCTGAGCTCCACTTTTGTTGGATGCGGGATATGAATTCACAAACACACTGACTCTTGCACTCTTTGCTTTTTTTTTTTTTTTTTTTTTCTGTTTTCCATAATCCCCAGTGATATGGTAATCAAAGCTCCTTCTACTGTCACACTCGCTGTAAGTCACCCTGAGTAACAGTGTCAGCTAAATCACTAAAATGACAATGTAAAGTGTGGACGATGACACACTCTGACAGATGGAAATGATGCAACGTTTCTTTGTCCAAGCGGCGCTCTGCTTCACACTGGCATACACATTCTCACCAGCGCGCTGACAGAGACGACTGCAGACTCCTTCTTATGGCCACTTAGCAACTAGAGCAACCTTGTGCCTTGCTCAAGGATTCATTAATGACTGTAGCTAAGACTGTTGCTTTTTAGCACTCACGTGAGTTTTAACACTTGATAGAGTTACTGCAGGTGGCATTTACAGTTTCAGAAGGAAAGCAGCAGCCAGCATCACCACAGGTCTCGCCCACAGGCGGATTTAGAACAAGCGCTGCACTAGTGAAAAAGGCATCATTCATTTTGGACCCCCCCCCCCATTGTCTTTCTCTCTCTTTCCCCAAGGGCCCTTCGATTTCTCTGCCTGAGCCTCTTGCTCTGTGAGCCACCGAGCCCCCACCCACCCCACCTCCATCAACCTCTCTCTGGGTGAATTTGTACATGTGGTTATGTAAGGGCGAGCAGTCAGCCGTCCTCCTGCAGCAGTTGTACTATCAGCTGCAGCCACAGAGAGAGGACAGGGCCACCATCCCAACCTTTCACAACAGAGTGATATATGGAGGACAGAGATGACACTTGTCCATCAGAGCCAGTGTGCAGAGTTATCCGCAAATTCCTCATTTATTAACGATGGCCAATTCATGTGTGTCAGCTTAATAGCTCTTTCTTTCTAAAACATTTGGTCATGCATATGGTGTTCAGGATGACTTTAAAAAGGTATAGACATAAAACTTTTAGTTCACAGTATCTTCTTCGTGATGCAAACTTCGGAGTGGGAGCTCAAATGCAACCTGTATGAAGATACCATTAATGCCAAATTTCAATTACAAAATGTTCATGTAACCGCCATTGCCCACATACAGTCCTACACCAGTGTCCTCTGCCAGGTTGTTGAACAGTACATCCACTAGAGGACACTGCAGAGTCAGTAGTTTCTAATAATAGCAACACATCTGTTTGGCCCACTGGCTGAATGACGTCAGAAGACTATCAGTTCCACCCCCAAATTTCTTCCTCATTTCTTTTGATGGTCTCGCTTAAACTATTGGTTGTAATGAGCCCACGATGGCCTGCAGCTGTGTAAGCTTTTAAAGGAAGTGTACCAATATGGCTAAAGTGACCCCACGATATGGACAGAAGGCTTAATTTACTTCATTTTGCTTGTCCATTATTAGCCAGCACTTGGAATCATGAGGCTGTTATGCGCAGCGTTATTATATCACTGGATCCATGGGGAATACTTGCTCAACCTAGTTGTGAAATGCAATGTTGATACCGGACAGTTTTTTTTTTTTTTTTTTTTTTTTTTTATTTAATTTCAAATCATATTTCATGAAACACTGGGGGGAAAGATCAACCACTTGATTAAATATTTAAATATCCAAGAATGACTTTTCAAATTAATTACTGGGATGTTATGCAGCTAGAGTAAAAAGCTGTCCTGAAAACAGAGACGATACAAGGACGTAAGATTCACCTCAGCCTGCTGAGACCGTGCTGTCCTACATAAGCCAGGTTTTGATGTATAGCCCGCCGACCATCAAATCTTTTACACCATCGGTTGTGATCGTACACAAACTCACGTCGTCCTTGAAACCTGCACTGGTTTTTGTTGTATCATAGATTCAGATGACAGGATATCTCTTGGTGGTGGAGGGACTCAGGACTCTGCTCATTAACTGTAGTCAACAAAGAGAGATTTGGATTATGAGGAATAAATATTTACTCGTTTCACTGCTGCGATAGAGGGATGTGGGTGTGTTTATGCTTTGTCTAGGAAAGAGGAATTATTTTGGGTTTGATTTGATGGATGTGTACACTATGTACATTGTGTCTCTGTTTCTTGTGTGTGAGCATTCATTTGCAGATTCTATAGTGATGGCATGTTTGCAGACTGAAGAGTGAAAAGGAAAACCATGTGTTGTGTACATGCCGGGGTGTGCGAGTGTGTGAGTGTGTGAAGTGTCCGTGTGTGGTATCCCGCGCTGACCCGTTGAATGGGATTAGATTTGGCTAACAGCTCTGCTCTTGCCCTGAGTGGCTTGAACCAGACACACACATGCGCACTGGTATCTCCATGCCTATGAGGACCCTCCCTGGTATAATGGATTCTACCTCCTCTAACCAAGACGCTCACATGCATGTAGAGGAAGAATTGGTTATTGATGTCCTCCGTGTGCAAAGTTGTTAATGCAATTACAGCACTTCTCAAATGATATTGATGCTACAGGCTGATTTGATGAAAATTTAACCAGAACCGGTGACACGTGGGGCAGTTCAGTACAGAATGTTCTGTTTACTATGCATTCCAATCACTTTCAATTGATCACCTACCACACACTGTCTGCCACACCATTGTTGTTCATGCATTATAACAAATGCAAAATTTCCAATTCCCTAATTTTAGTGTCAAATAAAAGCAGCTATAACTATTTTCACTTTTATATAAATACAAAATGCTTCTGCTCAAATAAGAGCGCCTCAAAATTGTATTTGAGAACATATTTGTGATGTCACATGAATTAGTTTGAGCCAGAACCTGTTGTCTGTCTGTCCTACCAAGTGAGGACCCACAAAATGTCCTCTCTTCACATGGTCCCCACAGTGATAGAAAAACAAGAACCCACAGAGTCCTGATTTGCTCTGGAATGTGGATTTCAAGCCATACGCATACTGATGCTAAAATTAGATGACTGGATCCTCGTACACAATGCTAATAGTCCCGATGCTAGAAGACACGTGACGTCACCCACGGATGACGTCATCTGACTCGCTGACGTCACCGCAGCTATTTTTGGGGGCCTAGTGGTGACATGGAGATTTATAATGATTAACATGGGTAACGCGGCATGATAATGAATGGCAGGCCGCGCAGGCTCCCTCGTGTGTGTCCTAAGTTCATCCACATACTCACACATGCCTGTGCAAAGACACATCTGCCTGTTGGTGTGCGTGTGTGTGTTAATGCCTTCAGTTTTCATATTCTCTGGAAGAAAAGATCTGTGCTTTTTTTTTTTTATTATTTATTTTTTAAACAATTCTGCCGGTCAACATGTTTGTTAGCCTTGTAGGACACAGACACAGACACACACACACACACACACTATTAGTTATTCCCCTGTAGCTGTTTTGCGAGTTCCCACTACCACGTTCTTTGCTGCTGGGCTCTCCCACGTGGGCGAAATGTGTATGTGTGTGTATTTGTGAGCTAGAAGTTAGATGACTGTGTGTGTGTGTGTGTGTGTGTGTGTGTGTGTGTGTTAGAGAGAAAGAGAGAGAGAGAGTGAGCAGATTGTTCCTGCGTGGGTAGTGTACAGTGTGTATGGGAAACACCCCACTTTGGAGTGTGAGATAGAGCAAGTGAGTGGGTGGGAAGCTGATCGATGAGTGTGTTCACTTTGTTGCTTGTTGAGCGAGTGTGTATATGGCTGTGACAAAATAATGGGGGGTTGTTGCACTTTACTGTAAGTTGTGTGTGTGTGTGTGTGTGTGTGTGTGTGAACCCCAGGGTGTTCCCAAGCTGGTGGTGTCCACCCCCACCTCTATAATTCAGCCACAATTACAAAGCTCTCTGCCGCAGCTAATGAAACCATAAGTCAGCCAGAGACATGCACAAGCACGTACACACACACACACACACACACACACACAGTATAAACACACTCTACTGCAGCAGAACTAAGCAGTGGGAGAAACGAAGGGAAGGTGAATGTGAAGAAGAGGTTTAAAACAGAAGAGAAAGGAGTGTGGCCTGTGGATTTTGTGAAGCAATATTCCATCTATGTTGACAAGCCTGCTCATTAGAATAATCTATTCCTGTTTACGTGTTGCAGAGCATAGGCTGATTTTTACGACATGACATTCATTATGCCACACATCCGATACTACCATCCAACCGGGGACATGTTTCGTCAGGCAAGCGTAACTGCTGCACGTGTCAATAACCACATGTCCACATAATGTCCAATAAGGCTGTGACCATGACTTAATGTATCTTGACACCAGATGTCCCTTCACTCATTGTCGGGTCGGTATCGGGAACTGAAACTACCAAACACTGACTAGAGAAAAACAAGGGATCAAGCGAAACTGAAAACAAGTCTGAAGAGCATAAATCCAAAGACTATGTTACCAGATATAAATCAAGTCTATAACCTCAAAATTGTCCAGTCACATCCCGTGTGAAGGCTCATTTACTCATGCTTCCATACATGCAACAATCAAAACCGTATCTGCCAAAAAGAATCATCATTCCATCTTTGTTTGAATCAATAATTATCATTTTAAGGAACTGATTGCTGAGTGTCACGCCACCACATGTGAAGATCCGCCCACAACCACATCAGAGGTTCAGTTCCCACAGCAGCTTCGAGCCTCCTCACCAAAGCCACTAAAAACCCCTGTGTAGACGTCGCTTCATCCTGCTGCTGAAGGTTGTTCACTCTCACCTATCTTTGTGTCTGTGCCGTGTTGTGCTTAGTGGCAGGGTGCGCCTGAAGGCCGGCGCATTCGGTAAAAAAAAAAAATTCTTCCTTTCATACTCTATGCCTTCTGCTTATAGCAAAAGAGCAGAGAGGGAAGGAGAGAGAGAGAGAGAGAGAGGAGCAAGCGACAGAGATTGCTCGCGGCAAAGCAGCTTCACAGAGCTGTGAAGGCCTGCAGTCTTCTCGCTTCTCCTTGTGTCGTCTCCTTTTTCATCTTTTCCCATGTTTTTTTTCTTTTCTTCCCACTTGAATTGTATTGTCTCCGCTAAAGTTTTCAAACGCATTTGTTTTTTTGTCTATATTGTCCTGTATTTGTATTTACTTTGAGAAGCAGCTTGACTCGACACAAGTGCGCTTGTGGAACAATAGTTTGGACCAAAGAAGCCACAGACCTGGACAGACCTCCCTGATGCACAGACTCTGGCTCTGAATGATGTCATTAGCACAAAAGGGGCAGAGCTTGTATCTCAGATAGTTTGGCTTCATTTCTGTATTGTGGGAAGAAGTGGAGGGCGTCCATCTTTATCCTCAGTGTCTGGTCTAATAAAATTCCATGCTCCTCATGTGTAACAACAGCATCTAAAGCAGAGAAGGCTCTGCAGACTTTCACACAAACAGTTCTGGTGCAGAATACAGAATAACCTTGTCGCCGTCCGTGGTGCCATGTGCTTTTAACATTTGTGTGTGTCACTTAGCATCGAGAAGAATCTCTGCCAGCAGTGTTCACCTCTACTAAATGTAGTACACGTGTGAGTGACGGGAGGCTTTTCCGCTTACTCTGGAAAAAGATGAGTGTGTGTGTGTGTGTGTGTGGCTGGTGTGAGGGGCTTTCCACCTTGAAGAAAATGTGCCCTGACAGCACATGTCAATGAAGAAGAGGAGATGGGGTTAAAACAAATAGGATGGAGGAGGTGGATGAGAGGAGGCTTAGTGCAGTGCCGATTCTGAGGTCACCTTAATATTTGATCTGCTTCAGTGAATGGAGCATCACAACAGAGAGAGAGAGAGAGAGAGAGAGAGAGAGAGAGTGTTAAAATGACAAACAAGACTCAATCTTTCAGTAGTAAAACCCAAGTTTCAATCTTAATCTTTTAATCATCTGGAAATCCGCATGCTACTTGTTGCATGTTTTCAGCATTTCCAAATCTAACAATTAAAATAAGAAGAAGAATATGCAAATCGGGAATCATCTTTTGATTACCTGGAACTAAGTGTCTGAAGATGATTAGACTGTGAGCTTTTGCAGACCCCTGATTAGCAGTGTTTTTGTTTTCACAATAAAAACATGTGCAAGAAACAAAATCCTCATGAACTGGAATTGAACTGATCGACATTTCCAAAGGTGCTGCATGCAGCTTCACATGTTCAACAAGCCGTATACCACGTGACACGTGTCCTCCGACTCCACGACCAGATCAAGCTCCGTGACTGCGGCAGCACCACGGCAACCCCCCGCCCCCACCACCACCACCACCACCGCCGCCTCACCCCACCTCGCCCTCAGGGCCAATCAGCAAATCAGCCACACAGAGGGCAGGCAGGCAGACAGCTGATGGACAGACTGATAGGTGAGGGGAAGAGGACAGAGACAGATGGAGTGTTAGAGGGAGGGAACGCTGGAAGAGGGATGGAGAGGGGCCTGATAGAGGAGGACAGGCACATTGCCCATCAGAGGCACAGATCTTCAATACAGATAGAGAATGAAGAGAAGAGGAGCAGAAAGTTCCCCAAAAAGCCTGTATTCACTCATGCTGTAACATTTTCTCCCACAAGAAAATGAAGGTGACTAAATATTTACGCCTGCTGAGCACTGCAGGATTTAAACATTGCAACTGGTTTTAAACAGAGAGCGGAGATTTCAAGATAAAAGGAACCAATTTAAACAAATAAGAGTATGTTTCTTTTTTGGGATTACAGATCCTGGATGGTTTTCCATGATGAATCCTATTATATACTGGTTATTATATGCTTTAGAACCCACAACTGCTTCTCTAAATTCAAAAACTTTGTTCCATCCACCCATAACTGTATTTGATGTTTTCTAATAAAGGTTTGGACAGAAACTCTTTTTCAACATCTTCTTTTGATGACTTCCAGACTTACTTGCCACATTAGATAGTTGCCAATAATAACAGCTTGACATTGCGTTTACCTCGGTGTGTGTGTGTGTGTGTGTGTGTACACAGGCGCTGTTCGAGCCTCCAGCATCTTCCCCATCCTGAGTGTGATCCTGCTCTTCATGGGGGGGCTGTGCATCGCCGCCAGCGAGTTTTACAAGTCACGCCACAACATCATCCTCAGCGCTGGCATCCTCTTCGTCTCCGCAGGTATGAAAGACGTCGAGTTCGCCACCTGTCAGCGCCCTGGCGCAGCTGTTCGTCCAGCGCGCTGACAGTTTCTACACACGGCCCGGGAAAAGACTGTGATTCAGGAAATCAAAAACAAATGCAGCTAAACAAGGGCTAAAGAGGATTAAGGCTGAGGAGAATCAAATATAGAGGTGAAGGAATTCCTGAAATAGACACAAAAGCCACAGCCTCGGTGATGCTAACTGACCACTAGGTGACGTGTTACGCGTCACCTGACATGCACGTGATGTACAAAAATCCCCTCAGGACCACAAAGATAGCACATGATGCCTTTTAGCCAGAGCAGTTTTGTGTTTTGGTGCATTTGTACTCTCGTTCTAGGCCATGGCCTACTGCGCTGCGCTAGATAACTAGTTCCCCTCCAAGTCAAAAGTGAGAAAAGCAGTTTCCTCTGTTTCACTCGCTCCCTCTCTCTTTCTTACTGTCTGAGCCTGTCTCTCTCGCCCTGTTGCTAGGCTAAGAGAAGGCCACTGGGATTACACTCTAAAAATAAGGTGTCCCTGATACTCTTCTGCTCTGATCCGTCTCAATCAGGCCTTCAGAGTCCTCACACCTCAGTCTCTGCTCCGCGCCTTTGTACATCAGGGGTTTTACTGCTTATTTGCACATTTGTACTTTTGTCTTGTCTGCCTGTAATAGATGATCAACTAGAGGGAGGGAGAAACAGAACAGAGAAATGAGGAGGAAAGGGTGGGAGAGCTGAGACTGACAGAGGATGTGAATCAGTTGGAGGTATAGGCCGTCGATGAAGAACGACAGAGACGCAAAGAGACATGTTTAAAAAGACTAAGGACAAAAATAAATGCAAAAGAGGATCTGCCCCAGTTCTGAATTAGGAAAAAGGGAAAGAAACTACAGAAAGACAGAGTGGGAGAGAGAGAGAGAGCTGGCTGACAGTAGCCACACTTTGACATCTGTGCTTTAGGAAACATGTGGTCTGTCAACTCGAACAGTTTCTCTTCACATCCATGCTGTTGTCTCACACATCTAATAAGTTACTAATTTATTTGAAGCAGATTTTGCATCTCCATCACCCTCACTGATCGACTGTTGTTATCTGGGAAGTCTCTGAGCAGCGAGGGGAGGTGGAAAACTAACATGTAAACAAATCAGTAAGGATGTATGCTCCTTGACTTAGACTCAGCTCCTTTACTTAGTTATACCTGCACTCCTGACTTAATGAACTTATGCTGGTATCTACTTATGGTATGTACCCATTATGCATGTGATTAATTACGGTCCCTGTCTATGCTGTGAAAATGGTTTAGTTTAACCAAGATTTTTAAAATATTAATAAAATCATTCAGATTTCTGTTTGTACTCCAGTTTGGGTCTAATCCCCATTCTTTCTTTTCCCAGGCCTGAGCAACATCATAGGAATAATTGTGTACATATCAGCCAACGCTGGTGACCCTTCCAAGAGTGACTCCAAGAAAAACAGCTATTCCTACGGCTGGTCCTTCTACTTTGGCGCCCTTTCCTTCATCATGGCTGAAATGGTGGGTGTGCTCGCCGTGCACATGTTCATCGACCGCCACCGGGAGCTGCGGGTGGGGGCACGAGCCGCTGACTACCTCCAAGGTGCGGCCATCACGCGCATCCCCAGCTACCGCTATCGCTATCGACGCCGCTCACGCTCTTCATCCCGCTCCACTGACCCCTCGCACTCCCGCGAAGCATCGCCGGTGGGCCTGAAGGCCTTCGGGACGCTGCCCTCCACCGAGCTGTCCATGTACACGCTGCCCAAGGGCCAAACGGGCACCCCGACAGCCACCTATAATTCCACGGAGAGGGACCACAACTTCCTGCAGGTCCACAACTGCATCCAGAAGGACCTGAAAGACTCAGGCGGCCACAGCAACACCGCTAACCGACGCACCACACCTGTATGAAATTGATGGAGCGCCCTCAGACACAAAAAATAAAATCAGAGGGAATTTGGGGGGTAGGTGGCAAAAGACAGATCGTGATGTAAGGAGATAAAAAGAGGAAGAGGAAGGGGCATAAATGGATCAATGGAGTGAGGGGTAAGCAACAGAAAGCGAGATCTGAGCGCTCCACAGCACTTCAGATGATCACTGAGTTTAAAAAAAGGAAACAGAAAAAAATGCATAAAAAAAGAAACATGCATGATTTTCCCATCTACCATTGTTTAACGAGTTTTGGACATGTTTATAAAGATTTGAGGGGAAGGATGGGGAAAGAGGAGTGGGGGGTGGTTGGTGGCTGTTTGTCTCGGGGCTGTGGAACCATGGAGTGGTGGGCTTGGCCAGACTGCCCGTTAAAAGGTGAACTTATATATTTTTTACTCTTCCTCAGTCTGATGAAAGGGGGCGTGGTTTTTCCCTCGGTCACGCCTATGATGCCGCCCTCGCACTACCATCCCACAAGCCCCCCCCCCCAGCACACTCACCCTAACCTCCCTTGGAACCCACTCCTGTCTTTAGTTGCTGTATCTTCTTGATTTCATTCTTTATTCGCATTAATACTGTGAATCATTGCGGCGTTGAATTTAAGCAGGGAGCAATTCATGCCGCAAAAAAACGAAAAACGAAAAAAAAACACATAAGTTAATATATGTATTGATTATATATAAATATATGAATATATATGTTAATAAATCATGACTAGACTTCCCTGGCGCAAAAATATCAACAAGAAAAAAGAAAGTTACTGAAGTTAAACTAAATCAAGTCGTCATGGAAACCAAACCAAGACAGAGGATTCAACGTGACTGGCTCCTTTGACGAGGCCAAGGCTTCAGCCTACTTGATAAACTGATATCGGTTAGTATTAGACACATTAACACATTCTTTTACAACAAAAAAGATCTTTTGGCCTTCTGCCGATACCCTGGCCATCTTTGTTTAGGGTCGACTCGAGGTGAAAACCTTACCTCACTTTTTTTGGGGCTCCATAAAGGGGCAATGTGACGAGAGAACTCTGGGTAACGGAGGATCTCTTTGCAAACTTGAAGACTGTGGACTATGAAATGTCACTACTGCCAAAGACACAAAGTAGTGCATGAGAGAACATGGCTACCAGCGAGGTGAAGCTAAGTGACTCGTAAAAATTAAGAATTTACATGCATGCTAATCAAAATGATCCGATCTGCTTTTAAGGAACCTATGTTTTGAACAACTGAACAATGATACCATGTAAGGGCAGTGAGAGTTGACAAAGTAGAACTTAATGTTACAGTACTGTGTCTATTTCAATTTTTCTTTTCTTTGATTGGGTAATTTGGGCTGGGGCTTCATTACGCTTGAAACAAAAAGAAAAAAAACTTTGGAGAACGTATCAAAGCTTTTTTTTAAAAAAAAAACAGAAGAAAATTTAATCTTGCCTTTGTCATTTACTTTTATTTTGTTGGTTCCTTTGAACTCTCACACAGCCTTAGTCTCTTTCTTTGTCTTTTTTCTCGTTCTTTTCTTGTTCTTTGGTTTTGCGTTGTGTTGTTGTAAATGAGAATTTAAAAAAAAGCGTAATGTCTTTCAAGGTGCCAAAACTGAATGATTCTGAACTTTGATGCATCAATCCTGATGACGAATAAAAATCGAACCCCCCGTAGGGAACAGAAGAAGTCACTGTTGTATCATGTTTGCTCTAAAGAGACAAATATTAGTGACTGAAATTAGCATTTTTAGCACTAGGTCAGGATGGTACGGCTCTGTTTTGTCCGTTTCATCTATAGGTTTGTGAGAGATGTGTCCAGATGGACAGAGTGGACAAACGCCACATCCATTTGCCTACATACCCAATGCTGATCATAAATGTGGTGGACTATTTCACATTCCTCTCAAACGCTGGAATAGTGTGACCTGTGTGACCTGCTTTAGCTTAAGTGTGTATTACTACATGTTGTTGGTTTAATATTGCTGGTACCATGTTTATTCCTTATTTTTCCTTAATTTTAATCATGTCGTTGTTCACTTGTGAGTTGAATGATTGTGTGTCATTCAGCAGCTCTCACATCTCAATTCACTCTTTTAGTCTCGACCCCTGTACCTCCATTTCTCCTCTGCCCACACGTTCACTCCCTCACTCCATCTCCCTGTTAGCCTAATAGCCTTCCACTACGAGGCTGACCTGCCGCTCCATCAGCGGTGGAATAAAAGTCAAATCCTTCAGCATCAGCCTTGACGTCCTGCTGCATGATACGCTGCCTTTCTGTGGTCCCTCTCTCCCTCCTTCTCTTGTTCTATCTCTCTCGCTCTCCCCCCCACTCCTCCCCTGGTGCGATGATCAAAGTGGCTGGCATGTCTCTCTGCAGTACTGCTGTGATCACTGAAGAGAGGCGAGCGAGGGAGGAGGCAGAGAAAGGGGAAAGGAGCTGTGTTGTTCATACTGATTCAAGTAGCATCACAGTGCCCCCTTCTGGTGTGGAGGTACATTAACTCCCCTATTAGTATTTGACCACGGTGACCTCGCCAACCTGCAGAAATCCTCTGCAGAGCCATAAACACAGTGGAGGGGGAATTCAGTTGACTTCCTTCCATCTGACAAAGAAGAGGGAGATCTTCTTTGTCAGATGAACATCATTATGAACTTCAACCACAGTTTCAAACCATGATATGAAAAACCCAAGGCAGAGATGTGTTTTTTTCACAATTCCACCAACACCAACAGTATGATGTGTCTCAACCAGAGTTTAAAAAATTAAAATTCAGTTTCTAATCTATGAAGACAGATTGAGGAGAACTGTTGCTTTTTGGCTGCAGGAAGTTTCTGTTCCTGTGCAGCCAAGAAATAATTTGGCACATAAACTCCCATAAAGCGACATTCTGTCGCTTTTGCACTTCTGTTTTTGTATGTATAGTGAGATCTATTCGTTAATGAGCTCCTATGTGCGAGTGGGCGCATTTTGTTTTTGATAATGTTTTATTACCTGTGGACTGAACAGAGATTCCCCTTTGGTTCTGGTCATTATGTGAAGCTCGGCTAACTAGCTGCTGAATGTAGTTTCAGGTCTAATGGACAGAGAGAAGACAGCAAATGCCGTTGTGGTGGTGTTGCTCATCTACAGTTATTTTTTTTATTTTTGAGACTACTGTTTGATTAAATGTTGCAGTCACCAGGTCAGATCTGAAAAAGCAGCACTTTTATTTTAAATTAGATTTAGAATGTAGCACATACCAGCTACACAATTCATTTGTAAATGTGATTGCTTAATAACTTGGGGGGCAGCAAGTAGACATGGACCACATTTCTTTAACTGCAGATGATAATGTAATAAAGTAATTTAGTTGTTTTTTTCTATATCAGGCGAGCTTGAAGCCGTTGTGGCTGATATGTGTGACTCTGCAGTTCAGACAGGAGAGGAGCAGATTTGGGGGAACAGCTGCTGTGTCCTCCCTCACCTGCAATTAGCAAGCTTTTTAGGTCATGGACAGTTGGGGGCTATGGCACAAGGCATGCTCTCACACACACACACACACACACACACACACACACACACACACACACACACACACACGGAGCAAGAGAGAGAGAGAGACACACAACAGACCGAGGTTAATATCAATTCACTTTAAACTTTAAATGAGTTATAATGAGCAGTCCTGACATGATGTTATAATCTGGTGTGTCAGACTGAGAACACGGGAGAGCGTCAGCAGACAGACGGCTGATCTGCAGGAAATGAAGAGGAGAAAAAGAACGTGTGTAGGTGAAAGATAAGAGCTGGGACTCTTCGCCACACACTCAGACTGTGTCATGAATACAAAACTCTGTGTTAGTGTTTTCTCGGGTGAGGAGCACTGCAGTAAAATGTAGTTAAATGAAGCGCGGGCGCACCAAGGCAGACGCGCGCCTTGCACGGATATGATGAGTCGCACGGATAGTAGGTACTCCGGGGACAAACGCATCCATCATTTTTGTAATGGAGTCACTGGCTGATCACCAACACACTTAATGTGTTTTTATATGATGCGAAAGCGCACTGCCAGCGTAATTTGTAGAAATGGAACACATGACTGCATGACATTTATCGGTAATCCAAGTGTGAGTAAATTAGGTTTTTATCCAGGCGGAGTAATTAGCTCAGGACAAGATTTCCAATCCTCTACCTTCAATCAAATAATTTAAAGCACATTTAATGGATAATAATTGCCTGCAAATGTCTAACCTAATAAGAATTGACCTCTCACTAGCAGAACATGGATAATTTATGGGTTAGAAATAAGCTGCGGGTGTCAAGCTCATAAATACTCTGCTGCAAAGCTCACAAATGTATGGGGCATGAGCCCAGGCAAGTGGAACTGCGGAGGAGGTTATGTTTTCACCCGTGTCTGCTTGATTGTTGGTTTGTTTGCTGGTAAGGTTATACAAGAATAATTGTAGTAACCACGCTGAACAGGTATCCACTATCTGGACGGCTGGGCCTTGATGTTGAGATGTTTCCTGACTCACGACAGCCAATTAGTGGTCAGACCTTCAGCTTTGAAATGAATCCTGTCAGTATACATCACTCCTTTTCATTATCTATTCAAACAGTGGAGCATATGCTACAAACAAAAGGCATCTCCCCCCTGTATCATTAGCACAATAAGAAAGAGCATGGCAGCAGTACACAGTCGCAGCACTGCGTCCACTGGGCCAATGCACGATGAAATGCAAGGACCTCTACTTCAAATATTAGCAGCCCCCTAATGGCACATGTGAGCATCAGTATACAATGCTGTGGTCCGCTGGATACTGCAAGAAGAACCTGCATTAACCATGATAACAATATCTCCGATATGAACGCATCTCAGTCCCCCTCCACCAGCTCCTGCAGACTTCAGATTTGCAGTGACCACTTTTGCCCGCCCTTGTGGCTAAAAGGTGAACAGCACTTGTTCCTGCCCTATAACCCAGCAAGGAAGCAGACATGTTGCAAATGCTAATTATTCAAAGAGATCAGCTGCACCTTTACCCTGATGACTGAAGCATGCTGGAGAGCCACGGACAAAAAATCTGGGCTTGACATTTGTGTGGTATCAGAGCAACTGATTCAATATCTGTGGAAATGAAGAAGTCTCTCCCAAAGCAATAAGCTGCAGCCCACACTCTGTCCTGTGGTGTTATTAAGTGATATTCCCAATGCTTGATGCTCCATTTCACATGAACAGAAAGTGAAGCGCTCACAGTCATTTTCAGAGACGGATAAGAGCTTGTGTTCAACCTCTTGTGTTTCTACATTACACACTCAGCTTTAATTCAGCACTGAGGGGAAACTTCAGTCGTTCCAAATGGTGAGTCCATTATACACATTTACATGCACATTGTCAGGCACAAATAAAGGGAACAGATGTAACATCTACATGCTGCTAAACAAAGCTCGCTAATGTGACAGACAATACTGCTGTTATTTGGATTCTGTTTCCGTACGCCTGGAAAACCCTGCAGACACGCTCTCTCTCTCACACACACACACACACACACACACTACAAAGACAAAAACAATAAGGACAGAGGGAACGAGAACAACAGAGATCCTAATTACTATAATTATGATCACCCACTCAAGGAGGACAAAAACACTCGGCTGCAGTAACAATTACAAGTTGTTAAATACAGATTCTGCATTACAAATCAGTTTATATCACACAGAGGGAAAAGTTCCACGCTAAGTTTCTTTTGTGTTCCGTCAAAAGAGCGTTTGAATCCTGGTTCGGCCACAGCCTGGATTCGGACAATGGCTAAAGCAACATGCAGAAACAGTGAGTCTGTGGCGTCGAACATAATTTACAAACTCTTTAAGCAAACATGGGAAGGGAGGATGGATGGGTATTGTTTCTACTAGGCTCATGTTTTCAGAAATAAATCTTCCGTTTCTCAACGTGTGTCAAAGGCAAGCTGATAAAGATAACAGTAAACGGAAAGAAAAAAGTATCCAAACAGGTAAGAGGCTGTGGTGTAGTACAAGCACAAGCTCTTTCAATGTGGCACATACCCAGATGAAGACCACTGTGTCTGACTTGAACTAGCGCGCCCTCATTTGAATGGTAGCAGGTGGTGCGAGACACAGCGAGAGAACAAGGACACAGCTTTGACCTGGTTTGAATGGAAGAGCGCAGACGTGAAAGGTGATTACTGGTTGTTAGCGTCGCTCGACTGAAATGACGTGAGCGGCTGCAGCTGGAGACTTAACGCAACAAAAGAATGAGAGAGAGAGAGAAGGGACTGGAATGTGAAGGAAACGTAAGGGAGAAGGGCGAGTTTATAAAAAGCAACACATCTCGCAATTTTAAACCCATTTAAAATCAAGGACAGCCCTCAATGCCGAGGAAAGGAGGCGCAGACTCGGCCTCTTCTTGCTCACCAGGTTGAAGTCTCATCGAGTTTTAGCTAACGACCAGGCCATCACTGTGAAAGGACCTTAGCTGTGCACAGAGAGGGAACGAGCGCATAAGAGAAAAAGAATCAAACTAACTTTATTCTCCTGCAAATCAAACCTCTGGTCCAAAAGAACACGGGAGTTGCTTCCTTCTGTTCTTTACCCATAAAGTTCATGAAGTTCGATGACTTGAAGCATTGGTCCTACTGGCCTGCTGGTTAAAAAAAGTCGAGGTGTGTATGTGCGTATGAGAGTGGGGGCGGGCCTAGCCTGGACTTAGGTTCTGGACGGCTTCTCGATGTTCCTGATAGAGAGACTGCAGCGCTCGGGCTAAGCTGAGGAGTGGTGCGTCGCAATTCTCCATCTCCCTCTGAAACGCACAAGCATGGGCACGGTGCTTAAAACTGAGAGAGTCACCTCCCCACCGAGTCAAATGTAGATACGCTGTGACATAGACAATGAACTGCACTCACGGCTGATGTCTCGTGGTATTCCAGCCCCTGGCTCTGGGCCCACTCCTGGGCCACGGCTGTCTGCACCTCTCTTCTGGAGGACAGGTCTGACTTGTTGCCCACTAGGACACCTGAAACACCCAAATACACGTGGACATGAACTAGTGACCATCATTTACACAGGGATCGTAAAAGCATCTACGGCACTGTCTCTGCTTCTAGAGTGGTGCCACTGTTTATCCAGATGATGTGCTAATAAGTAAAGTTCTTTGACCTTTACATGTTTTACCTGGAACTTGGAGACCCTGGAAGTGGCCACGGACTCTCTCCATCCAGAGGCTGCAGTTGGCAAACGACTGCTTGCTGGTCAGGTCGAAAACCAGGCACAGCAGAGACGGCTCGCCCCACTGTGAACGGGTCCATATAAGGGAATAAGGGCATAAGATAATAAAGGAAGGATTAGTGACTTTGGGACAAGTCCAGGCATCTAAAAAAAATATCGGAGTGAGCCCCTGATAGATAACAAATCTTCAGGAAATTGGTCATGGTGATGAAGTTCCTGACACTTTGAGGATATAAAAAATGGATAAATACAAATAACTCTGGAAGAAAATGAGGAGTCGCAGATACAAACCAAGATTTCAACACAGACAGTGTTGACGTGCCGTCCAATTTTTACAAACTAATCGTGTAAAATGAATGATTTCCTGTTTCCTGCTAAACTCGACGCTAAACTGATGCTCGACCTTTTGTCAGAATGTTCAGGACACGTTCCTGTTTCTGTGAACGCATCTAACCTGGACAATCTCCCTCTCTGTTCTTCACACATGAAAGACAAAACCAATTTCCTGGACATTTTCTTAAATTTCTTTCCATATAACTGATTTAATCTCTCATCCACTTCCTTTCTCTTCCACTGTGCCTGAACTTACATTATTCCAGCAGCTCCCCTGTGTTTGTACTTTATAAATGGATGGTGGAAATGATCTAGTTTCATGCAAACGGAGAAAAACTCTCACCATTTTCTCACAGGTTTCCACTAACGTCTCCTTCCCCGCAGAGTCTATGATGTAGAGCTCCTGGAGGGGAGAGCAGAGTAAAGCGGGGTTGCACTTGGAGACTTAGTCAAATTACGTGGTTTTAAAAGTTCCTTGTTTCTGCAGGCCGGGCTATGCTATTGCCTGCTGAATACAGATGAGAAGCTGACAACATTATATCTGAGAAAGCTGAGTGACGAGACAACCCACTGCAGTGATTTAGATCATTATATATAATACATTAAATGCCCCAGTTAATAATAATAAGGAAGCTTGAACAGGATATGGGAAAACAAGTGTGTAAAGTTATGTTGAGACACTCACCACACTGTCGTTGGTCTCTGGGATGTTGACACACTTTAACAGCAGTTCCACTCCGGTCGTCTGCCGAACAACAAACACAACCAGGACATCAGGAATCTCTTATGTCCCGTGAAGTTAAAAGACCTTTGTGAAGCTTCTAAAATAAGCTTCTTTACATGGCTTTTGCTGAAAAAGACCTGAAAAGTGTTTGTTTGTGTTGTTTTTACTGTGGCTCCTTTGATGAAGACAAAAAGATGAGACGGGGCAGGACGAGAGGAGAGGACAGGAGAGAGGACGTCGTCGCTCAGCAGCACAATAACCTGTCAGCTGTGATTTACGGTAACGTCAAAACACTGCTAATCAGCAGCTTTGGCTGTAAAGTGAATTAATTGTCCTGATGTTGAAACTCTGGCCAAACGTGCTCTCCTGCATCTCCATTACTCTGGATCTGATTATTTTTAATGTCTCAATAAAGATGAGATTATTCTTATGGGAATATCAGCGATCTTTCTAAGAAGCCTAACAATGACAAAGATGTACTTCAGCTCTGTCACTTGATCCTGGCTGCTCAGACTGACGTCTGCATAGAGGGAGGAAGTGAGAGTTCATTATATACATATATACGGATACAAATCATTTTATCTACACACACATATTTTCTCCTTATTAAGACCAACCGTTGTTTCCCATGAGGTGTACTGGTCTTGAAAAGGTCCGTTTGTGTTGGAAAAAGTCCTTAAACAACAATAACAACAAGTGCACACACACAGGGTTGTAAACAACGCCCTGTTTTTGGCTTATCTGGTGCAAAGGGTAAAAATATCTGCCCCACTTAACAGCAAATACAAAACTCAGTTGTTGGAGTGAACCTCTTATGGGAGACTCCATGACCACAGGTGTTGTTCTCCTGTCTGTAGAGGGCAGATGTGACAGTGGCAGATTCTATCGATGTAAAGAAGGATCAGCAGAGGCTGCAGTCATGCAGAAAGTAGTAGTTTTAAACTGATAAAGGTCAAATCGAGGAGAGAGTGAGGAGGATGGAACAAATCTGGTCTCGTCAAGCTGCACCTTTTTCAAAAGGTACGAGATCTAACGACGTCCTAAGTGGCCGGGATGGTTGCAGGCTGCCGCCTTGAGCTGCTCTGCATCCAGGAGTATGAGATCAGTGGTGACCTTGAAGAAGCAAGTTGAGGATTCTTCGCATCAGCAACAAACTCTAAATTGATCTGATGTCCAGAGCTCACACTTCAGTGAATGTGTCAAACCACAAAAAAAAAACACTTTTCACACACACTGCCTCACATGCACGCACACACACTTCAGATCAGCGTGCACCTGATGCTTACACAGAAACGGTTTATAACAGGAATCCAGTGGCATACACACAAACACACAGATGCCGCGGTGGTCCCACTTAGGAGCGATCTAATGAGCCGGTGTGATGCATAGGAAGCCGCTTGCTGGAATGTCAATGAGGGCCTATTAGCCACAAATAAGCTCGGAATATTGCTAACGGGCCGTCTGACATTTTCAAAGGAGGACGTGAGCAGCATGGCCGACAGCCTCCGCTACCCTTCAAAATCAAAAGTTGAAGAACATCAGGAATGACTTGGGCGTCTACGCAGGGAGCAACTCTTCACAGCACAAGTTTCTTTCTCACAGCGGTGAGGACGCGCTGTTTGCTGTTTCTGCCCGCAGAGAAGATTCAACCTGACATATCTGATGAAGTTGAAAACTGCTGCTTCCAATGCACCTTGGATTCAAGAGCACGGTGTGTTCCTGGTTGTGTTTGGATAAACATACAGAGGATTTCGCTGTTCTTGGGACAGGAATCTCACTCTAATGTGTCCTCAAACGCAGTGGGCTCAAAATCAAAGAGCACTTTGCCAATCACATGGAAATCTGTGGATTAGAAAATGAACATTCTTGCCTGATGATGGCAGCAAATGAAGCCTAATAGTGTCCAGAATTTGATTTACTGACATCATCTGTATAAAGAGATGATGAGTATAGAAGAAATGATAAGCAAGTCACTGCATTCATATGGATGTGTTAACGGTTGCCTAGCAACAGAAAAGCGCGTGACCAGCAATTTCCCATGGGCATTTTCTCAGAGCATGCAGTTAATAAAGCAGAGTGTCTGGAGAAAACAGGGTCTTGCTCTACAGGTGGACATGTTCATCAGTGTGGGGCATCAATTTCCTATTGTTTTTACACTTCATTTATTATTTTGTGCATGCCCTGTTATGTAGTAATGTGTTGTCTTGCCCAGAGTTCAGTGGGCACACGTACTAAGCCTGTGCAAATTAAAAATGCAGCACTATAGCAGAACCTTTCCATCTACACTGATACTCCACTGGTCCAACATGAGGAGACATGCACAGCATCACAAGTGAGCGCAGGTTTTGGCCGTATGGAGAAACTGATCTCTGTTGTTTGTGCGCCTTGTTAAGTACCTGTTCTGGTGGCTTTCCAGAATCCTGCTGTATTAATTATCGACATTCCTGTCACCTCCGAACCCCCAATACTGCCGACACAGCAAGAGCTGAACAAACACACACAGACACACACACACACTGGGCACTTATCCAGCATTGTGGTCCCTAACCTGTGCTGGAGCCTACCCAGCTGCAAGGCTTTACAGTAAACGTAATACACAATGAATGTGCACAAGCTGCTCCAGTGCATACTGATTCTCACATGTGAATGCATTTACTTGCACTGGGCAGCACAGGCATACAGTCAGCGCCCTTGAAAGGTTGACAGAGGGGAATCAGTGAACAGCCGTGACCCCCATATATCACAGAGTCAGGTTAATGACACGGTTCCCTCCCTCATGCAGATTAGCATAAATAATGCAGATTGGCCTCCTCTGCATCAGCATTAATTGGTACACTGTGCAGTTTTGCACTTCAGTGATTCCTGCGGTAGATTTAAGGGACCTCTACAGGTCCTTGAGAAGCTTTCAGGGAGTTCCATTACATAAACTACACACGTGGCATGTGGTATGATCATGATTTTGAGAGATCAGTATTGATCCATGATTATGTCTGAGATAAACTAGAAGTCTTGACCTCAGGTAGATGACAAATTTAAATTAATAATTCCATAATTCCATAATTCTCCCTAAAGACTCAGCCAGGTCTGAATAAATGCTGCAGCACTTTGTGGCACGTGCATCAGGGTGTTCCCGACAGGCTGCTGTGCATACTGGCATTGAGCCAGCACTAAGCTTCTAGAGTCATCCCTTTAAACACAGGTGAAAATCTCAGTTACCATACCTGGATGTAAAAACACATGCTAAGCCTGTGGCCCGACTCTGCAACGGAGCACAGCCCGATCCCTAAATCCCTCAAGCAGCTGTGTTACATGTGAATCCTCATGTGATGGGGATATAAACTGTAAATCCTCATCATTATGAGGACACACACACACACACACACACACACACACACACACACACACACGGATTGTGTGTCATTGTATTACAATAGTGGGTTTATGCTCTCACCATGCTGTAGTTCTTCTGGAAGAGTGTACCATCACTGTGGAACACATGAGAGAGGGCACTTTTCCCCACGGCAGCATCTCCTACACGCGCGCGCGCACACACACAGAGAGACAGACACACACACACACACGCACACAATGAATCACTAACGTATATTATTGTTAATATACCGTTTAATTACCATTTAATTACAGACCAGGACTATGCACTGTCATTTAAGTTTTAGTTGTCCTCTTCCCTGGCTGTGCGTCTACACACCGGGATCATTGTCAAACTGCAGTAAAACTTCTTGTATTTGAGCACATGCTTAACCAGTACTTCTGATTCTTTGCTTCACTTGCAGTCCTCGGGTGTTTAATACCTATTGCAAAATGCGGCGCGTTATTTTTACTGTGTTAAACAACAGACGTGTATTTTAGTTGTATTTATTTTTCTCTGGTGCTAAGACGAAGCGGGTTTGCGTCGCACATGTTAGCTTTAGCCCGTGTAGCGGTAGCATGGAGAAGCGGAAGGTAAGTTTCTCACCGACGACCAGACACCTCGCTCTCAGCTTCACCATGGCTCGAACTCACTTCCACACGGACGACTTCAACCACCAGGTTTCAATGAAATGTTAAATAATCAAAGTACATCACACGTTCAGCTGCTGAAGATCTTCTTCCGCCTCGGCAACATGGACACAACGCGTCTCTTAGCAACCAGCCTCGGACGCGTCTCATTGGTCTAACTGAGGAATACGCCAACGCGTAGCTGCTCCACTATTGGCTGATTGTGATGACGAAGGAGAGATTGTTTAAAGGGATAGTTCTTCCCCGGAGTTTGTCTGTTCAGGATCATGTTGCGTTTCAGAACTTCAGGCAAAGATTTAAACCGAGGAGGAAACTTAATGAGAGGATTAAAATTGATTTTGTTTTTTTTAAAGGTTGATAAAATTGACAACTGTCAATAAAATGCCTGAAATGCAGAATTATAGCGAAGCACCTGCGATGTCAAAGGTAAAACATAGTTGTACCACTAGAGGTCGGAATGAATTGTCTGAGCATCACATTTGTCTTTATTAGAGAATTATATGTTATCTTTATTACACATTAGCCGGATCTTGATTTTGACTCATTTTATAACGTCTGCAATTTAATAGCCTGTAACTATTTTATATTTCTGCACTCAAACAGGTAGAAAATTACCAAAATCCCCAATAAAATAAGTTTACTGAAATATGGGAACACAAAAAGGTATAAATGTGATTTAATTTATTTTTTGTTTTCACTGTGTATACATAAAAGGAAACATGCATAAAGAGAGACGTCTCATCACATATCACATGTATATAATGTATTTTTTAAATTATGTGTATAATAGTTTTTCTGTGTTTAGTTCAGAGGGAAAAAGCCCTTCTGATGAATGTCAGAGCGCGTGACTCGTTATGGCAAACCCTTGTGCACGAGCGCGTGCCCTCCACACAGACGTGCGCGCACTCGTCATGCAATCTGTGTGTGAGTGTGTGCACGAGAGGGAGGGAGGGAGAGAGCATCATCATCACAACACCGGCTGACAGCTTCCTCTGCTCGGACACCGAGGAGGAGGACGACCGGGGGTTTGGAGGTTATACCCAGAAGAGCCGGAGTGGAGGCCGAGCAGCAGCCGAGAGAGACACGAGGGTGAACCCGTGGTTGTTGCAGCAGCAGCGGCGGCGGCGGCGGCGGACGGATCCGGGGGGAGTCGCTCGGTTTCCCGGTGCTTCACACACCCTGAGCCTCTGCAGCAGCAGCGGGCAGCAGAGGAGGAGCAGCAAGGAGCAGGAGGAGCAGGAGGACCATGGAGGGGATGCAGGCATACGGAGCCGGGAAAGCCGGAGGAGCCTTCGACCCCGTCACCTTCTTCCAGCAGCCTCAGACCATTCTCCGCATAGTGTCTTGGGTGAGTGGCTGGTTCATGTTTGTGTCTGAAACAGCAGCTCTGGGGGTCAGGCATTATTACTTCTGCACACAACATGTGTCATTCAGGTTTAAATGATCTTTTAATGTCTTTATCAAGGCTGCAGAGGTCCAGCAATATCATTCAATACAGACAGAAATTATTTATTGCTCTAAAGGTGTCTAAAGGAGATTACAATATTACCTGTTTTTTCCTTGATGTCACACAATATATATATATATATATATGAATATCAGGTTATGAATATGTTTTTGAAATATTTCTATAGTTTGTTATGCTCAGTTTTCATGGTGAGCTGGTGTAGGCCTCAAATGGGCCTTGTAATAAATCACTGCCTTTAGATAATGCAATAATTACCCTCTGTAATTTACTAACGAGCAGAGAGATCACTGTACAAAGGGCTCAGTTACCACTAATCTCATCTTTGTTAAATAACAAAAAGAGAAAGTCACTGCAGATGACCTTTGACCCGTGAATATTAAACTGGCGGAAACAAAAGTCTCCAAAACTCCAAGTAGCGACTTTGCTGCCAAGTGGTGTTTCAGCAGATTATAGCACAATGTGCTGTTTGTTCTGTATCTCTCAACTTTGATTTACATCTCCGAATCAACAAGAAATATTCAACACATGATGTTTTGGAGACAGAGAGACACTGTTGCCCGCTAATGGAGAACGATAAAATGCTGCCACACCTAAGTGTACAAGCCTGGGTAAATAAAGGTCTGTTTCTTTGCCAAAATATGATACGAAGTGATTTCCTCTCATTGATCTGCTCATCGTCAGAGTGAGTTTATGGCCTCAGAAGTTCTTCATTGCTCAGATCGGATTCACTAACATTGTGATTTGAGTTTATTCGTCTATCTCTGGGCACTGACAGGAAATAAAAAAAACGTCACTTATTAAGTTGACAGATTTGTCGGGGATAGTTTTAAAAATACTTTTAGAAAAAATGTGATTACTGATGCAGGCCAGCTCCCTTTGTTGACACGTGGGCTCAGGGTGTGAAGTTAGCTTTGCGTTAGCTGGTCTCTGTGAAATCAACTCAGAAAACATCAGACATCTGTTTTTAAAGCAGGTCTGGTCATTCCTCGCATTACAGAAGAAAACCACACAGTTGAGAATGTGTCTTATTTATAGGAGTGTGCCTGTGCGTCCTAATAAAGCCAAAGCTTCTCCATCAGGGCTGAGCAGATTAAGATGCAGCTGAACGCACATTGGCCTCGTCCACTTTGTTTCCCAAGTCACCTGGAATCAAGAGAATCCAGAGAGCATTTCATTAAATATCACCTATATTTGACATATATGAAGTTTAACAGATTCTGACTGAAGGCCATATGAGCGAAGTGTGTTGAAGGGCGTGAGTGAAGCTCGGTGGCTGTTCTGAAGTCATGTGACGATTCAGTGAAACACTTCACTGACACGGAAATAAAGACAATTAGTCTTTCGAGAAATATACGCATTAAAACACACACACACACACACAGAGGCATGGAGAGCGCTTATGGGCCCTTGTCAGTATACCTGTCCCCTTTAGGTGTCGCCACATGTCTCCATGGTAACAGCCACGTTGTGATGTTTGGTGTGATGGTGCTAATACTCAAATTTAGTGATGAGGGGATGTTAAAGTGTGTGTGTGTGTGTGTGTGTGAATGGTGGTGAAGGACTCTCTCCCCTCCCTTTTCTCACTCTCTATCTCCCACTTCTCCGGAGGGGGGCTGTATGACAAATTGGGTGATCCGGGCTTTATCCTTGAAATATCAACAATGCAGCAGGAGATTTTTTTATGAGGCCCAAAGTTCTGGAGATTTTCCGGAGCAACTGGCCTAGACATGTGCATTCTCACACACCTCTGGAAACAATATCACTTTGAGGATTCTAAAAAATCAGCTTTAGTTTACGACCACCTCCTGAAATTCCAGCTCAAAGTTCAATGTGTGTTTGGCTTCCTTTGACGCACTGAATGGTGTGTTGACTCAACAACCTCTCCACCACAGAACACAGCGATGATAACATTAACCTTCATCCCCTCATTCATCTGCTGCTTCCGTCTCTTCCCACGAGATTCTTAACATTTACGTTGACGAAGAAAGGTCCTCCGTTCGGATACCTTCTCTTTCACTGACGTAAACGTGTAAACATTTCTCTATGATTAACATTTCAGACGTCTGGCCTTTCTGTAATTGCTCGGTATCTGTTTGATATTAGCAACACAAACAGTCGGGCTGCAGTGCGGCACATTCTGTTGTCGCCGTGTGAAACGGTACCAAACGCACAAACAGTTAAAGTTGGTTGGTGCCTACACGTCAGAATCCAGACACGGTTTGGAAGCTATTTTAAGAGGCACACATGCAGCTTTGAGCTCCTGCAGACGCCGGGTTGTCGCTGCATGCTGTACATTGCTAAACATGTACACTGCTAAACATTTACAAATGTGCGAGATTAAACAGGGTTGGGATTATATCCTGCCGTTTGCCGTTTGGGGAAAGTCCGCAGAAACTCTCAGATTCGATCGTGTTCTCACTGCCTCCTGAAATCCAGAAAAGGTAATTAAAAAAAAAAAAAAAAGAAGAATGTTATTGACGAGAGCAGCGTGTGGGAGCATGGAGCGTAGATGTGTGGGTCTGAGTGTCGTCGTGTCCCAGACGTGTGATGATGTCAGTGTGTGTCAGTGTGTGGGCCCTCGCTGCTGCAGTGACTCTCCTTGATTTGTACTTCGACCAGATCTGCTCTCTCCATCACTCTGACTCTGTCTCTCTCACATTACATGAGCAGCTGCTGCCATGGCGACTGTGGCAATCAGGTATCCCCAGTCCAGGCCAACGTGCTGCAGCAGACAATAAGGCCCCCCACACACACACAGTGTATAATATCCCTGTCCTGTATTATTCAGCAGTCTGGTTGACTCACTGTTGATTCTCTCTGCTTTCACAAGTTCTTATGATCGTTCTTTTTGTACACTTTTGTCCATTATCTTGATCTTTTGCGTGAGGCGAGTGACAGGCCACGCCCTGCACGTGTCTCCAGCCAATCACAGGACCAGCTCAGGCCATTTCAGTCATGAGTTAAATGTGCGAGAGCAGCAGGAGGCATATTCACGAAAATGGAAAATGATCTCTAGTCAGATCTAGTGAGCTCTACTTTATTTTTCACTTGGTGAAGCCGTTTTTTTTTTTTTTAATCAAAATGAAACACTGTCAGAAACACAGAAGCGTGAATATGAAAAACCAGCAGAAGTGAGAGGAGTCCCTGACTCAGAGGACAAAATACAGAAGTGAGGCCACAGGGGGACTGAACTCAGGTGGAGCTCATCAGCACAGGTGCAGAGGGTTCAAAGACAGAAGAGATACAGCAGTAAAGTGGCTTCAGAACAAATGAGACAATGTTTACTTTAAACTCGTATTAATAAGTGTGGTTGCACAAGCGTCCCTGAACGTGCGTGACTCTTTCTAATACGGGGTCTTGCGTGAGGTGCGGAGTGAATGCCAGCGTGATATGAGGCCCGGCTCAATTGTCTGCTCTTTACAATGCATCCAAAAGGCTTTTCAGGCAAACACAACAGCAGCTCTGAATCATTTACAATGAGCCAGACTGGACTGATATGATTTGGGCCCGTAGCACGAGGCTGACACGGCTGTTTCCTGTGCATGAACAGCAAGCGGCAACCGAAAGATGAGTTTCACATTTAAATTTAGAGATTCACACACACGTATGTGCACAGCTCTGCCAATTGGCTTTTCTTAATGTGCAATTTGTATGTGAGCTTCTGATGGTCACAAGATCGGAAACCCACGTGGTGCTTCTCACAGAGCCGGCTTTCACCACCTCCTGCAACCTTGTGATCTGTCCTCAAATCAGAGGCGAGGGAAAACACACACACACACACACACAGACACACAAAATAAGTCATATATCAAAAGAGTTTATGAGGAAAAAATGGGGGCAGGGTGGGAAGTGGCGTCATTTACGAAACATCTCACATGCTCCACTTTTCACGGCCCCTAAGCAAGTGAGGAATGTAGAGGTGCGAGCGAGTTCAAGCATTCGCCACATCTCTTACGCTGCTCGTGTGTGTGTGTGTGTGTGTGTGTGTGTGAACGACCCGCTCTCGCTCTCCCACCGTCACCCACCACCACCACCACCGGCTGGTCGTCCGCAGGTGGGAGCAGAAAAAGCTCAGTAACTCAATCTGCCCCTCCCTGTGACATCAGTTATCGTGACCCTGAAGACGATGTGTGTTTTCATACCCGGTGAAATAGGTCACGCCAGAACCAATCCTCATTCCAAGTCGGGCCGTTTCAGTGCTGAGTTTTTGTGTGACCGGCGTGAGCAGAGGAACAGGCTGGTTTATTTCTCAGGGGAGCGTCTGAAAACCAAACTGTGTCACATCACTGAAAACTGCAGATGCCCTGCAGGTCCTTGTGTCCTTGTTAGACAAACTACACCCAAATCCTTTCTGCTCACGTGGAGCCTCTCGGACTCTGTGGGTGCTGGAGCGTGCGTGTACCCTCCTTTTTTTACATTTGTTGTGGAATGAACATCATGGTGGTGGTGGTGGTGGAAATGGATTTAATGATTGATTAGTTGTTTGTTGGGTGCAGTTTGCTGAGTCAGAGGATTGACAGCAG
Organism: Pseudorhombus dupliciocellatus; assembly: GCA_016785235.1. NCBI lineage: Eukaryota > Metazoa > Chordata > Actinopteri > Pleuronectiformes > Paralichthyidae > Pseudorhombus > Pseudorhombus dupliciocellatus. The sequence goes on from JAFBJW010000392.1 coordinate 498,987, forward strand.
AAAGTGTTCCACCTCGCTGTTCGACTGTAAAGGAGGAAACAACACACGTTCATTAATGACTCAATAACCCAATGGGTTCACTCATGTAACACTAAGAAAATCTAAATCTGTGCGTCAACTGTGTGAGCCGTCAGCTTCGCTCTGTCGGTCATGAGGCTGGATTTGAACATAAATGTGGGCTCTTTGTTTTAAAGTACATTGAGTTTGGGTGTTTGTGAACATGTAGAAAACAAATCATGAGCTCAAATTATACATTTAGACGGTCCGCTGTCACTGATACATAGCAGAGACACAGATCCAGAATGTGTGTGTACATGGAAGGCAACGAAAATAATGAGTGTGTCTAAACGTGTGTGTGAAGGTCTTTTTATAATGACTCTTCAAGTCCGATAGAGCGTTCTAACATCCCACCAACATCATGTGATTGGCTGTGTGTGTGTGTGTGTGAGAGAGAGAGACTTTGTGCTCTCTGACCTGAATCCTAAGTAAGTCAGGCACAGGAGGCAACTGTGTGTATGTGTGTGTGTGTGTTTGTGTGTTTCTCATTTTCTCCAGAACACTCGTGGGCAGAGGCCGAGCCGGTAACGAGGGGAGATGGGAGAAGACGAGGGAGGGAGGAGCGATGATGCAGCCGCTCTAAAAATAGCACCGCCTCCAAACCCCCTCTGCCCCCCAGCACTGTGCTCAGCTCCATCCCTCCTTCTCCTCATCTTCACCGTTCCCCCTCTTTAATAAAAAGGAGTGCAGGCATGAAGGAGGTGTTACTATCGTCCAGCACACATCCCTCTCTCAGTGGAGAGCAGAGACGGGAGGAGGGCGAAGGAAACAGAAAGGTTGAGCTCGCTGGTTCCCAGACTCTAAATGTCAACTCATGGTTCCTCCTCACGTTGTATGATCGCTGACGATCTGCACTCTGTCAAAACGAGTGTGTATCCATCTTTAAATCACACCACACAAGCTCATTGATACAAACCTTCAATACTGTTTGTTTACATGTTGTAATGCTTATTCAAATTAATGTCAGCCATCATTATCGATCCTACACCAGAACTGAAGTTATTTTTATTTAATAATAATATTAATAATAATTGATTAAAAAAAATCCATAATTTCTGTCTGATTCTGGACCGTGTGATTCAGAAATCCCCCGGTGGAATTCTCCTCAGTCTGTCAGTTGTCATGGCGATTGCTTGATTGCTCTCACATGACTGGAGAGTAGTGTTGCACTCATGTGATGACTTAATCCCCGAGGAGCTCCAGGAGACGCAGCTGTACGATCTGGACAGAGGGAAACTTTTATCGTCAGTTTCAAGTTTCTCGTCCTTGCTCAGTTCTTCTTTTCGTCTATTGTAGACAATATGGAAATAGCCATTTAATGTGTCTGTTTGTTGCACAATGAGATACACCATACATTCTACACACAGATGGAAAATGTGAAGCTGAACCATCATGATCGCCTCCTGCTGGCTGGCTGCAGTATCACTTATTGACCCCACCTCTTCCCAGTGTTTTTTTCTGAGATTAGATATTTTGTCTTAGTTTTTGTCTATACATGCCAGCCATCCTTGGCGCTCTGTGGTTCTCATATACAAATGATCAGAGGAAGGATTAGAGTCGGTGTGTACTGGTATGAAACAGCACCCGTTAAAAGAGAAGCACAAGAACATCTAAAATCATCTCTCACTCCCGACGGTGGAGAGACAGTGAAGGAAGCCCCCCTCGGCTGTGGGTTGCCGTTGGAAGAACAACCCACAGTATTTGTGTGTTCTCCCTTTGTCTCGCTGTCATTTGTCACACAAATAAAGACGGCAGCTGGATAAACTATCCACCAACACACACACACACACACATTCAGAATCCATCAGTCACCGCAGACAAACACACTCAGCCTCGGCCTCATCCAGACAGAAGCAGTGGCTCCCTGGAGGTTCGGTCTGAAGCTTTGTTAGTTGGATGGAGTCGTCTGATCCGCTGTTGTCAAGAGAAGTACGAAGCAGACGCCGCACTGCAGGCTGGGAAACTGCTGCTGATGGTGTGTGTGTGTGCGTTTATGTGACCTCAGAGAGGAGAGTAGAGCAGAGGAGGATTAGATCTCCGGATCCTGCTCCTCCTGTTATTGACTCCATTTTGCAGCGCCTCGTGTCTGCACTCCGCCAGGCACAGCGCAGACAGGTGAGGAGGAGAGAAGGATGAGCATCAAGGAGTGACAGACCACAGTAACCCCCTCCTTCATTGACTCCATGGTGTTGTCGTCCGAACTCCACCTCAGACCAATCCCTGCTCTGAGGATAAAATATGCACCAAACTAATCTGAAACTTTTCATCGGCTCTGTCTACAAGGTTGTGATTTCATTCCGGTTCATTTGTTTGGTTGTGAACAAGATTATGCAAAAACTGCTGGCTACATCAACTCAAAACTACCTGGAGGGGTGGGGCACGGGTCAGGGAAGAACCAATTCAATTTTAGTGCAGATCTCATGAATGTGGATTGCAAAAAATTAACTGGAATTATCACATAATGTCAAATTTGGGGCATTTTTATTGAATTTGAATTATTTGACCTTGGCAGGGGTGTGTTTGTTTGTTTGTGTACTGTAGGAGGAGTGTGCCAAAAGTGTTAAGTGAATTCTGTTATATTTTGTGGAGGGGTGGGGATTGAACCAAAGAAGAACCCATTAACTTTACGTGCAGATCTGGATATCTGGGTCATCTTTTTTCTTACATTGTGAAAAGGATTTTTCAAAATTTCCCCAAATTATAATTCATGGATCTTGACGAAAAAAATTGCCACCTTGTCTAAATTTGAATAACCTCAATCTTGAGCCTCATCTTAATCTCAACCATATTGATGTTTTATTCATGTCGTTGTGTCCCCAGTAGCTGTCACACTGTATTTCAGAGCAGTGGAGAGGAAAGTCAAACTGCACATTTACAGAAAAACCCCAGAGGCATGCTGGGTAAAACTGTTTGAAAAAGACATGAGGGATTATTCATGGAACTCTCCTGCAGGGCTGTCGTGACATTAGGGGCTGAGGAGTGTTTTCTTATTCATTCTTTTCCAGTCAGTCAGTCTAAATATACCGGCTGACTGCAGCAGGTGGTGGTGTTTGGGCCTGAAAGTGGCTTTCATGTTTATTATTGCAAAACGTCCAAGAGAAGAAGTGTTGGTGCACAAATTCAAACTAGATCAGGGAGGACACAGTAGGAACCGTCTCTGTCTCTAAAGATGGACAACACGTCTCAGATATTAAGAAACAAATATCCTCGATAGGAGTCAGTGCCATCCATCAATCATAATGTTCTGTCCCATAACAAATAAGATCCAAACATCAGTGTGACTCTTTACTTTAGCCTGTGTCCCATCCACTAACGTGGGGGAGAGATTTATCCCTTGATGTGTTCTTCTCGTTCTCTGCAGCTCTTCTCCATTGTGATCTTTGGCTGCATCGCCAACGAGGGCTACATCAACCGCCCCAATGAAGTACAGGAGTACTGCATCTTCAACCGCAACCAGAACGCCTGTAACTACGGCGTCTTCATGGGCTCCATGGCCTTCCTCTGCTGCATGGCCTTCCTGGCTCTGGACGTGTACTTCCCCCAGATCAGCAGCGTCAAAGACCGGAAGAGGGCGGTGCTGGCTGACATCGGGGTGTCAGGTGATTACATGATCTACAACTGCTTTGGTTTCTTATCAAGTCCTCACATATGTTGGTCTTCGTTCAGGCAAAGTTAGATTACATTTAAAATATTCTAATCTAAATATCATGCTGCATATATACAATTTATAGATAATATTGAAAAGCAGAGACCCTTTAGCCAAGAGCTATGATGAAGGAGAAGCAAGAAGAGAGAGCGCTGGCACGACATGGCATGGAGATTCAGGAAATCATTTAAGTGAAATAAAACCAGCTGGCACCTTCATAGACGTTAACCCTCAGGGCTGAATGAAGTTATACAGAGCAGTTTTGTTCTTGAGTCCACACTTATCCTCATAAAACCCCACAGTGATGTTTTCAAGAAATGATTACATTCATTTTAACCATGACATTGACTTTAAACACAACAGTAACTAGTCTACATTTTCCAGAAAACACATTTGCTAAAATATACCCGCCTGTAGAGGTTTATATTACAGATGTGAGAAATATTCTTCACACCTTTGATCCAAATGTAATGCAGAATGTGTTAGAAAAAACAATTTCTAATAAATGAGCTAAATATTAAGACACATGGAAAATCATATTTTAGAAAGAAAGCTGCACAACAGATCTGGACCAGTTCTAAACTCAGTGATTCTTATACTTTGACTCATAACAAACTTCATCTGGTTTTTACTTTAAACTCGTTGTCATATAAGATTTGTATACATGTACATGTGTTGATGCAGTAATAACACGTGTGTGTTACTCGAAAACACTGTTGTTGCATTACCACTTTGCTTTATTTGTGTACATGAGAGAGATTTGTTTTTTTCCCCTGGTTTTCACAAAATCAAAAGGCCCAAATAACTCTGTGAAGATGTGAACGCTCTTTCCAGGTTCTAATAAAATGACAAGCATACCAAGGTTATCACAACAAAGGGAGAGGAGGAGTATGAGGGATAATGAGGAGAGGAGGACTCCTCTAACAATGCTCTGCGACACTCTGCTTTGTTTTCTGTGACAGCGGCTTCCTCTCCTCTGCCAACTGAAATTATAATGATGCAAAGACAGTGAAGTGTTGAGTTGGTTAATGAGGATGCTCTAAACTCCCACCCTGTTTGACTTGCTTCTACTTCTTCTCTCTGTCTCCAAGCCTGTCCACGTTATTGGAGGCTCGGTTCTTGACTGAAGTCGGGGGATGACTGGTACACGTGTCCTGATCAGACCTGGACAATAACGATTGAGAAAACTTCCTCTCTCATCGCCACAATCACTCAATCACTGGGGAACATTTCAACAGTACATAATTTTAAGAATGGTGCTCCACAGGGGTCAATCCTCAGCCCCTTGTTATTTACAATTTCAGTCTAAATCATTAGCAAATGAGCTGTCTGGATCTTGCTTGTTTTTATAAAAGTGGTATCATTCATGTGAAATTTTCCTTGTAGCCCAAAATTAAGTGGTCTCAGAGGCGACACCCAGTGGTCATAGGCATAATGTTTTGGGGCTGTCCACATGTCCTAATGTGGTTCAAACATTCACTCCAGGTTGGAGGTGGACTTCAGGTTTAACCCACTTCATCTTAACATAAAGGTCAAAGATCATGGCCCAGTGGTCTCATTTTTTCTTGAACATCTTTAGATCAGCACCTGCTGCCACTTCCCCCTTGGATCAGATGCAATTATTTCAATCTGGTTGTTCTAAATGAAACACTCTCCCTCAGGTGTTGTCTTGTTTCTGTTGTTTGCTTCACACCACTTCTGTTTTTCCGTCTATTTCTGTCTCCAGCATTCTGGTCCTTCATGTGGTTTGTTGGTTTCTGCTTCCTGGCCAACCAGTGGCAGGTGACAAATCACGATGACAACCCACTGAGGGAGGGAGGGGATGCTGCCAGAGCTGCCATCACCTTCTCCTTCTTCTCCATCTTCACTTGGGTAAGTCGCTGCTCTCCTCATAACACCGCCATCTACACTTTGCAGCAGTGCTGTGGAGAATATAGCAAACTGAACTTGTGACTTGCATTTTCCTCTCCTTGCCAAAATAGCCATCAGTGAACTGATGTGAACTTTAGACCATACATACAGATGGATGACATACAGGCCTCCAAAATAAAAGCCCTGGTGGCTGGATAGGATAGGTCATAAGAACAATACACTTATTTGTAGAGCACCTTTTAAGATCTACGTCCCAAAGAGCTTTTCAAGAAACAATTAAGGAATCACAAAAAAGCGCTAATTTCTGTAAAACGGGAGAATGTGTCATTCATCTTTATTCATGGTCTGCAGTGTGAAGGTGTTGCTGTGCATGAACGTGAGATCATTAAGTGTGCGGATGTTGTTCCCACAGGCCGCCCAGACTCTCTTCTCAGTGGAGAAGTTAAAGAATGTGTCATTTGAAGAGGAATACATCAAGCTCTTCCCTCCTCAGCCTCATCAGCCTTTTGTGTGATTCGGCTCGGTCCTCAGCCGTCTGCTGCTCTAACCTCTCAGCAGCTGGGCCCACACACTCCTTAACCATGGCTGCACTTGTTAAAAGGCCCCCAGCCACAACCTCACACTGCTGGAAGTGAGTGTATTTGTAAACCAGGAGTATGAAGGACAGCAGCTGACAGGGAGCCGCTCAGTGTTTTGACTTGACTCCAGCACATGATCACTATCATTTATGTGCAGGTGGGTTGTTCCAGTGCTGAATTGATAGAGATGATTCAATGGTTACATCATCAAATGCTGAGATTTGACTTAAACTCCTATTTAAATTCCTGCAGAACCGTTTTGGAAGGAGAGCTTCCTGCCTGCTGGAAATGTTTGATATCAGTTATTCATGTCTTTTTGATTTTGATGCAAATCTGGAAAAAAATAAACATTCAAGCTGAATGTTTTAATGTTTGGCTTTTGGTGTTGTTCATCTTTTATGGGGGGTTTCTGTTGAGGTATTTACTTTATATTCATAACAAAATTTATCAACACTGACACCTTCTTTCGAAAACCTTCAGTGTATAATTGTTTTGATGCTGTGATGGAGCCAAGGCCAGCGTCTGCAGCGTCTCGGCGGTCGAGATGCATAAATACAATTTCCTCCTGAAACTTCCCAGAACCCTCAGCTTTAAATCAAATTTTCTCTCTGAGTTTGTCTTCTCATCATATCTGTTGTCCATATTTGAATCTCTCCGTTGAAAACAGTGAGATCTGTGGTGTTTGACAGTGATGGGCCTCGGATAGTCAATAACGCACAATGTCTCTTTTGCATGCAGCTGAAAGAAGGAGCCTGTTTTGCTTTGCTGTCTGCAGAACTAACCTGATCTGACTAAATAACTCAGCTTCACCGGCTTTACAGCAACTAATCAATGTGTCCTTCTGTCTTTTCTCCTCCCTCTGCTCTAACACCACTGCTCACATCTCTGCTCCTTCATCCATCTCCACACCTTTCAATCACCTCCTCTTCTTCAAACCTGTTCTGTGACCTCCATCCTACTCCGCCCATCCAAGGCGGTCCAGTCCTTTCTGGGCTTCCAGAGGTACAAGCTGGGTGCCGACTCCGCCCTTTTCTCCCAGGAATACATGGACCCCAGCCAAGACGCAGCCGGAGCCCCCTACACCTCCTTCGGCGGCGACGACCTGGAGAGCCCAGGGGGCGGAGGAGGAAGCCAGGCCAACAGCGACGGTGCATTTGATGGCACTGGAGGCTACCAGCGTCAGGACTACTGAGATGTTAGGCTCTGCATGACGTTGCCCAATGTTTCTAACTAACAGATATTTTTATTGTTTCCATGGGTCAATGTCAGAATACCATGTTAACTTATTTAGCAGTGGGTCATTTTGATCTAGTATTACACACAAATTTAACTGTAATTGTGATAGTAATATTAAAAGTTGTCGTTGAAATTTGGCAGAGACAAAAGACATGCCAACAAATTGTCATGAATAATGTGAATTAAACACTGATATTTTGAATTCTCATCCACAATCTGCAAATAAGTATAACACAACAAAGAGTTTACAAGTAAAAGTGATGAAATAACCATGAAAAATATCAAATAAATTAAGATTTGAAAATAAGAATAAGGATGGGAGGATGTTGCTGGATAGACTTACAGTTCCTGGCAACACTGGGTTCACAACAATATCAGATCATTATTGGACTTAAACTTCAGTTTCTGTGGGAAAAACTACAAAATCTGTCTCTAGGTCCGAAACGTGTGTTATGGGGTTTGTGTGGTGGTAGAGACGCTGGAGCTCGACTGGAAGGGATTTAGAAAAAACGGTCTCACTGGAGCTGATTGATCCTCGTGACCTCACTGCCTTCATCTTCAGAGGTCCACAGTCAGTCAGCAAAATGATCAGTGTTGGTTAAAACACCCTTAAAGAAACGTGCGAGCACAGGCCCACGGGCTTATTGATTCCAAACAGTCACAAGGTCCAGCTGACAAAACTCCTCAGAGGCGCATTAAAGGATATGAGCATTGTGGTGTGACTGGCAACTAATCCCCTCAGCTGTGAAACAGGAGTGTGTGTGTCTTTGTGTGACAATAAGTCAGTGTCAGTTGTTTTTTTAAGTTGATGTGTGGATTTCTGTGTTTTCTTGATGTGCTCTCTCTCTCCCTCCCTCCCTCCCTCTCTCCCCCCGTCTCTCTCTCTCTCTCTCTCTCTGTCTCTCTCTCCTTGATTGTTGCCTTCGTGCTGACTGCCAAGCAAAATCCAACAAACACAGGGCAACACAGTGTATTTACCTATCATGCACCGGATCACACTTCACTGAATTTTCATCTGGTGTTGGTTCTTAAAACCCCCTCAAACGAAGTGCAAGCATTCGATGCCATCATAGAGCAGATCCACAATCATTAGTTTATTATGTATAATTTACAAATCACTTCTGTATACAACCGTGAACACCCTGAATATTTATGAACATGAATTGCGCCTTTTTTTTTTCAAGAATAAAGTATAACTATCTCTATAAATATGTGTAAATCTATAATTCAGTCTACTGAAGTGTTTAACTAAAGATTCTGCTTTATTTTAGGGCATTATGCTAGTTCTGTATAAAACAGGAAATGTGGTCCGTTAAGTGTTATTGTGATAAGCTATACACGGTTCAGTGAGGCCGTCCACGCCTCGTCCTTTATGTTGCTTTCAAGGTAAGGAGATGCTTTTATTTTGGAATAATAATATCGACTATTTAAAAAAAATACAGCAACAAAAAATGTGACCAAATTATTTTAAAAAGTATGTATGCACATATTTATACTTTATACTGTACAACAGTGTAGACCTAGACATGTGTGTTCTGTGAAATATGTTAAAAAGTGAAGGTAAGAAGTAAAGAAAAAGACAAATGTATGTTTTTGATGTGTTTGATTTTAACCAATAAAAATAAATAAAATGCTGATAAAGGTAGAACTGAATTGTCTGGGATTTCTGTTGTACCTTTATTAGACACTAGAAAGCTGTTTGTACAAGAAGAAATTATATTAATCTTAATTATTCATACACAAATTTTGATGATTTAAACTAACTAAACTAAAGACAGACCCCAAAGTATGATTAATTATTTTCTTTTGCATGAACCATGAAGCCTTCACATTCTCCAGGGATTAATTAATTAACTATTTGTTTCTCAGAAAACATTTTTTATCATCACATCAGGACGTGGACAGTGTTGAAAGTTATGACAATGATGAAGCACAAAAAGAGCCTCAATCAATGGGCCTGTTTGCAGTTGTAGTGAATATTGAGGCCAGAGGATGGAGGCGTTGTCAAGGTACTCTACATGATTTACTCATGCTGCTTTCATGTACTATCGAAATTTAACAAGGATCATTTGCGTCTAACGACAACAATACGTCCGGGGACAATACATATTGAGATCAGGGTGAAATCCTCTTCAGGAAGTGATAAAAATATCAAACCAATACTGGATGAATTAAAATATGTATTTTGTATTATTGTGCAGTGTTCGTTCGTAACGGCGGAATTGAAACGACTCTGTGCCGTGGGTCCGTGAATGTAACAGCACCCGTCCAACATGGCGGCGCAGCGCAGGACTTTGATGCAAAGCGTAAGTAAAAACTCAGTGGAGTTTCTGTCCTTGTCTCCTGTCCCTCACACTAATATATAACCATGTTTTACCACCTTTACTAACAGAAAAGTTACCTATGTCCCTCAGGGCTCGTGTGTATCGCAGCATTGCGTCTCTGCTGCTGCTAGCTGCTCCAGTTTAGCTCCTCAGGATGTTTGCTAACAGCTTCGCAACTGAAACCTCAGAATAATGTGGATGATCTGTGGCTGGTTACTGGATATCTCTGAAATCACGAGGTGGATGTGATGACTTAGTCCTTCAGCGTCGCGTGGTTTAAACTGTCCACTTGTGAATTAACTGAGAATCAGGATAATTGTATTAGCTACTTTGTAAACAAACGTGCTAAAGGTATCGTCTGATTTAAATTGGAGAGTAGAAGTTAGTTTGTGAGAAGCGATGTTTGATTTAGTGAGCCTCACTTGTTTGTCTGTTCTCTGTTGGGTTTTGTGTGTTCAGGTTTCCATAGTTCTGTTTTATTCATTTAATTTAGTAACGTGTTTGTCTTGTTGCATCCTCGTCATCCGTCGTCTCCACTAAAAACCTAAACCTTCCATTTTGTTTTCCAACGTCCAATTTCAGACAATCATGAACATCCTGAGTATATAATGAGCATACCTTGCTCCACTGTATATATTTTTTTTGTATAGATCTTAACACATAATAGATGATGTCATGGTGATTAACAAAAGATAATTATTTTTTCTTTTCCCCTGACAGGATCAGAGCTGGACAGATGACCTGCCGCAGTGCCAGATGTGTGGGGTCGGCACAGCCCCCAACTGTGTGTACGGTTCTGATGATAAAGGAACCCAGAGCCATCCCAATGAGGACGGACACCTCAGGTTCAGGTGAGACTTCAGCTAAAAGAGAGAATAAAACTAAAACAGTACAACTAATGCCTGAGGAGGAAACAACTGATTTATGCTCAACATCTGCATGTCAGAATTTCTCCAGTTCTTTTCCACCAGAAACATTTAGAAGTATCCAGCCACATGTTTCTTGTTCAGCTCATGGCTACTTGAGCTAGATTTTACACATGAAGTTGATCATGGCCTTCGTCACTGTAAAATTTTCAAATAGCAAACATTTTGAAACAGGATCATCATGCTTGTCTTATTTTCCCCACCAACCAGAGGAGAGGATGGCTGCTTCCTGTACGGGGTGTTTAATGGTTACGATGGCAGCAGGGTGGCCAGCTTCGCCTCCCAGTGTCTGACAGCTGAGCTGCTTCTTGGACAACTCACATCCCATCACACGGACAACGACGTCCGGAGGATCCTTACTCAGGTCGGCATTATTCTCACAAATGCTTCTACAATATTTGGAGTGTGTACTTGGCCTCGACGTGTGTAAGATCCTTGTATTACAGTTTGTCGTTGTTCTTGCAGGCGTTCGATGTCGTGGAGAAGAGCTACTTTGAGACAATAGATGATGCTCTGGCGGAGAAGGCTCACCTCTCTAACTATGTCCTACCACACAATGAGGTACACATGCACCACGCCTCTATTCTACAACGCATATCGACAGACTAATCTTAAAATCATGAAGGGAACCTCTCTTTTGGTTTCCATAGCAACTGTAGATTTGGGCATTAGTGTGAGCCTTTGGAGACGGAGCTTGTTAGCTTCTAATTGGTCACATCATCCTGTTTCATTAGATAAGCGTCTCTCTGTTTCCCTTTCTTTGAATCAAGCTCTTCCTGCCCCCCATCCCTTTCTCTGTAATCCCACCTTTATTTTTTTTGCTTATCTGTTCCTTTCATGCCCACTTTCTCCTGTGTTCTTGCTCACGTCTTATCATTTTCTATTTCACCTCCTGTCTGTTTCCTTTCTTCCTTCACTGCTCCTCCCTTTCCTCTTGTATCACTTTCATCTCAACACTCTTTATTTTCATTTCCTCTTTTATCTTTCCTTCCTCCTCTTCCTCCTACTATATTATATTTGCTTACTTTGCCCACTAACACCCCCCTTCCTCTCTCCTTCCCTCCTTCCTCTTCATCATGTCCTGGCTGCTCAGAATGTGTCCTTCCACCAGCTTTCTCCACAGAGCCAGAAGGTGCAGGAGCGTTTGAAGGAGCTGGAGCAGGAGGTGTCAGGAGGAGCTACAGCTGCAGTGGCACTGATCCTCAACAACAAACTCTACATCGCTAATGTTGGTAGGGATGCAAGTGTTCACATATAACCCAAAATCTGACTTTGGTTGTCTGGATAGTTGGCTTTATACTGTCACCAGTTCAGTATATACAAAAAAGCACATTGATATATCAGTAAGGTCACCACCAAAATTCAATTCAGTATCTGCTTTACACCAGTAGATGGCAGTCTTCAGGGTTTGCAGTTCTCTCGTTTAAGTCCGACCTCACTTTCGATGATCTGTTCTCACTCATGACGGTTCACAAATGTTTTAGATATTAAATCATTTTGGGGTAATTTTCTCTTTATTCACTCAATTACTCACATTTAAATGCAAACGTAATCATCCAGTGTAAGGATTTAAATATTGTCTCAAACCTTGATCCAGTTTATTCATGCATTTCCCACGGTTCTGAAGTATCTCCAGCAAACACATGTTCTACATACCTGGCAGAAAGTGTATTTTTATAGAAAACCAAAAACCAGTTCCCACAGTTTCTGTTTTCTCTGACTTCCACACAAGTGTTGGAACCATATTGACTCTACAAACCTACAGCATCAGCATTGTTTCTGAAACCCGGTGGTGAATCTGGGAGCAACAGCTGCAGTGGCAGTAGTTCTATGTGTTTATATTAATGTGTGGGTGAATGTGTATAAATATTTGCATTCTTAACACGTCTTGTATATTTATCACAATGATGTGAACTATGCTTGGACATCTGTAGGGAAAGTGCACCAGAGAGAATTGTACCGTTCTGACCCCCCACACTCTTTCTCTGTGCAATCATTTTCTTTTGTCCTCCAGGACTTGACACAGAGGGCTGAGGTGGGGGTAGCAATTACACGTGGGTAGAAAGGAAGACCGTTCTTCCTGCTGGTCGGTTGTGTGAGGGTCACAAGTTCAAAGTTGGGAGAACATGAATCCCACAGAGGATTCGACATAAGCGCAGGAAGTGGGCTCTGAAAAGCACTCCCAGCTGTCTGTTGACATGAAATATATTTGACAGTTAAGGTCATATGACCCATAATTTGATATGCTGTGTGTGTGTGTGTGTGTGTGTGTGTGTGTGTGTGTGTGTGTGTGTGTGTGTGTGTGTGTGTGTGTGTGTGTGTGTGTGTGTGTGTGTGTGTGTGTTGTGTGTGTGTGTGTGTGTGTGTGTGTGTGTGTGTGTGTGTGTGTGTGTGTGTGTGTGTGTGTGTGTGTGTGTGTGTGTGTGTGTGTGTGAACATACAAAAAGCTTGGATAGCTATACTTTACTGAAACATTAGCCTGTAAACTAAGATGCCATTTTAGAAAAGAGAGTCAGAGAAATGTTTTACCGCCTTATTTTATTGCTGAGCTTGAGAAGACCTTGGCTAATCTATGATGACCTGTACAAGTCTATGACAAGTTGAATTAACTATGATCAGGAGGCGGTCCGTCAGAGGAAATTTTCATCCCATTAAAGCCAGACCAACCGTCTCCTATGATAGAGTGGTGTCCATAATTAGTTTAGACAAACTATATTTCACCAGTTTGTCTTCCCTTTGTGCTTGTGTTCTCTGGTTCCAGGGACCAACAGGGTGCTGCTGTGTAAGTCCAGCAGTGATGGCCAAAATCAGGTTCTTCAGATCGGCCGACCACACAACACCGACAATGAGGATGAGCTGCAGCGACTCGCTGCTCTAGGTGAGACAGCGATAGACACTCATGGAGAGTGAAGAAAAAGACCATCCATTGCCATATTGAGATTGCAAATTTTCATTTCAGTGAGAGTTATTTTAGTCAATATTTCAGGGAGCTTTTCTTATTTTTGGTTAGGTTGGTTTCCTTTTCTGTCTCAGTTTATTTTATTTTGTTTGATTTTTAATTCAAATGATGGATATTTCAAATTATCAGGTAAACATTTCACTAACATTTCAGCAGTATTGCCTCTTTCGTCGTGTTTACACTGGATTTATTTCAATTTAGTCTGGTTCTCACGTTGATTCTCCTTAACCTTTCATTTAGATTTTCTCAGTTTAAATATCAGTGTTTTTACTGAAAAATAGACAAAGATCTCCTAGATGAAAAGTGATCTGAGCCATTAGTGTGGACTAGCTTCCTCTGCTCCATGGTGCACAGCCAAGCTAATAGTCCAGTAATGAAGGTTTTGTGTGTAACAGAAAACACACTGTGACCTTCTTTGCAGAAGAAGCATTAGGTGTAGCCTGGCACCTGTAATAAATATTGTAGTGAATTGGCTGCATCGATCCCATCGTTTTGTTGGGCACCATTAGAGGAGGAGGCAGAGCTCTGTGTCTTTATTCTGTTGCTCCTTCTCTCTGTCTCTGCCAGTCGGGAGTCGCGTAATTGCTCTGTTTTTCAGGCCCTTCTCCGAATGATTTAAATGAAATGGCAGCCATTAACCCAGCTGAAGGTGACCTCTCCCCTCATATATCCATCCACCCCTCCCACCCCCTGCCTCTTCTTATTGCTTTGTCCTCTTCTCCCCCATACACACCCGGCTCGCTCTCCCACCTTCCTAAGACTCCCCTGCTTTACACTCCTTCCTAACGTCTCTCGTCTCCTCCAGGTGTGGATTCAGCTCGTGTGAGGCAGGCGGGACAGATATCGGGACAGAGCAGCACCAGGAGACTGGGGGACTACAGGGTCAAATTCAACTACAATGAAATCGATCTGCTCAGGTGAAGCCCCAAACACGCTGCCTCTGTGTCCGGCCTCAGCAGCACCTGGACAGGGCCGGCTTTACTATCATAGCTCACTCGGTTCCAGTGCTGACTGTACGACACCTGAGCCTCCTGAAATTCTGTAATCCAGGGCCCCTTCTCTCACATGTCTCATTTCCTGTCCATGTCTGTTGTTCAGGCCAAGAAAGTCCAGCTTAGATATCTGTGTCATTCCAGGTTTGATCCTCAATGAGATGCACAAACACATCCTTATAGGATTTCCTCCGTAGTGCCCTCAGAGAGAGGAAACTTGACATAGTCAAAGAATAAGCAATCAATCTTTGCAGATCTTTCCAGATGCTCAGTCAAACAGAAAGTTTCTAAACATTCTTTCCTGTTCCTCCTTCTTGTTTTCTTCTCTCTCTCTTTTTGTTGTTCATTCATCCTGATAACTATTCTCTGTTTTCTTCTGCCATCAGTGCGGCCAAGACAAAACCAATCATTGCAGAGCCTGAGATACACGGCAGCCAGTCTTTGGACAACGTGACGGGCTTCTTGTTGCTCATGTCAGAAGGACTAATCAGTGCTCTGGAGTCAGCTCACGGCCCAGAACATGCCAATCAGGTTTGTGCATTCATTGTGACTATCCACATTTATTTATAAAATCAACTCTTATTTGTCTCTCTTTCTCTAACTTCAATCTCTTTTTGTTAATTAATGTAATATTATTTATAATATTAATTAATGTAATATTATCGTTATTTTTTCTCTGCCTCCTTCTTGTAATCACATCTACACGGCAACTTATCTAAATATCCATTACCGTTGTCTTTTTCTCTTCCTCTCTCCTCATTTTCTAATTTGTCTTCATCCTCTTTATCATTCCTCCCCTAACATCACCATATCTTTCTCTGACTCTGTGTCTCCTCTGCTGTCTCTGTAGGAAATTGTTGCCATGGTAGCAGCAGAGCTAGCCCTCCAGACCAGTCTGGAGGCTGTGGCTCAGTCGGTGGTGGAGCGCGTCAAGCGGCTGCACCACGACGTCTACGTGTCCGGCCGTCAGAGGGCGACCTACTGTTCTCGGCACGAGGACATGACTCTGCTCATCCGCACGCTCAACTTCCCGCTGGCTGACGGAGCGCTCACTCCCACTCAGGGTAGGATTGGTCCACACATCACAGAAACCTTGTCCTTAAACTTATGTGAAAGATTTATAATTCAAATTCACGCAGCATGTTAAAGGATTATAAGTCTTTAAATGGGTGTGTTTCTGGCTTGTGTCTCTTTTTTTCAAACCACGGTCACATTTTTTTTTTTTTTTCCAGCTGTTACTACTTCTATTTATATCTTCTCAGTTTTTTAAGCAGGCCTGAGGAGATGAAGCTCCACAGTATTCTGGACCACTGATTCCATTTATAGTTGTATACAAATCATGGAAATGAACATAAGAATCATAAGAAGAAGATAAACTGATATCTGAATATCCATTTTATATTATGTAACATCTTATTGAATCCCAAACTGTTCTTTTTAATATGTCTGGTTGTTTTTTCTGCTGAAATTAATCCACGCTAGTTTAAATGAGCCACAGTCTAATTTAATATTGTATGTCCTCCTGCAGCCGTAATGAAATGATTCAGTTTGATCTGGACAGAGATCACCCCTTTCAATTGGACTGAATTTTAGCTCAGAGCTGAACTTTAGAAGAAACCTTAAAATAACACCACCTGTCCCTGTCTGAGCTGTCTTCATTTTCTAAAGGCAAAGATTTTATGAAGTGCAGCCAAAAATATCACACCAAACCAAAATAACAAGGACAGGCAGAAAATAAATCCAGGTCTCCAAGACATACTTAATCCTGAGCCTGCACATTGAGGCTCACTCTTGGTTTTCTCTTGACTCTTTTTATTCCCTCCTCTTTCAGGAGGTCGTATCTACCCGGTGTCTGTGCCCTACTCCAACAGCCAGAGCACCAGTAAAACGAGTGTCACCCTCTCGCTGGTCATGCCCTCCCAAAGCACCCTCACCAATGGCACCAACACTGCGTCCACGTTAGAGGAAGGCACCCCCACCCCAGGGTAAGCTCCATTTTCCTCCTCCTCCTGCTTGCTCTGATTAAACGTGTTCTCTCCCTCCCTCCCTTTCTGTTCGGTCAAGTATGCTTGATTTATTTTCATTTGCATCCTTTCCACCCGCTGGTCAGACATGAATGAGCTTGATTTTTTTTCTTTTCGTCTCGAATCTGTTGCACTTTCAAAATCATTAACGTCACATTTTGGATGAGCTTGTTCTAACTTCCACGTGCCGCTCTTTGGCACTGAGTAATTCTGACTCAACACCTCCTTCCCTGCTGTGTGTGTGTGTGTGTTTGTGTATTTTTAGATAACCCTGTCGTCCCTCCCTCGTTCTATTTGTTTTAAGTAAGCTTGATATTCACTTCCCTGTGTGCCTCCTCTGCTTTGCTTATTTATGTATGAGAGGGATTTTCACTTCTCTATTGTTCCGCCATAAGCGTGAGGGCTGGTTTCATTTCACAGTGTTGAAAGAGCGGATTGATCATTAACAGCTGAAAAGTTTAAGTTTAAGTTTTCTTCATAAGGATATAACATTTTTAGTATATACTATGAGTATTTACATGTGGTTACAGCAGTAAAGCTCTCAGCTGTCATTCATGCTTTTCCAAGAAATGAATGATAAATAATGTTACAAATTGCTATGATCCTGTCTGGAATTTTTTTCCATGACCTACTATGATGTTCTGCTTAAATAGTCATGGACTGTGTTTGTCCAGTGCATTTCTTGAAGCACTAATCATACAAGTCACACCTACAGAGCACTGTTATATCTTCTCTGTCAGTGACACTCCAGCATGTGAACAAGCAAAGCTGGGGGTGGATTTTTTAGTCGACAACCCACCTGAACCACTGCTCGGTGTGAACACAGATTTCACTTCTCATCTCAGAGATGAGAGCTGAAAGGTCTTCAAGAGACACAAGCAGGTCCAGTTACACATGTACACATGTTACAGGCCTGGCGAGACCTGTAAGGCTGAGTTTTAATGATAATAATAATGAAATTTTATGAAATTGGTAAAATCTGTGTTTATAGCAGATCTGCAGTTTACTGTTTATCCCAGTCCCTCACCTTCTCCGCTCTCTTGCTTTGTGAAATGACAGAAATGACGTGTTAACTTCTACAGAGTGGGAAAGTGAGGTCAGTGGTCCCAGGAGACATATTCAGGAAGCATTCTAATGTCAGTTGTGAACCCACAAACTAAACACTGTCCACAGAGCAAAGCAGGAACTTGAGGAATGTTCCTTAAGCTGCTTAGGTCTACCTGAGAGCTGCAGCCTCTGGAACTTTCTTTCACCTTATTTCCTCCATCTGCTCACTCGTCTGCGAGGATACTTTCACCATCTTAGGTGCTCAGCTCTTTGTGTCACTCACTGTCAGACTCACGTCTTCATTTCTCTTCCTCATCGTCCCTATTCACCCTTTTTATCCCATGGACACTTTTGCTTCTCCTCTTGTCGCTCCTTCCGCATGTTTCACCCGACTGCCTACCAAAGCCGTGTCGATGTCCTGCAGCCCAAAATTGAAGTCCCTCTTTACCCCATCTCTCCCCTTCCTCCTCTCACCCTCTCCACCTCCCTGTTCTCTCTTTCTACCACCCCGCCTCCTCCCTGTCGCCTTCCCCTGTCCACCTCTCTCCTCTGCCTATCCTCCTGTGACATGGACCCCATCCTCTCCTCTTTTTCCTCAATTCCAACCCTCATACCTGCCCCCTCCCTGACCTCCACCCTCCCCAACCAACCCCCTTACTCCTCCTGCGCTCTCCCCAGCAGCCAGAGCCCAACGGCGACCCTCCAGTCCACCAACACCCAGACGCAGAGCTCCAGCTCCAGCTCAGGAGATGGGAGCCTGTTCCGCCAGAGGGGAAGTCAGGCAGCGCAGCCCGACGAGACGGGCAGAGTTCCGCCCTACGTGGACTTCAGTCAGTTTTACAGCCTGTGGGGGAGTGACCACTGCGACGGCCAGAGCACCCAGGGAGGACTGGGACCCCAGTGATGAGGATGAGGAGGTTACAGGAGGCAGGAGAGAGGCAGGCTGGGGTTTAAAGCACGTGGATTGTGACTTTAAGAGGTGGTTAGGCTATTAATGTATCATAACTAAGTGAACTAAAGGTGCATTAACAGGACGGACAGAAGTTTTTACGGTCTTGCTATCAAAGAACTGTGAAGCCAAGTGAAAACTTTGTGAAAAAGGTTTCACAACAACGTGGTCTTTGCTCTTCCGTCATGGATGCTGATGATGATGTGATTGTGAATATATGTTATCCAGATTGTAGCAATTTTTGTCAGGTGGAATAACATGTAGGAATCTCATAGACCTAAGCATTTATGGAGCTGAGTCGTCACAAACTGTCCAGCCTTTAACTGGGATGAAATCATTTAAAAGTATTTTTTCTATATGTAATGAAATATATATCCCCCAAATGAATCCACAGAGTTTTGGCGTCTCTTCGCGTTAACACTGTTGTTGGCATTGCTTTAGCTTGATGTCTTGAAGGACTTACATACCAGAGGGACTCACTCTCAGGCCAACTAGAGACGAATTAAAATGTTTTATTTAGAAGATGAGGAAGTGCAAACTAATTATTACCCTTTATTTATGAGCTCATCTTCCCTATACCCAACTGTAGAGTGCCTGTCAAAATTGAATGTTGATGGAATGAGTCTATGAAAAAATAACTCTACTTGAGTTTATGATCTGGTTTCAAGTCTTTGATGCAGCAAGATGTTCATTCTCTACTTAATAGTTTAGACAGTAGAAAACAAAGCTGTGAGTTAGGTCTGACATCAAGTGAGTGGAGACCTTCCCCTCACGTATTTTTGAATTTTCATCATGAGATACAAAGTTTCAACAACCAAAACGCTGAATATGTTGGAAGAAGAGCTTCTGTGTCACAACCAGTGCTGACGCAGAGAATTAAATCTTAGCAGGGCTGCGAGTGCGTGTCCTTGGTGATGAGGCATGGTCTTCTCTTTCAACATGACAAAGCAAGCGCAGCGGAGGAGGACTTCTCTGACACGACAGCGGCATAGCGTTGATGGATGGGGATGACGGAGACTGGAGCACCAGCAGATTGTGTTCGTAACGCAGTCAAGTAAAAATATAATCGCACATCATGCGTTGGGGCGGCGGGGGGGCTATAGGAAGAGCAGAGAGATAGTTCCAGCAAATGAAGCCATCCATCAAAGTCAGACTGAGACATCACTCTTTGGGCTTCCTGTCACCATGATCTCAGAAGCACTGAAGCAAGAATCAGATGCTCATAATAAATTTTGAGCTTTAATTAAATTTTTAAAGAAAGTTCTTAATATTTCAGGACCAGTGTTTTCTTGTAATTTACCCCGCTCAAAGGAATCTGTCTTACAGATGGAAAAATAACTTCTCTTGTTGGAGGGAAGTTTCTCGCACATTCACTCCACAAATTTAAAACAGGCATCTGCCCCAATCTCATGATCACACTGAATGACACCTTTTCAAATGTGATACAGCTGTTCACTCGGACCCTTCAGATTTGGTTGTTGAAGGTCAAAGGTCAGAGTTTGCTATGACCTTCCAGTACACACTTGGTCTTGTTTAAGGTCGAATCTCTGGTGAGGTCATTTCTTCTGATCTTGGACTCAAAGATGATTGAACTGATTCGATTCTGGTGATGAGGGTTGTATGGACCTCATGATAACATGGCAAAACATTTGTGGGGATTGAAATTGAACTAGTTGGCTGAGGTATCAAACCACAGTCCTGTCATTCTTGGCTGCTGTGATTTGTTTTTATTTCATCCTAACTTAGGTTACACCCTGTTAAGGAGCCTGAAGTGGTTTTAATCAGTGAAGTTATTAGAAGACGAAATGGGGAAAAAAAATCATTTAACATGAAAACCTCAAATGACCTGTTCTATTGTTGCGAAGAGATGTTTGGTATCAAAGTCGATGCAGGGCTTGTTTCAAATTGCTAATTTCAGAGATAATTGGTGTTTTCCTCCCACTAAAGCCATCATTATTGGAAAGTGCATTTAATTAACTTCAATGCTCCTTTTGGAAAATTAAAAGGAATAAAAAAAAAATCCAAGGTGATGGATGAGAGGCTGAACCGAGCTGCTGTCGTCCTTAAGCTTCCTGTTTTTTCACATTGTGGATTGTTGTGCTGTGGAACACGACGACCTGTGCTGTGGTGATGGATGGTCTCAGGTGTGAGCAGCGTGGCCTTAGATGCTGACAGCCTGGGCTACGCTCCAGAGCTGAAACTGTAACACAGACACTTCTTTTTTTTTGTTGTTGTTTTTGTTTTTGTTTTGTTTTTTTTAGCAAGGCTTCACTGTTGGTGAACCCAAAGGAAAAAATAAACATCATGCTTATTATTCATCTTGGAGAATTGAGAAAATATAAACATCTATTCATCTGGAACAATGAGAAGAGATGCTTTGAACAACTATTGCTAATTGCCTCTGCACAGGAGGTTATGTTTCTGTTGCCGTTGATTTATCCGTCTCTCTGCAGCGTTTAACAGGATTTCCATGAAATTGTGTGCGTGACCCCAGCTTGAACCCCATAAATCCTTCTTTACCTCAGAGGGATTAAGAGATGCAGAGGTATTTGTTTTTGCCTAAAATCTGAGTCAGCCCATGAAGTCCTGATTCTGTCAGGCGTGTCTCCTGCAGACAGGGCCAGGCCATTGTGTGTGTGAAACAGCTGTATACACGTGACACAAGTTACTCGGGAGAAGCGAATTGATGGATATGACCTAAAATGAAATTCCAAAATAAAATTTGAAGTTGTACAAATTTCTTCCTCGCTTTATCTGAGGTTAGAGGTTTTCACTTAGAGTGCATACCGCCACGATGGTCCAACAGTTCTCAGAAATTCAGTCAAGAGGCACCGACACGGATATACAGTCACTGCCACTTCTACCCCAAGCTGTTTGTTTTAGCCTGTCCATCAGGTGGCAGCATGGAGCTGGATATCCAGATCTGCCTTGAGCGGAGAGGTGTCCTGTCCCTTCAGGTTCAGACAGGGCTTGGTTTTGGCAGCGAGGTGCCCAAATAGTTAAAGTACACACGCACACTCACACAGAACCGTACTGTAACCTGAAACTCAAAGGCGTAATCTCATAAACACATCGTCTTGAGTAAGATACACTGCATGCTTTATACTGCGTCCCTCTGCAAAAGAGGAAACTACATTTTGGGGGATAACCCGCGAAGGGAGAAGGTGCTGTTCCTCTATCAATTTCAATACTATTTCCTGGTGATGATCGTTATCACTAGTCGGCCTCCAGCTCTGTGGCAAAAGCGAGGAATGAATTCCCCTGCTTCAGGCAGGGGACTGCGGACTGTCGTGTTTGTGCTGCCCACCCTCACCTGAGTCTTCTCACCTTTAATGGCAGAGCTTGTTAGTGTCACCTGGGAGCAGGAGCACAGCAGAACGGGATGGGGAGGTGGTTGAATCTGGCAGCGCTGAGGAGAACCATGAGCAGGAGGACATGTCCAAGGTAAATACAAGAGTTTTTAATAACAAATAATTCTGCAAACTGAGAAGGAAGAGTGTGTGTGTGTGTGTGGGGGGGGGGGGGGGGTGGGGGGGCAGGTATGAAACTGCATACAATGTGGGTCTTAAGTCTGCAAGTTATTTTCTTCTTTTTTAATGAGAACTCAGCTTTTCTGGAATTTGTGGTACTACATAAAGGCAGATATGTACGTGTCCCTGAGAAGTTGTCATGTGGCCTCAGCTATAAGACTTGTTTTAATTTAATGAGACTGTTTGGATGTTTGTGGCGAGATCATTATGATTTCATTGCCGTTTGTTTAACTAACATTTTCAGATTCATAACAGATTCAGTTGAAGTAAATTTTTACAATGGTGCAATATCCATGAATCAACGTCACTCCAGTTGATCATTAATTTATCACTTAGAGAAATATTGTCTGATCCTAAGTGCTCCATATAATACTACTGACAATAACACAAATTGTGAGTATTTGCAGTGAACAATTACGGAAATGCAAACTGCATTTGGGGAATGGTTGATGAGTTCCCCTCAGAAATCACACTGTAAAGGGGAAATCAATGTCAATATAAAATGTAAAAAGTAAAAAATGTTCTAAAACTCCCCATGCCAGCTACCTTTAAGAGCCAGACTCCATTGGTTCTTCATGAGGGCTCATTTACTTTACTCAAGTGGGACCTGCTTCCTGTGATACAATGGTACACAGGTGTATATATGTATATACGCTGAGTATGCAAGTATTCATATTGTTGCATACTCCACAGTGACATTGTTTGCAGATAATAATTAATAAATGTAAATTTAAATAAGCAAAGTTGGATCGTTTCCTGGACCTAGAGGAACACACACTCACAGCCTCAGTGTATAAATATTCAGGAAAGGAGCCTTCTCAGATGACAGTGGAGATATGAGGCTTTTCCTGAGACTTTGATCCCAGTCCAGTCCAGACAAACTGAACTGCTAGCTACATATTCCACCTCCGCAACCAACCAGTTTCCTCCCAGATAAAATTACACTTTGACTGACAGAAATCTAGAGCTGGAGACTTGATCCCCAGACTGAAGTCAAGTTTACAGGGACTGGAACTAGTGAGGGCATATCTGTGGTTTTGATATAGCTGATAATGGACCACAAACTGTGTTGCAAAAAAAAAAAAAAAAAATGGAAACAAACTCATGTTGCACCAAAACAACCCAATGACTCATGGTAGATTCACTTATATACTGAGGACAGTGTTTGGATAAGTAAGGAGCTGGATGAGAACAGGATCAGAGAACAAGTTAAAAGTTAATTTCATTGGCCAGTGTCCTCCCTTAATTAGGCTCCGAGACGTTTCCACGAGTCGCTCATGTGACCAAATCAGCGTGAAAAGTTTCATTAAGAGCTGTGACAGTGGTAAATGAAAATAATTTGTCCCTGTATGGCCCTCTTTCTCTGCCCCTGAATTCCAAGTATTAGACAGATTCACTTCAAAATGCAGAAGGTGATAAATCCCAAAAGGAGTTGGTGATCATTATTCCATTATTTTAAAAAAGAAATAAAGCTAAAGACAAGTTTTAGTCTCATGGTTTAAAATGGTGTATCATTCTGCGTAAGAATGGTTGGAGGTTGTTTCTCTTCTCCTTCAGACTTTATAGTATTTGTGGCTGACCAGAAGTAAAACTGTCAAAAGTCCAAGAAATATGAAGGGAGGGAGGGAGAGGGCAAAACCTGTGGGAGTCTTTTACTTCAAACCTTGTCCCAGGTTTGATGGGGCTGCAGGTATTACTAAAGCTAACTCCATACCCCAGCTTCATCACTCTCCTGCACTCGAGGATATAAAAAAAAGAAAACACCTCTGCTCCTCTTGATGATGCTGCCAGGCTGATATCAATATTTGATAAAAGGCAGACGCTGCATGGGGTGTAGGGTCCCAGAGACTTCCACCACTGTCTGCTGACCTCACAGGGGAGAACAGAGGGAGGGCATGAGGTTGAACATCTCGGGCTGACATGAGATATGAAGGGTGTCACGCTCCACAGAGGCTGACCGTTCAGCGATTTTGTACTGAAGCTGTGACACGCAGAGGTGTTGCGTTTTACCGACTTCCTGCTCGAACGCTGTGTTGTTGAGCATCTGGACTTTGAGTTCCGGCTCCCTGCTGACCTGAATCCTGAGAGGATGAGGATGACCCTGTGACCTGCCGACGGGCCTGAATGACTCCCAAAACGGGAGCTCCAAAAACATGCACAGCGACTATTCCACAGGCACGGCGCTCGGTGGCGCCACCCTCAGGCCAACTGTCCTGTGCTTTCAAGTTCCTCCAAGTAGCACTTGTCTCTTTAACATTTCATCCATGCCACTCTGTCTCCTGGCCTGCAGTGAGTGTTACAGCCTCAAGGGGGGAGGAGGAGTGGGGGCGGCATGTTCTCCCCTCTGCAGGAGTGGAGTGTTGTCTCGGGGTGGGAGGTGATGGGGGGGGTGTCAGATAAGTACAGGTTGGAGCTGAGCCTCCCCGGCAGCAGGAGGATGTGATTGAAGCTGTAGTAATAAATAAAATCAGTCTTCTCTGCAGCCCCCCCCCCCCCCCCCCCCCCCCCCCCCCCCCCCCCCCCCCCCCCCCCCCCTTCCCGCCTCCCCGCTCCTCCCCCATCTCTCATATTTCCCTCCTGTATTGAGCG
Source organism: Pseudorhombus dupliciocellatus (assembly GCA_016785235.1). Lineage (NCBI taxonomy): Eukaryota > Metazoa > Chordata > Actinopteri > Pleuronectiformes > Paralichthyidae > Pseudorhombus > Pseudorhombus dupliciocellatus. The sequence continues at coordinate 523,716 of JAFBJW010000392.1, forward strand.
CCCCCCCTCGTCCGCCTCTGATAAGCAACATAACGGGGCGGAGCTCACTGGTCGCGGGGCTCCTCCTCCCTACCCCTTGGTTTTCTTTGACCCTCCGGCCCCCCTCCCCATCCCGTCCCGTACACACACATGCAAATGCACGCATACGCACTCCTACCCACCACGTCCTTGTGCGTGATCGAGAGGGAAGGAGGTGATGCAGAAGCAGTAAAGGAGAGGAGAGACCCGGGGGGAGATCGCAGTGTGTTTACGCACCGAGGAGGCGTGGAAGAGAAGGGGGACGCATCACGGGGGAGAGAGATTGAACCGACCGAGGGAGGCGGAGGCGACAGCGGCTCGTAAACACGACAGAATACGGCGAATCGGACGGAAGACAGCGGCGAACACCCCCCCCCCCCAGCGCCACCCCCGTGTCCCTCCTCATCTCTCCATCTCCATCCTCCTCTGCGCCGTTCCCTCTTTGCGCACCACCGCGGCTCCGCGGTTGTTTTTTTTTTTTTGGTCAAACCGCTGCTCGGTGTTTTCGTAGAATAAACACCCGAGAGGAGAGCTAGAGAGAGGAGGGAGGAGAGAGAAGGGAGAGGAGGCTGAGGCACCTCCACAACCGAGAGGATCCACCGGATAGGTCCGGCTCGGGACGCGCCTGATCCGGCGGATAAAACCGGAGGGGAGGGGAGAGGAGAGGGGGTGGAGGACACTGCGAGAATCACCCCCCCCCCCCCCCCCCAGCGCCACCCCCGTGTCCCTCCTCATCTCTCCATCTCCATCCTCCTCTGCGCCGTTCCCTCTTTGCGCACCGCCGCGGCTCCGCGGTTTTTTTTTGTCAAACCGCTGCTCGGTGTTTTCGTAGAATAAACACCCGAGAGGAGAGCTAGAGAGAGGAGGGAGGAGAGAGAAGGGAGAGGAGGCTGAGGCACCTCCACAACCGAGAGGATCCACCGGATAGGTCCGGCTCGGGACGCGCCTGATCCGGCGGATAAAACCGGAGGGGAGGGGAGAGGAGAGGGGGTGGAGGACACTGCGAGATGACCGTAGAGTAACCGTGCCGGAGCAGAGCCGCACAGAGAGGGACCCCGGCCCCTTGTTGTTATCACCCAGGCTCCAGCATCACCGAGGAGATGGCATAGCGGCTCCTGCACCAAAACTACCCGACTACAGACTAGCAGGACCCATCCACCATGAACCTCTGAAAGATCTGACACAGGCACAGATGGGTAAGAGATGTGTGTGTGTGTGTGTGTTTCTTACAATGGCTATTCTGGGTATGAAGGATGAGGATGGGGGGTGAAAGGGAGCAGGGAGGCTCCTGATGACCCTTGTCATTGCTCCTTCCGTATAAATCTGCAGTGTAAGATATTTGAAGCAGATGGATTGAAATGAGCAGATGGTATTTTCCTGCTGGTCAGATATATTTAAGAAGTGAAGCTTATGTCTTCTCTGACAACTCACTTCAGCTCTGGTTGTGTTTTTTGGGGCCTGGACGGTTTGACCTGGACCTTCAACCAGGTCAGGCCGAGCCCTTTCCCCACTTTTGAATCAGCATTTGAAGTTTCCCAAATCAAGGAGTTTCCCTGGATTAATGTTGGTCTTGAGTTCCCAGGATTTGGGCCTTGGTTTATCCAGTTGCTGGAGTCCCCCACCCCACCCCTCTATACCTGAACTGAAGGCTGCCTTGCCTCGGTTTCCTCCTGCAGCCCAGAGGAAAGCCCTTGCAGTTTCATGTCACCTCGCTGCGTCTGAATCACCAAGCCCCAGGCGGTTGTCTTCTGCATGCAGCGGCTGCAAGCCTCATTGACAAAACCCATTTTCATCTCCCATTTAGTCAAACCAAAACCCAACGCCAGTGCCGACTGAATCCATTTCTAATTTCCCTGGAGAACAGGCCTGTTGGGTCCAGTGTAAGTGGGTTCAGGTATTGATCCGGGCCCCAGATGGGTCTGAGGATCCCGGGCTTCGGTTAAGTGCAAATGTGGAGCTGATGTGGATGATTGAGGAGGCGTTGGCATCCTGGGGGCTGAAGAGAAACAGATTACCATCGTGACTGTGGAGAAACAGTCTGGCTATATCTGGCTTCGGACCGCGCGCACACGTGTTTCTGTCTTGACGCGTTGCCTTTGGGCAATTAATCAGCAAGAACTCCCTTAGAGTGGCTCAGAGGTGCAACAGCAGCCACTGGAGCAGCTCCCAGGTTAGAGCAGGGAATCACTGGTGATCAGTCTGCTCCCTCAGGACCAATCCCGGCTCTTAACGAGGGTTTGATTATTGAATCGTCTCAGGTGTTTACGAAGAGAAGTTTAGGAGCACAGGACGACAGCCTGTGTCCAATCACAGTCAGTGGTGGAACCGTAACATCAGAGTGAACGCGACAATTTTTCTTGTGCTGCTTTCTGTGTACACCATCAAGACTTTTTTTCCTGACATGTTGTGATTCACGTTGAACTTCCAGGTATTGAGGGTAAATGGAGGCAGCTCCTGAGTGTCCTGCGTGTTCGTCACAGAAAGGCAAACTCATTTATGGGCAGCGGGGAATGTATGAATGTAAGAGAGGGATGAGTGGAGTGAACGTGTGGCTGTAGACGGGCTGTAAAATCTAAAGATGGAGACTGGGTGGGTCTGAATTTCAAACAAAAGAAGATGGAGAGAACACAACAGCACAGGAAGGGATGGAGTGATAGCGAGGTGTTATCCTGTCATCTGCCTGAAAGGGCGTTTGTGCAGATTCCAGAGATCCACCTGAGCCCCACAGCTGACACTCACTTCTTACGCCAGATTTGATTAAGAACACACCCTGGTGATTTCCTCCTCCTCCTCCTCCTCCTCCTCTTCCACCTCTCAGACACTTTCACTTCCAATTTGCTTTATTGACACGACACAAAAACGAATGTGTTGCAAAGGCAAAGGACGACAAAACCAGGAGGAGAGCCTAATACAAAATGAGCAGAGAAGAAAAGATGCAGTGTTCACATCTGATAAATAAAGAACTGTGTTGTTTTACTCTATCGGAAAGATCTAGACAAGAGGTTACGTCTTCCCAGGCTGTGCTGAAAGGAAACAGATTTCACATACCACCTTATTTAAATCTCAATTATTAAAGCATTATATTTAATTTTCTTTCTGTCTACATGGATGTAGGGCAGTAAAGCTTCCAAAATGCCAAACTATCGCAGGAACGGCTTCCTCATTTTGGATTCCTTCTGTTTTTACAAGCAGATAACAGGCTCAGCAGCTCATCCTGTGCTGTTCATCTTTCTACTGAAAACAGAGAGGCAGCTTTTCATTAGCGGGCAGCCTCAACATTTCTGCAGTCCTATCTTATTTTATTCCAATATTTTTCATGTTTTTTAAAAATCCTGAAGAAGTTCAGAGAAGAAGCTATTGCACTTTCACACTCAGCAAACCAACGAAGAGCTCGTCAGGGTTTTAATTACAGTAAGGATTCATGTGGAAAAAGTCTTTTTTTTTTCCATAGCGCTACATCTCATTAATGAATCTTTCTATATCTAGGTGTTTCATTGATGCACAGCCTTTTCCACTCATTGATTCTTCTCCCTCTCGCCCTCTCGCTCAGCTCTTTCATTCTGGCGCTCCCCTCTTTTTCACCGCCTGCGACTCGAGTTGCAAAAACCAAAACACACGGCCAAGGGGCTATTGGTGATCTGGGTTTGCAGAGATCAGCCGTCTCTTCCTCTTCCCACAGCATCCTGTTTTGGAGCCTTTTCCCTCTATAATGAGTTTTTTTTTTTTTTTTTGAGGAAATCAGATGTTAGCTGTGACTCACCCCCTGCAGTCAAATCTTATTTCAACCTCACGGGCTGCTGTCACATCGAGAGTGCTCGTTAATCAGTATATGGGAGAAGGGATTCCTTTTTTTTTCACTCCGGTTAGATTTCAGTGGGTGAAATCAGTTACTGGAGGCCTTTGGCTCTTCTTAGTCAAACACATTGCGTTTCGTAAGAAGTGAGAATGTTGGAACGTCTGCGGGAAACAAAGCTTGTTGGGACAAACAGATGATACAGACCTCTGATATCCTGCTCTGTGTGTGTGTGTGTGTGTAGCTAATGTAAGTAGATCTCAAACAATTTAAAGAGGATTCCTGGAATATCTTTTGCTGGAAGTTGATCAGACTTTTTAAACCTATTTAAAAAGTTCACATTTCCTCCAACATAGGCCAGAAAGAAGATCAAGAAAAAGAAATCAAAGGAATTAAAAAAAAAAAAACGCTTCAAAAATTGAAGACATTTTTTTTTTTGAAATTCTGACTGAAATCGTCTGTAGAGATCCCAGCTCCTGATACTGGGCTTTCCTTGGGCTTTGTGAGATCACAGTCGCCTGACTAGCTGCGGCTAGTGTTGTTCTCAGGATCCTGGTTTCATTTACTTGTTCAGCTGTGGCCGTTGTCCGGCTCAAAGTGGAGCAGCAGCACAATGAGCTTTCAGTGATTGCAAAGGTTGGACGGCTCACACTCACAGTAGATCACCTGTGTCTCTGCACAGAAATTGGAGCAAAGGCTGAGTGAAGCCGAGCGATGTGGGAGGCCATGTTTGTCCCAGCAGCTTGGGTTACTTCCTGCCTCAGGAGGTCCTGGGTATTAATATGCTCTTTATTCTGTCGGAAGGCGGCAGGAGAAAGGGATAGTTCAACTGCTGAGACAAGTAGGCAACAACCCTGGTGAGCGCTGTAATTGTGTAATTACGACACATAGCTCAGTGGAGAGAGTGAAGGGAGAGGGAGGGTGAAAAAAAAAAAATTGCAGCATCATGAGACACCGGGAACAAAGTCCCTCATCTTGCGCCTCATTGCTTGCTCTGTCTCCGTTGACCCGGATCATACAGCACAGCCAGTCTCCACGTGCATCATCTCTGCCGTGTGTGTAATCTCTGCAGTGCAGGCGGGGTCGCTCCAGTCTCCAGGATGTCCAAACAGCGGCGTGCTAGCCCCACCAGCGGGTTACCTACGGCGGAGCACAGGCTGCCGCTGCTGGGGGAGTTAAGCTGTGTTCCACCTCTGATCTGGCATCTGTAGACCTACACAAAAACACACACACGCGCACACTGCCGGGCTTCTGGCTGCACTCACGCTGTTCCTGGAAAGGGAGGCAGTCAGACACACCCATACATCTCTATCTATTTTCTAATGCAGCGTGGATACGATTTCACTTCACTTACCGTTCTTCTCGGTTTCCTTTCCTCTGCCTCCACATCTCAAGCATGCGTGCTATATATACACACACCTGCGTTCAGAACACCCCACCCCCACCCATGCGTGCTGCAGATGCTGTGTTGCGTTTGAAAGACGGCGCAGAGGAGGATGGAGGTAGAGGAAGAAAGAAGGAATGAGGTCTCAGAAAGGATTCCCTCATTTGTCGGCCCCCTCTCGCCTCGGGGTTCAGCGCTCAGAGTCCTCATTAGTCAGTCGGAGGTGTGTGATGACTCTACAAAGTCATTTAGCAGACAAGCAATAAGTAAGAGAAAGATGTAGAAGGGAAAGGCAGCGTGGGTAAGTGCTAAGGACTGTCTGTGTCCAGTAGGACTCGGTGCTGACAGGTAGATTTAGAGTTATTTAACCTTAACTAAGATAGAGGAGGTTTGCGCCGCACAAACACACAAACATCACATCAGACCACCTCCATGAACATTGTGGGTGTTGAAGAGATCACGTTTGTGTTTACAGCAACACTGGCGTCGGCGTTGTCTTTCCAAATTGATGTCTTCACCTTCTACAGCACGGCTTCAGTTTTCGGGAGAATGCTGTGTTATTAACTTAAACGTGGCCCCTCTTGGTTTGTGGTGAATCCTCTGGAGAGTCTCCTGCTCTCAGAGTGCAGGGGGGCGCTGTTGTATCTGAACGGACCTTTAGGGTGATTTCTTTCATTATTATTCATTGTTGGAAGAGTTGTGTTGTCTCTTATAGAGCGTTCTCCCATCTGTGCAGCATAAATCCTCTGTCCTTCTACCCTTTAATTATGACAACAAGGCCTCCTCTGGAGAGCTCCTTGCCCATCACTCTGTTTGCTTTTGCTTTTACAGCTGGGTTTAACTTGCTAAGTGCCTCCTGTTTAGATAAGAGACAAGGTCCTTCTAAAAACTTGATCAGGTGACCAGGTCTGCTGATAGACATCAAAATGGTGCACTTTGGTCCACAGGGAGATCCGGGCAGGTGACATCACGCATAAAACTCCAATGCAGCGTTAGCGCTGCTCCAACAATCCCGCGGGCTCTCAGACACATCACGTGTACAAACGCGCTCGCTCTCTCCGCCGGGGTCTTGGGAGGGCGGCCGCTGCTATGATGAAGTATGGATTTCTGCTCTGGTAGGTCAAACCGAGCAGGGCTGGGCTTTTATGTGGGGGTGGATGAAGAGCACTCCACGCTCGGCTGCCACTTGACACGCCGAGCACCGACTGTTCTGAGGCCCAACGTCGCAAACTTCTCCTTCCCTCACTTGTTCTCTCCCTCTCTCCTTTCCATCCCTCCCCCCCTTTGCTGTTTGGAGGGTGCCCCCCTTTTCTAAATAAGGCACTGTGCCGTGCTCTTGTCAGACAGCCAAGCCGAGTTCACCACCGGGCCAAAATAGAACTTGTCTGTCCTTGAGGACGTCCCTCTTGCTCTCGCTCTCTCTCTCTCCTCACTCTGTGTGCCCTGCTCTGTGTCTCTCTCTCTCACCATCTCCTCTCCTGGTCGCCTTAGGATCAGCTTACAGCCATGTCTCTCTGTGGATAGCTCAGGAGACTCTGTACGGTGCAGGAGGAGAAAACGCTGCTGACCTGTGCCTGACCCAGCATGTGTGTTTCTTAAGGGTACTGTTTTTGGAGCATACCACTACTGCCCCCAGTTAATGGGGGGGGGGTTTGGTTTCAGTTGGAAATGTACCACATGCTTCGGTCAGAGACGAACGTGCACATGTTTCATCATGTGTTTCTTCTGGATGGAGAACTGGGTGTTTTGTTTTTATGTCAACATCATGCAAAAATGGAACGTATGGACACATGGATGTGTCTCTGGGATTGTGATATTCCCACCTACCTGTCATTGCCGACGTTGGTTCCATATTTTCCTTCATTATGCTCTTTCTTTTATGTAACCTCTTGAAATCTGCAGAAAGCCATACTTTACTTCGGATTGTGTTTCCAGCAGCAGCAGCAGCAGCTTAGCGGAACAAACGTGCACATAGGCAGACTCATGTTTGGCGTCGCCTCATTTGCAATATTTCCCACTCACTCACAGTCACGCTGCCTCTGACTTGATCTGTGCTCTCTGTCTGAACGCAGCTGAAATGCTTTCAACGCTGTCAACACCCTCCTTGTTAAAACCTATAACAGCTTACTCTGTAAATACGGTCTCACCACAGCCCTTTGGCAACAATCTTTATGATTGTCCTCCTGTAAATTTATTTCCTCCTGTCGCTGGAACAAGGATGTTGCTCGAACCCATGTCGCTTACAGTAAATAAATGGCGAAGACTGGTGAGGGAGGAGTGGGAGGGCGGGGTTAGGTAGGGTCAGGTTAGTTTCCTGTGTGTGTTTTTATCTGCTTGTCTCCATGCAACACTTACTTTTCACTCACTGGTGATTTACTGCCTCCCATGAGTCTTCAGTTGACACTGACAAACTGCCCAAACAGCAGACGATGCTCACGTTGTTTCGTCGAGAACGAACCCGAAGCACTGTGGAACTTGAGCTTGTCAAATCCAACTGTGTGTGAGGAGCAATAAAGCTTTTTTTCTGGATGGCCCCAGCATGTGGTGCCTGTGCCGGACGGAGCGAGTGGGTTTGTGTGTGAGAGAGAGACAGACTTCACCGACTTAAAGTCTTAAACAGAGCATCGCAGTGACCGCTCGCTTCCAGAAGGAAGTAGTTTTCCCATTTATTTCCTGCGAACAGCTAGCATGACCTGTGACCATAAAACGTTTGATTTGGAGCAAAAGAAATATTTGGAAAACTTTAATTTTTATAGAGTTATAGTTTTGCAAAATAGTGTAGTTTGTGCCTTATATGTTTGCATCCCTCTTTTATGAGATCTACCAATCAGAGAGTGGACATCTTATGCCGAATAATTACAAGTTTATAGCTGACAATCTTTCAATCTTTTAACTTCCAGAACCACACTGTCGAGCTCTATGACGTGCACCTAGGTATGCGCAGCATGACGGCGTGTGTAAGATAAAGAATGAAATGGTAAGAGCAGAGGAAGTAATGCTGTAGATGTCAGAGAGGAGGAGGAGGCGGCGGAAGAAGTGGAGAGCGAGAGCAAGGACGTGAATATGATTCATTTGAAACAACAGTACAGTCAGTCTGGCCTGTTTTACAGGGATGACAGTGACGCACAGGCTTCACATTACTTATCTTTTTGCTGTGGAGGGCGATAACTGCGTCAATGAGGACACTGTAGTCTGTCTGCAGTTTTGCGAGGGAGGTGAACAAAGGTGGGAGAGAAGAGCGAGGGAGACATGTCAACGGCTTGTGTGTAGAGGGATGGAGAGATGAGAGAGAGAGAGAGAGAGAGAGAGAGAGAGGAAAGACATCAGGATTATCCTGCAGCAGAGAATCTCATCTGGGAAAGTGGCAGAGTGCCGGCTGAACACACACACACACACACACGCACACATGAATAGACAGTGCCGCAGGAGGCTGGAGAAAAAAAAAAAACGGAGCTTCACCTCAGAAAAGCCCCTCACTCAGGCTGCCGCCCCCTGGTCAGTCCCTGCCCCTGCTGCTGGATCTTACCATTTAATTCTGGGAATCCGTGTTTGTATTTGTTTGCTCCATCCGTCTGTTCTCTTTGTTGAATCTCACTGGATTTCCTCCCACTTGATTACACTGTTTATTCAGTGTGTGTCCCCGAACTCCTGCCCACCCACCCACTAGCATACGGGGGGGGGGGGGGATTATGTTTATGAACCAAGGTGGTGATTATGCAGTGGCTAAATTCCTCAGATAACTGTTGAGACAACAAAGTGGCAAAGAGGCATCTGGAATATCCCAAACATAAAGTGTTCTTTACTCTTCAGGTCAGACCAGTTTTGGTGTGGATGTCTCCCTAGGAACTGGGACATGAAATAGAGGCATTGGTTCCGTTGGTCAGGGACATCATGGGTTTTATATACCGTACGGTCGAGCTGACAGTAAACAAGAGGAGAAGTCTTAATCCCACATGCTGCAAGGACGCTAACAGTTATACACCATTAATCAGTGATTTGGGAAAAAAAGGAAGGTCCGCATCAGATTTAAAATCACCACCACACAGTAATGGTTTATCGCAGGGGTGTCCAAACAAGAGGGCCAGATTTGGCGAGGTGAAAATGTGTGGGGGCAAATGGCATACTTTTCATTTCTTCACATGGAACACAAGTAAAGTGAAACCTTCTGCCTTTCATATTTGAAGACCACAGAAAATGAAAAAGAAACCTCATTTGAAACATTACATATTGCTCACTGCAAACTTCTAAATTAAAAACGTTTGGATTTTAATTGACAATAAATAAAAATATGTCACTTGATTTTGAATTGGATATCAAAAATTAAAAAGGTTTTGTATTTCAGGGGAAAAAGAAATCCCAAAATTTCCACTTGTCCTAGAAGGGGCAACCCTCGCCGCCACCTTAGTAATGGGCTGGAGTTTTGTTGAAATTCTTTTTGTACATGTGCATTTTATACTGTGGTCACGGAAGACGGACTGGCAACAGAGAAAGAAAAGAGAGGAGTATATAAAGCTAGAGGGGTAATGGGCGCCAGGTGCAAACAATCAACATTGGCATTCAGGGAAGATGCAGAAAAGCCTTACCAAAATAAAACAGGAAGTAATCAAAACACTAACAACATTAACTTCACTATAGCACCGCTGACCGCGGTGCGCAACAGCAGGCCGGTCAAAATTAGAAGAAGGGTTGCAATTGGCCCCCGAGCCGGACTTTGGACGTGTGGTTTATTGTCATCGCATTTTTCAGATCCACCTCGCCCGCCTTTGAACAGTGTTGCTATAAACCAGATACATCAGGCATTATGTAAGGTGTAAGGTAAGATAGAATATTTGATCAGATTATTGTCACAGTTTGGTTCTGTGACCTCTGACCTCTTTGGTATCGGGCTGTGATTTCATAAACAGAAATCGAATAAAATCTCTCACTTGCAAGTTAGCGCGTCCCAAAACTCTGACCTCGATTGAAGTTGTTGTGTTGTGTTGTTGAGCTTGTTAGAAAATTTTCACTCTTTTCCTTCTTGTCTTGGTTTGGGACTAACTTCAATTGTTAAAGGTGAAATGCAATTTGTAAGAAGGTTTTGTCAGTCTGTTAGTGGATAGTTAGTGGATAGCTTGATAATTAAACTTACTGGCTAAACCAGTATGTTATTGGTTCTCATCCAAATACATTCCTACATGATTTGCCTGCTGTGCCAGCATAACAAGAAGCTACATACCTCCTGCCCCAGCTGCCTCCGGCGTTTCACTGCTCTGGCCGTCCTTTGTTCTGTGAAGGTCCGATAATAAGAGACACCCATTCCGCTGGCTTGGTTTCCTGTCAGACCTTCAAGACAAAGCAGCGCTGAGTCGTATCGGAGCCAGAGGGGGCAAGTTGTAAAGAAAGGTCGTGCAAGGGTTCAGGTGTGTATTTGTATCATCTAGGTCACACGCTGTAAACACAAGGTGCCTCCCTTTATCAGAACTCTTGGATAACAGGTTAGCCTTACATGGCGTTTACTGCCAATCACCCGAAGATGTTCTTTTAAAACAGTTCCTAAGCTTAAGAACACAGTAGTATTGAAATAGATATGAGGTTGCAGCCTTTGGTCAAGGTTTGTTCTCATACTTATCGGGTTGCATGCTGCAGAATGACTCTTCAAGTCCACGTCTTTTATTGAACTTATATTATCCTGTAATAGTTAGATAATGTCTTCTTGTAAACCACACATTACAGCTCCACGCTGATGTGTCCGTATCTTTGGTGTGGTTTTACAGATATGTGTTATGATCATTAAAGTATAAAACTGATCAGCTTTTACAGCCGCTCTGTGAGTTCAGCATACAGCATGATGGACGGCTCTGATGGAACACGGACCAGTGGAGCATTGACAATGTGATAAAGCCACGTGATTTAAATCGGGCTCTCAGGCCAACGTGTCGTTCTGTCATCACATTCGCTCCTGATGGTATTTTATCAGTTTAGGGACAATTCAAAGATGGATTTACTGAGGATTATTACACACACACACACATCCCCCACCCCATCAGGAGCTGTGATACAGCACTATTCTAGAAACAGGAGGTGGTGCAGTGGTGAATGGGGGTCATTGTGTTGTAACAGCACTGTCTTGGAGACAGACTGGCGGACCGGTACACACACACTCTCTCTCCCTCTTTCCCTCTCTCTTCTGTACTCAGTCCTGTGCTTGACCCCACAATTCTCTTCTACTTTCTCTCAGTGATGCAAAACAGGAGGATGAGACATTGCCGAAAAAGACACATACACATATTGTCGGCCATCAAGTGTGTGCACACACGCCCTATCAGCTGTCTGTTCTCGCACACGCCCTGTATTTGCTCTGTATCCAAAGTAAAACACAAAGAGCCCTCTTCGCTCCTGTCTCTTACTGTACCTCACTGCACAACGTGCTGTAAAACCCGACTAGAATATAAATCAGCTGCAGGTGATTACAGCCTGCAGACAGGTAGCTCATGCCGCTGCGTCACTCAGATGACGCGTCACCACCCTGCCCAGAGTCCACGTGGGAAACGTCTGTTTCACAGAAACATTCTTTTAATTCAGTGTGTTGTAACCTGCTGTTTAATCCAGGTTGAGTTGTTCCCATGTCCTCATTTACCGTCCTCCTCTGCCCCCCACACTGACTCCACTTTTCTCAGGCCAAATGCAATTTCCTGTCAGGTTACAGGCACCGGTGGGGAGGCTTTTCCTCGCAGGGGAGGAACTAATCCAACATTTAGAATTAAAGAAACTCTGTTTTACTCCTTGGTGTCCAGGATGGCAAAGTGTATTTGATCATATTTGCATAGCTGGCGTTCGTTTCAGTCTATTTGCATTATTGTCAGATAAAATAACGGGTTTACAATTCTCAGCTGTAGGTTGAAGTGATGCAAGCTTTGCATATTGGGGCCAATGAACAGACAGACTGAAGGGCGCCTTCTCAACGCTGTCCACATCGCAGCACTTCCTGTTCATGGTATCGCAACAATGCCACAGAAACCAGCACTCTCCTCCCAGAACCATCACAACGCTCTTCAATCTCATTCGACAGAGCTAATGAGCGAAAACCTGACATTTATTATCCACCATATTCGATCGTGTACGTGAAATGTTACAAGGACAACCGCCACCATCACTGACTTCACTGTTATGGCATGAAGATCCCCGCTCAAGGGCAGATTGGGACAGTCGGTAAAGTTTTTCCCCCTCCCTAAATTCACCAAGGTTGTACTTATCAACACAACGTCTGTTGCCTTTTATTCTACACATGCACTTACACACACACACACACACACACACACACACACACACACAAGGATGACATTGTAGAGTGCTTCATCATAGTCCCCAGCTCCTCCGTACCTCACACTAACCCTTACCTTTCGCCTACAAACTGAATCACGTGTGGCCTGTGTTCTGTCCCCACGCCACGACACATTCCTGGATCACACACAACAGTCGCACAGCTTCCTCCCATTTGCTCACTTCATGTCACCCCCTGCGTCTCTCCCTATTTTGGTCTCCCTCTCTCTCTCGGACTCACTCTCGCTCTGTGTCACGCTGCCTCTCTGCAGGTCTCCTGCCATTACTGCCAATCTACCGTCAGTGTGGGTTTCATCCTGTGAAAAGGCTGCTGAAGGAAAGATCTATTTTTACACGAGCAGATTTCTCTTTCATATTTATTTGGTGGGTTCGCTGTGAATCAAGTAGCTGTCGCCGGCTAAGTGATTATCACAGGACTTTATAAGTGAAATACTTCCTCATACTCCCTTTGTGTTACATATATATTTTAACCCTGCCTGCTCTCCAGCACCACGATCCCTCCCTATCTCACTGCATGTCCTTTGAACTTGATGAAAAACAAAAGGTGATGGAGCATTTGAGTTCATGGCTCCAACACTTGACCGGAGATTAAGCCAAAATATCCTGGACATGGATGCTGCTTTCTTGGACCCAGAAGCCTGCGACAGTTTGGGAAAACTGAAATGTTAGTAAAAAGTATATGTATAACTAAATACATATATAGAGATAAATTAGTATTCAGGTTTTTATTTTTAACTTTTTACTCAACAAAGCTTCATTGTCATTTTATAAACAAGTGTTAGTGTGAGGCAGGGATTGTGTGTGTGTGTGTGTGTGCGCATCCGAACATCCATAATTTGCTCTTCAAGACTCACTGACACTGCACAAAGCTGGAGAATAGCCCCCCCACTGTTCAGTATACCCCTCACTGTTTTAGTCACAGAATGCAGCCGTTTACAAGACAAGAGAGAGACTGTGTGTGTCTAAATGATCCACTTTATCTATTTGAGCATACAGCTGTGTGTGTGTGAGAGAGAGAGATTTAAACAGATTCCCTCCTTCACCATAGTCAGATTAATTCAGATTTTTCCTCTTTGACTCTTCTTGTCCTAACCAGGAGAAGACAGGAGATGACACACAACAGCACAAATGGGACAAATAAAAAAAAATCCACAATGGTGGGGGAGCAGCCTCCTTTTCCACAGCGTGAGAAGCTGCACAGTCGACCTTACATGTTGGGATTAAACATGATGTGACCTCGCTGAATGGCAGCCTGTCCTCCTCTGCTGGTTCTAAATACGCTCATTAAGGAATCCGCTGACCCGCCCCTCCTCCCCTCGCTCGTCTTTGTACAGTCGGTGGATTTAAACAGAAGTGGTCCAGGAAATGAAGCTTGATCTGAAATAAGAACGTCAAAATGTTAGAAATGCAGGAAATTGAGCGAGCAGCAGAGTTGAAGGGCTGCTGCAGTCGGGCAAAGGAGGAACTTCCCAGAATGCTCGGTGTCAGTGAGGAGAGCAGCTTATAGACATGGTTCACAAACAGTTTGTGTTTTGGTTAATGGCTGTGCTCAGTGCAGAAGACATTTCCCCTTCTGAAAAAATAAGAAGTGCTGTATTTTGAATGATCTTTTACAAACCTAAACTTTTTGGAGATTTAGTTTGTGTCATTTTCTCGTGGGCTCCTCTCATAGTTGTATATTCTTGTATTTTTGAAAATGTCAGGAGCGTCTGACTCTGACTGTTGGATTGGAAAGCAGTTCAGTTGCAGGTTTATTCGTGTGCAGCGATTGTCAGCTCACACATCACAGCGTTATTCTTCAGGGTCCAGTTCCAGCGAAAGGCCTGAATACAAAAACAGAGGGAGGCCAACACTTGCAAAAATACAGCAACCATTAGTCATAAACTCACTGTCATCCTGCCGCCACCAGAAGGAAGTCGTAATAACACAGACTGTGTGTGTGTGTGGCGCAGATTAAATGCTAGTCGAGATGAGGAGCAGCGGACAGATGCTTCTGAATTGCCAGGAAATCAATTAGACGCCGCAGCTCTATGGGAATTAAACAGTATTGTGTGTATGTCCTTGAACATGTGCGCGATCACGTGTCGCGATCACGACTGCGTGCTTGTCTATGGTTCTCTCGCGTGTTTGCATTCCTGCGTCCCGTCTCAGTCTCGGGGGGGGTGAGGTGCTAGCTGAGTGTTGCTCTCGCCCGCCGCTCCGCTCACATCATTAGTGGCTTGTCATCCAGGGTTTAATGAGCTGCCAGTCGCCGCTCTCCCCTCCTCACACGTTTCCCTCCAGAGCGAGCCGCAGTGGCCTGACGGAGCGGGCTAATTCTGAGGGAGAAAAAACAATGTACTTGTTGAGCGCGTCGTGAAGCCCTGCACGCCTCAGCCGGGGCTTTTATTCGCGTCCACAGAAAGATGGCAGGTAATCATTACCGGAGGGTTGTTGTTATTCCTTCTACCCTCCTCTCCCCCTTTTCCATTAAAGCTGGAAGTGAAGTCGGAGTTAGCACTTTCTTTGTTTTTCATTTGCCCCCGAGCAGCTGCAGCGAGGCAGAGGAGAAGCCTCTGTGCCACATCTGCTCCAGCCTGATCCTGGATGGCCACAAAGAAAGAAGCAGCTGCGATGAATCACTGTGCATTTGTTTTTATTTAAGGGGTTGGTTGTTGAAATTGAGGCTCTGCGAAGCTGCGTCACAGTCAAACACAAATCTGTCGTGCAGAATGAAACGGGAATGCTTGTTGGTGTCAGGGTTTGCTGTTGAGCATCTCTAGAACATCTTGAGGGGATACAAGCGTTCAGTTGGATGAACTGATTCATTTTGAGTGCTGAAGGTCAAAGGTCATGCCTTAAAGTGGACCTCACCTGCAGGGCAGAAATTCAAAAGCCTTACCTCAGAGTCCATTAAGCTGCTGAGACAAGATGTCCACCAGCAGAGGGAGTTTGATGTTGACTGGGATTTCACTACAGTTCTTTACCCCTGAGCTTTTTTTAAGAAGCAGCTGAAATATAAATACACTAAATATCTCAAAATGAGAAGGGAGGACACAAGTATCCGCCGCATGTTTTCCTGACTGCAGTGTAAACTCTACCAGGGCCGGAAACCCTTGTTTACTCTTGCGCTCTGTCACCAGCCATTGATGTCTCCATGCACATGTTCATTTTGGGACCTGACCAGTGTTTGTTCATTGATCTTAAGCCTCTGTTGAGTTGTTCCTCTTTTCTGAATGCAGACGGCTGCCTTTGTGACACGCGGCTCCGTGCAGGGACTGATTAATGACCCCTGCTTGGTGTCAAATTCATTACCGAAACCTACGAATCCAATTTTCTTCCCTCATTTAATCATTATTGTGCGTCTCGCTGCTTTGCCTTTGAGGCTCTCCATCCAGTCTGAATTAACGCCTGTCTCACTTTTACTGTGTGAGGCCATTTGTAGTTTTCGCCGTCTCCAGCGATTTGTCATATCACTAATGACACTGAATAATGCATCGTGTTGTTGCGCTGTAGCGCTTTGCACAGAGCGGATCGGAGTCAATGCAACACAGGGAGCTCTGAAATGTCAGCAAACTTGCTCCCTCTCTTTCTTTCCAGACGAGAGAAAAATGGGGGAATCTTGCTGTCTTTAAAGGAGCAGAGAGGCTTGCAGGAGAAAAACAGAATGACAGTGTCGGCGAGAGGAAGGTGGAGAATGGTGATGATAGGTGCTGCGTGTGCATGTCTGCATGAGGATGAGTGTCAGCGGGAGAGGGAGCACAGCAAACAGCCCAGGGTTATTTACTCAGCTCTTAGAGGGACCGGACATGCTAGCACACCGCCACCTCTCCCCAGCACGCATCCTGCTGACAAGTCGCTCAGGGTGCCTGACATTTTCCTTTTCAATTTTCTCCCCCAGTTTTCTTTTGCGTCTACATTCCTGACCTTTCCAGTTAGACCTCGGGGCGCAGGTGGGGAAGGGGGAGGAGGGTCGGCGGGAGTGGCCGCGATTGAGATGCTGGTCTGTTAGCAGCTGGGCCGCCGAACGATCAAGGGGGACGCCGCATCACATGTAGCGTCACATGTGGGAGCAGTAAAAATGCCCCTACAAGCAAATCTACTCATTTAGGCCTAACTTTGCTGTTCAAAGGGTTTAAGGCTTTTATATTTTCTCCTTTTCTGGTATCTATCCATTGAACTTTGTTTTTTGTTTTCCAAAGGTGTTGCATCTGTGAGAGTTCTGCTTCCAGTCCAATAGAAAGAAGGCGAGAATAAAACTAGTGAATATAGGGCTCTCACATAATACCATCTCCGGCTTTGAACATTTCTTCATAGGGAATATTTTTGGGCAGAAACTAGTTCAAATAAAAAGTGTTCACAGTCAGGGTGGTGGATAATCCAGAGTTAGGGGGGGATTTTGTTTCTGGAAAAGCGTGTTGCTTTTCAATTTTTTTTTAAAGTCGCTCCAGTGGATATTTTTATATTGGCAATGAAGTTAACGCTGGGGGGGGGGGGGGCGGCGGTTGGGGGGGGGGGGGGGGGGGGGGGCGACTTCAGAGTTGTCACACTCTCTCTCACTCGTGCCGCTGTTATCAGACCTGGTTTCCAGCAGCTAAATCTGTGAGACACCCACTTTACACGTCCCCACACAGCACAGAGCGGCAGACACACAGTTGGCTTCACTCTGATCATCACTGGATCGTCATCCGGCAGCCAGCAGCAGAAATACCTTTAGAAATACATCCTATAAGTACCGCTATATGCTTATGTGATGCGTAAATAGTTTAAACCAGGACAGACTGGTTTGTCTTATTTGTGGAGTCAACGTGGCAAAGTTACAAAGGAATGCAACATTAGACGACACTATGAAACGAAACACCATGACAAACACAAGGACCTGGACATGACTCAAAGGAGCCAGAAAGTAAAGGAGATGGGTCAGGTTTGAATGGCATGGGCATGGGCTTGAATGGTTGACTGATTTATTATTATTTTATTTTAAAAATTATTAGCCAGTGGAAAAAGTTTATTTTGATATTTAAATCAGAAGGCTGCAAATAGAAAAGAGGCATACAATTTTTAATTACATTTTTATTTAATAAATGAATGCCAGTGATGTGTTTTTTTAATTTGAAATTCGATTTTGCATGTCTCCACTATGAAGTTATATATTGTATTAATTATTGTAATAAGCGTTGCTTGTTCCATATACAATGTTTAAGTTGACCCATCACATCCACCATGAACTCAGTAAATATACATCTATAAAGTCTGGGCAGGGTCGACTATTCGGCTGCAGAGTGTCATTCTGTCACATGTTCAGTTGGTGGTGTGCCTCAAGAACTTTCCGATTTGAAAATTCTCCCGTGGCTCAGAAAAAGGTTGAAAACACTAAGTGAACCGTCACCAGAAGGCCATCTCTGATGTGGCAGCTGGAAACCTAAACCACGGGTATCAATCTGTGTGTCGCTCCCACTCTGCTCCACTGCTCTTATCGGGGTAATGCTTCTATCTCAGCCTGAATAAACTCTGATTGCAGCAGCGACTGCCACCCTGTCCTCTGTCAGCGAGGAGGATAATAGAGTGTCCCCTGTCTTAAGGTGTCTTGTACTCCTCTTGCACTGTTGTATCTTTTCATCTCGGCGTCCTTCTCTTTTTGTGTTATCCCACATTTTTTAACAAATGTTTTCTTTATCTTCCTCTTGTGCTCTCGCCTCTCTGTCTTGGTCCTTTGCCCGTAAATCATGTCCTCTACAAATAAACAATGCAGAAAATAAAGTGGAAGGAAATGGATTGAGCGTGTAGGCAGATGATGATTTACTCTGAGATGATTTGTGCGCTATTCAGTTACAGTCGTTTTCTTTCTCCCTCTCTGCTAGCCCGCCTCCCACTGCAGCCTCTGGGTTATGAGGTAATAGCGCTGAGGTCAAGGGCAGCAGCATTCTTTTTTTTTTTTTTTCAGCACAGCTCTGAAATTTAATAGCTCTTCACCCAAAGTAGTCCCTGACCTATGCTCAGGTTAGTCAGAGCCATGCAGCTCTGCACGGAGACAGAGTTATAAATCCCAATTCTGCACAAACTCACGGACGTCAGCGGACGTGTGTGTGTTTGTGTGCATGAATTAGTGAATGGGACTTGCTGTAAAACATTCTGAGAGGTCGACAAGGCGGCCAAAGCTCCATTTGAATCCCTCACCCATTTACCATTTCTAAAGTACTTTAACAATGTTGTTGCTGATTACTTTCTTTAACATGATCAGAGGATGTTTTCCACCATTTTCCACCACCGCTCTTTCCCTTAAAAATACTTCATGATTCCTCATGATTAAAGTCATAGTGAGGGGACAGATGTGTAGAATTAAAGGTGTGAGGCATCGGTACGGGTACAAACTCCACCGGTTGATTGTGTTACTGCTTTAAAAGCAGCTCCTCCATCTCTGGGTATGTGACTCCAGCTGAAAGATGCCTGATTAAATTGAGATGTGGTTTTTTGACGCCGTTGGATGCCTTTCCAGAAACCTGCCGCACCTTTGCTCGAGTTGATCTCTGAATATCAAGAACAGAGCAAACAGTGTGTTTGTGTTGCTGACACTGAAAAGGCCTCCGGCTCGTTCCCAAGCATTTGTCTCAATAATGACATATCAATTTTCATCCTCCGTCGGGTCGGGAGGGGTTTAAGCCACAGGGAATGCATAGATCATAGAAAGGGGAAGGTTTTTTTTATGAAGTATTTCTTCTAAGCTGTTGCTAAAATTAAATGTCAAGTCTGAACATGAGAGTGGGTGTGGTTCACAGGCTCGGTGATATCAGAGACACTCACACAAAGACCCACAGTCTCTTGACGGACATGTATGGACTTGTGCTGCAGAAACCTGACACACAAGCGTTTCTTTTCTTCTCTGACACACTGTACTGCTTAAATACAAAGTCCGGAGCCAGCAGCACTGACTTCCCAGCATGCACGGCGCTGCCTGAACTAACCCTAACAAGTGAGCTGTGAAGACTTGATTCACATAATTGCAGTTGGCAGCACTCTGGGTTCAAGCCTAGACAGTGTGGTGGCCTGAAATGTGGCAAACCTGATCTGACATTGTTTCGCTCACACGTGTGACAGCAAGCTGCTGATCAATGTGCCGCTCTGCCCGAGACAGGAAAAGAGCTGTGGGCAGAGAGAGAGCCAGGAAAAAGAGGAAGAGTGTGTGTGTGTGTGTGTGTGTGTACAGTTCATCCTGTGCTCACTTCTGGGGGTGGGTGTGTGTGAGGTGATGTGAAATGAGATAGGACCGGTGAATTGACCCTGTATTCTATACTGCAAATACTCATTCAAATCATTGATCTCATGGCACCTCTGTCTCACAAACCATCACAGAGGCAATTTCAATATCAAGTTCTTCAGAGATGAATGTTGTTGATGATGGAATGCTGTGGTTAAAGGTCAAAGGTCAAGGTCAGTATCCCAACTATCCCTTTATGGGGTCACATGAAAGAGTCGGCTCAAAAGAATCCTTTCTAATTGATTCACTTCGGTCACCCTCGCTCAGTGAATAATTCGATGCGGGTGGTCAAAGGTCGTGGTTCAATGTCTCGCCGGCCTCACAGGGACATGCTTCAACATGATGTCTCAAGTCCACCGTGAGACATTTCGACGTGATTCTGGAAAATGTAGACCGGAACTGTCCCGCCTGGTGGACGTGTTCGCCCAGAGGGCAGTCGCTCTGTGTGATCATTACTTTATCGAGAATTCAAGGCTGCGTGTGGAATAAAAGCAGCGGAAGCTGCCCTGAAGCAGTGAAGGGCGCGCAACCCGTCTAAATTAAGGCAGCATACACGATGCTTGAGAAACGCTGGGTGCTTTCCGGCTTTACCGGTTGGGCCTGCGGTCGGTGAAGAGACGATGGCGGCAGAGAGAGCAGCAGGCAGCTTCTCAGTTCGCTGACAGGAATCCCCTGGCTCCTTCTTTCATCTCACTCTGTGGGAATCTGTCTCTTCTGCGTTCACCCTCACTCCTCTGTTGCTGCGCTGCCTCCGCTCTTCCCTCGCCATCCCTCCACTCTCGGTGTTTACGTGCACCTCAATAATTTGATTAGAGCCAACAGGGTAATATTGCAACTGTCGCATAAACCCCCTCAGAGTTATCTTACGCGCATTAAGGTTGTAATCGCAGAAGCAGAACTCGATTAACCCAGCTGGATTACTCCAATTCCTGTTGGCACCTACGCAGCTTAGTGATTTCCCTCTCTGGGAGGACATTTTTTCTTACTCTGTGCCGTTTTTGCTGTGAAAACCCCTTTTAGATATTTACCACTGTAAATAACTGCGCTGAGATTCATCACGTCAGAGCCAGATTTCTTGCACACACGAAACCAACGGTAACTGGATTATCAAACACAGCATGCATATACACACACACACACACTTACTTTGAATGCAAAGACTCAATCGTATTATCTCCATATAGCATCAGATAACGAGAATGCCAGATTATTGTGATTCCTGCAGTTTCCTCAATCTAATGTTTATCCATCATGGTCGAGAAGGTGTTAGTGCACGCACACAGTGCTCACACGTCTTCCTGTTCAGCTCGCTCGTACATCCTCTCCCATCCAGCTCTCCTCCTCTCTGTGATCTCGTCTGGAGTCTTGATCTCACACAGCTTCTGGCTCTTTCCTTATTTAGCTCTTCCACAGCATCTCGAACACACATCTTTTGCTGTCTCTCTATTTCTATCTCTTTCTCTTCCTCCCTCCTTTGTCACTCAAACGTCTCTCTGCTGCAGCACTATTCCTGTTAACAGTCCCATTCTTTCCTGTCCCTTGTCCTCCGCATTTTAAACGGCTTGCGCTCCCCTTTTCTCCCCCTTAGCTGTTTCATTTTTCACCCTCCACATTCCTCTGTCTATCCACACTCTGTGTCTAATCACGCTTTCTTCTCAAGTGCCTCCATCATACTGTAATTAAAAACAGTTGCAGGCCGAAGCTGCATTCAGGCCACACTTCTGACTCCTGTCGTTCCCCGGATTCCTCAGCGAGGGGACGAGCTGCTGCTGCTGCTGCTGCTGCAGAAAACTCATAGTGTGGAGTAGATTTGAGCGTTGGCCGATTCTCAGCCTTGAATATCCTGTTATGCATAACACAGCAACAATTCCGGACACAATGGAGCCATTCTCTGGATCCATCAGGCCGGAGTCTACACGTTCAGCAATTCCTGCCAGGAGCAGAGACTAATGCAAAGACCATACGGCTCAACATGAGCCAAAATGGAACCTTTCTAATGGCTTCCATCTTCTGCAATAAAAGTGGAAGCCACACAGTTAGTAGGAGTCTTTTAGTTTTTTTCTGTGTGTGTCCGTGTTTCGGGTGTTCACAAGTGATGTGACACCTTTTCTGATGTGGAGTGTCAATGCAGTGAAGCTGACTCGTGGCCTGACCCTGCTGAGCGACCTGATCGTTAGCTGGCTGGTGGATTTCTTTTTGAAACGCAACGCTAGCTGTTTTTATCTTGGTGGGGGGGGGGACAGGTGTGAACAGGTGCTCACGTATCAGCAGTAAACCCGCAGTTTTACTTCCACACATACGCAGTGAATGTTCGATACTGAAGACCCCCCCCCCACAGATCCACTGCAGACAACATCCCCCTCACTTCTCCAATTCTCACAAAATCTAATGACTCCAGTTCCTCAGGTGCTCAGCAGCAAACAATTCTGCAGGCGTCCGAGAGGAGGAGAGGGAGGACAGGGAGGAGGGGAAGAACGGAGAGAGAGAATTTGTGTTTTCATCCAGTCGAGAAAATAATGACACACCTGGGGAGGACACTGCAACAAGCACAGCCTCTTTGTTTACTGTCCAAATGATCTGCAGAGCCCCGTCATTACCACGAATGGGAAACACGAGCGTGAGTCAGCGCAACCACACAAACAGTAGCCAAGATGTAGCCACTGGCCTTTTAGCTTCCGAGGGAGTGGGTGTGGCAAACAGAAGGGAGGAAGACAGAGGCTGCAAATGACTAAAGTGAAGTGAAGCACTGCAGTGATAATTAGCTGTGTTCATTAGCGGAGAGCAGCCCAGTGATGAACGATGTTGCCAATTGTGGGAAATTACGAAGATCGTTATTAAAGCCTTTCCCAGAAGCACACGCGTGTGTGATTGACCTAGTTTTAATTTGGCTTTCAGTCAACATGGATGGAGAGTGTGGCAGCTGAACAGAGGTCAGGGGACTGCAGCTGTCTGCATTGTCACGGTTCTCAGTGCTCAGGACAGAGGATGGTCCAGCCACCGAGGAGGATGAGAAACCTTCATTGTTGTGGCAGTTCCTCAGAAGCTAAATGTGTCATATGACCATATAAGTCGGCTGGCTGCTGTATCAGTCACAAATACAGCCTCCTCCATGTTAGTGTGTTGGACAAAGATTAAACTAAAACTAAAAGGTGTCTCGGGCCAGAAGTGGAATGATCTACAGAAACAAGTGTCCAGGATCTGGATCTGGACGTGTCTTCGCTGCCTCGTGTGAACTGCTGGTGTCAGAATGTTGCAGGAGAAAGTGGGAATAAAAGAAGGAAGAAAGGAAGGAAGGAAGTGAACGGAGTGAACAGCTGAATCAGCTCCCATGGAGGAAAAGACAGAGTTGAGCCTAGCAGGACTTTACCGTCCCTCAGGCAGCTTTCACAGACAAAAATATACAAGCGCATAAATAGAATTACGCACCAGTACTTCCACTACTCCTGAAATACTCTGTGAACTTCAGTCCCTGAAACATGTAATACTCCTTAATATTTAAATGAAACGAATAGGATTGCCAAATATTTCTACTTTGTCTTTGCCGAGATGAAACAACAGGCGTAACAAATACCAAACAACTGCTCCTATTTTGTCTGAGATATTTCTGCCAAGTGTGATGCAACGGAGGATTTGTTGTGTTTACAATGCACGGCGCTACCAGAGGATTTGTTTTTCGTTGATATCTCACAGCAAAGAAACTTTAAAAGAAAGTTTGTTTGTAAAAAATCATCAAGTGGCGTTTTGAATATGGCTTTTAACAGCAGATGAGTAGGGACAACAGGCAACTTTTAAAGTCAGAGCAAACAAATAATAACAAACAAGGAAAAACACTGCGTTAAATAATTCAATCTTTCCCACGAGGGGCTTACAAAGAGGACATTGCTGTTAATAGGCAAAGTCGGAGATGGAGGAATACATGGGTGAAAGATTCAAAGCTTGTCAAGTTTAATACGATGGATTCTATTCAAAACAGAACAGATGACACCAAAAAGCAGAAGCAACATTAATCATTGAACTGGTTTTAAACTCAATCAAACTCGCTCTGTAGTTCCCATCTTCCTTGGGTGCTCACAGATGCTCTGCCTCCGGAGAGGTAGCAGTGGATGGGGATGGATGGATGGAGAGAGACAGTGAAATGTAGCGTGGAACACTTGTCTCCTCCGTCAGTGCAGAGAGCGAAGAGGGCGAACGAGAGAAAGACCTCACCCAGCGCTGCACAGCTGAATTATATATGAGTTCAGACCAATGGAGGCACTCCGCCGGCTCTTCCCGTCCTCCCACCTCACGCGGACATAAACACACACACACACACACACACTCTAAATCACGACGTCTACACCCAAACAATGTTCCTCACACGCACCCAGCCTCTCAGAGGCATGTTCACGTTCTCGCTGCAGCTCCAGTGTTCATGCTCACCTGAACCCTGGTTCCGTCCCAACACACAGTTTCACACAAGCACACACACACACACACACACAGACTGTGGTAGAGGCCTCCAGCGGGTCTGCATTATTGAAACCCACTTAGCGAGCTGGCTTTCTGCTGACATCTGACTCACCGAGGCAGTGACCCGTGAGCCCAGAGAAGAAGAGCTGAATTCCCCGGTTTGTGCCACAAAAGACACAAGAGAGGTGCATTCTGGTATTCTGCGAGCAGAGCAGGGCCCGGCTAACACTGGAGTTGTGGAGAAGAGGGCCACGGCCGCTGTTTATGGTGAACTGAGAGAGGAAGTGTCCAGTGTGGGCTGAACCAGGCTGAAAAGAGGAGCTGCAGCAGTGGACAGCTTGAGTGATTCGTTTTCTGTCGCGTCATGAGCAATGGACTGAAGCAACTATGAACCAGTATATCAGCAGAATGTCACGTTTCAAAGTCACAAGATGAATTATGCTGAACAAAAAAACTATTTTTCCCACAATGCAGCACATGCACCTAAATCTCCATTTGCGTTTAAAAACAACTCATAACATGTCAAACAGATTAAGCCGCTGCATTTTGATTTAAAGGTCAAGTGCAAATAAAGAAAGACTGTAATGCACCGGCATTGTGTGCATGAAGACGCAGGCAAATCTTTTTAATCAGTGGCAAGACTGAGCTGCCATATTTGGACCCTTTGTTTTGGTGAACACGCCCACAGGAGCTGGTCACAGCGCCACAATAAAAAAGCCAACACTTAAAGTGTCAACATGTCTAGAATCCAGTTTCGAGTGTAGCACTTCTGGAGGCTTTTATCGCACAAATCAATCACAACCACGGTAAAAGCAGCTGTGGAGCCCGTTGTTGACACGGTAGCTAGAGTGTGAGCTTCAGTCTTATGAAGCACTCAGGCCGAGAAATGTTACGTGGCATCTGCCCAGATACAGCGGCTCAGAGCATCACTTCTATTAAAAAACAGCTTACGGTGAGCTGAGCCAATACTGTGGCTCCAATATTGCTCAAAAGCCACCGATCGAGCAGGCGCTCAGACAAGTGGATTCTGAAAGCCACTGTCACACTCGTGCATTATGGGTAACAGTCTGAAAGAACCTTGTATTTAATTGTTTTATTTTCCATTCTGTATTCATTTTTTTTCTACCGCCACTTGTCTTGAAGGACAATTATGTGGATCTTGAATCTTAATTGGTTGAAATGTCAAAATAAATTAATGTCATTTGGTTGAAGTGGAAAATAGGAGGAAGGTTCTGATCGCAAAAAAAAGGTGGAGGAAATCTTTCTTTTTCAGTTTATTTTGATTAAAAGCGGCGTTACATGACAATACACTGAGGAGTGTTGGGCTGTGGGATCACCCTGTCTGTGTATAAGCTGCTGTTGGTTTTTGATTACACAGCACGCCGCTCTGTGTCTGACCTTCATGTGACGGGCTATACGATTACAGGCTGCCGATGGAGCTCTATTCCCAACTCTTGCCTCCATGGTGACTTATGAATCACTATCCTGCATGTCACCCTAACACCGAGCATTTGATCCTTTCTGACTCATTAACAACTTGACAGCAGGGGATCAGGGCCAAACTGCAAATCTGAAACTTGAAAATATAAGGTCCTAATATATGCAGTTAAAAAAGGCATGTAGATATGTAGAGAAAGATACAGACGTAACAGACTCGCAAAGCAGTAAATACAAATGAAAAGAATGGGGTCAAGACAACAAAGACGGCATAGCACTAAAGCAATATCAACAAAGGGAAAGAAAACATTAAGTAATATTATGGCCTCACTCTGCAAATGTCCGTTGTTTGTTCCCCCTTCAAATGGCCTTCATATTCCACAATAGATTTCAAATATTCCTCTGGATTTCTGCCTTCCGGTATTTTAGAGCTGATTCGTGTCTTGCTCTGTTGCTCACCAATACAGGGTTTTTTGGAGTTGAAAATCTCAGTTTTATTTTTAGTATTATTATTTCCTTTATTTGCACTATGTTAATTCCAGATATGCTTTTTCACCTGCAGAGTTTTTTTTTTTCCAGTGTTTCCTTGTGCTCTCCTTGTTTCTCTTAAAGAGCATTTTTTGAGTTGCTGTGGATTGTGGGATTCTGTTTGCTGACTTTGTGGACCCATACCGTAATGATACAAAGACACTTTATGTTAAAGTGCCAGAGTGTGTGTGAGTGCCAGTGTTTCGGTATTTGCATTTTTAATGTCAGTAGGGAAATACGTCTGAGTACTAGCACGTCCATACGTGAACAGTGAAGCTGTTCAACCACATTTCAAACACGTGTTGCGAAACATATCTGGCCAGATCCAGTAAGCGCTCCTCATGTGACCCCAAGACCTTGGCCTCACAGACCTTGGGTCACTGTGAGGCCATGTGAACAATATACTGATCAAAATATATTCTGATTGTGTGAAAAACACAATGTTCATTTTCAGCAGCGATACTGTGTCTGCTCACCGTTGCCATGACAATAGACAGACACCCCCACATCCCATAACCCCCCACTGCCATCGTTCCTCTGTCTGCCCCAAATTCTTAAATTCTTAGACAGACCCACTCCAAAACCGGTTGAATGGGTCAGCAGTGGCGACACACACACACACACACAGGAAATTAATAGCAGTTAAGTGGGAGAATGCCTCCTGGCATGTAGTGCGTCTCTCGCTGCGGTTGTTTATCACTTGGAATGAGCCCGAGCGTCTTCAAACCAAATGTTTGGACTGTGTTTGTCCACCGTTGGCCGGGGCTTTTCTAAAACCCTCCAGGGGGGCGCCAATAAACATCAAAAAAATCCCACAGAGACAGAGAGAGGGATATTTCAGATATTTTCAGAGTGAAATCTAAAAGTAGCACCAATCTGATAAGATAAATAAAGTCAGGGGAGGAGCAGCCATCCCGGTGCTCTCCACCGACTCTGGCATCACACCGCCCACAAATAAAAGCTTTCACTTGTATAAACACAGGAACTCAAGTCGGCCTGAATCAAAAACACACCAGAATGAGATCTCAGAAATCGTCCTCCTCCCTTAATTCAGCGCATTCCAGTCCTCTGCGCATTCCCCGCTGTGATTGGCTGGCCCGTCACCAAAGAGGCGGGTGTTGCCGTCCCCCATGTCTGGACAGATTTGAAAGAGTTTTTAACTTCACTTGTTTTACTCCAAGTCTTTTTTTTTTTTGTTACAGCAGAGAGGAATGTGAATTTAGATAGAAATGAAGATAGGAGGAGGAGCGGTAGAGGGAGGGGCTGTGTGACTATTATTAAGAACAGTTCACACCCAGAAGCAGAGCACTGACACAGATCATTGGCATTTTTCACTGAAAGCTTGAACAGATGCGAAGTGAGGTGTCTAAGACAGAGCCGGTGACAGATTCCAACAAAGGTCACATGCTTCCCACACACTGCTTTCATCAGTCATGTGTGTGTTGTTGGACATGTGCCTATCAAAACTATGCGTGCCAGCAGATTGGGATCATTTGAGGCAAACACAGCCTGCAGCCCTTTTAGAGTACAATTAGTTTCTAAGTCTTGTTTTCATTCAAACAAGTGACGGGCAAACAGTTGAACCTGCCTGTCAACTAAATCTATTGTGTAGACACTCACTGGGTTGTGCTGCCGCCAAACGATCAGCCTGTAAAAGCAAAAGCTATGACAACAGGGGTATAAATATCCCCCCCCCTCTGATTATGTCACAGTGATGTCACACAAGGGGCCACGGGTTGTAAATGAGTCCATGTTTGCCAGAACAACGCTCAACAAAAGGTCCGTTTGAGATTCATTACGGGACACACAAGGTTTCTTGACCCACACCAGCGACACAACGTCTCCTTCAAATCTCCCACTTTGTTGCAGGCACAATAATTGGTGACCTTTGATCTCTGTCAGTCAGGTCACCAGTGGGCCTGTGATTGTCTGACGGTAATGACAGTGTCTTCCGCTGTGGTTCGCTTTATCGCTTGGATCAGCCTCTCGGAGCTTCATGTCTTTAATCATAAACCATAAATACAGATGGACACTTCCACTTCCTCCCAGTGTCCAGAAATGGAGCCCATATATATTCCAGCGATTGAGGGGGCGGAGCCTCTGTATCCATGGTCCTGGAAACGAAATAGAACAGCTGATGTACTGTTTGGATTTTATCTTTTTATTCCACCATATTGACATCAGCTGCCAAAAATCTGTGATTCATTAACTTGAAAAGAAAGGAAGCCTTCTTCTGCTCTGTCATTTTCCTTTTCTCTCCTCTTTGTATCAGGGCAGAGAGAGAGAGAGAGATGAGTCTTTCACTCAGCCCTCGTTTCCTCCTCTTTATCTCGCTCTGTGTGAGGAGAGCGGAGTGGAGGAGTGAACATGAAGCGGGGTTGCAGATGACAGATCAGTGAGCCGAGAGCTGCACAGCGGATGTGACAGCAGGGGCTGCCGCTTCCACCTCATCCCCATTTCTCCTTTGACCTCTCCTCCCCTCTTCCATGTATGATTGTGTTCGGCAGCGTCTCGGCAGGGAGATGAATTATGACTACATAATGAATCTTCTTTCCGTATATACCTCTGACATAACCGCAGCCGGTGAATGTGGATTAGTTTGAATGAGGCCTGAAAACTCCTCCATCACCTCATCATGAATCGCTTCGGGCTTCCTTTTTTTAATCTTGCGACTTTTCACCGGCTGTTTTTTTTTTCTCTCTCTTTCTCTCTAAAATGAGATTTCGAGGGGAAAAGGGCACTTTCCTCTGAGGCTGATGAAGCAGAGTGTTGTAGTGATGGATTTCAAACCGAGCCTCCTAAACCTTTAATGTCAAAGTCCAAGAACCTCTGATGACAGTTTTATTGCGGCTCAGCACAGACTCGTTACTGCGTCCTCCGCCCTCTGCCTTTCTTTGCACTGACGATCAAATAAAGATCTTCTTTAGATTTTGGAATATCTTTCCTCATTGACTCGTGGTAACAGGCTATTAAGTCAACAACAATGATTGAAGCTTTCCTATGAGTGAACTCTTCACATTTCTACAGCCAATCAGCGAACAGGAAGTGGTGGAGTCAGTCTAGTGAAACATGGTGTTCGACCCCCTGTGGCCATGTCAACGCACATCGACTGTCATGTGACATCAGTGTGTAACCTGAATCAGCCTGTGGTCGCTCTCAAGACAACTTGTTAAAATATGGACCCTCTGTGTCCCTCCTCGTCAGTCATCCTTGTCCTTCGCCTCCTCATCCCTCTTTTTTTTTTCCCTCCCTGGCTTCTGCTTGACCTCCCCTACACCTCACATCGCAATCCTCTTCTCCTCTTGCTTCTTACGCGGTAATTGAGAAACGCTGTCAGTAGGGAGGCCGTGCTGGGACCTCACTGTCTCTTTATCATCGTCTCATCTTTATTCTCCCGCATGTTCGTCCCCTTAATGTGTTCAGATGTCCAACATTTGTGAAGATGGATTAGAGAGCAAAAATAAATCTTGCTGCGTAAGCACCAAGCGTCCTCATTCCTTGACTGAACGCCATGTGCTTGTCTAAAAAAGAAGAAAAAAAAAACCCAATTCAGAGCCAGGACGCTTTGAGTCCGCTTCAGTGTTTTAGTTCAGTCTGTTCATTATTATTTTAGAGAAAATTAAGATGAATCAGATCAAGCAGTTGTGCGTGGACAGAACCGGATTAGGGTTATGTGTAATTAGTCTGACTCATGTTGTATTCCTGAACACTGTGAACATTCCTTAATAAAACATGCATCCTACAAGATTTCCTCATCTCAGTTCAAATTTAGCGAGACGTCAACGGGAGGCTAAACAACACTGTGTGAATAATGCAATGACCACTCACTGGTTCCTGACTGATATTCTCTCCGGTATCTTCCATTACACTCTACGTGTTGGAAATTAGATTAAACCATAATTCGGTTAACATTTTCCTTCATCTCTGGTTTCGCGTGTTCTTCAATACAGCTGCTGTTCAATGGGGTGTGGATGATTTGTGATTGACAGCTTGAACAGTCCAGTAGATGCAGGCCCCGATCGCGGTGAATGCAAATATGGTCACTTTCTGGTTTTGTGGGTTTGCACTTTGTTTGGATCTCTAGTCCCTAGTCTTATTGAGATCTGGTTTAGTCTCCAACATCCACTGGTTCTTAAACAGCTATAAAAATGTTGCTGATTTAAGTTTCTTCTGACCAACAGAGGTTCCATCAGTTTTAAACCAGCAGTGGAAAAATAAGCTCTGTTCAAACAACTAATAAAATGAAGATAATTTCACTATCTTTGAACAAAGAGCTGGCTTCCCTGAGGTTTTTTGTTTCTCCACAGTCTTCACTTCATTTCAACTTTTAACAAGTCTTCATTGTAATTAGTGAAGAAAACAAGCGTCTGAGCAGGAAATCGCTGAAGGTTCGTGTACCGTGTCTTCCGTCTGTTCTCTGGACTGCTTGCTCTTATCAAATCCCAAAAGTGGTGATTGATTTATTTGTTTTTAATTATTCCTGTTTTGAACAATCCCAGAGGCCACTGTCTCTAATTATGGTTTACCCAGCTGTAAATGGTGCTGATGGAAATGAAGAGATTGCTGCTGAAACAGAAATTGTTTTTTAATCTTATTAGTCAGATTGTCCCTTCATTCCTCCTCTGTCTTGTTGCAGGATGAAAATGCGACGGCACAGGGTGTTCTTGCTCTGCACGGTGGGCCTGTGCGTCATCTCCTTCCTGCACTACTACAAGGCCCTCCACTATGTCTCCCTGCTGCGCGAGCTCTCCGCCCCGTACCCCAACATCAAGTCCTTCATCATGGTCTCCGGCTTCTTCTGGAGGGAGAAGGATGAAGCCTCCACCCCGCTCAGCCCCGCCTCCCCTGAAGAGTCCCCGCCCTTGCCAGTTATCCGTCAGTTGGACGCCAAAGCCAAGGGCACTTCAGGTGCTGTGGGAGGAGGAGGAGGAGGAGGCAGAGAAGGAGGAGGTGTGGGGAACAGTGGAATCGTGGCCGCCGGTCCTGGGATTGGCAGGGCCGGGCTGGAGATGAGGCTGAGGGAGGATCCAGCTGCTCCTCACCCATGGGAGAAACCAGAGGAGAGCCAGCGGGGAGATTCTCCCCATGAGGTAAAACATGTACAATGTAGTGCGGTGTATTACCACTGACTGTGTACGTTGATGGATACATGACAGTTTCCCAACAGTGAAGCCAAAGTTGTCTGATCATTTTTTCCCTCCATGTTAGCAGCTTGGACATCAAAAAGTCAAAGTTCTTATTATAAGGATTGTTGCTGTCATTTTTGTTTTTATTTTTCTCATGACATATCCACACTTGATTTAAACGAGTTAAGCTGCATAGAAACAACACAAAGACGCTCTCACGCTTTATATTTCCTCCCGTTCGTGAAATGACGAAAGAGCTTTGCATATCTTTCTCTACCATTGTCCTTAATATTTTATAACACATTTGTGTTATCTCCTCACATCTCTCATCCTTTGTTTTATCTTTGAGACAAAGGGAGCCGCTCTGCAGGCTGCAGTCACTAGAGGTCACATTGTCAGCGAGTGATTTACTGTTGGAGCCAGTAAAGACTCCTGTTTGTTAAGAAATGGTGAATTCCATTCTGTTGTTGGGATGATGAGCTGCCATTCTTTGAATTTCATTGCCTCAGCGGGAACTGCAGCCTGTTCGTTCCCATACATTTGATCTTGTTTGATGCCGCCGAAAAGGTTGCATACATACTCGCCTGCTTTTTCTCATAAGTATGAGCACAGCTCCTGCACTTTGAAAAGGTAGAAAGTGACTAGAAACAACCCTCTGGTTTACAGCCCGGTGATGAGGTTCACTCTACATTCTTCATTTACACTTTCAGACTGCAGGGAGAATAACAACCCAATTATAACCACAGACTCGTTCAGACGGTGATTTAATAAATTCTTTGCAGGACGAGCGGCTGCAGAATGTAAGTCGTGTCTAGATGGTAGAGTGTGGATTTAAGTTTCTAATTTCATGGACTGTAAGTACGAGTCCATCTTGATGATACATTTTTGATGGGATATTCTCTTTCATGTCACCTCACTTTAATTACACAGTTACTTCAAATCCACAAATCTTTTTGGCTGCTGCCGGAATCTTGTTTTTTAATAAATCTGCGTTATTCACACATTTACAGACTTTTGTGACTGTCACATCAAGCTTGTTTTACTGTGAAATGTAGTTTGTGGTAGATATTCTTTCACTGAAGTGTCCTCAACAGTTTCCTCTCTGTGTCTCCTTCCAGGAGAGAGCTCAGGACAAATTGAAGCTGCAGAACGCCAACCGCCAAGTTGAACCTGCTGCGCCTGACCTCCCCGATGTCCAGTTGCCTGGCAAAGATCACAGGGCGATATTCCTCAAGGATCAGTTTCTGGACCCAATGGAAGCCTTGGGAGACCTCCACACCCAAACATACCAGCTTAAAAATGACAGAACACCTTACTTTGTCCGAACCAAAGCCGGGGCTCTTTGCTTTAGGCAGGGGACGGAGGTGGCTACACCGAAAGAGTACTCTGGGAAATTAGGGGGAGCTGTGGCCAACGGAGCTGGGGAAGGTGCCCAGGCTGTGGCTGCCGGGCAGCGGAAAGCTCTGGAAGTCCAGCCACAGCCCTCCTTAGCGCCTAAAGCCAAAATGAGGGCCAGGGGCAACGGGAAGCGGCTGGTCAAGTGTGTGTGTCGGCCAGGGTGGCACGGACCTTACTGTGGGGTTCCCACCATGGTGTATCACTCCAATCTGCCAACCAAGGAGAGGCTGACGCCCAGGGAGACCCCGCGGAGGGTGATCAACGCGATCAACGTTAACCACGAGTTCGACCTGCTGCACGTGCGCTTTCGCGAGCTTGCCGATGCCGTCGACCTGTTCCTTGTATGTGAATCCAATTTTACTGCCTATGGGGAGAAGCGGCCGCTGAGGTAAGCCCCACGTCTCTGTTGTATGCCTGCACATTATACAAGCTCTGCCCTGAAGTTCAAGGTGTATTTAAGAAAGAGGTGTAATCCTCAGCTGAGCTGCTACGTGGCCGTACGCAGACGAGTCTGGTCGTAAAATGAAATCCAGACTCAGCAAGTCTCACACTGGATTAAAGACTTGGAGTGCAATCATTATCAGAGCATGGGTTTGGCAAAGGTGACTCATGTTACTTATATTTTAATACAGACAAGGAATTCATTTGAGGATCTAGCTTGAACTTCATAAATATTCATCAGTACAAAGTTACGGCAAACTCAACCCAACTTTTTTTTTGTTTTAAATCAAATTGACACTTCCCGATGTGTCACTGTTTACAGGCCACCTTCACGCCTCGCGCGTTTCAGTGCCCTGAATTACAACGACAATGAACTTCCTTTGGCGATAACATGAAATGCCTCGGGAGCAATTTTACAGCAGATTATGACAAGAGCGACACGACTGACTCAGTGTGGAGGCCTGGGGGCAGGGATTGGTGTCATAAATCATGGGATGTGACACAGCATGAAAGTAGCTCCAGTCAGTGAACACGTTGTCTTTGGTCATGCATATCAACAAGTTAATTGAGTTGTTCTTTCCGTCACTTTGCATATGGACAGTGGGGCTCTGAGCTGAAAGGCCTCCTTGTCAAACAAGCCTGTTATAATTATAATTGAAATTCACACGATACATATTGGATTTCTCTCATTCTATATTTAAAGGCAATAAATGGATTTCATTTTATTCTGAAATCGATTAACATTTCAAACCTGTTTGTCTCATAATCAAAATCAATAAACATCATGTCCCCATTAATTTACCTCCTCGTTGCCCGTATGAATAAACGATGCACAAACTAATGGCTCTTTGATCCTCACAGTTTCCTGCGGCTCCTCCTCAACGGCACGTACGACTACGTACGTCACAAGATCCTGTACGTGTTCCTCGACCACTTCCCAGAAGGTGGACGTCAGGACGGCTGGATCATTGATGACTACTTGCGGACCTTCTTGACACGTAACGGCATGTCCAGGGTGATGGGGGCCAGGCCAGACGACGTCTTTGTCATCAATGACGCAGATGAAATCCCGGCACACGAGGGCCTTCTTTTCCTCAAACTGTTCGACGGCTGGACAGAACCTTTCGCAATCCACATGCGCAAGGTGATGATGCATGAAAGTGATCCGTTATCGTAGCCATTAATATTTAAGGTGGGAACAAGTGGCTCATGTTTCCTGGCATCTTTTCATGTCTCTGCTTTGCTCTGCTCTCCTCTCCTCTCCAGTCACTGTATGGATTCTTCTGGAAGCAGTTTGGTTCCTTAGAGGTGGTATCCGGCTGCACGTTGGGGATGCTCAGTGACGTCTACGATGGTGACGGTATCAAACTGCGTCGCCGTGAATACTACACCATGCCGGGCTTTCGCAAGTACGAGAACGACACGGGCCACATCCTGGTGCAGTGGTCGGTAGGCAGCCCGTTCCACTTCGCCGGCTGGCACTGCTCGTGGTGCTTCACGCCGGAGGGCATCTACTTCAAGCTTGTGTCAGCGCAGAACGGAGACTTCCCGCGGTGGGGTGACTATGAGGACAAGCGAGATCTCAGCTACATCCAGGACCTGATCCGGACGGGGGGTTGGTTCGATGGCTCCCTGCAAGAATATCCTCCGGCGGATCCCAAAGAGCACATGTACGCCCCTAAGTACATGCTGGAGAACTACAACAAGTACCGCTACCTCCTAGAGAACCCTTACATCAAAGTGTCCAAACCGAGCGAGGGCTAGGAGGTCGGCTGGGCGAATAACGGTGAGATAACTTGTAGGGCCCAAGCGGGGCCTCAGCACTGATTTGGACGGAACGGTACTGATGAACTACAACGCTCATTGGAGGGATGCTAAACTTGTCTCCACCAGGCAGCACTGATGTTGCATTTTGGGGGGGGGGGGTTAAAAAAGGGAACACTGAATCACATCCACCATGGATTTACGGAGAGAGCGTATCGAGGATACAACCACTGGATCAACAAAACCATAGATTTCCTCATTCCTCCCTTTTTTGGGGGAGGAGTCAAGCTATTTCTCTTTTCGTCACCCCCACCCCTGTCCTCCCTTTCTTCATCCAATCTGATTGGACACACCTGCTGTCTGAGAGGGACAGTTAGTGAGAAGAAAAACAAGGGGATTACGCGCAGGCGTTTGAAACCTGTGCCGAGGAGAAACGTAGCGCGTGAAGGACAGTTTTTTTGTTTCTGTCTGTGTTTACTAAAGTTTACGAAGCAGGCCAATGTTCCCCTTTCACCCTCCACCTTCAGATGTCTTCCTGTCATATTTGGTGACCTCCATCTACACCCACATTCTGATATTATGGCTGTCTAGGGTACCAATAGAAAATTATAAACCACCATTTAAACCCAGTCCACTCCACCAAATGAACAGGAGCGACTTTGTGGAGAGGCTTCAGCTCATTCACACATCCACATGCACCTTAGACCTGTTTGAGTGCGTGAGAGTGTGTGTGTGTGTGTGTGTGTCTGTGTGTGTGTGTCTCTTTGTTTGTTTATTGTAAGATTATGGGGTGTAAAAGTGGAGAGAAAGAGAGAGAAACGGTGGGGGATAGTAAAGGGGATAGGGGAGGAAAGAAGGATAATGAGGGAGGAAGAGAGGTGACGAAAAGCTGAGGAAAGGAGATGCTCTCGACACTCCGTCTCCCCCCAGCCTCTGCTGAGGGACATGAGGGATGTTGCAGGGTTGAGTGTGCAGAATGTGTGCGCTCCCCTGGCGCTTCCACACAGCTCTGAATAAATCACGGCCCTGTCGATGGCGTGCGAGACGGATGAAACTCCAGCGTTAGCTTGTCCGATGAGAACAATCAGGGATCTCTCTTCAGTTTCGTATCGCTGTCTCTCTCGGAGGCGAGATGACTTTGTTTCCTTGGAAACTAAAGCATGTGAAAAGAGGGAGACGGGATGGGTGCTGTTCAGAGGAGTGGGCGGGTTCACATCAGTTGAGGAGCTGCAGCGTTCTGATGAGGTCAAAGCCGAATGCAGGTCCCCCAGAAAAAGATTACCTTCTCCTCAGGTCCCAATTGCCCATGCTCTGAAACGGACTCTTCCGGAGCTTTTTCTGTCATAATTTTTTCTGTCATCCCTCCTTCCTTTGTGCTGCTGTCTTCTTTTTGTTTTACATTTTTTATCCTCTGTGTGTGTTTTCTCGTAATCCTCACTAACAAGCCGTCTTCAATTATTTTCTTTTCAATATCCTCTCAAGAAGCGGCTTCCCTCGCTCACACACTACACATGCTCATTTGCACTGGCTCTCCAACTCCATTTTGGGTGTGTATCTATTTCCACATAAGCCTCGCAAGAATTCCCCATTTCAACAATAGGGGTGTATTTGTCTCCGCTCTGCCTCATTTCTCTCACCCTGTCTCCATAGGACAGGGCAGCCGTTACCATGGCAATGCCTTCCCTCTGCCCACAGATCACTATATCGTATGAACACGAGCGCTCCTGCCGCTCGCCTTCCCCCTGTTGCTGTGGCCCAAACGCCTGAATACCCACCCTGAATTGTCCATGATCGGGTTTGCATACTTTCCCTCTGTGAGCGTGTGTCATGTGGGCTGAGGCCAATGGGGAAGCTGTGTTACATTCCTGTCAAGGGCAAGGAAATCACAGAGGCACAGCTCAAACTCTGATCAAAAAACAGCAAAACACAACTTCATTTTTCTCCTCCGTCTGCTTCTTTGACGCCTGTCTGGGCTTCGCAGATACTTCAGCTTCAGATTAGACACTGTTTCAAGGTGAACAGCTTCTCGAGAGGAATAACACATTCAGAGGGGGATGTGGTTGATAAAGGTTTGATGTTGCATCAATGCCACCAGGAAACGAGGAATGGCTCAATAGAGAACGCCCCTTCTCTCCTTCCACCGGTTTCATTTTGCATAAAGGGTTCTTGAGTAACTTCAGCGCACGATGCTGTGGGCAGAGACCCTGACGTTTTTAATGGATGTTTCTAACGACTGAGTCCGCAGTTCTTCAGAAGCAGAACGGAATCTGGCGTCCGCGTGTGTCTGTGTCCCTCGTCCCTCCGCCGTGGGTGTTGGAAAGTCAGATTTACCCAACAGGCCGACGACAGTTGCACCAGGGCTGCGCTGACAGAAGCGTGGCGTGCTGCGGCAGCTGTTCGGGGTTTGGTGTTGGTGCTGGAAGCCAAACTTCAATCCAAACCCCGAGGGGCTCAGAGAAACAAGCTTTAAATAGGATTTGACATGAGACGACAGAAGTGACGGATGAATCCCACTTTTTGTACGTAACGTTTGAGAGCTCCACTTCAGGTAGTTATTTAAATTGTTGTGCATTATAGGCTGCGCTGGTTATACTGAAACCTTTTTCTTGTATCTTATTTTAGTCCGATAGCTCATGTTTAAAGCAGAACATGGTGTTTGATGTCTCTCCTGGGTCTTTGTCCCTCTCCCAGATATGATTACATAGATGCAACGATGAGCTAATATCTGTATCCGCCTGCAGCTGGATGCAGGGATGGGGGAGGGACTGAATCAACAGGCCGTGAGACTGACGCAGAGGCAGCGATGGGACATTATCGCTGCTTAAGTAGCAGCAAATTGGGATGGTGTGTATGATCGTGAGGAACGAGTTATTTCACAGTCGACTCAGTTCGCTGACGGAGCATCAGAATAGAAAAGGACACACTACTACTGATGAATGTGTTCGATCTCTGCTGTGAACACAAACTGACCAAAGTGTCCAACTTCATTAACTCCCCCGCTCTGTCGGGACAGAGCCGGGGACACAGGCTCTCAATGTTTACATGCTTCGATATGAAACAAACCAAACGAACAGCTCGGTGCTTTGGAGCGCAGCGCCTTCTCAGAAATGTGACCGTGTGACCGCAGGGGTGTCGGTTCAATCCCATCAGGCGTTGGGGGCGTGTGTGTGTGTTTGTGTTTAAGCTCTGCCAAGAGGCATTTACCCAGAGTTCACTTCCAGCCCTCAGCCGGCTGCAGTCGGGCTGCACATCTGGTCCGCAGCGTTTGTGTGTTTGTATATCAGTGTGAACGCCGTGCACTCTTGTGTGTGTGTGTGTGTGTGCATGAGACAGTGACTCATAGCAGATAAGGGTGTCTGG
Organism: Pseudorhombus dupliciocellatus; assembly: GCA_016785235.1. Lineage (NCBI taxonomy): Eukaryota > Metazoa > Chordata > Actinopteri > Pleuronectiformes > Paralichthyidae > Pseudorhombus > Pseudorhombus dupliciocellatus. Next base: position 561,968 of record JAFBJW010000392.1, read on the forward strand.
GCCTCTGAAAGACAAATCAGGGTTACTTTGCTGGGCCTGTTGCCCCGTTATCGCCATGGCAACGATCCTGCTGATAAATTCCTGAGATCTGTAACAGCCTGAGGTCATCAACAGACGCAGAGGAGAGTGGTGCGGGGGAACAGAGGGAGGATGCTGGGAGAAATCAAAACAGTTTTCCACATAATTCTGCTGACGCAACCCGACCGAGTAAAAGAAATAAATAACTTCCCCGTCTTCGGTCAATGTCACAGCAGCGCAGAGTAGCAGCGGTCGCCATTACCCAGCACACAGTTCTCTTTTGTAAATAGCGTGTTTGTGTTTTCATCGATTTAAAAGGCTCATCACAGCAATCACAGGCGATTTGCTGGAGCAGTTAAATGCTTTTAACACGAGCCAGCAGTGAAACATGAATGGGAGGGATTTTTCTTTGGCCTGGAAAACTAGAGGAAGGAAATTATAGCCAAGGCTTGATGAATGGAGACTCAAATCCAAAATAAATGACATTTCGGAAGAAAAAAAAAAAATCTTTCCCAGCTGTCCCCAGCGGATGAAACATGGCCGTTACTCAGGTGAGAGGAGCGAGCAAATGGGATTGACCTAACAGCTTTGATTTCTCACTCAGCAAAGTCGTTTGCGGTGATGAAACAAGAATCGTGCGAACGAGCTGAACAGCTCATCATCCCCGTGAAAGAGAAATCTATAAAGCAGTGACAGTTTAAGTGAAAACGAGGCTGTGATGTCGACCCAGTGAAGCGGCGCCGGTGCCACCTCGCTGCGCTCGTAATGGATTTGCCCTGATAGGGGGAGGGGCCCCGTCCGGCTCGATGGGTGGCCACTCAGCACTAAAACAAACCTGCAGCCTTCACCGGAGGGGCTCCTGATCGTTCATGACATCAATAAGACAGTGAAATATGTGAGAGGAATGACCCCCCCCCCCCCCCCCCCCCCCCCCNNAGGAGAGAGAAAGACCCCCCCCCCCCCCCCCCCCACCACCACCACCTTAATTGCATCAGGGCAGTGAGCTCACATCTGCGTGCTTCAGCTGACCGGAGCAGAAAATAAAACAGAAAGAAAGAGAGTTGAAAAATGCAAAACTGTCATGGAGATGAAGCGATGCTGCTGTGAAGAATTGGTCTGACACGATCTGTAGTGTTGGTCACCTCCTCCTTTCAGCACACGCTGTGCGCACGGCATTGAAGCATTCAGCATGTGTGTGTGTGTGTGTGTGTGTGTGTGTGTATTGTGTACAGATGTGTCTCCCCCATCTGTTGTTGGCCTTACAGCAGCTGACTGGCGGCTCGTCTGCGGGGTTTACATGCCCTCCCTCCTCTGGACCCCCTCCCCAAGAACCACCAGCAGCAGGCAGGAAATCAAAGAGGGGGGGGGGGGCGGTGGTTCAAAAGAAAGAGTGCCATTCCACCGGGGGTACGTTTTGGTTCTGTTGCTGAAGTGTGGACACCTTGGGATTGGAATGAAAAAGTTCTGTCCTGGTACCCACCAATCTGTAGTTTGCTGCTGTGAATACGTTTATAAACGTAGTCACAGTAATCATCCCCGTTCCACAGTCGCATTAGCTGCAGCAGCTGCAGTGACGTGACTCCACCGATTGGGAAACAAGTGGTGTCGCTAACCACAAGTTGGAGCCAAACAAGAGTTTCAACCTTGTTTTCTGTTTTATTTAAGCAAACCTTCAGGAAGTGTTAAAGAAACATTCTTTTCACGACCTCAGGCTCTCTATTTGCTGACGATCTTGTGGTTTCCACCTGCTGGTTGAACCGACCCTTTCAATGCAGTGAAAACTGGTGGAAGGTCAACTGAAGGTCTTAAAATGGGCGATTCCAACAGTGAGAACTTAAACCTCCTTTCTGTTTATGGGTCGTTTTAACGAGCTCAATCATCCTGGTTCAGTTCAGCTCAGAGAGGCAGCCAACTCGTTTCACAGTCAAATGGAAAATACTTTTCTTTATCACACTCTGAGCTGAGCAAAGAAAAATCGAATCAAACAGAAGCTTTGAATCTGGAATAACGGAGACATTTGTAATCACGATTCCTCCCTTTACGTGCCGCTCTTTGCCTGATGAATGGTGTGTGTGTGTGTGTGAGCGTATGTGTTTGTACATCAGGAGTCACAACACGTCTCGCTGTGTTCGAGGACAGATTGTTGGCTCCAGGGCGGATGTGGGCCGAGCCCGGTCCCGGCGTCCATATGTTGTGACAGCGCGGATCAAAAAGATGAAAGTGGGTGTTGCTTTACAGCGACAGATGGACACAGTGACACATACATGTGCTAAAAGTGGGGCGGGCAGACAGGACGACACCTGGCTGCAGATCCGATGCCATCAGGACGTGGAGGGAGGGGGGCGGGTGTCCAACGTGTCCCTATTTATTTGTGCGTTTCCTGCGGTGTGGCCAATTGTTGTGATTCGAGCAAGGTTTTAATTTTGCGATCTTAAAGCTCCAGAGCTACTGGCTCTGCATCAGTAGTTCTCTGACGCTTACGATATTCAAGACACTTAAGGCTGATGATGCCATTTGGAGCCAGAGCTTGTGCAGCATTGATTGAGGGATTTTGACCAATCACAAATCAGCCTCGGTTGTCAATGCCTTTTCATGGCATGCTACAGCCATCCACCAGGGGGCAACAGAAGAAGAAGATGTCTTTATTTACAACACTCCAGGACATATACACGTCCCTGCTTTTTGTTCCGCTCAAAGAGAGTCGGAATATTTTTATTAGTGAGCTTCAGAGCGCGACTTATTGTTCCAGCCTGAGCCAGCAAAGTTTTTTGGCAGCAGCTTTCGCGAGTGGTATGAATCTTCTCATCTGATTCTCAGAGACAAAAATAAACTTTCCCGAATGTCAAACTTTCCTCTTTTTAAAGCTCAGCCACTTTTATTCTCCGGCTGTGGGACAGCGTGGGCGGCACCACAGCCCACCGCCTGTGAACACACTCGGATTCAACAACTGCCAAATCTGTATTGTTGCACAGAAGAGTGGGACGCCACTTTCCTCTGGTGCAGCCTCAGATCACTGAACCACAGCTCAGATTGTATTGTTCCTGTTTTTAATTGTGTTCAGTCATAGACTCAGGCTCACTGTGAGCTCTTCTCACAGATGATCACAAGAGATGATCCGAATCTGCCAACGTACGACTGAACCACCTCAGATACAGAAATGTGAGGCTGGTTAGCTCAGCAGATCGATGGGTTTAAATGTTCCGGACGCTACACACACTGGTGTGTTTTGGGTGTGATGTCATTCCTTCATCCTTTACCTGCAGTTCTCAGAAACTCCGAGGCAGAGAGGAGGGAGGATGAGGAAACTGAGGACAAGGCAAAAGGAGGAGAAGGGGAGAAAGGGTGAGAGAAGGAGGGTGAGGGAAGGAGGGCGAGCCTCTAGGGGGGTTCGAATTCCCTGCAATCAGAACCAGAGATGGACCGAGGGAGCGACTGCTACTTACAATCACAGACTCCCCCGCGTTTCTCTCTCTGACGCTTCTTTTTTTTTTTCTTTTGTTTTTGCACTTTTGCTTTTTATGTGAAGTCAATCGATGGGTCTTTTCTCCTGGGGTTTTACTTTTAAAGTTTTAATATTTTGTTTGGTGGAAGTCTGAGGAACAGAGGGAGGAGCAACGAGCCTCTCTGTTTTTCTATTTAACTTTGTTTTGTACGTTTTTTGGTAACTTTATCCACTTGGCAGCTTGATAATTAATGTCTTTTTAGTGTGTGTGTGTGTGTGTGTGTGTAAGCTCATAAGCACTGTCTCAGCCTACTGCCACAGGAAACTTCCACTCCACCTCACCGATCTCTGACCTCCCTCGATTGCCGCTGAAGGTGACTCTCGTTTGTGACCTTAACAGCATCTTTTTTTTTTTAAATTCATAAATCATTTTTCTTTGTTCACACATGGCAGACCCGTTCACCGATAACCGCAAACACACACATTCACAGGCATAGGTGCACACTCTGTGACACACACACACAGTGCAGCCTCTGTGTTGTTGTTTTTAACTGTGGTGCGATTGTGGTGGTGTTAAACAGTCGGACACTGTAGCTGCTCTGTTTGTGGCCTCGCTGTTATGCGATGGCTATGAAGGCTCGCCATTGTGTGACCAAAAAACATTTTTGTCGTCGCTCGGCCACTCAGAACCGGTTTGGGCCAGAGCCCTGACCCGAGAGAGACCGAGAAAGGAAAAAAGAAAACGTCCTCATCTTTTGTTTAATGTTGTGTGTCTGTCGCGCAACAAACCTGTGCTGGGTTCATGCTGTTATTCGTTTTGTTTTCCTCCAAATCAACAAAGATGTCAAAATGTTAAAGAAAGATGGTTCTTTTTCTTTTTTTGGGATGAAATTTCAGTTGCATGCTGAAAAGCAGAAAGTTCTTCTGCCTGTAAAACTATGACTTGCACCTTATCGGGGGGGATGTGGTTTTCTTCTTTTGATTTATGCCTAAATAAATATACACGTGGGGGGTGTATGATGTTTTTGTTGGTGTATGGCCGAACTGTTTGCTTGTCCAACGACGCATGTAAAACAGGGTTTACATTGATTTTATTTTGTTTAAGCTTCTTATTGACGTCGGGCTTCATCAGATTTGTTTCCGGCACTGTTTGTTGTTGTGGGACGGCTTCATTAAGCAGCGCCACAGACTGGGGAAATAATAAGAATGACGCTGCAAATGAAAAATTTGAATGATTCGAATACCGAAAGCCAATAAAAGCAACCAACTAAACGATTCAAGTTCTGTCACGTTTCTCCATGAAGGTGTTGGTTGAGACTGACATCTTGTGAGATCTGACTCTGGCAAACTGCTGCTGCTTAGTGAAGCCTGTTCTACCAGCACACACACACACTGGCCAGTCAACACACAACAACCACGAGGCGGCGCCCTGCTCCTCCTCTCTTGTACTGCACATAGCAAAGAGCTCCTCCACCTAACGTCTGCCTAGTCCTTGAAAAAAAGGACAAATAACTAACAGACACAGGACGCCATGTGCTCTCACACACATACACACACACTCACTCACCAACAGATGACCAGCAGCAGACATGGTGCTGCCACCCGGTCTCGAGTCCCTGGGGCGGAGAGTGCTGTCTGCAGCTTATTAACCAGCGGGGCCGGTTGCCAGGTCCGTAGCCATCTAATCCCTTGCACCCTCCCACTGGGTCACTAGATGTAAAGCCCTCTCGTCTCTTTATACACCCACTTTGTTTTGTTTTTTTTTTTAAGTAATGAAAAGGTGGAGGAATGAAAGTAGGTTAGGTTATTTGATTCCTTATTTGAAAGAGAGCAGCTCTTATTTAGTTGGCCTCAATGGGAAGTTGTGATAAAATGGTCTATTGTTGGCCCAACACACACACACACACACACACGTGCACGGTTGTACCTGTGTAGCCACGTTCTGGTGCAGCCCATAAAAAGGAAGCATTTGTTTGTAAGAGCTGCTTAGGACAAAGGGAGGAAGTCACACTTGTTCCTTAGCTTATTGACCCAACAGCTTCATGTGAACACACGACTTGTTGTGACATCAAACATTAACACAAACTCTTTCCCCTGCCTCCCTCTGTCCCTGCACTGATAATGATTGTATGTGGCCGCATCTTTTTAATTTTGATGTCATTGTTTAGGTTGTTTTCTGGGTCTGTTGATTATTTTGTTTTGGGTCTTTGTTAAACAGTGTGTGTGTGTGTGCACTGTAGCGTACTGTGTGTGTGTGTGTGTGAGAGAGAGAGAGGAGGAAGTGATGGGGTGTGTTGTTCAGTGGCTCAGCTCCCAACACACATCAGCCCTTTGCTCGTGTTCATCATTGTGCCAGTGTGTTCAGGTGTTCCCTTACCTCCACATCTGTTCATCCAAATGAGAGAGAGAGAGAGAGAAGGGGAGTACGGAGGAGGAGGAGGAAGGCCTTTTTCCCTCAGGGGGAAAAACACTCATAAATGAGAAAAGATACTTTTGAAAAAAGGATATTTTTCTCCTGTTCGGTCACAGAGAAGAGTGTACATTTCTAAGTTAATTGAAAATGATGAATAAAAAAAACGTGTTCTCTATATGAATGGCTGTATGTTAACCAGGAACAAAAAGTAATGAGTTCTATGACAAAGACCTATAATAAATTAATTTTAAAATTTTATCCCCTCTGTGCATGTGTGTGCATGTGTGTTTCAGTTGATGCGTGCAGATTGCGGTGATTTGCATCATCCATGCGTCACCTCACTAGAGGGCAGCACTGCAGCACTGATTACGTCTCATTAGGACGCATCACTCAGCCTCAGTTTAACCAGACTGACTTTTAACTGACGACGTTCACATGCTCCTGATGAAGAGAGACAGGTTTTACACTGAGCGATGTGCTCACTCACAGAACACCAGCCTGAGTCTGAAACTTGATTAAAAGCTTGTGTTGCGTGTCAGGACTTCTAATCTTAACCACTTTAACCTGTGAGGAATTCTGGGTGAACGTGTCATACGTTAGGCCTCCATTTCACCTTCGTTTTGTTCCCTGTTATTATGACGTTCCCTTTAAATCAGCGACAAAGAAGTGTGTCAGCTAATTTGAAGTCTTTTTATAAAAGCCCATTTAAATTGCCTGCGCTGCGCAATGTGGCTCTTTGTTCGTCCGGGCTCAGCTGCCTCTTTACGATCAAAGGAGCTGCACACTCGTCAATATCAGTCGTCTAAATGAGCCCCATCTTTGTTGGCTGTGATTGTTCCCTGGAGAAATGCTGAAAAGTGAAATATGCAGATCTCTGGAAGGAAAGACAATTCCTGAATGTTTCTGTTACATTTTAGTGGGTGAGGATCAATACTGTGTTTAAAAGGTTTTTGACAAGACATCCATACGTTCAGTTATTAAAGCCGAGCCTATTGAATTGTTCTTAAAGTAATCGTTTCTGTGTTTCCATTTGTCGATGACAGGTGAACGATGTGTAGCGATGTCACATCTGTCTGTTAAACGTCAAGCTACAGTTCATATTTTGCTTTGGACAAAGAAATGAGGTAAACTAGTTTTGAAGGGACCTTTAAAGGTCTTTCTCTTGCTCTTTCTCAAACTAACATTTTAATTTGGCAGCCTTGAAGGTTTTTCTTTCACCAAAGGAAACCACAAGGCACATTTAATAAACCAGTGCAGCTGCCAAATGTTTCCCAGGCGTCCAAATTGACCCAAGGTGACCGTGTACGATGACTGTTACTGCGTAAACCACAGGGAGTCACCAGAATGAACCACAACACAACAAGTACAGCGTGAAAGACTAAAACGCATCACGTCTTCGAATGCGGCCGCGGCTTCTCTGCACCGCGTCCAGCTGTGAGGAGACAGCTGCCGCGTCTGATGCTCCCCTTCGTGTCCGATTCAGGTGCCAGATGAGCCGCAGACGGCCGGGCTGTCGCAGCCCAGAGAGCACGTTCTGCTCTTGTTTCTCCGAGTCTGAGGCTGAGACGACGAGTCAGCGACAAAAAGCCCTTTAAATGTCGGAGGACACGTCGAGGAAAAGACAAACAGCTGCGCGCGCTGTACACACATAAAATATACATGCAGCTGGAGAGGAGCGTGAATACGCACGCCGGGCGAAAGCAGATGTGAATATTAGAGCTGCAGGAAAACCATGACAACTGTGATTCAGTGCAGGAGGCTGGTTGTGTTCATGTCCCATTAGTGGAGAGCGCTAAGAATAGTTTGTATCCCGCTGACGCCTCAGCAGATGGTCATAAAATGTGCTGTGAATATTCAGGACGGCCACGGGCTGGTTTTTAACCATTTTGTTGACCGCGAAACAAAGATTGGTTCCTAAAAGACACTTGAGCATGTAGGAAGCTGAATCTCCTGGAATGTGTCCCCAACCACAGGCCGTAAATAAACACGGGCGACATGGCAGCACTGAAGAAATGAAGCCCTGGCTGCAGAGGTTGCATGCAGCAGGTTGCTACAACACAGGCTCATGGTGGCGTTCGTCTCCTGGACATTGCAACGCAGTTCAATGTGTCTCGGAAGAATCTTGGGGCCAGATCCCACTTCTCTGGTCCGTCGAAAATCACCGGGTGTGTTCGCGCTCACTCAGACTCTGTAATCTTCAACCAAAAATAAATAAATACATGGATGCTGACGGGGGGTCACTGGGCACTGTGGTGTGATTGATTATTAAATCACAGACAACAGTAAAAAAAAAAAAAACAGCAACTCCCACCGGTGTTATATATTTCCTAGTGTCAAACCACAGCGTAATTTGTTGAAGCATAAACACACACACACACGTACAGATGTTTCCATGGACTGCAGAATCAGCTCACGCTCTCTCGGCTCCACATCGACGCCGTGCAGGCAGCAGATAACAGCTCTCCCTGAGTGTTCAGGCGTCGGCGTGTTGTTCTGCGGCCCAGAGAGGATCATCGGGGATCAGAGGAGACGTCTCATCTGTCTCCTTCAGGATTCGTCCTGTCAGCTGCATTCTCTGGCTCAGAAAACCAAACGACTAAATCAGCCCCTGATAGGAAGATAAGTCAAAGTGAAGAGGGGTGTTGTTCGGTTTCTGCCTGAGGAGACATCCTGCACCGTCCTTGACCGTGTTTTTACTTAACAGTCATGATGCCTGTCCAGATGTTCAGTTGTTGCTGAACAGATGCAGGTAAAATGCTACATTTCAACATCCAGTCATTTTCTGGCTTCTCCAAACTACTTTTATAACTAGTGGAGTCGCCCTCTGCTGGTCAATTGAGAGAATACAGGTTCCAAGCTATAGATAATATAATAGTCTTAAAGTTATAGTATGAGAGTGTAATATTCTTAAAGTCAAACTAAAGATCTCATAAAAGCCCCAGAGTTAAAATGCATTTAGAATAAAAGCACTAAAAATTACAAATACATATATAACAGGTTCCTCTTTAAAGAGCCTGTTACTTGTGCTCCGGCACTTAATCCCGTTTTGACTGTTTTTGATGATTTAGCAAGCTAAACACAGTTAGCATGGCTGCCTGCTCCGTGCTACGGCTAAAGGCGTATCATCGCACTGTGTGACCGGGGACACCACCTCCAGATGTTCTTCTTCTTCTGGGGGACACAACGTTAACTCTCTGCTCCTGAGTGTCTGGGACCACACTGGGACAAAAAGACATGGGTGAGTAAATTACTGCTGCTCATCCAGTGAAGACACCATCACCATCACACACACACACACACACAGATTTAGAACAGGCACTCCACTGCTCAACAACCGTGGACATCTTAAAGATGAAGCATTTGAGAAACTAAGAATCAACAATTGTGAGCCGGTGTCCTCTGTCCTCGAATGACCGGCCCTCTGGCACATGACAATATTTCACCGGCCTGAATCTGCTGCTCGTCTTTGCTCAACTCGTGACCTTCATGGTGAAATAAAATAAAGCCAGCAGAGCGTGGAGCGGCGTCCGGCAGTGCGTGTACGTCCTCCCGTCCATAAGGGTTGACGCCGCCTGCAGCAGTGCTCTCATGAGGCCATTACCCAATTGTTAGGTGGTGAAGCTTTTACAGGGGAAACAGAGCAGCGAATGATGAAGGACAAATGAAGATACTTACTAAGAGTGGAAAGAAGCAAAGAGCGGGAGGTGAAATATGTTGTCTCTGTGACTTTAAATTCAAGTCAGAATCATGGTTGAAAGAGACCAAATCAGGATTTTTGTGTGGTACAAATATTCATTCGGACTGACCGATGAACAGCTTAGATTTTGCATCACAGACTTCACTCTTATACCCACTCTTTTCCTTTTCTTAAATGATTTCTCTCTGCTGTCAGAAATGTCATCAACGTCAACACTCACTCACTCAGTCCTGCAGAGGCTCTCCTGCCGTGCTCCCACTTCAGGGGCCCAGCTGGAAAAAGCCAAGAACCCTCAGAGCGTCTCTAGAGCTCAGTGCATGTGTGACGACTGCTTGACTGATCAAAGACGTCGTATGAAGGATAAACGATAATGTCACCTGCATCTGGCAGTGAGCCTCTAATGATTCAACGTTGTATTTCCTGCACCTTTCTTTTGGTGCCTCGTGCGTCTTTTTCCGTCCCTGCTGACCTTGTGCACCAACACGCCAAGAAACAATCAGTGTCGATTATGAGACAACCTGAGACATTACCTCAGTGTGTCTCCCTTAGTACACATACACACAGTCTGCAGCTGTGGAAATGCTGTTGCTTACATTGGAGGTTATGTAAAAGCTCCTCTCTTTCTCTCTCTCTCTCTCTCTCGTTCTCTCTCTCTCTCTCTCTCTCTCTCTCCCCCAAGAAACTGTTCAGAGATGTTATTTTGTGAACTGATGAAATTGTCAAGAATTGTTTTGTTCTTCCACCATCTGTGAAGCACATTTTTATAGAACTTCCACTTTTCTTGTTTCCATAAACTCCGCTTCGTCTGCTCCTACCTGTTTTCCTTCTCTTTTTTCCTCCCCTCAGCGCTGACTACCTCTGATGAGTGTGGTCAGAGGTCATGTGGATGTAATTAGGAGAGCGCCGCCAGAGAACTCTGCGCCGCTTCCTGTTTCTAATCTGCGAGAAAACAGGTTTCTGTTCAGTCGGCCTCCAGGCTCGGCCTGAAAAACTCTTCCCAACCCAAATTAAATAACTTTTAAACTGTCTTCATAGTCTCATAACATCCAGTTATCATTACCCTCCCCCCACCACGCCAGCCCACCCACCAGTTTCCCCTCTGCATCAGTTACATAAGTGCAGAGCTGGAGTGCAGGAGGCCTCACGAAGCTGAACTCCAAATCTTATCAGTGTTTTTACAGACAAACGGTTTTAAGATGTGAGTTTTGGTTCATAAGGGAAGATCAAGCGTAATGCTCCTTTACCTCTTTCCTCTCCTCTGCTCTGTTTTTAACACCTCCTCCTGTTAACAGGTGGCTCTTGTTAAAGCCTTTAGTCTCCAGCCTTCTCCTGTAGGTCTGTGAGTATGTCTGTGAGTGAGAAACAAAGCTCGACCTTTGACCTCTGGAGTAGAAAACGATCCATCAGCGCCTGCATCTTTATTTTGATTTCTGGTGCCAATAATCTTTTATAACTCAACAATTATTATTTTGCTAAATAAACACCTGAAATGTTGATGAAAAATATTTCTGAATATGGAAACATGCAACCTTTACAAATATAAATTTGTAAGCACAGAGTGAGACTTCATCCTCCCATCCCGTTGTTATTCAGTGTTTAACTGTCTGCTTGTTGGTTTTGTTTGTGTTTAACACTCAGCGGGGATAATTACACATGATTTAACCCTGCCTGATTGTTGATTGTTTCTTTGCCTCATCTGTCTACTGGTTTTCATCGTTCCTGTAAAAGTGGAATTATAAGAGCTGGCTGCCGCTGTGAGGGTAAGCGTGAGCAGTTGCTTTTAAAGGGTGATAAAGTGAGCGTCAATACAGTTTGTGTAACGTGTGTGAGCCTCTGACTTTCTGTTAGTGATGATAAATAGATAACCTGAACTAGGCCAAAATAGAATAGTTTCATTTGACCTACTTGTGCATGTACAAATACAGTGAACTAAATCAGCCAGGGCTCATTTTAACTAACATCTCGCCTACTGTGCATGTTGGGACAGCCTCCACCAGCCTGAGCTGATGATCCAGGAAACTGTTCAGTTCTGTCCTGCTTTGTTTCCCTGCAGAGTTTCTCAGATCTCTGCTCAGAGCTTAAAGTATTTATAACACTGCAGTTTGCTGCTTTCCCTCCAGCACAAACTCCCTCAGGACAATATTACAGCTAATGGGAGAGATATGGCCCAACAGATGGAGCTGGCTCGCTGCGGAGGCCCGTCCACTGACGCCAAAAATGTGGGGATTTTTTTTTTTCTGTTTGTTTGTTGCTGCCAGTTTTGAAGGTTGAATCCCAAAAAAAAAAAAACATTTCCTGTCACAGTGGCTCAACTGTGAGCCAGCTCCTACATTCTGGGGTGTCAGTAAAGGGGCGACAGTGACCATGTGATGTGTGGAACACAATGGGGACGTGTGGAAGGCAGAGACAGGCTCTTGGTTTCTTGAAAAATGATGAAAATATTTTATTTCTGATCATCACGTGTCTGTAGGCTGTGGAGTGATGCAGAACAAAGAGAAATTAACACAGACTCACAGTCCGGCCCCAACAGCGATAAGTGTTACCACAGATACAAGCTAATATACAGCTATTTACATAAACTGCTCTGCAGTTCAACGTCTGTAACAATACATGACATCTCATCATTAAAAACCACAATGCATTCCTGCATCTGATAATAAAGCACCAGTTTTTATTTTTGATATGTTATGAAATGCTAATGTTTAAAGGGTCAGTTCAGAAAAGGCACCAAAGATTGTAGGGCAACTTTGGAAATGAGGATTGTTATTGTCCATGATTCTCTGCTGCTTCGCTCAGTTTCATACATCAGGGATTTTGCCTGAGATGACGGACGTTGAGACAATTCTGACTCTAATTGCTTTGCCCTTGTTTGTGGGCAGAGAAAGAATCTGGTGTGTGGATCTGGACCGAGGGACACATGCAGTTTTTGTTTTGCTGCGGTTACATTTTTGAAAAGCTTACACTCGCCATTGCTTCCAATTACACACAACAGAAATGTAGTGTTGCAACCCATCAGTGGGCGGTGGTGGGTGGCCATCTGTAAATATTTCACTGTCTTCATCAGGCAGGCAAGATTCAGCACAAACTCACTAGATGCTCACTTAATGAGTTTACAGGCGTCGAGACCATCCCAATGTTAAAAATGAAGACATCGCTCATGGTGGACGAACAAGAACAACATGACAACAAACGGCTTCTAGAGGTTATCTCCAAACTGACCATTTAAATTCTTCCTCTAAAAGGCACTGTGCTGCATGTTTGAACAGCCTGTATCTCACTGCTCATCTTAGCACAAATATATTGCACAGACTTCTGATTCCTGATGAGACACTGGCAAGAACTTTACAAAAAGTCAATGAAAGGAAACATCTAACAAAAGTAGCGTAGCACAGAAGAAGGAAAAGAAGAAATGTACAAAGAAATGTATTTCTAGCAGAGAGGAAGTGATTTAACATTCTTTCCTAATTGTGTGCTTCATTTCCTTTCCCTTTATTATTGCTCCTTTTGATTCTAATACGTTTAAGTTTGTTCTTTTCCAGGCTGAGAGAGAAAATAGCACCAAACTTGCGAAGTCCTGTTTAGTTGTTATGTCTAAGGAGAAAGTAGATTCCTTGGCCAAAACAACATCCAAATTATCCGACCCGGAGGTTATTGCCAATCTGCTTGTCGTCCCCATGTTTTCACTGGATGCCCGGAGCCACCAGGTATCCATTGAAAGTGATATAAACATCCACGTCGTCACTGTAGACGGCGTTCTCCCGCTCCCGCTTGTAGAGTCGTACCCACACCTCGTCGTTCAGCGCCAGGTTTAGCATCACGCTCTGGCTCTGCATGATGGACCTCTCGCTGGGCTGCGCGTACAGGATCACCTGCTCCTTGTCATTGTGCATCAGATGGAGATAGGTCTCCTTGAAGTTCCAGGTGTGGATGTTGATGTTGAAGAAGTAGATGCCCGGCACGTAGCAGTAGAACTTGCCCTTGAACATGTTGAAGTGCTCGTGCAGGTTGACGAACACTGTGTCGAACACTAGCGCCTGATAGTAGTCCACGCTGTGCAGGGACTTTCGGCGTCCCACGGAGAAGGAGGAGTGAGGGATCTTGCAGGCGTCACCTGGGGAACCCGCCTGGCCTTTGCTGCCCTTAGGGCCCATGGGTCCTCGGTAGCCGGGTGTGCCCTCCAGACCTGGTTTACCAGGTGTACCTTTATCACCTTTGTCTCCTTTGTCGCCTGAGAAGAAAAGACAAAACACAGATGAGCAGTGAAATCAAACCAGGCACACGTCACCTGTAGAATTTGCTAGAAGTTATTATTTGCTCGCTTCTGAATAAACCTCTTTGGTAAAACTTCAAGCTTCAAAAATTCCAGCATGGACTCAAAAGCTGCATATGAATGTTTTGTTGAATCGGTAGGTTCCAGGATGCATTTCTGAATCCTGTTAGGCCGAATGTGACTTAACCACAGGAGGAGGCCTGAGCGCTGCCCTGACTGAACTAGAAGTAAAGATAGATTTGTCTGCCTGTGACCAGCGTCCACACAAAACCCAAGTAGACTTTTTTTTTTTTCCACTAACAGCAGCTCAGCAGCCACCTCTGCTCTTAAAGCCATATATGGAACTGTTCTTTCATCCCCAACAACAACTGCCCGCATGGCTGCTCGTTAACTCCACGGGTCTCTTCTTTGTCCTGCTCGGTCTTTGCGAAACTAAAACTCAGGTATCCACTTTCAGCGAAGTTACTTCATGGTTCCTGCATCTCTGCTGCTCATAACAGAGCCCCAAAGGACTCAAGAGACACAATGCCATGCCATGTATCCTTCATTTGTATATATGACGCATATAATGATGCCATTGGATGAGAGACGTGCATCTGAGAGATTCTCAAAAACTGTTAAATAGTTGCAAATATGGAAGTCATTGGTTAGATTTAAACTGTTAAAATGTTTCAAGCTGGATATTATCTGTAATCGATCCCTTATGAATAACATGAGGTAAACAAAGCCAGATTTTGTGTCAGCCCATTTTTATCTGTCAGCTGATGAATAGAAGTTCTATTTCTCACTACCCAGTGAGAGTGAGCTGGCAGTCCACAACAGATGGAACCATTGACTAATGAAGCAAACAGAGTGATCATGGAAAATATCATGTGCTCAACAATAGTTTCCGATTATCTGAAGGTTCCTAACAGATGTCAGTGAAGGTGGTCATGCAACTGTACTTAATCAACCCTGAATCTCTTGAATAGTTCAACAAAGTGTAAGAGGGAAATAAAACCCCTCAATGTTGATGCTCAGTATAAAATGTGTGGCTGCAGAATCGTCTTTGACCTTGACTGAAGCTTTTGGCCTCATTGAGCTGGATGAGCTCTCAAACTGGGATCATAAATGTGATCACTGTGGCTTTGTGGGAGCAGAACCAGATGCATACAGTAGTGCTCTCTCTCACTAACAGACACACACACACACACACACAAAGGAACTCACTAGCTGTTAATATTTCCAATGAGTCACTCAAGCCCTAAGATGAAAATAGACAGTCACATTTATGTTCATCACAGGAGGAAAGCTATTTGTCTTTAACTTTGTCTTTGAGCACAGTTGTGCGTTTTTGTTTGTTTGTTATAATTAAAATCAGCTGAACTGAACCAGTTCATTATCAATATTTCATTTTCCAAAACAACAGCCCTTTTCCTGTAACAGCAGTGATGAATCCTACATTAACAAAGTGAGATATGAACCCTTCGTGTGTGTGTTTTGAACTTTAACATGAAGCCAGTGATTGTTATCCCACAGAAATTATGTTTTGGTTCAAACTGACTCGTCTGAATTGTTTCATCAAGATCCATGAATCATTCTCAGTGCAATTAACAGTCTGTCAGTTAATCTCATAATAAACACATTTATTCTAATAAAAGAAGGTCCAAAAAATTCTTATCTGCACAAATGGATTCCATGATAATCTGACAAATCAGGACAAAAGATTATTTCCTCAGCGGAGATAATAAAGCTGGAGTTAATCCTTCTTCAATTTCATCAGGACTTTATTTGCATTGGTCCAACCTTTTGTACGAGAGCGCCTAGAGTTTGTGGCCCAGTGGAAAGTATTTTGTCCAAGAAATTAAAATTTATTTTGATGGAAACATTTAACAAAACCTTGTGTGTGTGTATGTGGATATTTCTTTTGTATGTGGCTCAGCCCTTGGACTGGTTCTGGGGTCGCTGCTGGGTCAGAACACACTTTGCATGTTCAGCAACCAAAGAACCAGCAGATTGAACAATAGAGTGATGACTCATCAGATGGGAGCTGGCTGAGACGTCTCTGAAATTAAAAACACATGTTCTCACAACTCTCCAGCTCCGACTGTGGAGCTGTTAAAACTATTGTATATTTAATCTCTTGTCACACTTAACTGCCTCTTTCTCTCTTTGCTGAGGTTTCATTAAAAAGCTTTATACAAATAAATAATCACAAACATGCACATCTTCGCTGTCAGAAAAATAATTACTTGACAAATTGCAGTGAGATAAGAAAGACCTAAAATGACAGAAACTATCTTTGGGGGGGAAAAAATAGATGGAATTGGACACTGCAGTTTGCTGCATGTCCTGTCTGCTAACATGGGGTTTTTGCCCTAATGGCGTCTGCATCGCAGTAGCAGGGATCTCACAGAAGAACAGACACAATCAGGTGACAGAGGCTGACATGGTGATTCCTTGGTTAATCGGTACCTTTGAGGATGGTCATGTTGATGACTGTGCGGACCTCTGGCATCAGGTACTGGGCTGTGGCTGGCGACGGCTCGGGGTGGTCACAGCACCGTCTGCAGAGTCTGGACGGAGGTCGAGAGGGGGAGGGGACGCAGCAAACCAGGGGGAGGAGCAAAAGAAGCCTCAAGCACAAAACTAACATGGTTGAAACAACCTGCGAGTGAAAAAAGAGAAAGAATGGAAACGTTAAGACCTCAAGAAAGTACAGATTGGATTGATTCAGAAACTATGGTTTCATTTCGTTTTAAAATCTGACCAGCTCTGCTGCAGACTGGAGTGGAATCAAGATGTCCAATCAAAGGATCAGCCACTGTCCGCACCTCTAAAGTCTCTAAATTGAACGTGAAGAGCCGGCGACTGTCTGACGGTGTTGGGCATTCCAAACAGGCAGGTTTACAACGGACAGCATTAATAAAATGAGCCCCTCTCTTTTCTCCAGAGAGGCGTCCAACAAGATAGAGAGCAAAGCCACAAAACCCAAACCAACATTTTTCTGTAGATTTCATAATTCGCTTGTGTTGTTTATTACATTCCTGTGGGGAACTGGCCAAGTGTCAAGATATTTCTATAATTAACAGTTCGGAGCGTTATCTCAACTCAAAAGGTCAAGGCAGTAAATCTTGGACGCTGATGGAAGAGTCGAGATTGTGCGGCTGTCTTTGGTCGGTCAGGAAAATCCATTGTGAAAGTAGCAGAGACGCAAGTTTCCTCAGCAGCAGCTGTCCCAGAATAACAAAGTGCAATGCAGCCAAGACGTCTGCCAGCTCCGGTCACATTCACTCTTAATCAGCATAAGTACATCCGATTTATTATCTGGCAGCTGTTGAAAGGTTTCTAGCAAATGTGGGAAATCCTTGATTCCACAAGTTGGATTAAGAGAAAGCTTACATACCAAAAAAAATATAATTACAACAAACAGACTAATACACCTCAAAATGGAACACAGAGTTTCCTTTCATTTTCAAATGAAGGTCAGAGCCAGACAGTTTACCCTTGTCTCGTGGGATCCAGAGGTTTCGGATAGAGCGATATAAAAAATATTTTTATGACCTTCCCCACACACACACACACACATACACACACACGTACAAAGTGAGTGAATCAGACATATAAACCTCAGTAGTGATTCGATACTTTCTGAATCTCTCTCGTGGACATAAACATTCACAGACTTTTCCAAGGACGATATGTGCTGCTGATCTTCCCTTGGAATGCCTCATCTACACACACACAAAGCATGCTTACTATCCCAGTGGGGAACAAGTCATTGACATAATGCTTTCCTTAGGAAGTTTATGAAAGCATGCACATCCAAACTCAACAAACCAGGAAGAAAAACAGATAAGAAATGTTTGCACACCAGCTGAGATGTCGTGGGAGGCCAAGCCAGTGCACCACCACGTCCCTCCCCTCAACCCCACCTGATTTCCAAAACCACGACCTTAACAATTGAAAATAAGCCTCGATCCATGACAGACTTAGTTTAGTCCAAGTAAGTTTCCTATAGTCTCAAACAAGAAATAAAAATAAACACAAACACAACCACAGTTGTGATTCACTTACTTAGAAGGACATTACACTGACTTGGAATAATTTCCAGGCAACCATAATTACTGTTTGCTTCAGTTCTATAAACAGATTGTGATTCTGCAGGCGAGTGGGTCAGCTGCCTTCTGTTGCCTCTTCCAGTTTGAGCTGACTCTGGTCAGTCACTGTCAGTGTGGATCAACTCCATCTTTCTAGTCTCACTCTGCCAGTGACTGTCGGCAGAGAACAGAACGAGTGTTGGACCAAATTTCCACTGTTTACACTGGAAGCCCCAAAATATATTGGACTCTGTCCCAAGAGGCTAATTTGTCATCAGACGAAAGCCAGGCTTTGTTATTGGCCAAGTCCTCAACTCGGACCACTGACCCAAATATCAGGCTATCCTAAATGATTCTGTCTCCTCAGTTAGCCCATGACACACACACTCACACGCCCCAGTTTCCCTTGCCGCTCGTCCACGCTGTAAGACTTTAAAAAGTGTTTGTGTTACTTGTTCAAAGCAATACAAAAACATGACTTTGAGCTCAACTTTTCATGTCTTCTTCAGCTTCCTGTCATCAATCCCCGCATTAAGCGTCTGACTTCCAATTCCACACATGCTAACATCAATCATCTGAGGGGCGATATACAGCACAGAGAAAAAAACAAAAACAAAAGGCGGATAACAGCACTGAAGTTAAAAAACAAACAGCGGAGAGAAAGCTGGGCGAGATAACGAAGAGAGTCCCTGAAGCTTTTGCAGTGATGGATGAACGTTAGCGCGACGTGAGATGATGGATGGAGCTTGACTCTGGGAAAATTAAACCACCTCAGCTCTTTCTCCACATTTCTCCCCCGCTACAGATGATGGAACATTACCAGGTTGACTAATTTCTTCAATTGATCCTCATCTCTGTAAATGTGCAATGACTACAGCAACAGCATGGGTTCATTTCCATAAAGTTTATCATCTAATAGAACAAATTTTAAATCAGCTGCCCAAAAGTATCCTGATTGCCACCTAGTGGCTGGCTGCCGTATAGGTCAAAAATATTGCCTCCTCCATGTTGGGAGTCGGAACACAAACTAAACTTAAAAAGTAAAGTCAAGCACAATATTTTAACGGTTAAAGGTTCCTGTTGTTTGGGAAGGGGGAGGAAGTGAAGCTGCATCTGCATCTTCCATCTTTACTGTCTGTGTTCACAGCACCAGCTGATAGACCCAGACCCTGATTTATTGTGACGTCCATAATAAACACTGGAAGGAAAATTACGTCTCCCCAGATCAGTCACACATTTACACAGACACACTCAAGAGATGTTTAAACACAACAGAGAAGCTTAGAAAGAAGCCGATGACACCTTTAATGTAATACCGTTCAAACTTTGAGTGATGACAGCTTAACAATGCTGAACTTGAACTGAATGCACTGATGTGAGTGTGCTCCCATTAGACGCAAACATTTACCGAGTCAAAACAAAGCGATCACACGATGCTGCTGAGCTCCGGACAGTGGAATATATTTCACCCATTGGACACTGAGGATCGTGAGCATTATATAATGGTTGTTTTACTGGAAAAGCCGTGCACAGCAGTAGTATAATTTTCATTGGGTGTTTCAACTTTGTCAGAGACAATAAATACATTATAAAGGGAAGGGACAGTTATACTATCTGCTGTTTCTTGCCAAAGAGCTCAAGCATAAAACATCTGCTGATTCTCCACGTTATGAAACCTTTGGCACAAAGATTTCTTCCCTTATCAACTCGTAATGCAGCATGCTGACACACGGATTTCTCTGACATCTGTCAAACATGCTTAGACACAGTGTGTTTGATGCTTCAACACAAGGTGGATGTGCAACATATGGGTTCGTTTGTTTCCCAAACTGTCGTGCATACACCAGGAATCAACAAATGAACTGAATCTATACGGCAGCTTTCAAACCACAGTTACTCTGTGTTCTACGGGTTAACTGTCTGTGTGTATAAAAAAGTCATATCTCGAGAACCGTGTCTCATTGGTGAGGTGGTGGACCTTAGGACCTTAGGCCACAATTGTCACCAGATCATTTTTAAACTTGATCAGTTTTATTTCCCTATGTCATACTGATTGCTGTCAGCAACAGTCAAAGATTTTCCCTCTTTGTCTACAAAGTAAAATCACAAAGTTTGTACTGTTGTCCCAAAGCTTTACTTCCAGCTATATTGCAGAGCTTTTATTTTGAAAAGATGTGAACTTGGGTGTAGGTACAAAACAAAGTGACGACTCACTAATGCCAATATAGAATAATTCATCATGGAAGCATCTTTCTTGCAATTATAATATTAACAAGCAGATATTTAAGAGAATTTCATCTGCCTAACAACTCCAGATGTCTCTGTCTGGATGTGGCAAACATCTGGAAAACTCTTCACATCCTCACAGGTGTGCTCCACAATGTTGACACACTGCAGTGGAACCGCTAACTGTTCATTTTAATGGAGATTAAAATTCATTTTAACCACATCAATCCCCACAAACCTCAGCAACAAGATCCTGAAGATAAACACACCGACAATGAAGTGAACACACACACACACACACACACGTACACGTGCAACAGTCATCACGCAATCATCGAGGGAGCCACGTCTACAACAGAGCCAGAGCATCAGTTTGGCACGCGCCTGCAGTCCGGATAAAGCACGCGCGCACGACTGAAAACACGCAACAACGCACAGTAACATCGTGCACGCACCCGATAAATATGTGCACGTGAACCCCCCCCCCCCAAACTCGCGCGCGCACGCACTGCTGCAGCTGTTGCTGAGTTGGCGACTTGTGAATAACTTCTTGAACGCTGCACGTCTCTGCACGCACGCTAACGCGCCGCTGGGTGTTTCCTCTTCTTCTCCTTCCCCACCTCCCCCTCTTTCTCTCTCCTTCTCTCCTCGGACGGGGGGGGGGGGGACTGCCATGGGGGGGGGGGGGGGTACTGCCATGCAGCGCAGTGATACAGGTCGTCATAAGGGACCCTGTCACAGGGTCGCAGTGTGTGGAGACTTCTTACCTGCTGGAGTCTCTGCAGCGGAGGAAGAGGAGGACAGACTGCGGTGTCAGACTCAGAGGAGGAACTAAACCTCTCTCTCTCTCTCTCTCTCTCTCTCTCTCAATCCCTCTCTTCCATACACTCTCTCCCTCCCTCTCTGTCTTAACACACATACACACACGTCTTTCTCTCCATACTCCCTCCTTAATGTCATTCATCTCTTGACTTCTCTACCTGTCTTCTCCTCCTTTGTCTCTTTTTCTCCTCCATCCATCCATCCTTCCCAAAACTCCATATCATCAGTGCTTCTTCCACTTCTTCCACTTCAACTTCGTCTTCCTCCTCCTCCTCCTTTTTATGCATCCCCATATTCCCCCTTCTGAACATTATACGCCACCTCCCATAAACCCCCGCTGAAGTCCTTAAATCAACACCGTGCTGCTCATCTTCTTTTATATCCGTCATCTGCATAAACCTATCATCCTCTCCTCACTCCTTTCATTCACGTGTCTCTGTGCAGAGACGTCTCACTGCAGTGTGAAGAACAAGAAAGAAGGGCAAGAAAAACACATCTGCTTGTTAAAGATAATGTTTTACACGCTGCACATAAATGTCTCATCTGTGAATACGGGGTAGCATGAGTCAGACGTGTGAACGCGCCACAGCAGATGTCACAGGGGTGTCACGGGCGATCTAGGATTTGGCCCATTGGGAATGGGTAGAGGCTCAAGTTTTAACAGCAATGATACAATAAGAAAAGATAAGTTACAATAAGATGAGACGCAATTTAAAGGAGTAGATTTTATATTAAAAAAAACTTGTTGAGAGGTAATCTGGGAAATGCTGGGTTCAATAAACCACACTAGAGGGTAAAGTAAAATCCCCCCAGGTAATACAGAACATTAAAACATGAACCGAGGGGGGATTTCCCTTTGACAGGCTCTGTGATCGGGATCAAAGTTGCTCCCTCCCTCAGCGCCCGGCCCCGAGCCAGATTCTGCTCATCACTCTCGTTTAGTTTAAACTCATGAGGAAGAGAGGCTGTGATGGTTGAAAGTGTCTGAGGGAGATTATTTGTTCCGAGCTGCCTCAGTAAATTCCTGCAGCACGTTCCAGGCCGTTCATCCTGGAAACCTGACAACGTTACTGTCCTCCTCTTATCTCTTTTCTTCAAATCCCTTCCTCTCCTCGGTCTCCGTTACCTCGGCTGCCCTCCGCGTCCCGGTCGGGTTCTGTTTCCTGTCGGCTGCACAACGAGGCACAAGCCACAAGCCACATAGGTGAAATGACACAGTGGAGCAAACACACAAAGAATAAAAAGGAAATCTCTGTGTGGGGTGAAGGAACTTGTATTTCTGTGGCGAGGACAAAATGTTCTGACAGAACAGTGCACGAGAAGCTGCCCCGAGGCCCCATAGACCTCAAGACTCTTACAAGTTCTGTAAATTACCTCTGCACTGATGCAGGGACTCAGTCTTCCAGTCCTCACTGCAGCGTAGCTGTTTTTGTTCCTGAAATGGTCCAGAGGGGCTGCATGTGAGAGGGCAACTCTCAGTAGCTTCAGATTTCGTTTATTTGCGTTCCTTTATTCCCTTAAATACAGTAAAAGCTCTGTCTTGACATGATTTAGCTGTATTCATTCTTCATCGGTCATTAAATGTAAAACAGCAGCTGCAACCTCAGACAAATGTTCAGTATTCATCATCAGGGAGACATCTTTCTTCCGTTTGCTCAGCATCAAGTTCAAGAGTTCAATACCTGATTTGTGCCAAACAGGAAGCTTGAATGCAGAAAGACGCATAACAAGGAAATCCAGATAAATCAAACTCTCCGTATAAGGAGCAAAGTCCCAGCATGGAATTTTTTTGGATCTGAAAACTGTCGAGTTTGTGGTTGCCTGAACCTGAGGTGTTCAGGGAGCGGCTCGTGTTTTTCCCACAAAAGGTGACCAGAGTGTCTTTCTACCAATACACAGATTTTGATTCATTCACTCTCATGCTGGTGCTGAAGGACAATGAGACAAATACACACTTCAATGTTGTCACTGGATTGTTTAACTGGATTGTTTAACTGGAAGTTACTCAACTAAATGTGGATTTTTTTTTAATATTTTACTTGTGACAGGAGACGGGAAACACAGCGTGAGGCATTCATTTAAATGATGCCAGGCCGACATCAGGGAGAAGGCAGGTATCGCTCACTCTATCTTTGTCCTGAGTCCCCCATGATCTTCAAAGCAGGTCAGTACAGAACATTTTCCAAATGCAAAACGACTGTTTGGCATCAAGTGCTCTTCAGTTTCCTTTAAGTCTGAGATCAGAGTTCTCTGCTTCCTGCGGCCTCCATATGTTCTACGTTAGTCCACTCCCTCTCCGAGGGGCCGTTCCCATTCCACTTGGCTCCCAGTGTATGAATACATGCCATCAACAAGCCAAGCAGCATCAGAGTCCTGCTGCACTTGGCTGCAGATGTGGATTTCAGTTTGTTGACCCCGTCAGTTGACGGAGGGGGGGGGGGGGTTCTTTTCAGCAAGAGGAGGCGTCTTCCAACTCTTATTCTGTAAAGTGAGGTTAGTGAGGTTTTGTCAAGCTTTTGCTATTTCAGAGATTCAGCTACATTGGCCTACATCGGATCATTTCATTTGGGCAACAGGAAGGTCAGACGTTGTGTGTCAGGTCGGCAGGTGCACAGAGAAAGGATCAGTTTAGTACTTGTTGGGTCAAGAATGAACCCGTGAGGAGGTGGTATGACCCGTGTCTTGTGCAGTCACTTTTTGTTTGGCTGTTAAGCTTGTATTTGAACACGAGTCAGGTATTTTGGATCATGTTCCTGGTTTCTATAAATACAACCTGTCTTTGTCGTTTGCATAAACTGTAATTTTCACTAGTTTCCATTACATTGGGAGAAAAGGAGAATGTTTTGTTGCCCCCTTGCCTCCAATAACTCTGCATTCATGAGTCAGACACACACCTTGGATCGACCCTCTGCGAACCGCTCTGCTGAAGCTCCGTCACAGTGGGCCAGCGTTGGATTTCCATGGAATAAAGTCACGCTCTTCACTCACTATTAATTGGATGAGAAAGTTACTGGATGGGAAACTCTGACACATCATGTATGATTGTTTATAACCTGGCGACTTGAGTTGTGGCTGACACTACGAGAGGAAGCTGTGGTTAAAAACAGGAACAGATTCATTTCTTTTATCTGACTTTGGCAGATTTTTAGCACCTTCTCCCTCCGTCTCTCTTTCTTTCTTCCTTCTCCTTCATCTCTTTCTCGCTGCAGTATCCTCCTCGCTCTCTCAATCCAATTTCCTGTCCGTCTGTCATCTCCTGCTCTCCTCCCCCGCTCCCTCACATCACTGAGGTCTTTTTCATGTCTGTCATGCTGTGTGTTCAGTTTAAACTTGACATGATGGACTTTTCCATCTTGTGGCTTAGCGGGTCATTTGGGGCCTGTGTGTTTCATCCCCGTATCCTCCTCTTCTATTGCTTATTTTTCATCTTTCTTAAGTATCACCGAATCCTCTTTGCTCTCGCTCACCCTCTGCCTCGTCTCTTTCCCTCTCTGCTTGATTCTTTTTGTGCGTGTTGCTGTCTCCCCTCATCCTCTTACTGCGACAGCTTCCTTTTTGTATTTTGAAGAATAATTTTCTTCACCCTCTGACCTTTTTTGTTGTTGCGTGTATTCCTGTGTTGTCTTCCTCAGCCTCCCACTGTTGTTCTCACCTATGCGCCTATGCTCCTATACTGCATTAGATAGAAAGATAAATAGGTACTTTATTTATCCCAAACTGGGAGAGTTTTTGAAAGTTTTTTCAAAATCTATTTAATAATATTTTCAGACTCGGAAGAAGTACAAGTTTTAAGTGAACATTTGACTTGTAAACTTCACTTTCTATCTGATCCAAATTATAGTGTCTGGCTCTGTCTATTTCCTCCCCCTTCCGCTCACTTCCTCTTTACAGTGTTAAACTGCATTCAGCGGCGATGAACCGCAGCTCTTCAAAGCCTTGATTAAACATGCGTTTCAGAGGGAGTGAATGTGGGTCAGGCTAATCAGCGCTCTTCATGCGCTCGCTCACAAACTGAGAAATCTAATGAGGCGTCTCCATCTTTGTCTGTCTCCTATTATCTGTTTCTTCCGGCATCTCTTTCTTCTGATCTCATTTTCCTCTCTTCATTGTCTGCTTGAAAAATGCGGTATATGTTTAGTTCAGCGTTCTAAAACTATAGCACTCAGTAGAAACTACAGTGTTTCTGTTTTTTTTTTTTTGATGAATCACCCTGTGGCCCCGGGTGTGTTTAACGTTAGACTGGGATTTTCCATATGGTTGTGTGTTTCATTTTGTGTGTTTTCTCGGAGCCAAACCCACGCATGCACTTCAAAGCTCTCAAGCAAAGCATCCCCTCCTTCTGGTCCATCATTTTCCTCTTTGCTTCCTTTCTCTCCTGCTTATGCATGAAAAGTATACATCCCTAAACTCCTCCATTTTCCTCGTTCTTTTACGAGAGAACTGGTCCCTGCACAGCCATGAGCGTCACAGCTGGGAAACAAGAAACACATGATCCCTGTTAACCTGAGTATAAATACACAAGTGGTCTCACATTACAGGGACAAGGCCACCTCCTTCCCAGTCTCCATTTCAAGGCCGGCCAACAGAGTTGTCCCATAACAAAGGGTCCTCAGTTTCACAAAACAGCTCATCAGCAAACGGTTCCCCCAGTCATTCACTGTGTTGTCACGACTTCATTTTCAAGGTTTCATTTGACGTCCCTACATTCCTGTGTGCAACGCCACAACCCCCTCAATGTGTAGGAGGGTTCCTGCAGTTCAATGTCGCCAGGCAAAGAAAGTTTAAATCTTGTGGCTCTGTTGTGTCAGCTGGACTCAGTGGATCATATTTAACGTCCTCTGCTTCTCTTCAACAGGCTTCCTCTGGCTACTCTGGTGCTATATAAACCAGCTGATCCATTTTAAGAGTCACATTTAGAGGGTCTCATGGGAACTATTGTTATTCAATACCAATGAATATATTTCTAAACTGAGTTTAGTGCAATTTAAAGGGTCGACTCTTCCTTCGCTGTTTGTGTCTCTCTCACTTATTTCCTGCTGGACCTCTGCACAGCCTTCTGCTCTCCTCCCACATCCTCCCCGTTCTCCCAGTGTAACCACTTCTCCCAAGATACATCTTGACCGCAATGAAAACACCCAGCCGTCAGCTGTTCAACCCATCACTGCAGAGAAGGGGGCCGGGGGGGAGAGGCCCAGGGGAGGAGGAGGAAGCAAAGCCGAGCTTTGCTTTTACCTTTTGAAAATGTACACAAAAAAGTTGACACAGGAAACACAAATGATTCAAATGCACTGTGACTGAAGAACCACTTTAGTCAGTCTGTTAGTTTGTCAAGCCTGAGCTACTGTAAGCGACATGGCGACCTCTGATGTAAATATAGTACATATAACTTATTTTATTCTGCCATGACCCAGATTGTAAATTACTTGATAATTACATACTGAAAATATTTCCAAATAGCTGAGGAATGAGTGCAACTTGTTCCACTTTGTCTCTTTTCTTGTGGTTTGGTGTCACAAAAACAATGGCCTCACTTCAAGCGCAAGTGTCAGCCTGAGTCACGATGATAAATACAACACATCTGAGCCCGCATGAGCGGTGTGTGCTCTGTTCGTTCCCAAACTGTGAAGAAGTGGTTGGTAAATCCCAATGCGCATGAGGACACTGCTTACACTGCAGGGCCAGTCTCCACGGAGATGTTTTAATCTAGTAGCTCTGGGGAGAGCAAGTAAACTACTGGATGAAGATTAAGGGGATTTTTATGTTGCTGTGGACAGTTATTACCACACACACACTGCAACAGTGTTAATGCAGAATGTATTTTTACAGTTGATGTGATTCAAGGTCAACTTACTCTGTTTCACAGAGCATTTTGTTCATGTGTCATTTTACTTTATTGTTTATTTGTATTGATTTAAAACCTTCACTTTGAACAACAGAATCCCACTCAAGTGTGTTTGTGTGCCGTGTACAGCTGTGAAGAGTGTGATCCGCCTATTCAGCAATGTGAAATATGTTCCAGTGAATGAGACCTAGCGGAGGCTCTGAGGTCAGGGAGGCCGTTTGGAACTGCTGAATGCTTTAATTTCATCTCAGGGCGTTTTACTTGGCCTGAAACCTTGAATCATTTCTTTCTGATGCAAGGTTTTTGCTCTCGGTTCAGTATTTTCTAGGGTCAGTCGTTGGCTGATGATTCGTGCCGAGCATTCAAACAATCGCTCTGCACCAACATGAAGCGGACAGACTGCTTTCAAATGTGCACTTTGCGTTGGGGTCGGTGCTGTGTGTAAAGTTGTAACTAGGGTCAGAGGCTTCACGTCACAGATCTCCACTTTCATCGATCATTAGACAGCACCTGTCTTACCTCCTCCAACCCTGCGCCACATCCTAAAAGCATCCGTGACGAACAGAGGGGCTTTTACACAAGACAGGAGCTGGAGGAAAATAAAGCCTCTGCAGGCACTCATCACTGTATTTAGCCAGATAAGGCATCATGGCTTTTAACCACTCCTCTATATAGCTCTGCCAGTGGAAAATGGAAAGAGAAGCACAGTCCGGTCGTTCAAAGGTTCCAGGGTTTCCTCAGTTTTTATTTTAGTCAGTCATAAGGAGAGGGGGTGTGTTCTGTTCCTCTGGCTAATGTTCAATCTCACAATCCAAGAATCTTGGATCCTACCCTTCACCCAGCCAGTGGATTTCAGCTAAACTATTTTTTACTGTTTTTGAGTAATTTACTCACAAATAGAAAAACTGCAATGAAAACACAACTTTCATTGGTGGGGGTTTTTTATTCCTTCTTTAACTGAGCTCACAGGGCTGCAAGACTCCATGTTACATATTCGTGTAAACAAAACAATGAATTACTGTGACATTCAAAGCAGAACTCCCTCCAGCATATGAGTTTTGTCGTTATTTGATTTTAACTTGTTTCACTCACGCAAATAAACAGCGTTTGGGGAAACATGGTTCTGGAAAGGCTCTACGTTTCTAAAAATACATTTCTCATGTGGATGATGATGTTCCAGTGCTGCATGTTTGTTCTTGAATGTAAATCAGATTAGAGTAAAGATGGTACATATTACTGTGTAGTGCTGGAAATGGGTCTGCTCCATCTTTTTGTTTTGCAGCTAGAGCAAAATAAAAGAGCAGCAAAATGGCCAGTGTCCGTAATTGAATCAACATCCCATCCCTCCGGCTCTTCTTTGAAAAACCCTCTTCTTCTTTGGACCACACTCGTTCCTGATAGATAGCTGATTGGTACGATCCATGGATGAGCTGCCAGATGGCCTGAATGCGTAACTGATTAGCTCTTTGAACAATAACAGATTGAAGGGGCTACAGACTTAATTCAATCAACGTCTCCATCTATCTTCTGTCTGCTGCTCTCCGCGTGATGCAAGAAAACAAACGGAGAGTTTCCTTTCACCTCCCAGGGAAATGTTTATGATCTCATGCAGTTGATAGAGAGACTTCAAATTTTTAAAGCATATTAATTATATTGTTTTAAGAAGCATGGCAACATTTCAGTGCGGCAGAGGATGCTGTGGAAATGTGTGTGATGGTTTTTTCTTGAAGACAATGAGCCATAGATGAAAACCACGAGTGCATGTCCCAGTGGACTGGGTTAGGGTCACGTGATGATTTTTGACCTATAATTAGCTGTAAATATCAGCCCAGTGGCCTAATGGATAAGGCATCAGCCTCCGGAGCTGGGGATTGTGGGTTCAAGTCCCACCTGGGTTATTATGGGGATGATTAGGGTCTCCAACACAAAGTCTTTGAATATTAAGTCCTTGATGAACCTTTACAGGAATAAACTCGTGCTCATTTGTGTTTGATCTCACGTTATATGTCTCTCTGAACAGAGCAGGTGAGCTATATGTTGTGGAAACACTGGAGCAGCCAGCCCTGTCGTTTGTTCTAGATCCCCCTTTAGAACCCTGCTACATTCTGCAAACATGTACAAGTGCTGCCGTCCTGTTTGATATAAAGACACACGACTGCCCCCAGCTACTCGACGATGCAGCAGGATGTAATGTTGACATGTGTTATAATCAGATGATGCTCCGTAACATGTCAGCAGGGAAACAATGCAAATATTCACAATCAATGTAATATATCCTCCAGAATCAGTCCAACAGTCTGAATGTTGCTGTTCATGCAGTCACTTTCCTTCCCAACTGGAAACCAAAGGTCATTTCAGCACAGTGAACACAGTTACTGTGTAGCCACCTGGGTTGATGGACGGCCGCCCGGGGCCCCCGGGGGCCAGTTTGAGCAGTGTTGATACGCTTCTCAGAGCAGAAGTGTCGTTATGGTTTACAGCTTAATAAAAATTGTAATTACACTGAAAATAAAATGAACTTCCAAACACTGAAACATTTCCAGGGGATTGGAGCTCATTTCAAGAGAGGAAACAGAGAGAGAGAGAGAGAGAGAGAGAGAGAGAGAGGTGGTTTTCCTCAGTGACGGCTGATGATCTTCTTGATCCAGTCGGTGACTCTGGTGATTCGAGTGTAGACGCCATAGTAACCTGGACGCCCACAGCCATGGCCCCAGCTCACCACTCCGGCCAGAAACCAGCGCCCTGACGGCCCCTGGCAAACCAAGGGTCCACCAGAGTCACCCTGACAAGAGACGCAAGGTTTTTGATTTCAGCCTGCATTCCACCTGTAGACCACTTGGGGGCAGCACAGCAGCCTTTAATCAACACTTTGACAGAGTGTGATCACACTGTGGACGTGACCGTGTTGACAAACTGCTGCCGTTTCACACTCAGAGCAGATGAAGAGCAACGCTGGCATGCTGTGTTGTGTTTGTGTCCTCCTGTTCAGCTCTCTGCAGACTCGAGCCTGTCAGGACCAAAGTTGGGTTGTGTTTGCCCTAAAATCTGGAAATGATATTCAGGGTTTGGATTGATCATGCTGGCTCAGGTTATTACTTGATATTTTTATGTATATATTTCATTTGCCTGTAATCAGGGAAAACATCAGGTTTGTGTTGACCTTGGCTAATTTTCTCTCTGGCTCAGTTGGAGAATTATGGGCTCGTAGTTTTAAAGCTTTTACGATGCAGCTGAAAACAGGGCTGAGCAGAACCATGAGACTTCACCAGAGCGGCAATGATGTCAAACAAAGGAGACAACTTTAAGATGCTGAATAAACTTCTCTGTGAGCTGCCAAGTGTCAGATTTACTTTCACGTAGTAATTCATTCCATTCTGTAGATAAAATATCGATGAAGCTTTAAACAAAACTTAAACTGACATCTGTTGTGTGTGTTCCTACCTGACAGGCGTCTTTCCCTCCACCTCTGTAACCAGCACAAAGCATTCTGGGAGTGAGCAGGTCGCCGTAGGAGCGAACACAGGCTCCCTCACTGACCAGGCGAACATCCACCTTCTGAAGCACATTATTGGCTCTGCCTGGAGTGGGTCAAAGGTCAAAAGGTCAGCGAGTAAATATTTTTCTTTTTATACGATTTCTAAACTTTATTTTCTAGATGAAGCTTGAAGTCTTTGACTCATCTTCTCCCTCAAGACACTGAGCTGAAGCCGTGAGACGTCCAACAGCAGTGACCTTTAAACATTGACAGAACTCAACTTGTAAAAGTTTGACCAATTCTCAGTAAACTTTTGGTCTCACCTTCAAAGTTCCCCAGATGAAGCGTTTTTTTTTTAAAGACCAGACAGTCAGATAAAAACTTCCTGTGAAAATAATTTGTTATATCGCATATCACGAAAGGTCAGCGGGAGATGAAGTTTGTTTGTTCTCTGACAGGAATAAAACAAAACAAAAATGACTGTGTTTGGATGCAATTCACCCTGCAAGTAAGGCGCACCAAATAAAAGTCCACTTTAAGATGTAAATGTTTATAAAGCGGCAGACTTATTTCAGAAGTGCGTTTATACAAGTTTCAGTGTTTAATCTATACACACATTTCTTCACCTTCACATCCTGTGGAAACATTTTCTGAGATTAAAGTGTTGGGGATTTACAGAATGTGTTATGGTGATGATGAAAACATAATTTATCAGGATGCTATCATTCGCGTTTTGACCTCAAGCTAAACTCAACTGAGCTGAGACATAATCTTTACGTGCTCTCACCACGACTATGGGCTACTTCAATACTAAAATCTACCACTTCACCCCAACATCCCCTTCTCACCCCCTTCGCTGAGAGCTCCCCAGCCCGTGACCCAGCAGAGCAGGCCCGGCTCCAGCCGGTGGGTCGGAGGGGGCAGGCAGACGGGTCGGGCCTGTCCAGCCTGTAGAGGTCGGTCCAGCCTCAGGAGGACTAGGTCGTAGTCATAGGACTTGTTGTTGTAGTATTGGTGGGGATGGATCTCCTGAACTCGGGCCACCTCCTCTGTGGGGCTGCTGGGACTGAGGAGCAGTTTACCCAAGTAGACCGTCCATACGGAGGCAGAGTGGAGCCTTCAGGAGGAGGAGGAGGAGAAGGAGCTTTATCTCACACTTCTTTGTTCCCTATTTTAAAATTCAGTCTCTCAGTCTTCTTTAGTATGTTTCCTATCTTTATGACTTGAATACAAATAAAAAAGTCTCCTCACCTGTTGAAATTTGAACATTTACTGAATGGAAACTTTTAATAGTCCTCGTTTTAACCCCAGGACAAACAACAAGCAGTTATTAATTTTCCACAGGATCTAGCAGCAATCAGTTTGGCTCTTCCAAGTGTATATAAATACACAAATATGCAGTTTTTAATCAGACCAGCTGATACAGCTAAAGCCTGGGCATCAATGGCATAACAAAAGCACAGAAATAAAGAATTTCAGAAAAAAGACAGAATTAATAATAACAAGGGGAGGAGGAGAGTGTTGCAGATTGTGTTAGTTTGAGCAGCACTTTATAACACCACCACACCACACCACACCATTTCCTCCTCTCCCTCTTCCTGCCCATACCGGTCGTCATTGAAACAGTGGGCTGCGGACACCACCCACTGGCTGGAGATGAGAGCCCCCCCACAGATGTGTGTACCCTGCACCTGCAGGCTGGCCTGCCATGGCCACTCCCCCTGTGAGGCGCTGGTGCCCCCGATGATACGACTGGAGACCTGCGTCAGGCCACAGTCTAAACACATACACATACACACACACACACACACACACATACACGTTTAGCATGTATTTGTGTGTATTTGTGGTGTGTGTGTGTGTGTGTGTTTTCTGACCACAATGTTTTTCATCCGAGGCGTCTGGGCAGTCAACAATAGAGTCACATTCTGGGTTTGGTTTATTCAGACATGTTCCATCAGTGCACACGTAGGTCATCGCTGTGCACTGTGCACCTGTACACACACACACACACACACACACACGTCATAAACACATCTTTACATTCTGTTACATGTTTACACAGAGTGGATTGGAGCTGTTACCATGAGTGCAGTTCATCTCATCTGTAGCTTCAGGGCAGTCCGGCTGCTGGTCGCACACCTTAGTGTAGTCCACACATCGACTGTCATCCTCTGGGCACTGGTACTGGGCCACACACACTGACACACACACACAGATTCAGAACAGACCTAATATTTGCATCGCAGTTTAATGAGCAGCCAAATGCCACATGTTTTTATTCTGTGAGGAACCGTCTGCCATCACAGTGGGGGAAAAAAAATAAAGGGGAAAGAACAGGCCCATCAAATCAGATTAGCATCACTCCGACTTTAAGCCAGCCTGCTTTCATACGCAGCGGCACATCGACCAGGCTCATGTTTCAAATGTTTAAACATTTCTGCCGTCAGCCACTTCTGTTATTATAAAACTGGCTCGTCTGTCACAAGAGGCATCACAAGTTGTGCGGTGGAGGCTTGTGGTTTATTTCACCCCTGAATACCCAATGTTGTTGTTGTATCCCAGCGTCAAGAATTCATCCAGTCGGAAAGTTGTGTTATAATATCAGTGTCACTTGGCAGAAAATCGCTCAAACTTGGAAAAGCGTTCAACTCTACTCATTCGAGCTCCAACTCCTCTGATGTTGTTGTTGTGCGGTGGCTCAATCTTAAGGGGAAAAAACATTGTGTGTCAGTGTGCATTAAAGAAATACCACAGTTCCTCTCATCAAGTCCATTGGGACAGTCCCTGATCCCATCACAGGCAGGGACACACAGGCCATTAACGGTGCACAGAAACTGGCCCGGGCAAGCTACACAACACACAGACACACAATGAAACGATATTAACACGAGTGAAACAAAGTGAGATCGTCTTGTCTGTGTGTCTCCTGTATCCGCAGCTTACGATCTGACAGGTTGAAGATGCTGTAATGCAGCTGAAGGCCCGGGCCTGTGAGAGACGCCTGGGACGTCATGAGGACAGTTACCACCGTGGTCTGCAGGAAGACGCGTTCGCTGTACGGCTGCAGGATCCTGGTACCGCACCGTCTGAGCGAGGGACAGAGACACTGAGATCAAACTCCACTTTAAGTATGTCTCTGGCGAATCGACAGAAAGTTAGAAGAACACAAGCTACATCATTTTGAAGTAAAAGGCCTCAATAGAGAGGTAGGCGCTCATGTGTGGGCCGTTACTGCCCCCTGTGGCTCAATGCAGAATCACACAATGTGTTGATTTGAACACAACCTTTCTACATTTAACTTTTTATGTTTTAATTCTGTTTCTTCTTTTTGTTTTGAAATCTGGAGCTTCTGATGGTGGTGGGGGGGGCGGCTGTTTACATGTCTGTCACGCAGCTGGTAATGAAACCAAATGAACGATCTGCACATCGTGACCTAGGTGGAAACATGTTTCCTTTCACACCTCAGACCACAATCAGGTGCGTGAATACATTTCTTTGGTATTCTGTCTATTTTTGCCTCCTCCAGTTTGATCTTTAAAAGGTTTGCAGACCTTTCAGTCTTTCTCATAGCAACTCTGCACATGCTGAATGAATAACAACCGAGTAAAATAAAGATATGAATTGATTATTAATTCCACAGTTTATTTTGCTGAGGAACTTAATGTTTGGTGCTAACCAGCAGGTCTCCCAGTGTTAGAGCTCACCTGCTGTTCTGGACGATCCACTGTCCCTGGGTGCAGGCTTGATTGCTGTTGTCAGCTCTGTTTAACTTGTAGCCCTCAAACTCCAGAGAAAGACCCACCGATAAACTGGGCATCTAAAGGACGAAGACAAAATAAATGTCATACATCAACACAGCAATCATGACATTAGGGAGACGAGCTAAGGGTGTGTGTTACCATAAAGACCCAGGTGCAGTTGGTGTCTGGAGGGTAGTAGCTTGGGAAAAAGGGGGTCATCAGTGTCCCCTGGGTGCCTGAAACTGCCCTCAGCTCTATAGTGGAGTTACACTCTGGGAGAGAAACACTTCAGTTCACTGTGTCAGTCCAGTCCCAAACGCTTACTATGTTAGTGGGGCAGTTTTCAGACTAGTTCAGAAGGTGTGGTGGTTACAGTGGTCTTACCTTGGCGGCCCCAGGCCCGTGCAGACAAAGAGAAGGAGTCTTTGCTGTTGTAAAGTCCCTTTTTCCAAACCACCGTCATCCACTCACCCGAGGACAGGACACTGACGCGCTGTTGTTGACTGCAGCCTTCAACACTGAGAGGATAAATAATACAAAGCATCTCTCTATAGACAGTGGTGAACTATCATCGCCACCCACAGGGTCACTGCTGAACTGATGTGTCACAGCCGATCGTTATGTCCAGGAAAGAGACTCACGATGTGATGAAGTGAGTATCGGAGGGGGTGAGGGAATCGAACACCACCAGACGGTCCTGGCACTGTGGCAGCAGTAACTCCACGTGGAGTTCCAGCTGGGAGCCAGGGTTCGCCTGGAGGTGCCACAAGCAGGTAGACCGCCATATGTCGGGGCCACTGAGGACCACAGGTCCGCTGGACAACACCTTCTGGTGGTGGCAACAGTCTAAAGGAAAGCATAAACTGTGACAAAAAGGAACTGATGCTAAAATGGTGGCTGCTGATTTCGAACATGCAGTGTCCCTCTCCCTTCCATTTCTCTCACCACTGACGGACAGTGAAGGGAGGTGGAGGAGGTATCCATCGACACTGACCATCGGCCCCTCCTCTGACCCTCCATTCTCTCTCAGGCCCTTGGACAGGCACGCCGTGACCTCCTTCAGCGTGACCCTCCCAACATGGCTGCTCGGCACTGACATCACTATCCAGATGTGAGGCACAATGCTCCCGTTACTGCAAGAAACAACAACATTTTCCAACGGGTGCTTCCCTGGCCGATGTTACATCCCAACAGCGTTAGTGATAATCCTGTACTTTAGGCATAATCCCATAAACTACTGAGAAATATAAGAGCTTCAGCATCAGTAATGAATGTCCACATACGCAAAGGCGAAGACAGTGGTGGAGTTGAAGTACCGAGAAAGACTTGAACTTTTCATTATCTTCGCTACCTGAAAGACAAAAAAATATCGCCACCATCAGCATCTCTATGTTTTTATTCGCCTTACCTCAGTATGTTTCAAACTATTGAGGGACAAGAAAACACTGAAATCTCCAAATATTGTTCTAGTTTACGTGGCACCACAGGAACTCAAAGTCCCTACACACCATGGTCTTTACTCCCCCGGCCTCCTTCTTGAACACGGGGCTGTTGTGAGAGGACAAATCAGCAGAGAAGTTCCTGTTGAGGATGGACACGTAGGCTGCATACTGCTGCTGGACCCGAGGCTCCAAAACCCAAACCTTGTACTCTGTTGGTGAGAAAATGAATTAAAGATAGACAAATCATGAAAAGACAAGACAGAAGTACTCACCCAGGAGGTACCAGGCCAGCGTGGCTCCTCCGACAATGATGATTATGAAGAGTTTGATGGCGAACGCTGTGAGACACTTGCAGCATCGAGTCTTCCTGATGGGTGGAGCCACAGCTTCTGCACCAGCTTCAAACTGTGTTAAGTCCAATCACAAGTCATTTGTTTCATCCAGTTTCTTAGTGGGGGCACATCAGGGCATAGACGGCACCGACGGAGGGAAGTCAATGGGTGTACAGGCTCGACAGGCTTTCTCCCAGGGTTATGTTTGTCTTTAGTGAAGACCCAGAATTTAAATGTTTGAGAAAAATACCTTCTTCGTGGACGTTTTGTGGAACGTCACTGTTGCCCTATAAGTTTACATTGTAGCTACTGGCTAAACTAAAATAGTTTGAATCATGGGATAGAGAAGAACACGTGACTAGGGCAGGTTATGCACATCCAGTTTGCTCTAACCCCTGAGTACATTCAACACACAGTAACTTGTGTCAGCATCACTCACCCCATCCCTCACAGAAGCGGTGGTGACCTCCAGGTTAAATGGAAATGACTTCACAGAGCCGAGCCTGAACGCCATTACATCACCGCGTGTCCATCGTTCCTGAATGAGCCATCTCCTTGTCCACGCAGGTCTGAGTCTCCAGGTTGACAGCATCTCTGGAAAATCGCATTTGCTCTGACAGAGAACGAGGCCATCAGTCTGAAAGTGCAAAAACAATAATAATTTCCCTTTCCCCTCTCTCTCTCTCTTTCGACTCAGCACCCTGAGTCAGGTAGGCAGCAGGTGCACTGATGTCACTGACCATCGCCTAGCAACAGTCAACTCCCCTGCACAGGTAAGTCTGATGGGAATGATGTAATGCATAAATAGCCAACCCTTTTCCCAGAGTTCATTTTCCACACAAACAAGAAACCCAGAGAGAAACCTCCGTGTTGATCAGCCTGTCAGCATGTGTGTGTCGACATTCCTAAAACGCTGTAATCAGACTTTTGTAATAAACAAATGTAAATGAGGCTTGATGACTGTAAGCTTTTTTGACTGTGAACTTTATTATAAATATGCATAAATAAAGAGACACAAATGCAAATACAACCAATACTATATGACATCAAATTAAACCCTTTGCATAAATGTTCTGCCTATTGGCAAAAACGGTTTTGTTTTTTTTTTCCATCGCCCAACTGCTCCTTTTGTGCTTCTCACTGGAAATGTCCTGTGATGTTCTTCATACGTGAAAGTCAAAGGTTCGCCTCCAAACTGTCGAGCACTGGAGCCTGAATGTGATCAGCTTTCGTCTTGTGCGTCATATTTTATGGAATGGATGAGAAGCGTTCGACGCGGCCCCCTGTGTCGCTTGCATGTATCCATTTCCGGAAGGTTCCATCCTGGAGACCTGGAGGGTGATGAGCTGGATTCAAGCCAAGGACTTCACCCCAGTTGTGGGAGAAATAGCCTGGAACGTGGCAACGCACTGGAATCAAGAGGAGGAGGAAACAGGAAGTGCGTGGATTCGTTGGCGTCTTCCAGGCTCTCCTCCTGACTCACCCGCTCCTCACTCCCACTGCTAACCCCTGAATCCAGGCTAGAAAGCTCCGGGCTCTCAGGCGGAAGCTTCTGGACTTGCTCATAATCAGAACAAATCTGAATCGACCCTTTGCCAAAAACATTTTCACCGCCTCCAAATAGTTTCTGAAAATCAACTATGAATCTGTTCTCTTTCTCCTCCTTCTCCTCCAGTCGTTTGTTTTGGCTCTCATCTGCGCTGATGTTGCCTGTCTCCACTCTCTCCTCCCTCACTTCACCCCCGCACGTCCTTGAATCTAGATTCTGGACCTGGAGCTTCTCAACCTTCTCATAGTCAGAAACGACTGGCACTGGCTCACCGGTGTTGCCTTTGGAAAGCAACTGGAGGAGCTCCAGTTCTTTCAGTCCTTCCTGCTCTCTATCCTGTTCTGTGGTTTTGCCTCCACGCAGACTGGGACTAGCACCATGAGGGGTGTCGCCGGCACAGGGCTCCAGATTCGCCGTGGTGGGTGGGGAGCGGCTTGGAGAACAGAGGTGGGAGTAGCTGGGGTTCAAAAAACTGGCGCTGGTCGACTCGGAGCTGCTTTCATTTCTCATCTTCTCCAGCAGAGCTGCCTCTTTGCTGCAGAATGTGACAGCATCCACAGTGGAGACCACTTCTACAGAGGAGATATCCTCCTGTTTCTTGGGGGAGAGGAGGGACTCAGTTGTGAAGTGAGGACCGGTCCAGTTCTGGAGGAGAGAGGTACAGAGGAGGCATTATGAAGATT